>CM035433.1:151852474-152467474 GCA_020310875.1 Ceratopteris richardii | reverse complement strand
CCCGCCTAGCCCCCCCCACTGACCCCGCCTAGCCCCCCCTGAGTCCCACCACCCCGCCCCTGCTGACTCCCGCTCACCCCCGCCCCTCGCACTCCCGCCACCTCTCTCCCTCTCCCTCTCTCTCTCATGCACACACACCCACACATACCCACACACACCCACACATACACACACACACCTACACATACACATACGCACACCCACACATACCCACACACACCCACACACACACACACCCACACACACACATAGCCGATGATGGGCATACCACCCGTCAAATTTTGGCTCTGATCAAACCACTGGAGAGGAGGCCTACATGGAAGGTGAAGTGAAGTGGGATTAAGAAGCTCGAAACCCCATCAGAAAACTAATCAATTACCACAATGGCGATGAATTTATGACACTGACCAGGAGGTTACAGTGCTAAAATTACGAGCAAAGTGGGTTCCCTCAATCATTGTTCTTTTCACCACATTTCTTGGAGTTCTGGCGGTGAATGTCGAGTCATTTTTGCCATTCGTCATTTTTGTAACATACAATAGCTGGATATATCTACGGTTCTATCAAAGGCATGCCGATTCCAGTCATAAGGGAGTTTTTATTGTACATGGATATGACCTTCTGTTCATGAATTCAAGGCATGACTTAGATACTATTCATGGGCCTTTCCATGAGGACAAGCAGTTGGACCAATCGGCTTCATTTGAATTGCCCGGGATTAAATCAGTGAGGAAATAACAAAACAACACAAAATGAGAATCTCGGATGGCAAGTGAAAAGGTAAAAGGAAACTGTTAAAAGTGGAGGTGAAGAAATAATGGTTGCCACCAACCATTCATTATGACGACCTATTTTTGTGGATCCAATTCAAATTAAATGGAATCCTTGATCTACCCCTTCAATTTTGGGCAATCCACCGGCGCGTGATCAGTGGACGTGAGGATTCGGCAAGGCCCTCTTGGCCTATTGGAGCCTATAAAAGCAATGGATTTGTGTTCATTTGGGACATTAGTTCAGATACACATTTGTATACGTGCATATAAAGGTCCTCTCTTGTACTTTGTGGCTTCAAGCCTACTGTAGGAAGTCACTCTGTGGTGTGGATACAGAGTGTGGGCTTCCCAGTGGAGGGCTAATAGCATGATAGTGTAAAGAGAGTGGCTTGGTTGTCTTTCTCTGTGAGTCAGTGTTATTGTTAAGCTTTATTCTCTAGAGAAATTCTCCACCATTTGTATTGTTCTATGTTAGTCTGCATATAATTGGCCCATTAAGCTGATGGGAAGATTCCGTTGTATTGATGTTATTTAATTTTAGAGTGGCATGTTAACCCTGAGCATAAACTTTTGAGCATCACTTTGACCAATCTTGTAATCATCTGATTCAAATCAAGAAGTGTATGGTCTTCCTTGGTCATTTACTGTTAATATTTTCTGGAGTATTTACAACTTTGTGCAATCATAAAGCAAGGCTGGTTGCCAAAGGTTTTGCTCAAACCTATGGCATAGACTTTGAGGAAACATTCAGCCAAAGAGCTAAGATGTCCATCATTAGAAGTTTGATTGCAATTTTAGCCTCAAAAGTTTGGAAGATGTACTAAAAGGATGTGAAGAATGCTTTCCTAAATGGAGAGCTTGAAGAGGTAGTCTTCATGGACCAGCCCCAAGGCTTTGAAGATGAGAGGTTTCCACATCATGTATGCACGCTAAAGAAGGCTCTTTATGGACTCAAGCAAGCCCCAAGAGCTTGGAACCAAAGACTTGTGTACCACTGAGTAAAATGTGGATACAATCAGAGTCATGCAGACCCATCACTCTTTGTGAAGAAGGAAGGTAATAAAATTGTTTTCATTTGTATATATGTTGATGATTTGATCATTACAGAGGATGATGAAGCCAACATCAAGGACATAAGAGGAAGCCTCGATGTGAATTTAAAATCTCAGATTTAGGGATTTTAAGGTACTTCCTTGGGATTGAAGTACTATATAAAAAGGAAGGTATATACTTGATGCAATGGAAATACATTCTTGATCTTTTGAAGAAGTTTGGCTTGTGTGATTGCAAGCCATTTCAAATCCATTAGAAGTAAATGTTAAATTAAGGGCTCATGAAGGTGAAGAAGTGAAGGATGTGACCATGTATAGGTCAATATTTGGTTCTCTCTTGTATGCTACTATGACAAGACCTAATGTTGCACATGTAGTTGGAGTGTTATCTCAATTTTTGCAAGCACCAAGAGTACCTCATCTTGTTGCAGCCAAAAGGGTACTTAGGTACCTCAAAGGATCAGTGAACGAAGGCCCATATTATCCATTTGATGATGGATTAAATGTACAAGCTTATTGTGATGCTGATTGGGCAGGTTCCAAAGATGACAAGAGGAGCACTAGTGGATATGTTATCATGCTAGGGAAGAAGACGATCTCATGGATCTCAAAGAAACAACCAATTGTGCTCTTTCATCGATCAAAGCTGAGTATAGAGGCTTAGCAAAAGTCTCATGTGAGCTTATGTGGCTCAAGAAGTTGTTTGTTGATGTTGATTTGTAGGTTAAACAAGTACCTACTTTTTGTGACAACATAAGTAGCATATGCTTGGCTCAAAATGCGGTGTTCCATGCAAGGTTGAAGCATATAGAAGTGCAGTACCACTTTATTCGAGAGAAGATCATGTCAAAAGATGTCAAGGTGGAGCATGTCAATACAAAGGACCAATATGTAGATATGTTTACCAAAGCATTGGATGGAGTAAAGCTACAACACTTCAAGGCATGTATTGGAATGAAGGACCTAGGCATTGAGACTTGAGGGGGAGTGTTGAAAATAAAGTCTCAATCATGCAAAAAGCTCAACCACGAGTTTTGCAAGTGGACCAATCTAAAAGGAGGACCCAAAGTTGTGGAGTAAAGTTAGAAGCTCCACCAAACTCAATCAAATTCAAATCTCATGAAATCAACCACCAAAAAGTACACCTAAACTGATTGTTGGGTGGTTAGCTAGATTGTAGGAACAATAAAATTCTATATAAGCATCATCGTGCCTTTATTTCTTGAGTTGTATGCATTCCACGAGTTTTCCACTTAGTTTAGTGAAGTCATAAACTCTGGCAAGCAGCCCCCTTGCTTGCTTACCTCATTTTCACATGATTTTGCTCCGCTTTATCTAGAGGTGTAGTTAGGCTTTTCCAAATCTCATTATACCATATTGCATAGCGTTGTTTTCTCTCTCCTTGTACTCATTTTCATTTATTTCAAGCTTCATTTGTTCTTTCATATTTTTCCCTGAACTTTTCCAAAGTTTCAAGTTATTTGGCCGTGCGAGTTGTGAGCAATTGCCAACTTTGTGAAGGTATATCTCTGCACATAGGAAGAGAGTGTTGCAAACAAGTAGCCTTTCTTGCAAAGGGTGGTTCTTCCAGCTTGAATATCGATTTGGGATGATTTAAAGCTTGTTTCGTAGCTCTTATAGTCTACTACAACTCTGCAAAATTTCACTTTAAGTTTCTATACTATTGCAGAGAAAAGTTCAGAGCAGTGAGCATATATCACTGCTTGGGGACCTAGTGGAGGGAAACCATCTTCCATTTTTGCATTGGGGTGTTAGAATCATCCCCCATCAAAAGCAAGGAAGAACCATCTTTGGAATGAGTTTAACCAAATGAAGAAGACTACAAAACAAACAATCAGTTAGTTTGTTATAAAGTTCAAGCAGGTTGCTGATCAATTCCCATCTATTAGAGATTTGAATGAAGAAGAGGCCATGGTAAGGCAAATTCTCAATGGGATTGGAGGTGACAAGAAATGGAAATCTTTCACCATAGCCTATGATCTCATCATGGATGTATAGACTCCAGACTTCAACATCTTTCTTGAATATCTCTTCAATCAAGAGGCCAATAATGGTATGAAGGAAGGTAATGCATATCATGGTAGTTCAACTAGTGCTCTATATGCATATAAAAAAGACAAGAAGCTAAAAGGAAAGAAGAAGGAAGAAGATCAGGAGGAGACTTCCCAAGCCAACTTGGCATGTGAGAGTAAGTGTAAAGGGAAGAAGAAAGGACCAAATCATGATAAGAATAAAGGCTAGAATGATCAACCTTGTGGCATCTATGATAAGACCAACCACAACACTCAATTTTGTTGGTTCAATGGAAAGACCCACAAAGGAAGTGGAAGAGGTAGATATGGAAGCAATAGAGGAAGAGGTGGACATAACTTCAAAAATAATGATAGAGGTCATAATAGAAGGGACTACAACAATTATTCTAAAGATCAACAACATGAAGAATTATTGCGTTTGATGAATTTAAGCCACAAGGAAGGTAAATAAGATGACCATTTACTCGAGGTTTTGTGGAAGCTCCATGTAAAGGCTTCAAGAAGATAGCTAGATTTGGGAAGCATGGAAGGCCCTTTACCTTTGAATTAGGAGAAACCAAAAATATAGCTCTAATGAGCTTTGGGTCACAAACCCTAAGTGAGCTTGAAGTGTAGTGTAATACGATAGGTCATGTGAATGAAAGAACCTTAAAGGATATATACAGGGATCAAAAGTTCTCTTGGATTTCCAAATGTATCAAGCAACACATGATCAAAAGATTTGATGCATGTTAGATTGGGAACGCACAAAGACAACCATTCAACCACAAAGGCTACATGCACAAAAACGTATTGGACTTAGTACATTTAGATGTATGGGGTCCAAGCCAAGAACATTCATTGGAAGGATCAACATATTATGTCTAGTTTATTGATGACCATAGTAGATGGACTATTCTATACTTTATCAGGAGTAAGAATGAAGTGTTTAATTGCTTCAAAACATATCTAGAACATATAGAGAATCATATAGGTAGATCATCCAAGAAGCTCGGGTTGATGGAGGGGGAGAATTCTTCTCCAAAAATTTTGATCAGTTCTTGCAGGATAAAGGTATCAAGAGGGAAGTGACCACCAAGTACTCTCCTTAGATAAATGGAATTGTAGAGAGAAGAAACAAGACATTGGTTGGATCGGCCAAAACAATGCTTGAAGAGAAGAGGTTTCCACATTATCTATGGCCATAGGCTATTTCAACTATTGTGTACCTTGTCAATAGACTACCATCCAATTCACTTCAAGGTATGAATCCTTATGAATCATGGTATGGAAGAAAACCTAGTCTTGGACATTGCACGGTGTTTGGTTGTTTAGCTTACATTCATGTACCATCACAAATAAGAGGTAAGATAGATGAAAGAGCAACAAAGGTGGTCTTTATTGGGTATGATTCAACTCAGATGGGTTACAAATTCTATAATTTTTCAACCAAGCAATTCACGACAAGTAGAGATGTTGTGTTTGAATAACACAGGTCTTGGTATGATGAAGATAAAAAAAAGGCAACTCTACTATATCATCTTGATTGTGATTCTCATCAATTAGGAAGCAAGCATGATACACAAGTCAAGGATCCAAGAAGTGATATAGATGATGAATAATATGAAATAGAAATAGATTATAAGCTATGGAAGTGAAGAGGCCAAAAAATGCAACAGTGTGGAGAATGCTCCAAGAAAGCACCTAGAAGGTCAACAAGGGAGAAAAGACAACTAGAATGGAAGGGATATGATTCCACATTTTTTACAAAGCATTTGATCTACGTGGAAAAGGACTCAATTTCAAAGAAACCCTCAACCAATGAAGAGACAAAGGGAAACCCTAATTGCAAGAAGGCCATGAAAGAAGAAATAAATGCATTGAAGGAGATGGAAACTTGGGATTTTGTTCAATTGTTACCCAATCAAAAGGTAATTAGTTGGAAATGGGTATATAAAGTTAAAGGAAACTCAAATGGATCAATTTGGCGGTACAATTCAAGATTAGTTGCAAAACGATGCTCACAAACTCATGTTATAGACTATGAGGAAATATTCTCACCAGTTGCAAAGATGACTACAATCGGAACATTGATAAGTGTAGCGAATGCAAGAAATTGGCAACCCTCAAACTTTATGTCAAAAATGCATTCCTAAATGGTTGGATAACTGAAGAGGTATACATGTCACAACCACTAGTTTTAAAAACCCTTACCATACATCTTATGTTTGTAGACTTAAGAATTCATTGAATGGATTGAAACAAGCTTCTAGAACATCAAATTATAGGTTGGTTACATACCTTCAAGATCAAGGGTTGAAACCTAGAAACACAGGTCCTTCTCTATTCATCAAAACGGATCACAATGATATTATTTATTTATGTGTATATGTAAATGATATTATTGTGACAAGTAATGATCTTAATGGCATTCAAAGAATCAAGAGACACATGAAAGAGAATTTTAGAATTAGTGACTTTGGTAAGCTCACATATTTCCTAGGTATGCAATTGATTCATGTCACCAACAAGGAGATAAGGAAGAGTGCTCACACATACACTCGCACAATCAAAGAGGATCACACACACAGATTGAGCCAAGGAAGAATGATCTTCTTCTTATTCTTCTATTACATAAAAGGAATGTACAAGAATGATCTAAAAAAAACAATACAACAAGTGCAATATATAAGTAATAGTACATAAGGAAAATCCTAATGTCCAGGAATGAATGAGCTGGAAAGAATCAAATGTGCCATCACTCTCAGTAAATAAATCTAGTAAAGCTCAATGAAGTATCCCTAGCATATATCGGCATCACCACTATACATGTTAGAGAATTGAAAACATGATACATGTCATCCTAGATCATCACATGTTGAACTTGATATCTAAACACTCCCCCTCAAGCTCAACGTCATTTCCTCTAATCCAAGCATCTTCGCAAAGTTCTTTAGCTTTCCAAGTGCTTGAGAAAAAATATTAGCAACCTGCTCATTGCTTTTCACATAAACAAGATCAATATCACCTCCTTATCCCTTCTCTCTAATGAATTGATAATATACCTTGATATTTTTTCTTCTAGCATGAGAAATAGGGTTTTGTGCTAACTATATGCTGCTAAGATTATCACAATAGATCGTGATAGGCTCACACACCTCCACACCTAAATATGCAAGTAGCATCTCTAGCCATGATGCCTTGCAACACCTTTATATTGATCCTATGTACTTGATAAAGCAATAGTGGGTTGCTTCTTAGTGTTCCATGTAATAGTTCCACCTCCAAGTGAGACTAGAAAGCCACTAGTAGATCTTCTATCTGGAATACTACAAGCCCAATCCACATTAGTGTATCCATGAACTTACAAATCTATACCAACTTCATAAAACAATGCATAATCCAAAGTAGCACTCACATAATGTAGAATGTGCCTCAGAGCATCTAAATGTTGCTTTCTAGGAATCTCCATAAATTAACTTTCAAGTCCAACAGTATAGCTTAGATCATGCCTTGTAATTGTGAGATATATCAAACTTCCCATAATTTTCTTGTACATAGTAGCATTTTCCAATACTTCACCTAATGTAGTATCCAACTTCAAATTATGATCTAATGGCATAGAAATTGGCTTACAATTAGCCATATCAGTGTACTCCATCAATGTCTTCAAAACTTGTAGATTTTATACTACTACAATAAAGATTATCTTTACCTTTCTTTGATGTATTTGATGAATTTGCTCGAATGAAATTTCCATGCAATCTTCCACTCCATGGATTTGAGTTGGAACTATTGCGTGGTGATGCATCTAGTCCACTCAAAACTTGAGGCTCTACACTTGAATTCTGAGCATTTTCCTTTTCATTTGGTCCAAAATTCACTCCTTTGGCATCTTAATAGAACCTTGACATTTCATCAAATACTAGGTCTCTGCTTACCTTCACTTATCATGTGAGTTGGTTATATCATTCATATCCCTTTTGCTCCATGAAGTGCCCAATGAGGTTACATTTTTTTGCTTTTGGACCAAGCTTCATCCCTAAATCATGTGGAATATGTACATATGCAATACAACCAAAAACTTTCATATGTGATAAGTTTGGATTTTTACCTGTGAACTTCTCTTTAGATGTAACTTGTTGTAAAATAAACGTTGGAGTTCTGTTCATGATGTATACAACACTGTGGATAGCATCTGCCCAATAACAATGAGGCAGATTCTTCTCAGTCATCAATGCTCTTGCTATTTCTCCAATATCCCTATTTTTGCAGTCACTAACACCATTCTATTGTGGTGTGTACCTGCATGACAACTGACATCCAATTCCATTACTTTTATGAAAGTTGCTTAACTCATTTGACAAGTATCCACCTCCTCCATCATACCTTAATGTCTTAATATATTTCTTGTGTACTTTTCCACCATAGCCTTCAAATTCTAGACGTAATTGGACACCTCGCTCTTCTCTTTCATCATATAGAACCATAATTTCCATGTATGGTCATCAATGAAATTAACAAAAAACTTGCAACCACCCATAGATGTGGTCTTTGTAGGAACCCAAACATCTGTATGTACTATTTCTAGCACATTCTCACTAACATGCTTGTCATGCAAAAATGATGCTCTTGATTATTTACCAAATTGACATGCACATACCTATTGTAGCTCGAAAACTTTGAGACTTGGTAGTCCATTGACAATCTCCTTGGACTTCATCAATTGCAACGTCTGCAATTTAGCATGTCCAATTGGTTTATACCAAATCTCTATATCAACAATAAGCCTTGCACCTTTTGCAAACATGGTTGCAGCCATTTAAGGAATTATCACATATAAGGTGAACATCCTACCCACTTTGTTTCCTTTGGTTATCAATCTTCCATCCTATTTATAATCTTCTACATACAACCCATCAGCATTGAACCTGACTAGTAATCTATGGTTGACCATTTATCCTATAGAAACTAGATTCCTTGTTATATTTGGAACATGAAACACATTAACAAGATGCTTACCCTTCCCATCCTCCACAGAAAGTGCTATGTTTCTTGTATGTTCAATAGCTTGTGACGTGTCATCACCTGTTTCAACATATTCAAGAACTAGAAATTTTTGCAAACTATCGAAGCATTTTGCATGACTAATCATGTGATTTGAAGCACCTGAATCAACATACCAGACATTACCATTTGTTTTCAAAACATCATCAGACATCATATTCATTATATGATGTTCAACCATGATTAGTTTCTAAATCATCTGCACTTGTTGATGCATAGTTCTTTTGATGCCTTGTGTTATTTTGATTCTTCAACTTGCAATCATGTTCAAACCATCTAGGCTTAGGACAATTGAAGCATCCTTTACTATCATTACTTGAATCATTTCTTTGGAAAATATTGTAGCCTCTTTCGTTCTCCTTACCTCCAAACTATCCTCTACCTCCTACATGATTCTTATGTTGACCTTGGTCTTGGTTACTATTTCCTCTTCCACTTTTGAAACCTCTACCTTTGCCTCCTCCTTTTTGAGATTAGAATACCTACTCTAAACTAGGTTTTCCTTGGGAGTTTGTGTCCTCACCAAGATTCTTTTCTGAAATAATCAACATGGACACTAGATTATCAAAACTTGGAATATTTTCTCTACTCTTTATAGAATTTTTGAAATGCTTATATGAAGATCCTCTCTGGTAACTACAGAGCATTTTAGTTCTCTCCTTTGATGTACTTCCAATAGCCATTTTGCATCATGAGATTCTTCATTCTTAATCTCCAAGCATGGAGGCTTTTCTTATCTATCTTATTGCTCATAAGTTGACTCAATGCTACATTTGCCGTTTTTGCAGCAATGAGGATTTCTACTTGATCATTATTGCACTATGAGGTGAGACTTGTGAACTATCACTATGTTAGAGAGAAGCTATTGAGCAAAGAGATTCAACTTGCATATGTATCCACAAACATGCAATGTGGTGATTTGATAACCAAAGCACTTGATGGTACTAAGCTTTGCAGGTTTAAAACCATGATTGGATTGCAGGATATTCAAGAGGATTAATGAAGCTATACAAACCAAGATGTCTTGAGCGGGATCTATTGGTGCAAATATACAAGCCTTCACATTTGGCTTAGCTTGGTGGACTACATGTGGAAGCATGTGATGATTGATAAGAACCATAGCTTGTAACACTTGGTCATTTACCATTTGTGAAAGATAAATCATTGAGAGAATCCTTCAATAGCCCGTCGAGTTAGGAAGAATAAAGACTATGCATTGCATTTGATGGAATAACTCCTGATTTGGAGGAATCACTTTTAGGTGAAACCAAGTGTGAATTCAAATTCAAACTTGGAGGAAAATTTCTTATAAAAAGGCTTGTAAAAAACTCACAGTGTGTGGCCTCATAGAGAGCTCCATTAGTGATCATTAGTAGAGTTTGATTATCTTACACTATAGCTTAATCATTCCACTATCATTGAGCAGCATCACAATTCCAATGATCTTGTATAATCATGTGCTATAATACATATACTTCATTCATCATCCCTGTCTACTTCTCTGATATGACTACTTAGAATAGGGAACTTTATCTCGTCATATCTCGGTGATTTCGCAACGATTTTTCATTATCTATAGCTTCTTGTAACCCACTTGAAGACTGTGTTATGCTACCAAAGTTTCAAAGAATTTGGTGCAGCCATTTGGGAGAACTTGCCATTGAACTGCTCACTAGTCATCTACTGTTCAGTCCCTAATAAGTGGGGGGCAAGTCTTGGACTGTTAAATTCATTGCTCAGAGTATATTTCATCATTTTAGATGCTTTCACTTTTAATCATTAGCTATCTAAGCTAATTAAATTCCCTCGACACGAATTTAATCAATTGTTACTGTACTGTGAGCGCTGAGCAAAAGAACCAGCAGGTGTATAGACCAAAATAGCAAGTTTTGTGACACTAGCCACTTGTGAAGTAGCCTGTTTTGATTCAATTGTTTCAAGCATCTACTCCAAAGTACATAGGTACTTTCTTGCTCTCATTTCCACCTAAAAGGGCCTACTATCAAACTTTGAAGTGATTTAGGGCAGGTACAAAGTAGGTTTTAGCAGTACCACCTCACTTCTTTGAGGTATCCATCCATCTCTTCAACCAATTAGATATATGAAGGTGTAGCATACACGTTCAACATGAGATGACAACCTCATATCCACGTTGAATTGTACTTAAAGTCAAATCTACCTTTCAGAACCTGCATAGACATAAGTGAAGAAAAACTTCAAGAAAAATAAATAATATACAAAACTTGCCTACTATGTGTTCATTATGAGGTGCAAGGCCATAGGATCAACGATTGCTTGTTGAGATAAAAAGGATTCAAGACGAAACAAGATAAGGAAACTGCTCATGTTATGGTTAACAAAGTCTCTATGAGCCAATCAATTGGTGCTTGTGCCTCTGAGAGCCAAACAAATGGTGTTTGTGCCTCCCAAGACCATTCGCTAGAATCAAAGAAAGTTAAAGAAACACAATTCATGGGGCATAACTTTGAAACCTTAATAGGGGTAAGGCATAGAAGGGCAAAAGCTCCAAATCTATTTTAGGGGTGAATCCAAGAATAGAGCACATCAAACAATCATGATAGAAGGAATGGAGGATTTTTACAAAGAGAAAGAGGGCAACAATAAAGATCAAGGAAGAATTTTAGAGGTTGACAATGAACGTAATAAACCTCATAGGGACTTGCACATCGAAGGTCCTAACTCTACTTTCAAAAAGAGAAGGTTTTGGTATAGCGCTCTAGCATACTAAAGGCCTTTGGAAATATCCATGATGGCTTCTAAGATCGAGCTCATTTTGATGAAGCATGTCTCATTGATTAGGAACCTAGAACGAGAGGTGAGATGCAATTCGCAATAGCTTGCACCATGTCTAGAGCATGATGGTGAACCTATTCTTTTCAATACTAAATTTGTTGTTAATCAGCTTGTGTATTCCAGACGCTTTCTCTTTTAGTGAGCCATCGTATGGAGCCTTACTAACTGTAACATTCAATGTAACTACTAAACGAGAGAAGACTAAGGAAAGATAGAACAAATGGAGGGTAGATGTTCAAAGCTCACTTACAAAGAGGAAATTAAGTGCGAGGTATAAAGTGAAAGAGTCCGTTCCATTTCAAAGATTTTCTCTGTGTTTCATGTCCGTTATTGTTAGTTCTATAAAGAGGTTTCATTTGAATTCTTGAATTTCTATGTAGAGTGTTGTTCTGTACAAATTCGATCGAAATTCACCGCTTATGACTTCTGTAAGCAAAGCATGAATGCAAGATCCTGACACTTCCAAACGTTTAATGACTCGCGTATTAGAAAAGAAATAAAACTTCGTTTAATAAAACTTGGATTGCAAAGAGGTGTCGATTTCGCTTTGGAATTCCAAGTAATGTTTCCTACTTGCATTACAAATAGAAGTTTGATTTCATATAAATTCTTTAGTAGTAGAACTACGCAACTTGAAATCTGAGCTCTCTCGAGACAATCATTCTTGACCGCAAAAGCGAGGCTTTAGAAAAGACATGGGCATAGTTTATCTGTCAATAAAGCGTTTGAGACTATTTGTGCATGGCTGGCAACATGTGTCAACTGCTTATAATTTACAACGTCTATTTCTGCCAACTACTTTATGCAGAAACGTAGTTGATCAAATGTACTCCTACTTTGTTCTTTCCGATGGAGTCCACACAAACAAACAAAGGCGATTGTAAAGATTTACAGCGGACTTCTCGACTGGGGTGTTTTCCGATGCTTTGAAATCCGATCCGCGACATATACGATTTCAGATTGACATAAACACACACACCTGCATACAAATGTATATATAGTACTAATTACAAGTGTACAGCTCCACAGGCTGAATTCCTGACTAGAAGCCTTTGGAGGAACTTTGAGGTCAGATCATATATATATATATATATATATATATATATATATATATATATATATATATATATATATATATATATATAAATATATATATATATGTGTGTGTATGTGTCGTGCGTGTGCGTATATGTATGTATCTACATGCAAAGAAAGAGAGAGAGAGATAGGATGTCTCATGTCTGAATGTCCTAATTTAATAGATAGCTAAAGATATGTAAAGATACTTCTCTGTACCAACGCGCAAAAAAATCAATAGAAGAGGGAAATGTACTAGAGGGCTAAGGAGATGTTGAAGTTAGACATCTGCGGAAGCACACGAATAACACAAGGAAGACCAAGAAGCTTGGAGCACAACACACAATACTCAATGTATTACCACTAGAATGTACAAAGATAAGTAACCCGTTATGGCTAAAGGCATATATACAAGCCGAGGGAAGAAAACCTCCTAAAGAGGGAAAAAAGTACCCTAGTGGTCCTAGTGTGTTCACATACATCACAACCTAAATATATCAACCAATACCTTCAAGGAGTGATGTGGTGAACAACGAGATGGCACTCATGTATAAGGAAGTGCCAAGCTATGTAGAATTAATCCACAAAAGGAAGTAAGGCCAAAGCTTTGCCAAAAGCTTCAAACTTCTCCCTACATAGAGCCTTCGTGAAAAGGTCTGCAATGTTCTCCTGCATGGGCAAATATGCCAAGGTGATCTCTCTAGCAAAAAACCTCTCCCAGACATAATGATAATACACCTCCATGTGCTTAGTGCGAGCATGGAACAGAGGGTTCCTCCCAACTACCACTATGCTTTGACTGTTAGTGAAGATGGTGGTGGCAAAAGACTCAGCAACACCCAAATCAACCAAAAGGTGTGTGAGCCACATACACTCCACAATTGCTGTGAAAGCTGCCCTATAGTCAGCCTCATAAGTGGAAGTGGCCACTATTATTAGGATTTTGTTCACATGCACACAAAGGTTATGGATGCAAAAACCACACAAAAAATTAGACACGCCAAGAGAGGAGACACAATGCAATATTGGGTGCAATCTCCCCACATGCACTTTGTTCCGACAGTCCACAAAGTGCATCTATTTATAAGAAGTTTTTATTATGTCGAAATAGTGGTTACATGAGAGCGGCTTCAAAAAGGTATGCAATGTTCTCTTGCATGGGCAAATATGCCAAGGTGATCTCTCCAGCAAAGAACCTCTCCTAGATATAATGACAATACACCTCAATGTGCTTAGTGCGAACATGGAACAGAGGCTTCCTCCCAACTACTAATATGCTTTGAGTATTAGTGAAGATAGTGGTGGCAAAAGACTCACCAACACCCAAAGCAGCCAAAAAGCATGTGATCCACATACACTCCACAATTGCTATGAGAGCTACCCTATAGTGAGCCTCACAACTCGAAGTGGCCACTATTATTAGGATTTTGTTCACATGCACATAGAGGTTACTCATGCACAAAACACACAAAAAAATACACATGCCAAGAGAGGAGACAGAACGTAGTATTCGGTGCAATCTCCCGGCATGCATTTTTTTCCGACAGTCCATAGAGTGCATGTATTTATAGGAATTTTTTATTATGTCGAAATAGTGGTTACATGAGAGCGGCTTCCAAAAGCATGCATGAAAGTAAAAGTTGGTAACTTTTCTAGAAAGCCTTTGCTTTCAATATCAAAAATTACGGTCTACAATTACCCTTATTCTAAAAACTACTTTTCAAATTGTTTCTAACAATAGAACCCTCTACGCGGGTTTATTTACAAACTATATAAATTATTATAAATCGGATTATTGATGTCCGACCTTTCACACCTTTCATGCCCTCACAAACCTTCAACTGCTATATCAAGAAGACCAAAACACATAAATAAATTAACACTCCAACAATTCCTTGTTCAACATATTCCATAATTCATATCATGCCCCTCCGTTGAAAAAGCAACTGACCTCAATTGATAAAATAAAAATAAACATGGATGGTCACTCACATGTTCCATCAGTGAACGAAAATAAGCATGTTGAATGTAAAAACACATGCATGGAAATGTTCATGGAGGCATTAAATTATTAAGATTATTTATGAGGTGCTGACATAGTCTCTAAATAATTCAATAAAAGAACATATATTATTAACTATTCAAAATGTTTTTTTTTTTCAATTCATTCATGCTCTACAATATACTCTAAATATTATAATTTACTTTATGAAGTGTAACTAAAGCATGATCCTACATACTAAATTCTATATCTAACTACATCACATATAAAGAACTACATGATTAGAGAAAGATAAAAAAATACAGCCCACAAACCGTAGAAATTGGTAATTTTTTTAACTAACCTTTGAATTTCTGCCATCAGATTGAGAGGAGACAATAGATTCTACCACCCTCGTAAGGTTATCATCATCAAATTGCATCTTGTGGAGTACTTTGTCACGTTGTCAGATCTCCTTGAGTGCCTCGAAGTTAATGCCGCAACAGCTCTAGTTGTTGCTAGAGTGTTTCCTTAGGTACATGTGAATTACCAAAATACTGCATGGTGTTCGTAGGGTGCATGAGTATGTAGAGAACAAAACCCTCTTGCTAGATATGTAAATACAATTTTTGAGATTGCTTGAACTAAAATGTAAAAGGAAGGTTCTTGGCCACTTGCCTATGGACTTTCCTTGCTGTCAACCTCGGTCTCTTGCACCTAGTTCTCACCTATGCAAGTTATCTTGGATCCTTAACCTAGTGCTTCCCTATCGGGATGTACTGTTGAGGCTTCACTCACTAACTAGATATAAAGACATGAAGGTATATGAAGGAAGAAGAAAGACAAAGAGAAGTGAAAGCAAAGCCCTCAGATAATCAAGCCTAAGTGAAAGGACAAATTCACACTTGTAATATAGTGCAAAATTAAAGTCTAACCTTGATATAGAACTTCTAGAATTGTGAGTTTGAGTATATGAGTATGTAGAACATATGTATATAAGTCAATTTGAGTTGAAAAAACATATATAGAACTTGATTTTTAAGTCTTGTGTGAGTAGAGAAAAAGTCGGGTTTTTCTGAGAGATATGTTGATGAAGAACTACTCACAGTAGGAAAGTTCTCCATGGCTATGAGTAGAATGAAGCCCCAAAAATTTGTATACATCTTCTCTAATAGATAACACATGTTTGTGTAGAAGTATTTGATCTAATTCCTATTGTATAAAGATTTCTATGTGTATTCATATCAGTGTGAAAGTTAGTTGACAGTTACACGTTTTCTAACGCATTTTTCCTTGATCTTCTAAAGGTCAGATCTCACAGTAAAATGAAACATTTTTCATGAATCATAGCTCATTTTGAAGCTACTATCTATAGCTACAATCGACCAAAAGATCTTTGCAAAATGGGACATGTATGTAGAGAAATGAGTCTAACACTGAAGGTATGTCAAATCTATGAAGTCATTTTTCAGATTTCAGACATAGTTCAAATGTTGAAGTGAATTCAAAAGCTTCTAAAGTTATTACTTCATATTTTTTCTTGGAATGTATTGCTTAACATTATCAAGAACATGTATTAGCAAATGATCTAAAGAATTTACAAGAACCAAGCTAATATAGATCAGATTTGAAGCTAGAAGAAAAGGTGCAGATTTCTGAAAAGTGAATTTTTTATTTCACTAAGTTTAGAGATAAAGGTTTTAAATTTAGAGTATTGCTAATATAATGGTGGTTATGGAGGAATTCTAATAGCACTTCAGCTTATTTCTTGTGGTGTTCCATACACCAACAAGTGGTATCAGAGCACAAAGGTCCTCAAGAGTGAAAGGAGGTGCAGATACAAGAGGAATTGAAGAGTTCTTCATTGAAAAGGTGAAAGCTGAGGTGTTCAACAGTAAAAGACATCAGAGGAGTTGTTCAAAGTTACTCTCAAGGGTAAAGATCTACAAAAGGTACCATATTTCAACCTTATATTCACAAGTTGCAACAAAAGCAAGAAGACTATGGTAGATCATGTATCTATTGATAAATTTGACAGAGATAATTATCCTACTTGGGTAATGAGAATGGAAGCCTTATGAGTAAGGATCTAATGGTATATGTGACAGGTGAAGAAGAAAAGCCTACATTTGAAGATGATAGTCAACGAAGGAAAGAAGAACTAGAAACTTTGAAGTTATGGAAGAAGAGAGATGCAAGTCCAAGAGCTTATATATACAACACTATCACAGATCATTTGGTACCACATATCAGAGGTTCAGAAAGAGTTGAAGACATATGGAATGCTTTCGAAGATCACTTCCAAAACACTAGTAATGCTAAGAAGGCTAGCTTATGGTCAGAGTTTACCACATTTAAGAAGAAGCAAAGCCAAAGCATTAGTGATTACGTCACTAAGATGAAGGACTTGGCAGATAGCCTTGGATCTATTGATGAGGATATTGAAGATCAGAGGTTGATAGCACAGTTGCTTGCAGAATTGAGAGGAGATGAAAGGTGGAAACCTTTTGTACTCTCAACTAAACTTTCATTAAATCATAATGTACTAGAATTAAATCAATTGCTTGGACTGATGCTTACATTTGAGCAAGATCTAAAGTCAGATGGAGATAAAGGACATAGCTATGTTATGTATGCAAAGAATAAGAAGAAAAGTGATAAAGGTAAAGCAAAGGATGAAGAAGAGCTGACTACTCAAGCAAATTATGCAAGAGGAAGAGGTATTGGCAGAGATAAAGGTCAAGGAAATGGAAGAGGTAGAGGTAATTAGAAGAATAACAATAAGGCATGTTGGATTCGTGCATTGAGCAATCATCTAGCTTACGATTGTTAGCATAACCAACAAGAATCAAATCAAAATCAAAGTAAGAATAGCAGAGGAGGAGGTGGAAGGTTTGAGAATCAATTGCAAAGAGGAAGATAAAATTCAAGAGGAAGTTTTGGTAGAGGTGGTGGAAAAAATTGGAATCAAAATCAGTCTTATAATACTACCTATTACAGCTATGCAAATGATACATAGAATGAAGTGCATCCGAGAAGAAGGATCTCGAGGTATTCTATATTGACTCTAGTTGTTCAAATCACTTGTGAGGTAATATAGAATTGTTCTCAGAATTAGAAGAAGCTATTTCAAGTCACACAGTACAAACATGTGACAATACAAAACATAATTTGCATTCAATTGGAAAAGTGAAGTGCACGACTGGAGCTGATTTGCTAACAAATGAGTTGTATGTCCCAACAATACCAAAGAATCTGATTAGTGTGGGAAAATAGTAGAGAAAGGTTTTCAAGTCAGATTTACAAATGAAGGAGTATTTGTTGAAGATCCAAAGGATGGAAACAATCAAATTGTCTATGGTAAGAAGGAAGGTATACTTTTTACTCTTAAAGTGCAAGGGAATGTTGTTCAAGCTTTGATCACACATGGTGATAAAGTACTCACAGAGTTAGACCTTTGGCATAAGAGGTTAGGACACTTCAATGAAAAAGGAATTAAAAGCATGGTGGAGAATCAATCTATAATAGGGCTACCAAATGTAAAGAGCCAACATATGATCTACAAATGTGCAGCTTGTCAGATGGGAAAGGCACACATGTTATCATTTCAGATAAAAGGTTTCAAACATGATGGTTTGCTAGAGCTCATACATGCAGATGTATGGGTACCAACAAAAGAAGGATCAATCAATGGTTCTAGGTATTATGTTCTTTTTTTGATGATGCTACAAGATGGATAACCATTTATGTTTTGAAGGAAAGATCAGAAGTGTTAGGATGTTTCAAACATTTTCATGCATATGTAGAGAGAGTTAAAGGTCAAAAGCTCAAGAGGCTAAGTTCTGATGGAGGGGGAGAATACTTCTCCCAAGAATTCAAGAGAGAAATAACTTTTAGGTATACACCTCAACAAAATAGGGTGGCAGAAAGGAGGAATAGAACTTTGGTCGAGTTTCCTAGAGCAATGTTAAAGGAAAAGAATTGCCCTAATTATCTTTGGGTAGAGCCTATAAATATAGATACATATCTTGTGAATAGATGACCATGTGCAGCTCTAAAGGGAATGACCCCTTATGAAGCTTCCTAGGGTAAGAAACCAACACTTGATCATTGTAAGGTGTTTGGATCAATTGCCTATCCTTATGTACCATCACAAATCAGACATAAGCTTGAACCAAAGGCTGAAAAATATGTGTTTATTGGATATGATGAAAAACAGATGGGTTATAAGCTATGATGCCTCTAACAAAACATTTTATTCTTTCCAGAAATGTGACATTTGATGAACAGAAGAGTTGGTATGTAGATAAAGAGTGTAATCTTGAAAAATTTGAAGAAGAGGTAAGAAGAAGTGAAAGAGGTATATCACACATGTAGGTAGATGGAGATGAAGATCATATGCAAGCACGCACATCCAGGGTTGGATCATATAGAAGAAATGAAGATGTACCTAGATTTGATGAACAAGTATATCCAGATACTTATGAAGAGTGTGAACCAAGAACGTCAACCAGATTGAGGAAACAACCAACAAGGTATTCCTATGATACTTCTTATTTGACTCAGAAAAACTATGCTTACATGGTTAAGGACGATGAAGAACCTCAAAGCTATGATGAAGGAAAAGGTAAGAGACAATGGGAGGAAGCAATGAAGGAAGAGTTTAATGCACTTGAAGAGAACAAGACTTGGGAACTTGTTCCAAAACCTAATGGTAAGAAGGTAATTGGAAATAAATGGGTTTACAAAATGAAGAAGCATGGAGATGGAAGAATAGCTAGATTGGTGGTTAAAGGCTATGCTCAAACTCATGGCATAGATTATAATGAGACATTCAGTCTTGTAGCAAATATGTCAACCATAAGGACAATCATTGCTATTGTAGCATCAAAAGGATGGACATTGAGTCAATTGGATATAAAGAATGCATTAATAAATGGATATTAATCAGATAAAGTCTACATGGAGCAAGCTCAAGGGTTTAAAGATTACAAGTATCCAAATTTTGTTTGGAGATTGAGAAGAGCACTTTATGGATTAAAGCAAGCTCCAAAAGCTTGGAATTATAGATTTGTGAAGTATCTTAACGATCTTGGATATTAAAGTTCAAAGGCAGATGCAAGTTTACTTATCAAGAGAACAGATGAAAGTATGATCTACATTTTTATTTATGTAGATGATATCATAATCACAGGTACTTCAAATGAAGGAATCAAGGAGGTGAAGAGATTACTTGAGAAGGATTTCAAGATAAGTGATTTAGGAAAATTATCATATTTTCTTGGAATGGAAATCACTTATGAAGATCATGGCATATATGTATCACAAGAAAGGTATCTTTTGAATCTTCTGAAGAAGTTTAGCATGGAGAATTGGAGAGAGACATCAACACCACTTGAGGTCAATCATAAACTGAGTAAATATGATGGTGTAGAGTTCAAGGATCTAAGGAAGTATCAATATTTAGTGGGAAGCTTGATTTATGCTACACTAACAAGACCTGATCTTAGTTATGTAGCGGGAGTTCTTTCCCAATTCATGCATTGTCCAAAGGACTCACATTGGATTGCTGGTCAAAGAGTTCTTAGATCCATCAAAGGGACTTTGAAGGAAGGATTATATTACCCTTTATATTAGACATAAGGTTGAGAGAATATAGTGACTCAGATTGGGTAGCAAGTCAAGATGATAGAAGGTCAATACATGGGTGTATGATATACATAGGAGATAAACTTCTGAGTTGGTGTTCAAAGAAGCATACAATGGATTTATCATCAATTGAGGCTGAGTACAAAGGACTTGTGGAAGCAGCTAAAGAAGTGATATTGATGCAAACCTTGTTCTGAATCAAAAGCTTGGACATAGATCAAGGTATGCCTATTATACATGGAGATAATATGAGTTCATTATATCTTGCAGCAAATCCTGTATTTCATGCAAGAACAAAGCACATAGAGATTCAATATCATTTCCTGAGAGAGAAGGTAATGGATAAGGAACTTGAAATGGTGTATACTTCTACAAAAGATCAAATAGCAGACATTATGACAAAGAGCTTGGCATTATGACATTATGATTCAAGACAAGTACATTCACAAAAATGGCAAGAATAAAAGAGAAGAAGGATGTTTGAAAAGGACAAAAAATGCTAATTAGTGATTGAGAGGGAGCTGTTGAGGCTTCACTCACAAATTAGTCATAGATACATGAAGGTATATGAAGGAAGAAGAAAGACAAGGAGAAGTGAAAGCAAAACAGTCAGATAATCAAGCCTAAGTAAAAGGACAAATTCACACTTGTAATATAGTGCAAAATTAAAGTCTAACCTTGATATAGGACTTCTAGAATTATGAGTTTGAGTCTAGGAGTATGTAGACCATATGTATATAAGTCAACTTGATTTGAAAAAAAAATATATAGAGCTTGATTTGTATGCCTTGTGTGAGTAGAGAAAAAGTTGGGTTTCTGTGAGAGAGATGTTGAGGAAGAACTACTCACAGTAGGAGAGTTTTCCATGGCTATGAGTAGAATGAACCCAAGCCATTTTTTATACATCTCCTCTAATATATAACACATGTTTTTGTAGAAGGAATTGATCTAATTCCTCTTGTATAATGATTTCCATGTGTATTCATATCAGTGTGAAAGTTAGTTGAGAGTTACGAGTTTTCTAGCACATTTTTCTGTGATCTTCTAAAGGTGAGATCTCATAGGACAGTGTAAGGTTTTTTATGAATGACAGCTCATTTTGAATCTACTATCTTCAACTACAATTTACCATAAGATCTTTGCAAAATGAGACATGTACATAGAGAAATGAGTCTAACAGTGAAGGTATGTGAAATTGATGAAGTGATTTTTCAGATTTCAGCCATAGTTCAAATGTTGAAGTGAATTCAAAAGATTCTAAAGTTGTTACTTAAACTTTTTCCTTGGAATGTATTTCTTAACATTAGCAAGAACTTCTATTAGCAAATGATCAAAAGAATTTACAAGAATCAAGCTAATATAGATCAAATTTGAAGCTAGAAGAAAAGACAGAGATTTTTGAAAAGTGAATTTTTGGATTTCACTAAGTTTAGTGATAAAGGTTTTAAATTTAGAGTATTGCTAACCTAATGATGGTTATGGAGGAATTCTAATATCACTTTAGCTTAGTTTTTGTGGTGTTCCATAGAACAACAATACCCTGGGGAAAATGTTCCCTAGTAGGATGTACCCTAGAAGGATGTACACTAGCATGATGTATCCTAATAGGATGTACCCTATTTGGATGTACCCTGATGAAATGTACCCTAATAGGATGTACCCTAAGACATGCCGCATCATGCTGTGCCATGCCTCCTTGCCCAAGCCTACTTGAAAAAGTAAGACAGAGATGCAAGTTGTGTTAAATATTAGAAAAGAGATCTAGAGTGACAACACTAAGAGAGAGTGTAGTGGTAAAGCACTTCCTTTGGGAGAAAGAGGTTTGGGTTCAAATCCTCCCAACTTGGTGTATATAAAACTCCTTATTGCCACTCATAAATTAAAATTGATTCATGCGTAGCCAATGGCTTCCAACAATCGCCAAGGGAGCCTTGGGTGCAAAAGATGTCAAAGAAATGTCTTAGTTGTGCCTAAGTTCTATGCCTTAGTCGATGCCTTGGAGTAAACCGAAGGAGTAAATGTAGGTGTAAATATAGGTTCTCGTTTTGGAACTAGAACAGAAACAGAAACTAAAACAAGAATCGGAATCCAAAATGGAAACAGAAATGGAATCGGAAAAGGAATCGGAACCGGAATCCGAATCGGAATCAAAATCGAGAACGGAAACAAAAACAAAAACTGGAATCGGAATTGGAATCGAACCACGAATAGAAAATAGAAAAACAAAGATCAATTGCCAAAATGAATAGAAACAGACCCCTCCATAGTGACCTGAGCAAGGCTTTGATACCATTGTTATCAGGATCTTGCTCACGCACATATAGAGGTTATGGATGCAGAAAACACACCGAAAAATAGACACGCCAATAGACGAGACAAAATGCAATATTCGGTGCAATCTTCCCCCATGCACTCTGTTCTCAAAGTCCACAGAGTGTATGTATTTATAGGAAATTTTCATTATGTCAAAATAGTAGTTACATGAGAGCGGCTTCAAAGAGCATGCGTGAAAGTAAAAGTTGGGAAATTTTGTAGAAAGCATTTGCTTTCAATATCAAAAATTCATAAGGTTAGCTACAAAGAGATTATTATTGGCTACTATAACAAATTTTCCTTTGTTTTGTGGAATATATGGAGATCTCACATCCTTTAGAACATCTGGAGGAGCAAGAATGAAGCTTCTTTCAACAACACAGTTTCTAGGTCTTTTTTTGTCTCTTGCTACAAGGGCCTCAATAGAATTGGGCAACAATGTATAACCTCTATGTCTACTGCCCCTACTGTTCATTTCTCTCTGAGAAGGCATCTGTTCGATAATGCTCCCTAGAAATGGAGAAGCACACTCTTGACTCTCTACTCATCCACTAGACTTGACATGGTTGTACTGTGTAGCTAATGACGTTCTTATGGCCTATCTCTACTCACCCCTTATGTGATACTCTCTTATTGTCCTTGTGATGGCCTGATTTAGCCTTGTGGTGGGGGCATCGCTGCCCTTTGTGCATCTTTACATACCTTTATTAATATATGTCTTGTCTCTTCAAACAAAAATATCAAAAATTGCAGTCTTCAATGACCCTTATTCTAACCACTTCTGTTCTAACTATTTCTAACAATAGGACCCTCTATGAGGGTTTATTTACAAACTATATAAATTATTATAAATTGGATTATTGATGGTTGTCCTTTAGCACCTTTCATGCCATCATGAACCTTCAACTGCTATATCAAAAACACCAAAAGACATTAATAAATTAACACTCCAACAATTCCTTGTTCAACATATTCAATAATTCATAATAGCCACAGTAGGCTGCTTCTTGCTCAGCAAAGATATGCATGAGCTACCAAGCATGAAGCAAAAACCACTAGTGGACATAGGAGTGTCATAGCAAACAACCTAGTCAGAGTCAGAAAAAGCATGCAAATCTGGCGGTAGTGATCCCCCCTCGGGATAAAACAATCCAAGTAGTTGGGTACCACTCAAGTAGTGAAAGATGCACTTAACTCCATGCCAATTCTTGACTCCTCGGCAATGCATAAACTTCCTCATCTATGATATCGCAAACTGAATATATGGCCGAGTAATGCATAATTAAATTAAGCACCCAATAGCCTACTGATAGAGAACAACATTAAATGCATCTCCAACATCATGGGCACTCAATCATAAACCTATCTCCAGAGGAGTGGAAATAGGTTTACAATCTTCAGGGCCAAAATGGTACAATGATGTGTGAATATATTTATTTTGACACAAAGCCATTCCACCATCAACATGCATAAAGTGAATGCCTAAATAATGATGCAAATGCACTAAATTAGATATCTCAAATGAGGCATGCAAATCAGCCTTAAAATCAGCAATATGCTTCTCATGAGGACTAGTGAGCATCATCTCATCCACATACACAACAATGATTAGAAATACATCATTAGCATGCTTAACATATAAGGTGCTTTTAGTTGGACTATTCTCAAAACTATGTGCAATCAAATAGGCATGTATCTTTTCATACCAAGCATGTGGTGCTTGCTTTAAACCATATAATGCCTTCCTTAACTTGCACACTAGGTTTTCATGCCCTTTCTTCACAAAGCCACGGGTTTGAAGAACATACACCTCTTCATGCAAGTCACCATTTAGAAATGTTGTTTTAATGTCCAACTCACGTACATTCCAACGATGATGAGTTGCAAGTGCAAAGATGCTATGAACAATAGTCATTCAACAAGTAGGAGCAAAGATGTCATCAAAATCAATTCCTCTTTCTTGAGCATAACCCTTTGCAACAAGACCAGCCTTATACTTGTCAATTTTTCCATTAGGTTTACACTAAAGATTGTATACCCACTTAGTGCCAATGGCCTTCTTGCCAAGAGGCAAGGCACATAAAGACCAGGTACCATTTTTCATGATAGCATCATATTCAGATTGCATTGCAACCATCCAATGTTGAGAATTTTGTGCTTCATCAAACGAAACAGGCTCAGTCTCATCACAAATACTAGAGGCAGCCATAGCATACCAATCTCATGCAAAAGAGGCACTATGAGAGCTTGAATGAGTACGGTATGATAGAGGTGCATCTAATTTGTTGTCATGGAAAGTCTGCACCAGTCGTTTTGGCATAGTTTCTGCCTCCTCAATATCAGGTCTCTTATCAACAAGTGCATTATGTAAATCTGCATGAGAAATAAAATGATCTGCATCATCACATGAAACATGTAAAGGCTGAGAAGTGGCCTCATTAGGAAGCACTAGACTGTCCACCTATACAAAGAGGCAACAATGTGTCATACATGTGTTTGGAGCTAGAAAATTTCTCTTTCGTACATGAAAGCCAAGGTTGAATAGCATCTTCCACAAAAACAACATCATGACTAACCAAAATGCCTTTAGTCTATGGATGATACAAATGATAGACTTTGCTTTCAAAAATCTCCCACCAAAAATACATTTAACTTCTTTATCATCCAATTTCGTGTGATGTTGTTTAGGCACTAATGCATATGCCAGACAACCAAAAACACACAGATGAGCAACAAATGTTTTGCAACCATGCCAAACCTCCTATGGAGCAATACACTCTAGTGCTTGAGTGTGTTAAGTACATATGTTGCAAGCATGATAGTCTCAAGCTAGAAACTATGTGGTAAAGCCTGAATCTTGACTATACACCTCGCCATCTCCATGAGTGAACTATTCTTACATTCAAAAACTCTATTTTGTTGAGGTGTATATGGCATTGTAAATTGATGTTTTATCCCACGTTCAGCCAAAAATGCATTAAAGTTAGAAGACATATCTTCGCCCCTTAATCAGAACAGAGGGTGCCTAGTTTACATGTTGACACATTTTAAGCCAAAACCAAAAATGTTTTGAATCACATGAACACTTCGGACTTTGCTTTCAGTGGATGTACCCATGGATGCATGGAAAAATCATCATTGAAAGTCACGAAGTAAAGATAGTTTCCAAAAGAGGGATTCCACATAGGACCATAGACATCACTGTAAACAAGCTGCAGTTTTTTAGTAGCTCAAACTGAACCATCTTTTGGAAAGGAGGAATGTTGCATTTTGCCCAAAATACATCCTTCATATACATATTTTGAGGGTGCCTCAAGTTTGGGCAAACAAGACACCAATTCAGATTTTTGCAGGTGTAGCAAACTAGGCAAATTCATATGACCAAAGCGTGCATACCAAAGCTTTGCATTTGACATAGCCTAAGAATCATGTATTGCACATGTTGAACCATCCATAGATTTTTTATAGTCTATGATCTTATACAAACCACGACATAAAATGCTAGAAGAAATTATCATATTGCCATTTGATGGATTATGAACTATACATCTCTCATAAACAAATTTAACAACCAAACTAATCTTACCTAATGGAGAAACTAATAACAGAAATTTCTTGATCTCTTGGACAAAAAAAGCATCCAATAAAGAAACAAAACTACCATCAGGAGTAGCCAAAATGATCTTACCAAATCACATGATAGGATAAAAGGAGTTGTTGGCACATGTGATAGTATTCCCTATATGGGGAGCCTCAAGTCAACTAAAGAAACTTTGCAATGAGGTAATATTTTTGGTTGCCCTAGTATGAAAATACCAAACATCTGAGTCTACTACAGACATACAGTGCTCATGCGAAGATGGTTCAAAACTGCAAACAATAGTAAACGCCCATTCTTCATTTTGCATAAGATTTGCAGAATTTGTTTTCAATGTAGAGGCCTCTACAACAACCAGTACAACCTCTTTTTTCTTTGCCTGTTTTGCAGCCAGTTTTGGACAGTTCTTTATGATATGATTGTTTCCTTTACAATACTTACAAAATAGTTTTTTCTTTTTTGATTTATTCTCATCTTTGTCTTCCCTTTTTGAATGTGCAACATTTGCAAATTTCTGCTTACTAGTAGATGAGCTCCATTTACCTTTGCCCTTCTGACTAGCTAGGAAATCTTGGTTTGCAACATGCATAATGGACCTGTTTTGCCTAGACTGATCTTCTTGCAATAGAAGAGAGACTAACTCCTCAAATGAAAAGGCATTTGGATTTCCTTTCATCATAAAATGAAGAGTAGAAACAAAACTCTGATTTGAATCAGGAAGACCATTCAAAATGGTCTGTACAAGTGAGCTAACAGATATAATTTCATCAGCAAAAATCAACTATTCCTTCAAGTTTTTGATCTTTGTTAGAAAAATCTCCATAAAGTCACCTTGATTCATATGCTCACTCTCCAATTTTTTTCATATTCCTAGCTTGGTACAATGTGGTAAGTGTATCCCAAGCATCCTTAGCTGTTTTGCAAGAGCGAATGTGAGGAATAATGGCACATTTGACATACAAGGCTATAAATGCATGTGCCTGAGCATCTCTGCCATCTCAACAAATTCGCTTTATAGTAGGTGCAGTAGAGATGGTAGCAAGAACAAGAGTCTGAAGAATATGAGCATCTTCAACACCATCTACATCAGCTTCAATGCTTGTATTTGCAGGTGTAATATGAAGTTTTCCAACAACCTGCACAATGTTCCACAATCCTTTTGCAACCAATACATGTTGCATCATATAAGCCCACAATGGGTAATTGGTACCGTCCAACTTATCTTCAACAGCCAACATATGGAAATCATCAGTGCTTTCCACCATGGCCACTAACTAAAATACCTTGATGTAGAAAAATGGTTGTATCTCAAAAAGTCGAACAAAACTACCCTAATGAGTTCTGCTAGACCTATAGCAGACTTTGAGATGTTTATATTGGCGAACTTAAACCCATATATATCTTTGGCACAAAAGATGAAATAGCCTACACAAGTGCTATGATAGTGCATTCGGAGGCTGAAATGAACTCAAATCGTGATTTCGGCATGACATAGTGAAGCTGTTTTGATCTCTTAATCACCCTAAATGTACTCATCAAATTTCATGCGATTCTAAGACAATGATTGGAGGGGTGTTGATGATGCCCTAATGAAGCGATGACCTTCCTTGATACCAATTGTTGGAGTTAGACATCTACTGAAGCACGAAAACAACACAAGGAAAAAGAAGAAGCTTGGAGCACAACACACAATACTGAATGTATTACCACTATAATATACAAAGATAAGTAACCTGTGAGGGCTAAAGACATATATACAAGCTGGGGGAAAAAACCTCCTAAAGAGGAAAAAAAGTGCCCTAGTAGCCCTTGTGTGTTCAACCACATCACTACCTAAATATATTAGTAGGAGAGATATAAAACACAATGAGAAATATGTTATCCCCTATTTTGAGGACCCAATATCTTATTTTGTCTCCTATGACTACAGAAACCATCGAATGTCTAAATGTGTGCATACTCTTTTCCTTTTTTCTTTCTGCATATTTGTCCAAGTGAATGCTCATGGGAGGACGTTTAGGAAAGAGAACAACGTCCGTAGTACACATTTCCTTTCAAATTTCTCATACAAAAGCATTGGGTTTAATTATAAATCCACAGTAGATTTGAACAGCGTATATATTTGGAACAGCTGTGTTTGTAACAACAGCGTATATATTTGGAACAAATTTTATCGAAAGATTCACGGCTTATGGCTTCTGTAAGCAAAGCATGAATGCGATATCTTGACACTTCCAAACGTTCAACGAATTGTGTATTAGAAAAAAAAAATGGAACGTCGTGTTTGACAAACAATCCGAGTACTTGGATTGCAAAGAGCTGTTGACTTCGCTTTCAAATTCCAGGTGATGATACCTACTTGCATTACAAATAGAATTTTAATTTCATATAAATTCTTTGGTAGTAGTACCATGCAACTTGGAATATGAGTCCTCTCGAGACAATCATTCTTGATCTCAAAAGCGAGGCTTTAGAAAAAAAACATGGGCATAGTCCATCTGTCAATCAAGCGTTTGAGACTATTTGTGCATGGCTTGCAAGATGTGTCAACTGCTTATAATTGACAACGTCTATTTCTGCCAACTACGTTATGCAGAAACGTAGTTGACCTAATGTACTCCTAGTTTGTTCTCTTTCATGGAGTCCACACAAGCAAACAATGGCATTCGTACAAATTTAGAGCGGACTTCCGGACCACGGTGTTTTCCAATGCTTTGACATCCGATCCGTGACATATACGATTTTAGATTGTTATAAACTCACACACACATACATACAAGTGTACAGCTCCACAGGCAGAAAACTTCACTAGAAACCTTTGCAGGAATTTTGAACTCAGATCAAAAAAAAAAATAACACGTACACGCGCGCACACACACACATGGAGAGAGATGTTTCATGTGTGAATGCTCTAATTTCATGATTTCACATTCAAGCGATCCAAGAACTCAAAAAGCGGAACTATAGTTGAGGAGGCAAGCAGTTGGAACTATAGTTGAGGGGCAAGAGTATATCCCCCCCCCCCCCCGCCATGCCCCGGTGCCCCATGGTTGTTGGATAAGTTTAAAGCAAGTTCCAATCAAGTCGTATTGCTTTCCGACATGTCTTCTATTTTTTCTTTTTCAGAAGAAAATTTGGTAAAAAACTATCAAGTGAATGGGCCCAGCACCCATGGGACCCCCAGAATCCCACAAACGAGGGGTTTCTTAGAACTTGCTAGAGGACATTATAAAGAAGGTTGATAACCCTTTCGTCCACCTCATGGGTGCTGCTTTCAAGAAAAAACACTATGCGATGTCTAAACGGGAGGGGCTTCTTACAATTAAAAATTATTTTACCTAAACAGAAAAGATATTGTTCAATCAAACATTCTTTGGGAGGGTTACCAAAGTTGGCAACACACCTCTCTTTCCAAATCTTCTAGAATGTCTCACGTCTTATAGCATTCCACAGTGCTGAGGAACAACTAACCGCTTCACCCAATAGCATTTGCTTCCATTTGTTTTGTCCCGCTAGCAACATGATTCTACCAAAGGCCCAACATACTGACATTGACTTGGGGCATGAAATGAAGAGGTGTCCTAAGTCCTAGTTGCCATGATGGCATCTTTTACACCATGAAGGGGTTTCGAAATTTTTGTTAGCTCTTACATTGGTCTAAATTCCTTGGTGGAGGATTTTCCACATAAGAACTGATTATTCAACCTCTATGAGGGGATGCTACAAGGATTGTAACTTGAGGTCCTGCCTAAAACTCAATGAATCAAGAAACCAACTCCTATTAAGCATCACATGAAGGTCCATATTCTTCTTGAATCTCAAGATTTTATCAAGATTGTAGCCATTGTGCCATCTAAGACCCTGAAGGTGAGGGGAGTCATGCCCAATAATGAGGTGAGTTAGTGTGCCCTCCCAAGCATTGAATATTCTTCCTATCAGGTACCATTCTGCATAGTGCACTCTCCTAGCCACAAAAATATCATCAAATTTAGTCAATTTGCATGTTTCTTGATTCTAGAGGTGTTTCTATGAACGAAAACCTTTGTTCCTATTGTAAATCACTTGAATGATGTGTGTGTGTGACTCTCCTCCAATCCATATATAGCCTCTTGTACTCTAAAAATAGCAATGGTTTACTCTAACAATAGCAATGATCTCGATTATTCTAGCGTGAGCATGTGGCAATCATGCAACACTTATTTCCATTACTACCAAAGTGCCTTAGGGTATTCCCCGAGCTTGGGACTTTGGCTAGCTGGCCCTTGTCCCTCACACACATTAACTCATCCATGTGGATCATATGGACTATTCCCTGTGGATCAATGACCCCTGTGATTCAAATGCACTGATATGTGTGGATCCATGTATGACACTCTCTCCCACTTCTAAAGATAATTGTACTCAATGATCAATGAGGGAAAGCACTTGTGAACTAGGGCTTCTAAATCCCAAGTAGAGTTAGTAAATGGAAATCCTCTCCAAGCTACTAAATACCCCTAGGTGACACGATTCCTCATTCCTTTTTGTCTCCTATCTAGTATCATGTCTGGAGAGTGATTGATGCTTTTACTTTCTTGCAAAGAAACAATACATTCTACTAGATTATCCTCCGTAGAAATACACTTCCAAAGTTTAGTGACCTAAAACATTGGATGCACTCTACAATATAGAGGAAGCCCTAATTGGTATGCAACTTGACTTAGTTTTTTAACTATCTTCCCAGGTCCACAAGACCTTGGTGATAGCTTACTACACTTCCCCGTGGAGAGTGAAGTCGATCTAGCTAGTACCTAAATAAAGATTCTATCTCCCTCCTCAAAGGATCTAGTAGAACTTTTCCTATCAGCATACTCTTTAACTCTATGAGCTACTTGCCGCATCTTGGCTTTAGCTATTTCTAAATTTTCTTAGACGTTTGCTAAGAACTTTGAGGTACTAAGACATTTCTTGGGCATGCCTATGGTACTGAAAACATTTGGATTCATGCTATAGTTCAAACTCAACTAGTGGCAAATAACTATCCCAATCTTTCTATCTCTTAGACACATATGCCCTCAACATGTCCTCTAAAATCTGGTTGACCCTCTCAGTCTGACCATCTGTCTGAGGATGATTACCACTACTCATCTTCAATGACACCTTGAGTTTATCAAATAAAAACTTCCAAAAGTGTCTCATAAATCTGACATCCCTATCTTCAACTATGGATGTTGGTAACCCATGCAATCTCAAGACATGCTGGATAAACAACTCCGCTACCTGTGGAGTTTCTATCATCTCTTACATGGGTATGAAATGAGCCAGCTTGCTCAACCTATCTATCACAACTAGGATAGTATCATGTTTCCTTTGGGTCCACTGTAACCCAACTATGAAGTCCATGGATACATTGTCCTAGTTATGATCAAGAATCTGCAAAGGATGCAAAAGACTTAGTGTCTTCACCCTTTCTGCTCTGTTGACTTGACACATAAAGGGTTGTTGAACATGTGGACTCTCTCGATATCTAGGCCACCAAAGTGTTCTTCTAACAAGCTATTTCCTTGTCAACACATGGATGTCGTGCAGAAGGCACATCATAGTTATCATGCATGACTTTTCTTCTCAAATCCTAAGAATCTGGTATGCAAACCTTTCCTTTCTGCCCAACTATTCCATTCTCGTATGAGAAAGACGGAATGGACTTGTTCGCTCTACTAAGATAAGAAACAGCTAGAACTATCTCGTCTCCTCGTATAATAGGGTCATCAATGATGGTTGGAAAAAATGTGGATCTTCCACATGTGCTTCCTTTATCTCTTGAAGCAATGAGTTTTCTAGAATTCAAAAGCTCAATCGATAGATTATCCATGATAATGCATCATCAACTATATTCTCTTTGCTCTTCTATACAGGATTTCCATGTGAAAATCCTGCATGAGCTAAGCCCAACGAGCCTAACTACCTGGAAGATCTAGTTGATTACAACAAAATTAAGTTTATGTTGATCAATGCATAGCTTAAAGTGTGCACCATAAAGATAGTGTCTCTAGACTTTACATGAATACACCACTGCATACAACTCCTGTTCATGCACTCGCTTGCCATCTTGGCTCAAAACTATCCCTATGGCTTATGCCACTAGCATTTGTCCCTAACTCAAAAGGTTTCTTTGAAGCAAGTTGGTCATAGGCACTACCATCGATGAATAAGAAGAGATGAATTTCGGATCAAAATGGAAATGTCCTAGAAACGATTATAACTGCCCTCATCTTGAGAAGTAGGCCAAAATAACATAACTGAAACCTTCTTGGGATCCATCTGAACCCCATCAACTGATACCACATGCCCAATATACTCTATCCTCAGAAGAAATAATTGAGCCTTCTCAGGATTAACTAAGTCTTATGTACATCATGATCTCTTACTTTAATGTGATGGTAACCACTTTTTAAAATCTATTGTATTGAATACAATGGCTCTACCTAGAGCGTCTACAAGATCATCAATCTTGGGCGGAAGATATCTGTATTGAATAGTAATCTTATTGATTGCTCCGAAGTCAATGCACATCCTATAAGATTCCTCTTACTTCTTTAGTAGAAGAACTGGTGTTTCAAAAGGGTGAATAGCTGGGTCTAATCAGCCCTTTTCTATCACTGTTTCAAGGTAACTCTTGAAATTCTTCTTTCACTTTCGGTGAAAGTGATGAAGCATTCCAACTAGAGTCTCCATGACTACATGACTCCATCATACTACATAACGAATGCACAAAGTAAAGAAAATAAATAAACTTACAATCAATTTTAACCAACTTGGTAGTGTTACCAATCGTATCTCTTGGAGATCAGATTCTACATGGATCAATAGTCGCCTCCCCTCATGCTCAAACTTGATCACTTTCCTTGGTCACTATTTATGGGTGTACTATAAATAGAAACATCAAAATTGCTTCTCAACTTGTCTTCCATTTAGAACTCACTTTCTTACTTGTAGAACTTGCATTGTTTTATAATCACTGCCTTTTGGAGACAACCTTGCCTTTTCTAATAAATGCAAACCATGCCTTTCTATATAACCTTGTATCACTCCCTACTAGGGACTTAGACTATAAAGTTTCCTTGTTTACGCTTTGAAAACCTTGCCTTTCTATATATCTTGGCCTTTCCAGAGTATGGAACCCACAGAATTGCCTTGTTTGCTCTCTACAAATCTTGCCTTTTGTGTATCTTGGCCACTCTAGACTTCTTGGCCTATAGAATTGCCTTGCTTTCTTAATGAAAATGAGTCCATCTAGGATCTCTATTCATCACTCTTAGAATTAAGCTACTATAGAATCAAGATATGATTCCTCAGAAAACTAGAAACTTTAATGTCTATCTCAACTTCCAAATCTAAGAAGTTCTTACATGACTATTCTTTTACTATCTCTAGCTTTGACATTCTAATCGAAATTGATTTGCCCTTTTTATTCCACAAATCTGAAGTCTATACTTCTTGTGAAATACACTTCTTTGTTCTATACACCTAGAAATATGCATTAGAATTCATAGCTATGTAGGTATAGTAATTATTAATGAACTAGCATTCTAAATGTGTAGGCCTTGTTCGTAGAGTTCTCTTATAAGGTGCCAAATTAACTTGAGACCTCTTACCTCTAAGTTTCTAATTCATGAGACCTTGGTAAAACTAGCCCTTGTCTCACTTTGTTCTTTCTGTAAAAGAATAATTCTTTCACTTGAAGAAATTCTCATTTCTTTCTAAATGTATGACTTTACCTATTTTAAATCTTGACTTTATTCCTTTTTATCAAAATGCTACTTTCATTCTTCTAGATAATGGATTCTTTGATGATGAACTATCCTCTATTCTAAGTTCTAACTAGGAATCCTAGAATTCTTTGCTGTGAAACTACTAAGTGACTTTTTCTAATGACCTTGACATTTGCCCTTGTCTTAAGACCGCCCTTTCCTTATTCGTGAATTAATTTTTTTCCAAGATTAATGATATCTACTAGATATTCACAAACGTATATAATTCTCTGATCAAAAGGATACTAATCATTCATCATGATCATTATATAGTTTGAATTTCTATGTATATTCAAAACAAGTAAGCGGTAGTGGAAAATAAACAAATCACAAGCCTTTGCTCAATGGAACATGAATAAATAAGAAACTTTTATTATGTTCTATATATGCTTGAATTCATATGCATACTAATTTTCAAAGAGGGTGGTTGAAAGAAAAATGACAAACTCCAAAACTCTAAAACTATCTCAGAATGAACCCAAAAAGGGTCTTCCAATCACGCTTTAGAATGATCTCTAAGAGGGCATTTTAGAGAAAGAAAAATTATAGAAATTAGCTATGGAATGACCAAGCTATGGTCAAAATAGTGGAAGATGGATAGTACTGTGGAGAGAGATGGTGGATGCAACTGAAAGATGAATTATTGCTGCTACAAATAGCTTCACACCAGCCAACTAAGAATTCAGAGTTGGTTAGTAGACCCTTTGAGCTTCCTAAATCCACAAAAAAATCACCCAAGTGCTTTGGAACAAGTATCTCAAAAGTTTGAGTCAAGACAGATTAGTTGCAAAATGACTAGCTCCCAAAACTTGCTATTTTTGTACATACAATTGCTGGAAAAAAAGAACAGTGCTCTCAACCTGGTAAGAATTAGCAAACTTCCTTTTGGACATAGCACCTAGACCTAACAAGATTCCCAGTGCAAGTTAAAAAACTTAAATTCATCAATGGAATAGTGACAAAAAGGGTTATAAAAATTGGGAACACTCCCGCCATTTTTGGGCTCTATAGAGATAGATGAGTGAGTAGTAAAATGCAGATTTTTCACAAATGGTAAATCCAATGGCTGCAAATTTATTGACAATAAATTGGACTTAAAGATCTATCCTATTCACTTTAAAACTCTGAAATAAGCTACGTATAGCCCGAGATATGAGCTTGTGAAGTTTATTGTTCTAAGTGAGTATAGCAGAGAACAAATAAGAGAAGAAGTAAATGATGAATGTATAGATCCATATATCAATACAACCTCATTGACAATGAATACTTGCTTAATGCGAGTAGAATTATATATCTATGGAGTTAGCTCTTCAATCTCTACAATTGGGCATGAAATCAGCACGAATCAAGCACTCCTATGGTGACTTCCTTCCATTAGGGGAAAAAATGAGTCCTGCATGGGCCTTTTAGATTAAGGAGTGTTTACTGATGGACCACTGAGAAGAGGGTGGTGGACACAATCTAGTCCCTTAATCACATAGGCTAGGCATAGGGTTCCCTTGTTTTTGTGTGGTCAAGAAGGGAAAAACCACCTTGACTACTCGTGGTTTTAGTCATTTGAATGGTTTTGAAAGGCTTCCAAGTCAACTAGAGCCCTTGGATTGGTTTAAAGATCCAATGATTGAGGTTGCATGACAAAAATCAAGGCTACATTGCATTTGGACCCTTGGATTTGCTTGAAATCTAATGGTTGTGATCAAAAGAGCATTCAAAAATGCACACTTCAATATCCACCATTGGATCTGGCATAAGATCGGACGGCTACAGTTGAATCCCACCTTTTTTAGGCGCGTTTGATTGGAGCCATTGGATCCACTCTTGATCTAAGGGCTAGAAAGGATGATCATGATGACAAAGGCACCTTTTAATATGCTCCATCAGATGCAAAGCTCATCGAACGACACAAAATAGGCGACGAATTTAGCTCATCCCCAACTCTGAATCTACATCCGATTTCGGCTTCATCTAATAGTCCAAAACAGCCACGAGAGAGAGCTCAGCCCCTATCGCGGATGAACGTTGGATCTAGCCTCCATCTAACGACCTAAAACTCTGTAGAGGGTCACCAAAAAGCCTGCGCAAAAACAGCCAAAACTTCCACGAATTTCATGACACTCTCTCTCTACAAAAGCATGCGCATTAATCTTAGCCATCCATTTAAAGCATCCAAAGGCTCACAAAATTCCCATTTTATAGCTCAAAATACAAAAGATTTCTAACTACTATTTTATTTTCAAATACCACTAGTGGTTTTGTGTGCCTCCCTAATCCAGTAGATTAAGCATTTTAATCCGTAAAAATTAGGAATCCTTACAAGGCCCATGCAAAGTCCATTTTTTCCCCTAATGCTTGCTCCTTTTATAGCTACTTTTGGAGGTAGTTTTGAATTTGAATTCAAATGATTTCACCTAATAGTGATGCTACGAATTAGGAAATATTCCCTCAGCTAATGGATTTGTGGTTTTAGGTAGTTCGCACCACAAATTTCCTGTTTACATCATGGATGACTTAAGCCTTGCTTTTTTTCTACAATTACAAGAGATAAAATGTACTCTTTTACAAGAGGTGTTCATATGTCTACAGATATGACTACAAATGAACATCATATCAAGCATGTAGACTTGGGCAAAATGCACCAACAACTCCCCTCAAACCTAACATTCTTGGCCTCCAAATAAGTCTTCAATTGTTCTTGATTTCCTGCAAGCCAATCATCAACTTGAATCTACTCAATTTTGTACCATCAAGAGCTTTATTTAGCATGTCTGCACATTGCATATCTATAGAGACATAGGATAGTTGAATATCCTTGCTCATTAGCTTCTCCCTTATAGAATGGTAGTGGACTTCAATATGCTTGGTTCGAGCATGGTATACCAGATTAGCTGTGAGATGTAGTGAGCTTGTGTTGTCACCAAAAATGTGAGGTGTCAAAGAATGAAGTCCAAGATCTGTATACAAAGATTTTAACCACATGATTTCATGAGTTGCATTACCAAAACCTCTATATTCGGCTTCAGTAGAAGATAATGCCATTGTTGTTTGCTTCTTGGATGACCACGAAATGATTTTTTAACCTACAAATGATACATACCCAGATGTGCTTCTTCTATCATCTCTAGATCCGGCCCAATTTGCATCTGACTAGACCCTTAGCTCAATATATGAAGTAAATGGATAAAACAAACCTCCATTCATGGTCCTGTTTAGGTACTTGAGGACTCTCTTGGCCGCTTCCATATATGGTCTTCTCCACTTATGCATAAACTAACTCAATATGCTAACACTATAACATATATGCACCCATGTGAGTGTTGCATAGTTCAAACTTCCAACCAAGCTTTGATAGCTTGTGATGTCTTCAATTGGATCTCGTTCATAAGAACTACGCTTAGGATTTTTCTCCATAGGTGTACCTACACACTTGGTGTTTTCCATCTTGAACTTGATGTGCATGTCATGCACATACTTCCTGTTGGTGCAGCGCTTATTACGGAATTCGCTTACACCATAGAAACTAAGCTAGAGTGATGTTAGAACACCTCTATAATCATTAGTAGCTTAGCAAACTTTCTAAAACTTAAAACTTATAACTGTATTTAGTGAATACCGAAAATTCACTTTACAGAAAGCTTCTCGTTTCCTTCAAGCTTCAATTTTGAACTGATTTACTTCAGCTTTTATACCACTGTGTTTTCTTATAGTTAAACAATCTTTGCGTCACTTAACTTTGCCAAAACTGTGTTTTGAACTCACCAAAATTCCACCAGAACTTCACCGTACTATCACCGGAATACTACCGTAATTGTACCGGAATACTACCAGAATCAATTGCAACTTTGTTTGTAGTTACTTCAAGTGTGTATACATGAAGTAAGGAAGTGATGCGTGAACTTCCTTTACTGAATGAACTCTATCTGAAGTTTAAGGAAAAACTTCATCAGTTCTGGATGCCTCTTTCCGGTTAGACTTTGTACTGTGTATACATATCCATTCCACCAAAATCTTTGATCAGTTTATAGTAGAGACTTATAGCTACAAGATAAGCTATATCTCATACAAAACTTTACACTGTACTTCGAGATCTAACTCATAGAAGTACCGGAAAACGTTTACTGAGAGAACTGTAACTGTTAACTAACTTTTCATAGTAACATGAAAATTCTCAGATTTCTTCACATACGAAGAATGCGCTCAAACTTCTACATGAACATGTGTTTTCTATTAGAGAAGATATGTACAAAATATAGCTTGGCCTCACTTTGCTCATAGCTATGGAAAAACTCTCCTACTCTGAGTAGTTATTCCTTACCATCTCTCTCAGATGAGTACCCGACATTTCAGGTTTTGTTATTCATCTCTACATACGCGATCTCTGGCGTCTTCTACTCTATATCTGCTATACGTGCATATTTTCACTCACTTCTACGTGCTCTTCTCTACTGCTCTACATTTCGGTTCTATGCTCTCTCTTATATACATTTTGATCGGGTTTCAACAAACTCTAATTCTGGAAGTTTCTTCACTGTATAATACAGTTGTGAATTTGTCCCTTCACTAAGGCTTTGGTTTTCTGAATACTTTGTTTCTGCTTTTCTTTGTCTTTATATCGTTATGCATAATTAGTGAGTGAATCTCCAACAGCTCCCCCTCAATCACTAATTTGCATCTTCCGGTCTTCATATATCCTTCTTTTCTTTTATACCTGCCATTTCTTTGAATTTGCTTGTCTTTACTCCATCTAAGTTGTTTGTGAGAATATCTGCAATCTGATCTTTTGTAGGAGTGAATACCAATTCAATCTCCTTCTCCATTAACTTGTCCCTCAGGAAATGATATTGAATCTCTATGTGTTTTGTTCTTGCATGAATTACTGGATTTGCTGCAAGATACAATGAGCTCATATTGTCTCCATGTATGATAGATATACCTTGATCAATACCCATGCTTTTGAACAAGGTCTGCATCCATATCACTTCGTTAGCTGCTTCCACAAGTCCTTTATATTCTACTTCTGTTGACGATAAAGCTATTGTGTGCTGCTTCTTTGAACACCAGCTTACAAGCTTATCTCCTCGCTATATCATATACCCATGTGTTGACCTTCTGTCATCTTGACTTCCTGCCCAATCTGAGTCACTGTATGCTCTCAGTTTTATATCTGATGTATAAGGATAATATAATCCTTCCTTTATAGTTCTTTTGATATATCTAAGAACTCTTTGTCCTGCAACCCAATGTTGATCCTTCAGACAATGCATGAACTGTGAGAGAACTCCCACTGCATAACTAAGATCCGGTCTTGTTACTGTAGCATAAATTAAGCTTCCCACTAACGACTAATACTTCCTCATATCTCTAAACTCTGCACCACTATATTTGATGAGCTTAAGATTTACTTCAAGTGGTGTTGAAGCTTCTCTGCAATTCTCCATGTTAAACTTCTTCAGTAAGTTTAGGAGATACCTTTCTTGCGAAACATATATACCATGATTGTATATGTAAATTCCATTCCAAGAAAATATGATAATTTTCCTAGATCACTGATCTTGAACTCTTTTTCAAGCAGTCTCTTTACCTCTTTGATTCCTTCATCTGAGGTTCTTGTGATTATTATGTCATCTACATAAATACAAATGTAGATCATACCTTCATCTGTTATCTTCATGAGTAGACTTGCATCTGCCTTCGAACTTTGGTATCCAAGGTCATTGAGATACTTCACAAGTCTATAATTCCAAGCTCTTGGAGCTTGCTTCAGCCCATAGAGAGCTCTTCTTAATCTGCAAACATGTTCCAGGTATCTGGAACTTACAAACCCTTTAGGTTGTTCCATGTAAACCTCATCTAATATATATCCATTCAGAAATGCGTTCTTTATATCCAGTTGACTTAGCTTCCATCCTTTTGATGTTGTTATAGCAATCAGTGTCCTTATGGTTGACATCTTTGCCACCGAACTAAACGTCTCATCATAATCTATGCCATATGTTTGAGCATAGCCTTTGACAACTAGTCTAGCTTTGTATCTAGCTATCCTTCCATCTGCAAGTTCCTTGACTTTGTAAACCCATTTATTTCCAATCACTTTCTTACCATTTGGTTTTGGAACAAGTTCCCAAGTCTTGTTCTCCTCCAGCGCATTGAACTCCTCCTTCATTGCTTCTTCCCATTATTTCTTACCTTTTTACCTTTTTCCTCACCGTAACTCTGAGGCTCTTCATCTCCCTTTACTAAGTAAGCATAGTTTTTCTGAGTAAAGTAAGAAGTGTCATAAGAATACCTTGTTGGTTGTTTTCTTACTCTGTTTGACCTTCTTGGTTCAAACTCTTCATGTGTATCTCAATACACATCTTCATCAGATATTGATCCATCTTCATTTCTCATACCTGATTCGATCCTCGACGTACTTGGCTGCATATAATCTTCATCTCCATTTACCTGCATATGTGATTTACCTTTTTCATTTCTTCTTATCTCTTCTTCAAGTGTTTCAACACTATGCTCTTTATCTGTATACCAGCTCTTTCCTTCATCAAATGTCACATCTCTGGAAACAGTAAACTGTTTGGTTAGAGGACTCCATAACCTGTAACCCATCTACTTTTCATCATATCCGATGAACACATATTTTTCTACTTTTGGTTCAAGCTTATGTCTCAACTGTGATGGTACATAAGCATAAGCAACTGATACAAACACTTTGCAATGATCAATTGTTGGTTTCTTGCCCCACCAAGCTTCATAAGGGGTCATCCCATTTAAAGTTGTACATGGTAATCTGTTTACCAGGTATGTCGTTGTTGTTGCGAACATTTGTTTTATATAGGATACAAGTTTCAAATTATGTAAATACCTTTGGGAAGTCTTCAAATACTTCAAGAAGGCTCATATTATTCATAAAATGTAGCAAAAATACCACGTGAGTTCTAGAACATGGTGAGTCAAATTAGTGAGTCACAAGGGAGCTTCAGTGGTGTCCTAGTAGAAGGTCGATGTGGCTAGTTCTCAAAGTCCATCAATACTTTGCTTATTTGAGCACTTGAGTCATGTAATACCTCCATCCAAGTGTCTACCACGAATTTAGATGTATTAGGAAGGTTTTAGATTAGTTTCCCATGCTATAAAAAGAGGAGAAAAGTCGTGATCTTGTGGGATGTCCAAGAGAGTATCTCTATGCTACTCTAGTTTTTGTATGCAGAGCGTGCAGAGCTTGTATCTCCCTCATTATATATCCAAATTACATGTTTGATAGCTCATTTGAAAGCTCTTCTTGTCTACTTTCATAGTACCAATTTTCATAATCATTGGATTTGTGAGCTGAGAGCAACACTCTCTGCAAGTAGTGTGTGTTCTCTGTTTTTTATCCCTGCTGAAGGTCTCCATTAAACATCCAACTTGCAGAGGTCATATCTCCTTGTGTATGTATCCAAATCATGTGTTCTTTGGCTTGTTAGAAAGCTCTCCAAGTCTATTTGTATTATGGAAATTTTCAGATTCATTGGAGTTGTGAGTTAAGAGCAGTAGTCTCTGCAAGTGATGTATGTCCTCAGGTTCATCTCTGTTTCAAGGTCTCCATTAAAGCTGCATATTGCAGAGGTCATAGCTCATTGAGTATTTATCCAAATTGAGTGTTCTTTGGCTCATTGGAAAGCTCTTGGTCTCTAGTATATGTGGTTAAAACAATTTTAAAAACTTTTGAGTGAGTAGAGAGTAGTAAGCTCTGCAAGCATGACTGGTTTTCTATGATGAAGTTTGTGAGAAGGTCAACTTGTTCCTAGGGGGTTCCACCTACTTCCTGCTATACTTTGGAGGTCAATAAACTCCAACAGTTGTATTTACAGCCTCAGCCCAAAGATAGTTTGGACAATTCTTCTCCTTTAGCATTGCTCATGCAAACTCAACTAGAGTTCGGTTTCTTCTTTTTGCTACTCCATTTTGTTGCGGTGTATACCTGCAAGTTATTTCTCTTTTCATTCCTGCATTCCACAGATAATCATTGAACTCTCGAGAAAAATATTCTCCTCCTCCATCAAACCTTAGTCTTTTGAGTTTATGTCCTGTAAGTCTTTCAGCATATGCATGAAAATGCCTGAAAGCTCCAAACACTTCTGATTTCTCTTTCAAAACATAAAGAGTTATCCATCTTGTTGCATCATCAATAAACAGAACATAATACCTCGATCCGCTGATAGATCCTTCTTTTGTTGGTCCCCATACATCTGTATGTATGAGCTCTAGCCCACAATCGTGTTTATAACCATTTTTCTGAAATGGTAACCTGTGGGCTTTTCCCATCTGACAAGCTTCACATTTGTGAATCATATGTTGGTTCTTCGTATTTGGTAATCCTCTCACGGACTGTTTCTCCACCATAGCTTTGATTCCCTTTTCATTAAAATGTCCTAACCTCTTATGCGAGAGGTCTACTTGTGTAAATACCTCATCACCATGTGTGATCAAGGCTTGACCAACATTTCCTTGTACTTTCAGAGTAAAAAGTCTACCTACCTTTTTACCATGGACAATCTGTTTGTATCCATTCTCTGGATCTTCGACAAATACTTTTCATCATCAACATCGTATGATCGTCATTCTGCGTATCATTCACATAATTGTAGTAGGTAGTGTTGTGAGACTGAGTCTGTCCCCAACTTCTTGCTCCACCTCTACCATATCCACCTCTTTGGCTTTGTCTTCCTCTTCGATATCTTCCGCTTCTGCCTCTGCTGTTATTGTTCTGATTCTGGTTTGATCCTTGTGAATTATGCCAGCAATCATGAGCCAAGTGATTGCTTAATCCACAGATTCAACAAGCTCTCTTGTTACCTCTTCCTTTACCTCTACTTTTATTTCTGACATTACCTCATCCTCTTGCATAATTTGCTTGAGCAGTCATTTCTTCTTCATCTTTTTCTTTTCCTTTATCACCTTTCTTCTTATTCTTTGTGTACATAGCCAAACTATGTCCTTTATCTCCTTCTGTCTTCAAATCTTGCTCAAACGTTAGCATTAGTCCAAGCAACAGATTTAAATCTGGTACAAAATGATTTAAAGATAGTTCAACTGAGAGTATGAAAGGTTTCCACCTTTCATCTCCTCTCAAACCTGTAAGCACTTGCGCTATTAATCTATGGTCTTCGATATCTTCACCAATCGATCCAAGACTATCTGCCAAGTCTTTCATCGTAGTGACATAGTCACTAATGCTTTGACTTTGCTTTTTCTTGAATGTTGTGAACTCCGACCATAAGCTAGCCTCTCTAGCTTTCGTCGTATTTTGGAAGTGATCTTCCAATGCTCTCCATATGTCTTCTGCTTTCTCCAAACCTCTAATGTGCGGTAATAAATAATCTGTAACAGTATTGTAAACATAAGCTCTTGCCGTTGCATCTTTCTTCTGCCACAGCTTCAAGGCTTCTAACTCTTCTTTCTTCGGTTGACTGTCGTCTTTGAAAGTTGGCTTCTTTTCTTCTCCTGTCACATATTTCATTAAGTCTTTACTCATAAGTAAAGCTTCCATGCGCATTACCCATGTGTGATAATTATCTCTGTCCAATTTATCAATTGAGATACGATCTGCCATGATCTTCTTGTTTCTGTTACTTTCGATGAGTGTAATGTTAAAAGGTTTTACCTTTTACAAACCTTTACCCTTGAGAATTTCTTCGGAACACTTCTTGACGCCGTTTGCTGTTGACCACCTCAGCTTTCAACTTTCTTTATCACAATTCTTCCAATTCTCTTTCCGTTTCGTCTTCTGAGAAACCTTTCCTGCTCTAATACCATTGTTGTGGTTAACCTTGCTCTGATACCACTGTTGTGGTTAACCTTGCTCTGATACCACTGTTGGTGCAGCGCTTATTACGGAATTCGCTTACACCACAGAAAGTAAGCTAGAGTGATGTTAGAACACCTCTATAATCATCAGTAGCTTAGAAAACTTTCTGAAACTGAAAACTTATATGTATTTAGTGAATACCAAAAATTCACTTTATACAAAGCTTCTCGTTTCCTTCAAGCTTCAATTCTTAACTAATTTACTTCAGATTTTACACCACTATGTTTGCTTATAGTTAAACAATCTTTGCGTCACTTAACTTTGCCAAAACTGTGTTTTGAACTCACCAAAATTCCACCGGAACTTCACCGGACTGTCACCGGAATACTACCGTAATTGTACCGGAATACTACCAGAATCAACAACAACTTTGTTTGTAGTTACTTCAAGTGTGTATACATGAAGTAAGGAAGTGATGCGTGAACTTCCTTTACTGAATGAACTCTATCTGAAGTTTAAGGAAAAACTTCATCAGTTCTGGATGCCTCTTTCCGGTTAGACTTTGTACTGTGTATACATATCCATTTCACCGAAATTTTTGATCAGTTTATAGTAGAGACTTATAGCTACAAGATAAGCTATATCTCATACAAAACTTTACACTGTACTTCGAGATCTAACTCATAGAAGTACTGGAAAATGTTTACTGAGAAAACTGTAACTGTTAACTAACTTTTCACAGTAACATGAAAATTCTCAGATTTCTTCACATACGAAGAATGCGCTCAAACTTCCACATGAACATGTGTTTTCTATTAGAGAAGATGTGTACAAAATATAGCTTTTCCTCACTTTGCTCATAGCTATGGAAAAACTCTCCTACTCTCAGTAGTTATTCCTTACCATCTCTCTCAGATGAATACCCGACATTTCAGGTTTTGTTATTCATCTCTACATACGCGATCTCTGGCGTCTTCTACTCTGTATCTGCTATACGTGCATATTTGCACTCACTTCTACGCACTCTTCTCTATTGCTCTACATTTCGGTTCTATGCTCTCTCTTATATACATTTTGATCCGGTTTCAACAAACTCTAATTCTGGAAGTTTCTTCACTCTATATTACAGTTGTGAATTTGTCCCTTCACTAAGGCTTTGGTTTTCTGAATACTTTGTTTCTGCTTTTCTTTGTCTTTATATCGTTATGCATAATTAGTGAGTGAATCTCTAACACTTCCTTTGTGTGATGTATATACCCGAACCTGTGTAGATTAACTCCAATCCAAGAAAATAAGTGAGTGGTCCAAGATAACTTATTTTGAACTCCTCCTTCATTTGACTTTTTACCTATTTGATTCCTTCAGGATCATTGCCTATGATAATGATATCATCAACATACACACATAGATATATCACTTAAGATCCATTCCTGTTTTTGAACAAAGAGTTATCCACCTTGCTAGCTTGCAATCCTTGGTCTTGCAAATAAGTCACCAATCTGAAATTCCAATCTCTTGGAGCTTGCTTCAATACATACAACATTTTCTTTAATTTGCATACATAGGATGATGTGCATCCTCATATTAAGGAGGTTGTGCCATATACACTTCCTCAAAAATCTATCCATTTAACAAAGCATTCTTTACATCAAGTTGACAGAGCTTCCAATTTCTAGATGCAGCAAGACCAATGAGAACCCTAATTGTAGGCATTTTTACAACACGAGATAAAGTCTCCTCATAGTCAATACCAATGGTTTGAACAAACCCTTTAGCAACTAATCTTGCTTTATGTCTATTTATACTTCCATCTACATTCCTCTTGATTTTGTATATCCATCGAGATCCGATTACCTTCATAAATGGCTTGTTAGGTACAAGTTCCCAAGTGTCGTTCTCCTTTAGGGCTGGGATTTCTTCATCCATTGCATCTCTCCAAGACACACACATACACACATAGACACACAAACATACACATACACACACACATAGACACATACACACTTACACACACACATCGACACACATTTACACACACACATACACATGCATACAGACACATATATATAGATACACATGTATATACACACATAGACACACACATACACACATAGACACACACACACACACATACACACATAGACACACACACATGTACACACACACATATACACACACATACACACACATACACACACATACACACACATACACATGCATACACACATACACACACGTAAAGAGACATACACACACATACACATACACTTATACATATGCATACATACATGCTTACATGCATACACACACATACACACACATACACACACATACACACACATACACACATACACACATACACATAGACACATACATATGCATACACAGACAGGTAGAAAGACATACACATACATGCATACATGTGCATACATAATGCATATGCATATGCATACATACATACTTACATGCATACACACACATCCACACGCATGCATACATATGCAAACATAATGCACATGCATATGCATACATACATGCTTACATGCACACACATACACATGCATACACACATACACATACACACACACATACACATACATACACACATACACACACATATATGCATACACACACACATAGAGAGACATACACATACATGCATACATATGCATACATAATACATAATGCATATGCATACATACATACTTACATGCATACACACACACATGCATACATAATGCACATGCATATGCATAGAAACATGCATACACATACACACACATAGACACATACACACACATACACACACATACACACACATACACACACATACACACACATACACACACATACACACACATACACACACATACACACACATATACACACAGATTTACACACATACACATGCATACACACATAGACACACACACACACATACACACACATATACACACACATAGACACATACACACATAATGATGCATACACACACATACACATGCATACACACACACATACACACGCACATACACACATACACACACATAGAGAGACATAACACACATACACATACATGCATACATATGCATACAAAATGCATATGCATATGCATACAAAATGCATATGCATATGCATACATACATACATGCATACACATGCATACTCTTACATAATGCACATGCATATGCATAGATACATGCATACACATACACACACATAGACACATACACACACATAGACACACACACATACACACACATATACACACAGATTTACACACATACACATGCATAACTATGATTAATCGCCACCTGGTGTTACTGTTGTTGCGCATGCATGCATGCCGTAATCATGAGGGATATCTGGCCAATACTGCACGATGATTAGGGTTCTTGCTACCTAATGTTGTTCGTGCTCTTACTTAATCGTGTTCTTTCTACTGATAACCGCTATTGCGTCTGTGTGATTGTGTGCTCTGTGTATTCTGTATTCTTGTGTTTACTTGTGCGCCATGGAAGCTCTCGCGAATGTCGCCACCTTCCGTGCAGGCCTCACTCCAGAAGTGAGTGAGTATTTGCGCACGCATGGTCTACTAGCCTTCACTAAATTGCCTTGGCATTCAGTGGAGTGCCAACCATTTCATGCGTAGATCATTTCTGCCATCGCCACCACACCTGCTACTGAGCAGTGTTGGCCCACACCTGGACGAATCCGAAGAGGTTTCTTCTCGAGAGGACTCTCATCAGCACCATGAGGAAACTATGAAGACAATTGTAACCGAAATCCTCACCGAAGTGATTGCCAACGTTGAGGATGTGCTTGACAAAGTGGAGGTGACAAATCAGCATACAACCGGAATAGTTCTGGTGCAAAACACTCTTCTTCCCCTTCCTCCGCCCCCTAACTCTGTTGAGCCCGTTGCAATGCCTACTAGTGCCCTCACCAATGACATTCCTGACACACCTACTCCTCCATCGTCTTCTCCCGACTACTCTCCACCACCTTTTCCCCATTTGTTCTCAGCCTCTTCCTCCCAACCATTGTGTGCTCTTCCTCCTCCGACTCCGATGTTCAATGAATTAGAATCTATGGGTCACCTCTTGATCCAATTTTCCCAACAGTTACCTATTCAATTGAAACTCGCAATCGAGAATATCTGACAGGAATTGCAAGGCAAAGTCGATTTGCTTGAAGCCGATATTGCTCCATTGGAGGAAGAAACCCATGCCGTTAAAGCAGAGAACCATACCTTACACATTCAGCTCCAGCAACTCCAGGCACAACTAGCTGAAAGGGATAATGAGATTGCTCAATGGGATCGTGAGATTGCAAAATTACAGATGAAGGTTGTCCTTCTTTTTGATCGAGAGGAAGAAATCTCTCAACTGAAGCAGTTGGTACAGGATAAGGAAGATGCTCGGGTTGCTCTGGGAAACTTATTGGAAGAAACGCGTGAATCTCTTGTGATCGTTACACAAAAAGGACAGGAAATAGCAGATTTGGCTATGCAGAATACTGAAAAATTGAAGATAGTGTCTGCCGAATTGTTTCAGAAAAGCCGTGATTTGGAAGTAGCAGTTGGCAGAACGATTCAGTTAAAGAAAGAATTGGACGGAATCATGAAAGAAAGGGATGCATATTATAAAACAATTCAATATCAAGCTCAAGAGCTAGAATGTAGAGAAAAATAGTTGGGATTTCAAGTAGAGAGATTATCCAGAGTCGATGGTCAAATTGCTGATCTGAAGGTCAGTAGAGATGCAGCCATCGCCAATGGATTTTACTTACAAGAAGCATTTTTGCAGACCTAGACAGATCTTTTGATGAGTCAAGTCATTGCGGCTAGTTCAGTACGAACTGACGCACAATTGGTGGACCCAGAGACTTTAAAGCTTATGTTGGATTCCTTAAAACAGAAGATCACTAGGACTTTCAAATTAGCCAGAACCCTGTACATACAAGGCATTGTAAAAGAGCCTTAATTTTATTTTCTTTGCGGGTTCGAGTCCACCGTGCGTGTTAGTGTTAGGCCGTCGAATTGGCATAATGTAATCTTATTTTCATACATCGCACGCACCGAAAGGGCGTAGTGATTAGTTGTAACCTTTTATCCATTAATGAAAGGGCATTACGCTGACTCTCGACGGAGACGGGTTCGCGAGACTATTTGTCGGGGCGACGATGCCGGAGATGTTGTGTGCAGAGTTGCAGAAATCTTGAGTACTATTATTCTGGTCTTATTGAATTGCAGTAATCCATTATTAACAGAGTAATGTTGTCTTAACGTTAATAATGAATGTGCGACGTTGTAATTGCTAAGTTGCACGTTAAGTACTGTGTAAGGAATAACCGTAATACGAACAGTAATACTGTGTAGAGGAAGTTATTACCTTGAAATCATAATTAACTGCGTAGTTGAAAGTTACTAGGAAAATTAAATAAAGGGACTCTGGACTGTCAGACACCTACCATCCCCAAGAACCCGAAAGAGATTAAAAGGACTTGACAGAAGTCCTTTTTAACAAACTATTCAAGATAGAGTAGTCTCTATGTTGCATCATGCAAACCTCTCACAAGGCTTTTGGGCAGAAGCAGTATTGACTGCAGTTCATGTGATTAACCTTTCACCTAGTACTGCCAAAGGTCAGAAAGTGGCACAAGAGCTGTGGAGAGGGAAGCCACCATATTATGATCATCTTCGAGTTTCTGGGTGTGAAGCATATGTTCATATACCCAAGAATCTTAGACAAAAGTTGGACCATATGTCAAAGAAATGCATTTTTCTTGGATATGGTCAAGAAGGACAATTTGGATATCGCTTATGGGATCTTGAAACACGGCGAGTGATCAAAAGTAGTGATGTCATTTTCAATGAGTCTTAGATGCATAAACAGCCCATTAAGGAGGTTGAAGTGAGAAGAGTGGTGTTTGAGGATACTAGTCCTCTGGTTAGCATGCATAAAAATGTTGCACATAGGGATGTTCAAGAGAATGTTCATTCAGATCATTCTGCACATGTTTATGTTCAGCAACCATTGAGACGTTTTGCACGTCTCTCACATCCACATGATAGATATGTTCCAGGTTTAGATTTTGTTATGCTAACAGATGTCGATGAGCCTTCTTGCTACTAAGAGGCTATGCAGATAGAGGATCATGTCAAATGGGAGCGTGCCATGAAGAGTGAGTTGGATTGTATTAACAAGAATGGTACTTTGGATTTAGTACCTTTGCCAAATGGCAGGAAAGTTTTACCATGTAAATGGGTATATAAGCTCGAATTCATATCAGATAGTGCTTCTCCAAAGTATAAAGCATGACTTGTTGCAAAGGGTTTTAAGCAACAACATGGTGTTCATTTGGAGGAAATCTTCTCTCCAATGGTCAAGATGACTACCCGCGCATGTTGCTTGGATTTGTTGCAATGGAGGACTTAGAGTTAGTCCAAATGGATTTGAAAACTGCTTTCTTGGAATGGAAATCTAACAGATGAGATCTATATGGAACAACTAGAGGGCTATGTAGTTCCTGGCAAGGAAATCCTAGTTTGTAAGCTCAAGAAGAGCTTGTATGGACTTAAACAGTCCCCTAGACAATGGCACCAAAAGTTTGATGCTTTTATGAAGTCTCAAGGCTATTCTCGAAGCAATGAGGATCATTGTCTCTACACAAAGAGATGCTAAGATTGCAAATTGATATGTTTGATACTTTATGTCAATGAAATGTTGATTGCTGGGAAGTCCTCTTATGACTTGTTAATTTTCAAAACGAAGTTGATTCAGACATTTGATATGAAGGATTTGGGGGATGCCAAACATATTCTTGGCATGCGCATTACCCGTGATAGGAGTAGAAGATGCATATACTTATCTCAAAGTGAGTACATATCCAAAGTACTTCACAGGTTCAATATGCAGGGTGGAAAGGCATTGAGTACACCTTTACCCACATATGTGAAATTGAGCAAGAATGATTTCCCCAAATCAAATGAGGAAAATGAATTCAGGACCAAAATTCCTTATCAGTCTAATGTTGGTAGTCTCATGTACGCTATGGTAGCTACGAGACCAGACATTGCATTTGCAATGGGAGCTCTGAGCAGATATATGTCTAATCCTGGCAAGAAACATTGGGAAGCAGTCAAGATGATTTTGAGATATCTGAGTGGCACTAAGGACAAGCTTTTATGCTTAGGTAGAGGGAAAGCATCCATTATTGGTTACACAGATTCTGACTATGCTGGTTGTGTAGACAATTGTAAGTATACATCAAGGTACATTTTTTATTTTGCTGGAGGTGCTATCTCTTGGAGATCTCGTCTTCAAGAATGTACAACTGTTTCCACCACAGAAGCATAGTATGTTGCAGCAAGTGAAGCATGTAATGAAGCATTGCGTCTTTCTCGTCTTGCTTGTGATATGGGTTTACCTCAGCATGTACCTCGCTTGCTCAGTGATAGTCAAATTGCCATTGCTTTGGCTAAGAATCTGGTCTATCATGCAAATTCCAAGCACATTAAGTTGAGGTAACACTTCATTAGAGATTGCTTAGCCATTGAGCGCATTATTCTTGAGAAGGTACACACTCGATATAATGTTGCAAATGCTTTGACTAAAGCTTTACCACAGGATAGCTTTCGACCTTGTTGTCATTTGATGGGAGCTACTTGATTCTTGATCGTACATAATCACTTGTATACTGTGTAACATGCCCATCAGGTGGGAGGTATAGTTTGTATACTTACACTAAGGTATTCTTTATCATTCTTTATTTTTCTCCCATAGTTACTTTGGCCATGTTCGCCTTTAGTGGGAGATTGTTACCATTAGTGTCCATGTGAAAGGCCAAATGGCCATTGGAAACTTCTTTGTATATGTTCTTTAATAAAACATATAGTGGCCCTGGTCAGTCATAGACTATAAATTTGACTACATTTATAAGACCTAAGAAGTCTGCCTTCATGCTCCTTATGTACGATGTATTTTGCATATTCTGCAGCCACTGTGCGGAGTACTCTGTGCAACCTTAGGAGCTCGGTTTTCTACTTCGAGCATATCTTCATGAAGCTCTCGAGAAGGAGAGCACATTGTGGTGCATCGCCATCAAAATACTTCACATATGTGTATGTGTATATGCATATATGTATGTATATGTGTTTTATAGGTGAATATGCATGTATATATATGTAGGCATATGTGTATGCATATATGTATATGTATGTGTGTATACATGTGTTTGTATGTATGTGTATATATGTATGAATGTGTATGTATATATGTATATGTATGTATGCATATGTATCTGTGTATATTTACTTTCATTTTTAATTGTTTTTTCATTTTTTTAATATTGTGGTTTGCAAATTTTCATATCTAGACCATTGAATCGTCTGGAGGTTTTCCATTTTATAGTCAATCTATTACCTGTCTTGCTAAGCTGTTTACAAATATTAAGTATCAGTTATCTATGATGGTATTAAGTCATCTATAAAATGGGAGGATCAAATTTACCGCGAATATTTTGAAAGATGCATGAATATTTTTATGGGATGGGCAGACAAAAAGTGTCCATTCAATGCAAGTTCTTGTTCTTACCTTAGCTAAAGTAAGAATAATGTGTGTATATGTGTGTATACAATCATGTATATTATGTGTATGTTTATATATGCATGTATGTATGTATGTATATATATATATATATATATATATATATATATATATATATATATATATATATATATATATATATATATATATATATATATATATATATATATATATATATATATATATATATACATATATATATATAGGAAATTGAAAATTATACCTTAATTGTGTCGAAACAGATACATTACTCCATCCAAAACCATTTTGAAGATTGAGAATAAGTAAGCTTGCACTTAGTCATGTCAAATGACTTCCTTCATATACATACTTTAGACGTTCCTCTCAAAGATATTTCTCATTTTTAGAAATATCAATGCTCTCACTGTCATTTTGATACCGATTCTCAATAAAATCTGCCATGCCATCATCTTCATCATTGTCGCACAAATCTTGTACTTTATCTTCTTTTGAATATAGATCTTTCAACCTTGCATATTCCATAGGATCACTTTTGTGTAGCCTCCTCATAGAAGCTTTTGATAAATGAGGTCTTACTGGCAATTGTGAATGGTGTGGAGGAATATCATCAACATCATACGTTGGAATCTACACATATAAATAAAATTCATTAGTATTCCATAAATGAATAAAAAGTAAACCTTAAACATAAAATTAAGTATATAAGTTATTAAATATGGATCAAAAATTTTCATTCTCTCTAGCTAAAAGGTGCTCTTGGAGATCTACGCCATCCATAATTCACTAATAGTTCATCACTAGAATGTAATGTAGTAATAGCATTGACAACTATGTATCTTGATACATCTCTACTCCTGTATGATGATTCATAACTATTTTCATGCTCCTCAAATGTGCAATTAGTCCTTGAACTATTATGTAACACTCGACTACTATTTATTAAACCTGCTATATTTCCATGCATGTAAGGTCTTCCATCAATATATAATCTTTCATTTTCTACATGTAAAATCCTTCTACTAGTAAGGGATGCCGCATTCAAGCATATTCCATAAGTACTCATGCTTTGAACATAACGTGAAAGTCGATGCCAATCTCCCCATCCATATATAGGACCACAAAAGGACATAAGAGTGACTTCAAAGTTCGGAGGCACATACAAATTCTCTACAATAAAGAGACCACAACCAGCATTAGTAATAGTAAATGGACCAATCATATAGAGATTACCCCAAAAGTTGAAAACCTCTCCATCTCAAGGAACTAGTCCTCTATTCCATCCTCCATATCTTCTTCTATCATATGTTTGCACTAGAGAACGATCACAAGCTAGCACTGGATAATGTCTAGCAGTTTGAGTCTCTAAACCAGGAGGTAGAGGATTTCTAGAAACCTCTGCTTGTAATTGATGAACAGAAAGTCCATGACGTGGACGAGGTATATTAACATTTTTAAAATTATCATCATCATCATCATCGAGCAAGTATTCATGTATGTCAATAGTAATTTGATTTTGTATATGGTTTTTAAATAAAATAATGACATTAATTTATATAAAAAATACATACCCAAGCATTATCACATTGACCAGGTGATGGTGCACGCTCAAAAGTACCATACTCTGCCTCATGTTCAATACATTCCAATCGTGGTCTTTGATACATGCCATAACAAGAGTTACACCAACATATAATATGCTCTTGATAGTAAAATGCATCATAGTTCCTATCGGAGGACACATGTGAAGTTGTTGCATGGGTACGAGGCAGTGGAGTGCCCTCTGATTGATTCTCATTATAATAAGAAACAAGAAAATATATACGTTATGTATCCATCAAATATATTTAAAATTAAATGTTTGATATACTTACAATATATAGTCGTTGGACGATGAGGAGATTGTGGTGGAGTTCCATCTGATTGATCAGAATCTACAAATAATGGTATTTGATATTAATAATCTGATTATCTACAAACATAAACATTCACATATACATATTTACACATACACACATATTCACATATACACATTTACACATACATACATATTCACATATACACAAATACACATTATTGTGGGATAAATGCATGTATTTTGTATGAATGGGTGTATATGCATGCATGTGTGTGTACATATATATGTGGATATGTATATGTGTGTTTATGTTATATGTTATATGTATGCATATGTGTATATGTATACATATATGTATGCGTATATGTTTGCATGTATATATGTATATGGGTATGTGTATGTGTATATGTGTATATATATGTGTATGTATTCTGATTCTTTTTTATGTTTGAGATTAAATTAACAAGAGATATTGTATGGTGGAAAATAATAAGAGGCGACCTAACATACCACCTGAGATGTGGTAGTTTTTTCGTAGACAACTACGTCTTCAGGATTCATTTCCTTAGTAGAAGGTATACAAATTAATAGTTTATATTTATAATTTTCATATAATTTAGTAATTTTTTACATTTAATTTATGTATTTCTTTTTTCTTAAATAAGCAGGTTGCTGCAAAGAGGAGAGTTGAGTTGGGTCACACATCTCACCTAGGCCAAATGGGCCATCATGGTTTTGTAGCTACATTTTTAAGTATATGTGTTATTGTGAGTATATTTTTTATTTTAGTTAAAATGCAAGAAGCTAATCTTTTTTATTTGTTGCAATGCAACGAAAGTATTATAGCCGATATCCTACGAAACATGAGATTGAGTATTATTAAATTTTATATAATTATTTTATTTTTATCAATGTTTTAATTGTTTTACTTATTTATGTTTGTTATATGTAGTACAGGAGTATTATGGAGAGGCAGATATGGATGAGGTGGAGAGACAGACATAGGAGGGATGATCTCGATCGTCATAGGGTGATCATGATGATGAGGATCAGGATGATAAGGATGATCATGATGCTAATGATGATGATCATGATGATGATGATGATGATGATTAGGGTTCTTGATTATGAAATTGGATTATATGTATTTACACACACACACACATATATATATATATATATATATATATATATATATATATATATATATATATATATATATATATATATATATATATATATATATATATATTTCATTTCAGTTATGTTTTGAATTGTGTGTATGGTATTAAGTAATGAAAAGTTTTGTTCTATTGATTGTTATTATTGTTTATCTTAAGCATGTGTTTTAGTACTTTAAGTATATAATTCATTCATATGTGTGTACGTATGTGCATGTATATGTGTGTGTATATGAATGTATGTACATATGTATATGTGTATATGCATGTATGTGCATGTGCATGTGTAACTCTATATGTGTATGTATGTGTATGTGCATGTGCATGTGTATGTGTGTGTATATGTATGTATGTGCATGTGCATGTGTAAGTGTATATGTGTGTATATGAGTATGTGCATGTGCATGTGTATGTGTGTGTATATGTATGTATGTGCATGTGCATGTGTAAGTGTATATGTGTGTATATGAGTATGTGCATGTGCATGTGTATGTGTGTGTATATGTATGTGTAACTCTATGTGTATATGTGTGTATGTGCATGTATATGCGTATATGTATGTGTGTGCATGTGTGTGTGCATGTGTGTGTGCATGTGTATATGTGTGTGTATGCATGCGCATATATATGTGTATGTCTGTGTATATATGCATATGTGCATATGTATGTGTATGTGTATAAACATATACAAATATATGTATATGCATGTCTATATGTATGAAACATGCATGTGCGTGTGGATGCATTTCCATTTGCATCCATGTGCATGCATGTGAATGTGCATGCATGTGGATGTGCATATACATGTATTTAACTATATGTTAATGTGTGTATTTGTGTGTGTGTGTGTATATATATATATATATATATATATGCAATAATGCATGCATGCAAGTCTTCTTATGTGGTTGTAGAAATGGTTGTGCATATGCATGTGTATGTGTGTGTATGTGTAAGTGTATGTGCACATGTATCAATGTGTATATATGTGTGTGTATGTGCATGTGTATATGTGTATATGTGTGAACGTGCATCTTCATCATGTATAAGTGTATATGTGCATATCAATAAGTATGAGTATGCTATCTAATGAAAATAACACAATTCAAATGATATACAAAGAATGGAAATTGTACTTACAATAGTTAGCCATACTTTTTGCTTGGTTAGCTTCTGGAATAACCTGCAATAAAGAGAGAGAGAGAGAGAAAAGAGAGAGAGAGAGAGAGAATTCAAAGAGAGAAAGACATAGAAAGAGAGAAATAGAGACAAAGAGAGACAATAAGATAGAGCTTAGGCAAAACAACAGTTCTGCATATACTTGTTTCAGCTCGTAAGCGCGGTGCAATTGCGAATGTTGGAGAGCTCTTCGATCAGATGCATGAACATATCGATCGAAGAGACTCCAATGTTTTAATTTTTTTCCATCAACAGACCATTGTGTAGGCGATGGTAATGCATCATAAAAACCACTGGAATTAGTGTCGCATAAGTGATGTTTTTTAGCATCGCTTATGCGATGCTTTTTTAAACCATCACATTAGTGACACTCTATCCGAGCATCGCATATCCCATCGTGCCACACATAAAAAAAACATCGTTTATCTCGTTGTTTAATTGACGATCTGCGCTCGATGCTTCTTGAAATGCATCTTGCAATTTTATAGTGACGAAATTGTGTCGCCTTAACCGTCGCTATGCGCTCGTATTCCTTGTAGTGGCTTGAGATCCATAGCTAAATAAGGCTATATTCTTTGTATCCTCCACTTCAAAAGTGAAAAGCCTTTCTGTATTTTCTCCTTTGGAAATCCTTCTAATGCCTTGCCTTGGGTCTTCAAAATCGGTTGAATCTAACATGCAATCCTTTTTCAACAATCTGCCCAACACTTATTTGGTAATTGTAGGGACATAGAAGAATTTGCTTAAGAGGTTCATATTCCCATCTGATTTCTTCACATTACCTATCTTCTATACTGAGTGTTTTGTATCATCTCCTGTTTGCACTTCATGTTTGTTGTGAGGATCTTCCAAATCAAAAAGTAAAGCCAGATTTCCTGCTACATGATTTGAGCATCTTGAATCAATGTAAAAGATGTGATCATCATCCTTACACTTCTTCACTGGTAGATTCAAAATCAATAATGAATCTCCTTGACTTTGGTCCTCTGCATCGTTATTGTAATCTCTTCTTCCTCTATGGCCACTTTGATAGTTGTTGTTGTTGTAGTAGGTGTTGTTGTAGCGTCCATTCTATCTTCCTCTATTTGAACCATAGCCACCTCTATTGCATCCTCTTCCTCTTGCGTTTCGCGAATTCTTGAACCATTCTTCAGTATATGATTAGATATGCCACATACATTGCAAGGTTGAGATGATTGGAATCTCCCCTTGCCTTGCTTTCGACCCCTACCTCTTCCTCTACCTGCAAAGTTTGCTTGGAAAGAGTTACCTTCATCTTCTTTCTTCTTATTCTTTGACTTGTCCTTGATCTTAGCTTTATAATAATATAAGATAGAAGTTTGATTACCTCTTGAGGACTTACCACCTTTGCTAATCTTTGCTTGATGAGTGAAGAGTTGGCGCATGAGTGTGTTGAGGTCGGGTACATGCATATCCATGTACAAATCAATGGTTGTTGTAAAGGACTCCCACTTGTCATCTGCTTTAGTTCCATTTATGATTTGTCTAATGATTTGTTTCTCTTCAATTACCTCTCCAATGCTTCCAAGTTGATCTAAAATATCCTTCATCTTGTGACATAATCAGTCACACTTTGCTTGGGGCTTTTCTTCATTGTTGTGAACTCCATCCACAATTGGTCTTTCCTTGCTCGAGGGTTGGAGGAGAAGAAAGAAGCAAGTGCATTCCAAGTCTCTCTTGATGCATTGCATCCCTTGACATGAGGTAAAAGAAAATCAGAGATTGATTTTAGAATATAGTGCCATGAAAGTGTATCCTTTGAACACCAATTTGAAAGTCTTTCCTCTTCTTCATGTGATGGTTGCCCTTTGTTCCTCATGGTTGGCATAGCTTCGTCTCCAGATGTGTAGTGTATCCAAATAGATTCCTCCCTTGAAGATAAGCCTCGATCCTTAGAGACCATGATGGGTAGTTGTTTCTATCCAATTTGTCAACTATTGATGTAAATCCATCTCCCATGTTGATTGACTATGCTCTCATACCACTGTGGAGAGAGATGGTGGATGCAACCTGGAGATGAATTGGTACTGCTACAACCAACTTCACACCAGCCAATTGAGACTTTAGAGTTGGTTAGTAGACCCTTTCAACTTCCTAAATCCACAAAAAGTCACCCAAGTGCTTTGGAACAAGTATCTCAAAAGTTTGAGTCAAGACAGACTAGTTGCAAAATGACTAGCTCCCAAAACTTGCTATTTTTATACATACACCTGCTGGAAAAAATGAACAGTGCTCTCAATCTTGTAGGAGTTAGAAAATTTCCTTCTGAACATAGCAAGTGCACTTAGCAATCTTTCCCATACAAGTGAAAGAACTTCAATTCATCAACAGAGCACTGAGAAAACCGTTTAGCAAAATTTGGAACACTCCTGCCATTTTCGAGCTCTATAGAGATAGACTAGTGAGCTATAAAATGCAGATTTCGCATAAATCGTAAATCCAATGGAAATGAAATTTTTTCAGAAGAACTTAGACATAGAGAGATATCCAATGCACTTTAAAAATCTGAAAACAACTATGTATAGCCCGAGATATGAGCTTCTGAACTGTAATATTCTCAGTGAGTATAGCAAAGAACAAATCAGAGAAGAAGTAAATGATGAATGTATAGATTCACCTACAATTACAACCTCATTGACAACAAATACTCACACAATTAAAGTAGAATGATAGAGCTATGGAGTAAGCTCTTCAATCTCTATAAATGGGCATGAATCAAACACTCCTATGATGACTTCCTTCTTACTCCTTTTATAGCTACTTTTAGAGGTAGTTTTTAATTTGAATTCAAATGATTTCACCTTAAGGTGATGCTAGGAATTAAAAAATATTCCCTCAACGAATAGATTTGTGGTTTTAGGTAGTTAAAGCCACGAATTTGCTTCTTACATCATGGATGACTTAAGCCATTCTTTCTTTTATAATTACAAGAGATAAAATGTACTCTTTTACATCTGGTGTTCATATGTCTACACATGACTACAAATGAACATCATATGAAGCATGTAGGCTTGGGAAAACTGCACCAACAAGTACCACATGCTAACTTAGAAGAGTTCTTGACTAAGAACTCCAAGCTAAATTCGAATCTCACTACTCCAGGTCTAAGCTCTACCTACGAACACATGCAAGAAGAGTCAAGAAATCCCACATACAATGTCAAGCAATGAAGAGCTATATATGCACCGGACCATAATCTGTTTGCTCAAGTCAAAACAAGAGCTGATGGTGAATGTTCTCTCTCGGAATACCTTGGAAGTTGAAAAGCTACACAGCTAGGTCTGAAGATTTGGGTACAAGCATATCATGAATTATCGCACATGCACACTAGTAAATGTAGAGCTTAATATTGATAATCTGCTCTTCGTGAGTAGTGCAATGCACAAAGAAAGAGAAACTTATGAATCCTTGTCACTCCATGTTGAAGAGAGGTCCCTCAATGCACTCAAAAGTTTGTTTTTCCCTGAGTTACTTCAGTTTCACATGGGCATGCACCTAAGCATGTGGGGTCTTCAGGCATCATATGCCTCCTAGATCACCAGCACACCTTCTAAGCGCAAGTTCACGTGGAGAGATAAGACTACATTCCCATGGGCTGTGTGATGCCTATAAATCTTTTTCTCCACAAAAGATCTACAAAACTTCGATGATGACCTCCTCCAACAACCATGACGAAGACGATGCTTTGGGAAAAATGCTAAAAGATCATAAAAATTACGTGGAAAAAAGAATAAGGATCATGTATGCTCTGATATTAATTGTTGAAAATCACTTGAATGATGTGTGTGTGACTCTCCTCCCATCCATATATACCCTTTTGTACTCTAAAACTAGCAATAGGATAATCTAAAAATAGCAATGATCTCGAATAGTCTAGTGTGAACATGTGGCCATCATGCAACTCTAGATCCCAGTACAACCAAAGTAGTTCCCATTACTACCAAAGTACCTTATGGTATTCCCCGAGCTTGGGACCTTGGATAGCTCGCCCTTGTTCCTCACACACATGAACTGATCATTGTAGATCATATGGACTCATTCCTGTGGATCAATGATCCGTGTGGATCAATGATCCCTCTGCATCAATGATCCCTGTGGATCAATGATCCCTGTGGATCAATGATCCCTGTGGATCAATGATCCCTGTGGATCAATGATCCCTGTGGATCAATGATCCCTGTGGATCAATGATCCCTGTGGATCAATGATCCCTGTGGATCAAATGGACTCATCCCTGTGGATCAATGTCTCACAGTTCCAGAACTTCATATTTTTTGGAGGCTCCAAGGCTTAGCACCTCTGATTCCCTTCATAGGGAACTAGATCAAATCATTTTGTATAATACCGGATGCCCATTACCAATCTTCATTGAGCTTAATGTGGCATCCTCTTCTCTTTAAGCATTGTTTTGGTTGATCCCACCAATGCCTTTTTTTTTCTCTCTACAAATCCATTCAATTGAGGAGAACACTTAGTAGTCACTTCCCTCTACATACCTTGATCCTGCATGAACTCACCAAACTCTTTGGAGAAGCATTCTCCCCCTCCATGAGATCTGAGCTTCTTGAGTGATGTACCTCTATGATTCTCTGTGCAAGATACTTTCTGAAGCAGTCAAACACTTCATTCTTACTCTTGATAAAGTACATAATATTCAATCTACTATGGTCATCAATAAGTGAGACATAATACCTTGATCCTACCAATGAAGGTTCTTGGCTTGGCCCCCATACATCTGTATGTACTAAGTCCAATACGTTGTTGTGCATGTAGCCTTTGTCAATGATTTGTTATCTTTGTACCTTCTCAATCTACCGTACATCACATCTATTGATCATGTGTTGCTTTAATATGTTTGGAAATCCAAGAATAATTTCATCCCTGCATATATCCATGAAGGTTCTTTCATTCACATGAGCTAGCCTCTTATGCAAAACTTCAAGCTCACTTAGGGTTTGAGACCCGAATTTGAATAGATCCATCTTTTTGGTTTCTCCTACTTCCAATGTGAAGTGCCTACCATGCGTCTCACCTTTGGATATCTTCTTGAAGCCTTTACATGCATATTACACAAAAGTTCCATGTTGGGTAAACCTAATTTGCAAGCTTTTCTCAAACTATTTCGCCTACACTTATAAGGTTTTTTTGTAATAGTTTGAACATAGAGTACCTTGCTGAGAATATTTATCCTACCATTGGAAGCTTTGACATTACAAATCCTCTCCATACCATGCTTTATGTCATCCCTTGTTTGAACTTCATGTCTATGCTTTGGACTTTCCAAATCAGATAAGAGAGCAATGTTGCGTGCAACATGGTTTGAACATCATGAATCTATGTAGAATAAATGATCATCTTCTGTATCTTCCTTCTGGCTTAGATTCATCAAAGCAATGAGTCTTCATGTTTTTTATCCTTAGAATAATTGTTCTAATCCCTTCTGTTATGGCATCTACTATTATTGTTGAAGTTTTGTCCACCTCTGCCTCTATTGTTGCCGTATCCACCTTTTCCACTTCCTTTTTGGGTCTTTCCATTGAACCAAAAATTTTGAGCGGTGTGGTTGGTATTTTTATAGATGGCACAAGTTGAACATTCTAGCCTTCACTCTTGTCATGTTTTGGTCCTTTTTTCTTCTCTTTCTAGTTATTCTTGTCTACAAAGTTGGCTTGGAAAGTCTCCTCTTCATCTTGTTGGAGTTAGATGTCTGCGGAAGCGTGCAAACAACACAAGGAAGAAGAAGAAGCTTGGAGCACAACACAATACTGAATGTATTACCACTAGAATTTACAAAGATAAGTATCTGTTGTATAATTACATGGGTCCAAGGGAACATACATTTCAGAATCTATGCACTATGAGGAAAGCATAGAATTAAGAGAAATTCGTTCCAAGGTGCACACAAGGAACATGGTAGGATCTTAGGATAAGTATTTCCATGTGTGTTTCTCCTCATACAAAAAAATCACCTCTAAGAAAAATGAAAATACTTATTTAAGAAGCATGGTTCTTTTTTGAAATTTTCTTTTCCAATGATAAGAGTGACATTTGTTAGCTATGCATAGAGGTTGCACCAATAGAATGCATACATCAATGCATGAGTACTAAAAAGGAATGCACTATGGGGCAATCATAAGTTCTCAAAAGCTCCCCACCAGGAACAAAAGAAACAACGAGGTTTGAATAAGTCTTTCATTAAGTTTCTTCTCAACTTTCATGATATCCCATGGATGCTTTTAAGATGCACACATATTGGGCACAAGTAAGTATGAACTTCCAAGATGGAAGGGAAGAAGCACGACGGTCCAAGCCTACTTCATCATTGTGAGAACACTAAAGTAAAGTCAAAGGATTGACGAAGCTTAATTTTCATGTAAGTATTTGCACACTTTCTTTTCCTAGAGCTTGCAAGTAAGAGCCAGGTCATAATAGACATGAATTTGAAAAAGGATGCATAGATTGAGGTGGCCTTATTTGTCATGTCACAACTAATTCATGGAAATAATTTGCACTGTGCATCAATTCATTTAGTTTCAGAAACGAAAGATTAGTTGTGCATAAATATAGTCATGTTTTAGTTATGCATTATGGCAACTCTGATGCACAAAAAGAAAGATGTCGGGAAAATTTTGCACCATGCTTTGAATGAACAAAGTTCCAAATTGGGACTTTTGTATGCTTTAAGGAGGGTTTCGACTTCTGAACCTTATGCATGCAACACCTGTTCCAATAAAGGTGTAAAATGTTTGGCAAGCACTATGCACATGGAACATATTACATGGGTTTTTGAGTTGAGAGGAAGATTAAGTTCCTGAAGTTAACCTTAAGTAGGATTTGATTTTATCAGTTTCAGGAAAAATGGTGATGAGGCCAATTGGCCACTATAAACCATTTAATTCCTTTATTTTTGGCTTAGTAATTAAAAGCCAAATAATCCTAACTTTTTGAAAATACCTTAAGCTTAAAATCCTTCTTATGGAATTTCAAATTCCATAAAAGCCCATGGCATGCCTGATTAGCAAGGCTATAGACTTAAGGTAGTAGTACAAAAATTGTCTCTCTTAAAACCACGATACAATGCTGGTAACTTAGAGAATTATCTTCTTAAAGCTCTAAGCAAGAGAAAATATGGTATAACAGAATCTTAGTTTTGGAAGATGAAAGTATTAGTGCTTTTGTTCAAGAAAGTTCTTTGTTTGAAAGAACTACAGAACTATTTGGAGCTTTACATTATTCTTCCAAGAAAATGGAAGAATTGAAGAGAAGGTACAACTCAAGGGTTGTAATAAACCCTAAATACCATTTTTAATGTCCTAGAAAAAAAAAGGGTCTCTATAGTAAATGGAATTAGCATCTACTTCAACATAGAGATTTTATTGGCAAAGTCAATTATTCTCAAATTACTCATTATGTCATAAGAGATAATATCTAGTTGAGATTTAGACTAGCTCTATTATCAAGTGACATAAAAGGGAGCTTTAGAAGTATATCTGAATCAAGGAATAATTGAAAATGTCAATCTAAGACTAGTCTTGTCAAATTGAAATTACAACTAAGACTTGGTAAGTTAAAATTTTCATGAGCACCAAAAGATGCTATGGAAGTTACACTTACAAGTCCAAGAAGTAATAGATCTTACTTGATGAGTAGAAGGTTTGATCCCAAAATTTTAGTTAAAGTTACCTTTACTTAAGTGGAAGTGTAAGTCGGATGGTATGGGACATCTAGGCTTATATTACCATTGGAGTTGATTCAGTGGTATGGGACATCGAATTTAGAGGTAACTCAAAACTTGAACCTTTGGAAATTTGCTTGGAGAAGAGAAAGCAAAAAAGCTCTGAATAGTTCTTTTAATCAGGAAGGGCAATAAAAGATTGAAAATAAACTCTATCAAATATTTCTGAAAGAGCACAATTTTCAATTTACTCTCAAGTAGTTTTCGAGGACGAAAACTCTTAAGGAGGGGAGAAATTCCCCAAGAACTTGTATCTTATGCCTTAAAAGACTGAATAGGGTATTGCAAGGTAAAAGATATGCAAGAAATAGATAAAGTTGAAGTACTTCCTCGTATTCTAGTACTTCATCTATCTTTTATTACATCTTCCAATTTAATGAAGTTCGCAAAGATTGGGAATTCTAAAAGAACCCCAATGCAAGAGAAGGCTTGCATACACCATAAGGATTGTATAAATCCTAAGTGGGTTAGGAAAAGAAGTTGGATGAGCTATAAAGCATAATATATGTTGATGCTTCATGGGGATAACATAACATATGTTATAGACCTAAGGAAAATGGCTTCTTGTATGAAGCATAATAGCTAGATCCCCAAGTAAAACCCATGGGAAAAGCATTGAACATGAAGGGATGTATTTGAGAAAGACCTAGTCTTATCTCTTATTTCGACTAAAGAAGAGAAGAAAGCCAAAAGACCCAAGTAGGGCAAAGATCACATCAAACTTTAAGTTTGATAAGATGGGTCACACCACATTAGATGGTTAACCAAATATTTAAGTAAGATTAGTAGTGGTATATCTAAGCACCTTAGTCCTTGCTCTTATAATTTGGTACCATAGTATGAAGAGCATTTAAAAGGACAGAGAAGGTGAAAAGATATAGAGACATAGTGGACTGGATGAAGAACCCATCGGTATGGGACGGTGGGTAATGATTCCCATTGAGTACTTTATCTTGATGGCCAGAAGAAAAAGGGACTCATGATCCAATGGAATACATCAAGAAGATTATGTCTAGGAATGAGTATCTTCTTCAATTATCCTCTCAAAGGGAAGAATAATTCTCTCAACAAAATATGAAAGGATCTATCTCTCATAAAGAGTTAGAAATAAGGAGATGATCAACTTCTTTGAGTTTGAAGGTAAACTCCAAAGAATGAAGCTCTAAAAGCTTCATCCCAAAGAATGACTTGAAATTTAAGGATCATAAAAACGATCTTAGATGAAGCTTGAAAGAAAGCTCAGAAAAATCATCTTTTTTATACTTGATAATTCGAGTTAACTGAAGAATAGGAAAGATCTAATTATGATGTCAACATAGGACATCTTTAATAGATCGAGAATATAAGGGAAAGAACTCTGGAAGGATCAAAAAGACCTTTAAGGTTTGACATCCAACTATAGATCCGTAAGGATTAAGCAATGAAGAAATGATTGGAATAATCTATTTCTACTTATGACCTTAGAGATAACACGATCTTTTACACTATGAGTTCCCATCTTGGGACGTAGTTATAAAGATCTTAATCTTTTTGGAAGAACAAGTAAAATAGGTTTCAATCAATTGGATTCTATAATAGTTAGATTAATCCCTATGGATTCTAGTCCCTTAAAGTCGATTCTCAAAACTACATAAAGTTTTGAAAGAACATTGTATCCACTTTTGGTAAGCTATTCAAATTCTCTCAGAAGATAAAGAGGATGTTATATCCTTGTAAAAACTAGATAATCCACCATTACCATTCTATTGGTTAGGTAGGGATTATATAATGAAATTCCCCTCTATTTAGATTTATTGGAGGCGAATTGCAAACAAGAAAATCCACCCATTTCACTAAAAGAGAGTGATTTGGGAAGGGATTATATAAGATTCATCTTCCTTTTAGAACAAGTTGGATTCTAACTTGAGAGATGAATCTGATAAGGAAACCTTAAGTAGCATTCATCTATTTTGCTAGGTCCATGCACAAGTGGTGCAAAGCAATGGACCAAGGTAGTAATTTAGCTGAAGTCACTTTGTATCCACCTAATTCACATGTTTAAGCTATGGAGAGCCAGATGGCATATGACTTAAACAAGGAAATGGGCAAGGATGTTCTCTTTCACCCTTTTCATTCATTCCATACTTTGCATTTGACTTAGTTCTTTTTCAAACTAGATGGAACTTTGAATGATCGGAGCAAGGAATTAGACTACACATGGATTCTCCTCTTTTAAGATTCAGTCAGGGTAGAACTCCCCTTTCAAATTAAGAGGCGAAGTTACAGAGATGAAAGCCATGATCCTTGAGATTGATCATGGAGCATGGGGGAATACCCCAAGGTATATATCCCCACTCATTTCCAAGGATGGAAATGCTTTTAAGGGGGGTGGGGGGAGAATGTTGTATAATTACATGGGTCTAAGGGGTATAACCCTTGGGTTTCTAGGTGTGAAACCCTTTGGATTTATGGTTTATTTACCCCTTTTAGATGGGTCTTGAACATTAGGGATAATTCTCTAAGGTTGAGTACCTTAGGCTTGATTGGAAGCTTCTCCTAGCCACTTGGTTTGTATGTGAAAGCTTGGAGAGTCTTCTTTTAGAAGCCATGTGATTTCCTAATCTTGGAAACCATGTGAACACCTTAGGGACCCATTTGATGGAAGGTACACATGTCCCCTTGAGAGGGACTTACCCCCTTGGACTTGGAGCTATATATTGGAGGGGTTGGTTGGGTGGAAACACATCTCTCTTCCTAGTGTGTGGCCTTGCTAGTTAGTTCTCTTAGACTTCTTAGTTCATTTGTGTGGAGGCTATGGAGCTCTCACACAACAATATCCCATTACGGAAATAGGCATATATACAAGCCGAGGGACAAAAACCTCTTAAAGAGGGAAAAAAGTTCCCCGGTGGTCCTAGAGTGTTCACACACATCACTACCTAAATATATCATTGAACACCCTTGGGAGGGATGTGATGAACAAGGACCTGGACTCATGTATAAGGAAGTGCCGAGCTATATGGAATCAATCCACAAAAGGAAGTAAGCCCAAAGCTTTGTGGAAACCTTCAAACTTCTCCCTAGGCAAAGCCTTCGTAAAAAAATCTACAATGCTCTCCTACGTGGGCATATATGCCAAGTTGATCTCCCCAATAGAGAACCTCTCCCTGACATAATGATAATGCACCTCAATGTGCTTAGTGCGAGCATGGAACACATGGTTCCTCGCAACTACCAATGCACTTTGACTGTCAGTGAAGATGGTGGTGGCAGACGATAGACCAACACCCAAATCAACCTTAAGGCATCTCAACCACACACACTCGACAGTGGCTGTGAAAGCTGCCCTATACTTAGCCTCACAACTGGAAGTGGCCACAGTAGGCTGCTTCTTGCTCAACCAAGATATACATGAGCTACCAAGCATGAAGCAAAAGCCACTAGTGGACACACGAGTGTCATAGCAACCAACCCTATCAGGGCTAGAAAAAGCATGCAAATCTGGTAGTATTGATCCCCCCTTTGGATAAAACAACCCAAGTATCCTTAGTTGTTCTACAAGGGCAAATGTGGGGAATAATGGCACATTTGACAAACAAAGCTATCAAGGCATGTGCTTGAGCATCTTTGCCATCCCAATGAATTTTCTTTGTAGTAGGTGCAAAAGAAACATCACAAATAGGAATCTACAGAATATCATCATCTTCGACACCTTCTGCATCAACTTTAGTACTTACACTTGTAACAATTGTAGGTGTGATAGGAGGTTTTTCAACACCCTGCACAATGTTCCACATTCCTCTTACAACCAATACATTTCGCATCATATAAGCCCATAACAGGTAGTTGGTACCATCCAACTTATCCTCAACAGCCAACATACGGAATACATGATTGCTTTCAACCATGGCCTGTGACTAAAATACTATGATTCAAAAAATTGAGTGTATCTCAAAAAGTTGAACGAAACTGCCCAGTTGAATTCTGGTAAACATGTAGCATACTTTGAGTGCTTATATTGGTGAATGGAAAGTGGTATATACCTTTTTCACAAAAAGGAAAAATAGCCTACACAAGCGCTACGATAGTGCATTCGGAGGCCGAAAGAAGTTCAGATCGTGATTTTGACAACACAAAGCGAAGTAGTTTTGATCTCTGAAACACCTTGAGTATGCTCACCAAATTTTGTGCGATTTTGGGACTGCAACCAAAAAGATGTCAACCACGCCCTAGATGAAGCAGCGACCTACTCTGATACCAATTGTTGAAGTTAGATGTCTGCGGAAGCACGCGAACAAGACAAGGAAGAAGAAGAAGCTTGGAGCACAATACACAATACTGAATGTATTACTACTAGAATCTACAAAGATAAGTAGCCGATTAGGGAAATAGGCATATATATAAGCCGAGGGGGAAAAAACCTCCTAAAGAGGGAAACAAGTGCCTCGACAGTCCTAGAGTGTTCACACACATCACTACCTAAATATATCAACACATCTTCTTCCTTCTTATTGCCTTTTAGCTTCTTGTCCTTCTTATTTGCATATAGAGCACTATTTGAATTGCCATGATAGGAGTTGCCTTCCTTTATGTTAGTGCTAGCCTCTTGATTGAAGCATTGTCCAAGAAAGATGTTGAGTTATGGAGTTTTCACATCCATGATTAGATCATACATTGTGGTAAAAGATTGCCTTTGCTTGTTACCTCTAATCCACTTCAAAATTTCCCTCATGATGGGCTCTTCTTTAATCAGCTCTCCAATGGATGCCAATTGATCATAAACCTCCTTGAACTTTGTAACAAACTCAGTGATGGTTTTTTTTTGGAGATTTCTTCATTTGATTGAACTCATTCCAAAGATGGTTGTCACTTTCTTTTGTACTAGGAGAAACGAAAGTCTCTACGGCATCCCAAGTTTCTTGAGATGCCTTGCATCCTCTAATCTATGATAATAGAAAATTAGAAATAAAATTTAGTATGTATGACCTTGCTTGAGCATTTCTTGCACACCAAAGTATGAGCTTATCTATATCTTCTTGAGTAGGTCCTCCTTTGGATCTTGAAATAGGCAATGCTTCATCACCTAATACAATCCCATATAGATTTCTTCCTTGCTCATAAGCCTCCATTTTGATTTTTCAAGCAACATAATTGTGTCTATCAAGCTTCGCAATCATTGATGGAAAGCAATCTCCCATCTTGAAGCTATTGTGATACCATTGAAAGAAGTTGAAGAAGCTTGGAGAGGCTTGGTAACTTGAGTTGTCAAGTGGTGAAGTTCGTCTAGCAAAACACCATGGGACCAGCCCTAGCTCTTTCGATATGTAATGTAGACCTCATAGGCTTGTGGTTAGTGCAATAAAACCAAATAGGTACGTTGGAACATCAACAAAAACAAGTTGATGCAAAACACATAACTTGCACCTTGACTAGCTCACAAAAACCCTCTAAAAAAAAATGGAAGTTACGATTTCAAACACTAAGAGGAGCCAAAAAAAGTTACAATAGGAAAGATTCATTTTAAGGGCGTTTCGCACATAGGTTTGGCATGCTAAAATGCATAAAAGCACTCACTTATATCAATTAATAAAGTATCAATCACCTTAACATAGATTTGGTGTCATCTTGATTTTTCATGGATGTGCAGACAATGACCCCGACACTCTAAAACTCATATTTCTATGAAACTAATGAAATCAATGAATTGAATATTTTTACACATAACCTAGACACATATAAATTTCCAATGAATGCTTACACACGTGATTTGGAGCCATGTAGAGAGAGTAGCAATCTCTGAAAGTTGATTAAGTGTAAGGAAGAAAGAGTAGAGAATAGAGGTGGTAGAAAGCAATGATCAAAGAGTATCTGTATTGCTTCAAATCAACACTCTACTTAATGTAAAATTGTTTTGGATTCTTTATATAGAACCTTGAGGATATGAAGATGGCTTTTCTTCATGAATTCAAATTTGAATTTAGAAGGGTTTGGTAGTTTAGATTGACTTGAATCTTTTCCTATAATCTAGGAAAAGAGAAAGTTGAACTCACATCTACTTCTTGATTGATTGATTTAGATTCAATGTCAACCACTTCTAACTTGTGGGTTTTATGTCATTTACACTTTGCTTTTACAAAGGTAAATACCTTGAACCTTACATGAAATGATCATAAGTGAACAACCAATAAATACAAAGAAATAATGGGCACATAAGTGCTATCCTTCAAAGTCTATATATGGCACCATCCAAATGATGCTTTTGATGAATGAGCATATCCACTTCAAGCATAATGCAAGCTTGATTTTCCAATAGCCATAGGGATTGGAACTTGATATCTTGCCGAAAAGTTGACCAATCAAGGCAACAACTCCTACTAAGCATGACATGAAGGTCCACATTCTTCTTGATTCTCATAATTTTATCAAGACTATTGCCATTGTGCGATCTAAGACACTAAAGGTGAGGGGAGTCATGCCAAATAAGGAATTGAGTCCTCGATACCTCTCAAACATTGAATCTTCTTCATATCAGGTACCATTTTTCATAGTCCACTCTCCTAGCCATGACAATGTCCTCAATCTAATCCATTGTCATGTTTCTTGATGCTAGAGGTGTTTTCGCAAATGAAAACATTTTTTCCCTAAATTCCTAATTTTGGAGGCCCCAAGGCTCAACACCTTGATGCCCTTGATAGGGAACCAAATCAACTCATTTTGTATAATACTGGATGCCTATTGGCAATCCTCATTGATCTTGATAAATTGTTTCATCTTGTTTGAACTCTTCTATGGGGAGCAAACTAAGATCGAGCCTCTGGGGGTCACTTGATAGGTGGAGAACAAAAGAGTGAGAAGATCCAAACCCTTCCACCCTAGAACACCCACAAGCCTAAGAGCACTCTTGTTTCTAAAGATAAATTTTTCCCAAGAGGCATCCCTGTTTCACCAAGCTGTAATTAACCATTTGGCCGCGAGTTTATTTGTCATTCGTTCTATTCAAGAATCCCCAAACCACCCTGATCTTTTTGGCTTCTACAAGTAGCGCACTTAATTTTAAAGACAATTCTTCTGTTAGGGTCTCCCATCCTGAAAAATATTTTTCAAATTCTTTGCAATTAGACAATCTCTTGTATTGCCTATTCTTCTGATGGTATTACCTATGGGCATGTCTACTGCACTAATCATGTTTTGTGGGATACGGTGTCAAGTGGACTTTGCATGCTTAGGGTTACACACGGTGCTTTCAGCATACTCAAGGGTGAATAGAACCAAAGATACGATAGACACTTAAAAAATAGATTAAAAAGATCTTGTATTTGAAGTGATTGAAGTGATTTTATCTTATACAACATGAAAATTGACTTCTGAGTCCCTCTTAAAACATTTGTCCTTCACAGCGTTCCACAAATTTGTCCCTTCTGCTACAACGTTCAAACAATTCTACCCTCTCACAAGCGTAAAGCCCCAAAAGTATCTCTCTCCCATGAGATTTCATGAAGACAAAATTTAAGCTTTCTAAGAGCAATCTCTTTCTCACCAGGCCAGCACAGAAACCCGAATTATTACGCCCTTCGAATATTATTCTGATCAGGTGCAAAGGCATCACAGAATGTGCGTCGTGCTCCCTTCTGTCCGAGTAACAGCCGATCTCACCTTTGTAAACAGAGCATGCATGCATCTCCTCCCCCTTCTGTGTGCAGACCTTTGACTCCTATAGTCAGCACCACAACTCTCTGACTATCTCTGGCTCCACCTTCTCCTGCCTCCCTGCTAATGAAATGAACACTTCGCTTACTTCAAAAAAAACACATGATAACTTCCCACAGCTACTCTCGCATTTCAATTGCGTGTGCCTGCTGATGCATGTCTTGCCCTTCTTCTGTCCTTTCCTCCCCTTTCCTACGGATCTCCCACCTTTTCCTATCCCCTCATATCAACTCAAAAGTAGAAAGAACTTGAAGACATCAATCCATGTGATAATGCCTTTGAATCTTTTGCTGCCAGCTTCCACATACACCACATGCCGAACACTAGGCTTACAATGGGCCAGAATAGATCTCAAAGGCCACCGCTTTTCTCAGTATCCAAAAATAAACAGATTTGCCTACTTCCAATGTTGCCTGTTAATGATTTTCTGAAGTATCGAGGAGACCACTTCTGCTAAGCACCTCTATAACCCATGCTAAAGATTCTGCCTGAATGCATTTTTATACAACTTTCTTCCATTTCCCGAGCAAAAAAGAAGTGTATAAAAGATCTATGGACCTCTCAAACAATAGTGCTCCCCTGCTTCTCTCTTCCCCGTAGATGTTTCTCCCTCCTCAATGCCTAAATGAATATCGAAGAAGCCTCCTTTTTATTGCCGCTTGCATTAACAAGGAATGATCTCCTCCTCTTCACCTGCCTCCTTCCTTCCCACACACTTGAGAGCAAAATGGTCGAGATAGAATCTTCACGAGAACGGAAGGTCAAAAGGGTAGATATTAACTGCATAATCACCAATATTTTCAATTAATTCAAGCATTCACGGAGAGTATGCTTCATCCAAGCTTCATTTCTTTTGAAAATAACGAAGAACTCAGAAAACTCACGCAAGTATGTTGTCCATTTTTTCTGTTTACGATAAAGCACGAAATGAATTAAAGTGAAAAAGGTACAAGAGAGCTAAAGATACTACTCTTTACCAACGCGGAAAAAAATTTAATAGAAGAAGGAAAGGTACAAGAGGAATAAGGAGAGATACAAAACACATTGAGAAATATGTTAATTGTGTCTCGTATGATTACAAAAACCATCGAATGTCTAAATGTGCGCATACTCTTTTTTTTCTTTTTTTTTTTTGCATATTTTTCCAGGTTAATGCTCATGGGAAAACCTTTAGGAAAGGCAACAATGTCCAGTGTACACTTTTCCTTCCAAGTTTTTCATAGAGGAGCACTTGGTTTAATCATAAATCCACAATCGATTTCAAAAGCATATATATTTGGAACAACTCTGTTTGGCTATAGGGACATCTCTGTTTTTGTTGAAAATCATGCTCGAACTTTGGGAGATTTATTTGGTGGATTATTAATACCAAGCACAACCTCACACGAAAAAGGAGAAGATACCAGTTTCAACCATCCGAATAGAAAATTGAGTCCATTTCAAATATCTATGTCAAATTTATAAATCAACTACCCGAATATAATTTTGAATTCACCTCAAATATCTAATTCAAACTTACCAGACAGGATGTGTTTTTAAAAATTTTACACTTGGAATAAGGGAAACAAGAAAGCCACATGCTTGATTTCCGTCTCCATTTACAAGTGAAATTCAGGTAGCCATACCTAATTGCTTGTTTTTTGCCATATATGGTTGCATGTTTTGCCATTCAGTTAGATATTCATCTTATACTTTGTTGTGTACTTGATCTTGTATCCATTTCGTATGTTTTATGGATTTTTAGTAAAGTAGTATAGCGTTCAAGAGCTTGATCAATTCTCTCGTCTTATCTCTACATAGTGTTAGAGCGATTTTTCTTCAAATGAAGTATTGTTATTGTTTGCATAACGAGGGTAGATAGTTGAATTGTCTGAGTTTTACACACCTTTTCTCTAAATGACTGAGAATTACAAACGAGATGAATAGCATGGAGTTCATCATCAATATAAATAGAGTGTGTGGAAGATCACCTAAGCCTATTCTACTATACCTTAGAGAAAATAAAGCTCCTTTTAGCAAGGGTGTGAACTAGTCTACCTATAGAGCCATTCATGTTTCATGTTCTTAAGGAATAATCTAATCCTCCTCCCATTAGTGGTAAGAGAGCATTTCAGATTTTTTTATGACTTCAAGAAAGCTTAAAAGAACTGGAGAAAATCTATTGGAGCAAGGGAAATCTATTGGTTTAGTTTTAGGACAATCATACATCAGGAGCGAGCCACAACTATGAAGAAAAAAGGCTACAAGATACTGATTTAGAGATTCTTCGATAATAAAGTTGAAACAAATGTTCTCTATTAGTACTCTTGCATCAAATAAGACTTAAAAGATTTCAGTATCAAGTGGATATTACCATCTCTAATTACAACACGTATTCAAAAGCTAGTCAAGAATAAGAATCAACCTTGGACGTTTTCTACCTGTAGCTTCCTCATGGGAAAGGGTATATGGGGAATGATTAGTAGCACATATGTTAGGCCTAGTTTGGGAGACGTTCCAAGCAATGATCACTTTAGTGTATTTAGGGTCATGTTTGAGAAACCCTAGAGAGATTGTAGTGTTTGTTAACCAACTTTAATAAAACAAAAAATTGAGCTTATTAGCTTCAAGAAGACATCTAGTTCAAATATAACTGACCATGTTGAAATTCAAAGAGCTAGGTGATGATTTTGGACTTCTAGGACTACGCAAGCATGGAATAAATAAAAGGAGTGAAAAGGATTTTGCAAAACGATATTGAATATATTATTAAGAGAAAAAAGTAGCCTACTAGGCATATAGACATATGTACAATTAAGGTCCAAAAAATCTTTTAGAAAGGAGAAATAGTGCCCTCGTAGATCTAAGTGTGTTACCATACACTACTACTATGATATACTAATGATTTTTGCGAATAAGTGACTTATACTCATGAATAAGGAAGCTTCTGTTGGGGACGTCTAGGTCATGTGACCTTAACCCTATTTTTATGTGTGTATATATATATATATATATATATATATATATATATATATATATATATATATATATATATATATATATATATATATATATATATATATATATATATATATATATATATATATATTATAAAGCATTGCCTTAGAAGATCACTATGTGGGTTTAGAGGCTCCCATGCATGTGTGTGCATCTATCGTCTCCTGTCTTTCCCTTCATGTACTCCTTGCTCCTTGTTTTAAACCCACCAAAGGCCTTCATTGAAACAAGAGCTCCTTGAAGTCTCATGCGCAAGGAGCTTCATTGGAAGAGTAAGGAAAAGAGTTAAATTTGCAGATCTGCATATTCTTGAGGGAAAGTTGGTATTTTGGCCATAACATGAAGAGAGAAACTCGGATTGAAGAGATTAGAATTTTGTACATAGCTGACACAAAGAGATACAACGTTGAAGAAGAGTTCAAAATCTAGTTTGGAGCACTAATGTGTATAGAAGTGAGACCTATAATCACTTTGATAGCATATAAAAATTTTGGCTATAACTTCTATTTGAAGGTTGGATTGAAATTGATTCAAATTGCTTTCCATATTTTGAGGAAGAATTCACAATTTAATAGTAGAAAAAAAGCTCAAACGTAGAGATCTAAGTTGTTGAAACTAAAAAAAATACAAAGAAAAAATGTTATAGATGAAGATGAAAATGACATCAAATGTTTGTCCAAAATACCATGGTCATTAAGCAATTGAGGGGCATGCCCAATAACCACCCAGAAATGCGTTTTAGAAAAGTTATTCAAACAACTCCAAAAAGTTTTAATGCTTAACGTGTCATTATGCACAAAAACATTAGTATCATGGGCAAGGAGTCTCATGATCACTTGATCTTGATTGAGTGGTAGATTGAGACCTTCAATAGGACGTAATTGAGCTCGATGGTTAACAAGGTAGCTGATACCATTGGTGGGGAACAACAAAAAAACGAGGGCCAATGAGCACCCTTGTCTGATAAGACATTTTAATCTAATTGCTGGGGAGAGTTGCCCATTTATGTTTATTTGATGAGTTGCATTTCCTAGCAAACTAGAGATCATTTTAATGACTTTTAGGCCACAGATCAAGTCTTTCAATGATTCGAGAATGATGTCCCACTCGAGTCTCTCATAAGCTTTGTCAACATCAATCTTAAGGAAGAGGAAATCTTGCACTAATTCCTTAGCAAAAACCAAACCTTCCCAAACATAATTGATAGCCTTGAGGATGGGCGTCCCCTTAATGAACACTTTTTTATCCTCACTAATCCTTTCTCGAGGGTGATAGGTAATAGGGTTTGCAATCGCCTTTGCTAGGATCTTGTAGCCAATTTGTAGCATCATAATTGGCCACCAATTTACAACTTTATTTTTTCTTTATTATTTATGAATTAGCTTGATGACACCCTCATTCAGACAATTGGGAAGCACACTAGAAGAAATAGCCTCTTGCCACACCAAACTTAAAGGATTGGACACCACATGCTTGAAGGTCTTGTAGAACTCATTTGTAACACCATCCAAGTCGGGCTTCTACCATTAGGAAGGGAATCAATTAGCTTTAGAATCTCAACATCCGAGATGGAAGCTTCACAAAGAGCTTTAAGTTTTGTGGGTTCTAACATGCTACTCAATCAACCCCATCCATATCCATCATGAATGAAATCGCTTCCTTGGATTGCTTCTTCTTGCAAAGGATGCACATCTCTTTAGTAGGCTTTTGTGCCCTACTTTCCCACCAATCCTTAAGGTATATTTGTAAATTCTTTCTTTGAATTTCTTCATCGTAGCTCATCATGCTTCTAATTTCTTAGATTCCAATTTAGTATTGCAAGTAGACTTTTGTTGTTTTCTACCTCCAAACACCACAGCCTATGATAAAGATTTTCCCTTCTAGAATGATGAATGGATTGAAGACTCTTATGAGCCCTGGTCATGATGTAATGAGTCTATGGGACTACCCTCCTCAACAACTAGCCAACAAGGAGAGGGAGGCAAAGGCCATGCCCCAAGCCTTGGTAATCTCTCGCTAGACTAAGGGGAAATATATATATATATATATATATATATATATATATATATATATATATATATATATATATATATATATATATATATATATATATATATATATATATATATATATAAATAGAGAGAGAGAGAGAGTGGTCAGATTGACATGAAACCAAGGGGCTTTCTTGAGACTGACGATCTACTTGAAGGTAATCACATTTGGGTAGTGATTAGAGACAAGCAGCTCCACACTTTGGGAGAGGGAAGGGGCCCCATTTGTTAATGATATTCTACAAGATATAACTCCTATCTGTTGGGAAAAATGGATGTACACCTCAAGAAATGAGTTGGTACTAGTAATCCCCGCTTTGTACCAGCCCTATTTTGCTTCAAAGTTGCATTATAGGCCCTTTTAGCTTTCCAATGACACTAAATAAGTGCCTATGTACTTTGGAGATGATGTTTCAAACACTCTGATCAAAATAGAGAAGTTTGCAACAAGCTAATGACAAAAAATTGCTATTTTGGTCTTGATACTTACTGGACGTTTTGTTCAATTCTCATAGTACAATAGAAATTAGAAACATTCCTTTTAAAAGTATCTAATTAGCTTGGAGAGCTAATGATTCCAAGTGGAAGTATGTAAAATGATAGACTATACTTTGAGCAATCACTTTAACAAGTAGAAGCTTACCCCTGACGTTTTAGGAACTCCGTAGAGAATGACCAGTGACCACTTCGAGCTGGTTTTCTCCCAATTGGCTGAATGAAACTTCTTCAACCTTTGCCAGATTGTAACACACTTTGAGTGTGCTCAAACAAGCTATATGAGATTAAAAATGATGGAGAGATCAGTGAGATATGAGCACGGCAATTTCACTGTTCTGAGTGACAATGACAAAGATGAATGTAGATGTAATCATGAGTGTAATGTATTATGTTGCAATGTTGTACATGATCATTGGCATGAATATGATGCCCAATGATGGTGATGGGAATAGGCTATAGTGTGAGCCATGGTCAACACTAAGCTGAGTAATGTGGGCTCTATGACCGTGAGATTTCAAGTGACTTTTATAGTGATTCTCTTCAAATTTGAATTTTGAAATTCAAATGCAGTTCCACCTAAACATTCTTCCTCTAAACAGGGAGATATTCCCTCAAGCAAATGAATACCATAAAGTTCTCATAATTCTATGAGTTTAGTGCTCTTACAAGATTCCTTCTAAGTCAAATGACTTTTACAAAGGTTAATGGTGAAAAACATAAGCAATGGTTCATGTGTTTCTTCAAAAAATTGCACATAGCCTTTTTCAATGCCTAGCCAAGTGTGAAGGCTTGGCATTTGCACCAACACTCCCCCCTCAAGCCAAACATCTTGGCTTTGGTCTTTCTTCATCAATCCTCATGAATGTCCTGCAATCCAATCATAGCTTTAAACGTCCAAAGTTTGGTACCATCAAGTGCCTTTGTCAATAAATTTGCAAATTGCATACTAGTGGATAGATATGCCAATTGAATTTCCTTCTTCAATAGCTTCTCTCTCACATAGTGATAGTGAACCTCTATATGCTTGGTCCTAGCATGATAGATAGGATTCGCTGCAAGATAGAAAGAACTAGTATTGTCACCAAAAATCATTGGTGGGTTAGAATGTAGTCCCAAATCTGAATATAGCAATCTTATCCATATGGCTTCTTGAGTAGCATTGGCTAATCCTCTATATTCTGCCTCTGTTTAAGATAAAGCAACACTAGCTTGCTTCTTGGAAGACCATGAAATGGGCTTATCACCTGCAAAACAAAGATAGCGTCAGGTGCTCCTCCTGTCATCCTTACAAACTGCCCAATTTGTACCTGAATATATTTTGATGTCCAAATCTGAAGTATAAGGAAAATATAAACCTTGATTTTGAGTACCCTTGAGATACTTCAAAATTCTCTTGGCAGCCTCCAAGTGAGGTGCTCTAGGTTTGTGCATAAATTGACTTAAGACACTTAATCAATAAGCAATATCAATCCTTGTCAATGTTGCATAGTCTAGACTTCCAACTATGCTTTGGTAACCTACAATATTTCAAGCACATCACCTTCATGAGCACTTAATTTTTTGTTTACCTCCATAGGAGTACTAGCTATCTTGGCATCCTGAAAGTGAAACTTCTTCAACATTTCTTGCACATATTTTCTTTCAGTAATATAGATTCTAGAATTTGTATAGACTAACTCAAGTCCAAGAAAATACTTTAGTGACCTTAGATCACTGATTTTTAACTCCTCCATTATTTGGTTTTTGATCTGCTTGATGCCATTGGAATTGCAACATGTAAATATGATATCACCAACATACACACATAGGTATATCACCTCTGAATTGCTTCTCTTGACAAAGAAAGAAGTATCTGCTTTGCTCATGTTGAATCCCTGATCTTGGAGATAGGTAGTCAACCTATGATTCAATGCCCTAGGTGCCTACTTCAATCCATAAAGATCTTCATTTAGTTTTCACACATAGATTACCTTGCTTGGGTCCTAATAGCCAAGAGGTTGAGCCATGTAACCTCCTCTGAAATCCAGCCCTTAATGAAAGCATTTTCTACATCCAATTGGTACATGTTCAAATTCTTTGATGGAGCCACACTTACCAATACCCTGATGGTTCGCATTTTGGCCACAGGTGAGAAAGTCATTTCATAATCAACTCCTTGGGTTTTTGCAAAACCCTTAGCCACAAGTCTAGCTTTATACCTATTTATTGATCCCTCTTAATTTCTCTTGATTTTGTAAATCCATGTAGGACCAATTACATTCATAGACTCCTTCTTTGGCACTAGCTCCCAAGTGTCATTCTCCTTGAGTGCTTCAATTTCTTCATCCATAGCTTCCTTCCAATCTGCCTTGGTCTTTGCCTCTTCATATGATGAAGGCTCTTCAAGTGGTAATCCTTTAGCAAGATAAATGGAATGTTTGGTAACTAAAGAAGTGGCATACCCATATCTGATTGTCTTGTTGCTCTCCCTTTGCGATCTTCTAATTGGTTGGTTGGATGATTCAGGTATGTCCTCCAACTTCTTCATCTTGACCTTTCCTTTTGATTTCCATGCTTTAAATTCTTCTAGGTTGATGATGTCCTCATCATCTGATTTGATGTCTTCAATGTGGTTTGGCTCCTCCTTCGTGAGGCTTGGAAACTCCTCTTCCAAGTCATATGGCAACTTAACTTTCCTGCATTCACTTTCAAACCAAGAATCATTCTCACCAAACACAACATATCTACTGACCATGAATCCTTTGCTAGATGGATTATAAAATTTGTACCCTTTCTGATTTAAATCATACCCTAAGAAGATGCAGTTTTCTGCTTTAGGATCTAGCTTACCTCTAATTTGAGATGGGATATACACATATGCAAAACATCCAAAGATCCTGCAATGATCAAGTGATGGCCTTCTACCATGCCATGCTTCATATGGGGTCAATTCATCAAGTGATTTGGATGGAAACCTGTTAACAAGATAAGTGGTAGTAGATACACTCTTTGCCCACAAATAACTTGGTAAGTTTTTCTCATTTAGCATTGACCTAGCTGTTTCAACAATCAACGCATTTCTCCTCTCTCCCACCCCATTTTGCTCACGGGTATACCTTGTTGTAATTTCCCTTTTGATTCCTCTATCCTGCAAGAATGCATCAAATTCATTTGAGAAGTACTCACCTCCTCCATTTGACCTTAGTCTCTTTAGGCTTCTTCCTATTTGCTTTTCAACAAGTGCAAGATACTTCTTAAAGCAACTGAACTCTTCATCCTTGTGCTTCATAAAATATAAGATAGTCCACCTACTAAAATCATCAATGAAAGACACATAGTACCTTGAGCCAAAAATTGAAGGATCCTTACTTGGTCCCCACACATCTCTATGGACAAGCTCCAAGTAATCCTCATGCATGTATCCTTTCTTTGAGAAGGGTAACCTGTGAGATTTTCCAAACTGACAAGCACCACATTTATAGATCATGTTTTTCTTGGATACATTAGGTATCCCAAGCACACATTCATCTCTACATATTTGCTTTAAGGTCCTCTCACCTATATGCCCTAATCTTTTATGCCAAATCTCAAGCTCTGACAATGTTTGATCTTTGTAGTTATAAAGTGCAATATTCCTTGTACCTTGAAGTTCAAATGTGAATAATCTACCTGTCTTTTCTCCTTTGGCAATTCTCTTGAATCCATGTTGGGGATATTCCATAAATGCTCCATATTTGTTGAATCTAACCTGCAAACCTCTTTCCACAATCTGTCCAAGACTCATCAAGTTCTTGGTAATTGTAGGTACATATAGAACCCGGCTCAACTGATTTCTATTCCCATGATAGATTTTAACATTTCCTACCTTGACCACTGAATGCTTAGTGTCATCAATTTTTTGCACTTGGTGCTTTCCCTTGGGTTCCTCAAGGTAAGAGAGAAGAGCTACATTTCTTGACACATGGTTTGAACATCTTGAGTGAATGTAGAAGAGATGTTCATCATTCATACCTTGCTTTGAAGTCATGTTCATAATCAAAAGGGATTCCTCTTGCTCCTCTATGTAACTGTTGTAGTCTTTCCTTAATTTGTATCCTCCTTGGTAGTTGTTATTGTAATTGTTTTTGTATTTGTTGTTGTAATTGTTGTTGTAACCTTGATGATGGTTGAACCTTCCTCTTAATTGTGTGTAGCCACCTCTTTGGAAACCTCTACCTCTCTGATTCGTGAAGTTCCTGTAGCACTCATCTGTGGTGTGATTTGATAAACCACAAATATTACATGGGGAAGAGTTTAAGGGTCTCCCCCTACCTTGCTTTCCTCCTCTTCCCCTACCTCTTGAGTTCCTACCTCTTCCTGCATAGTTAGCTTGAGAAGTAGTACCTTCATCTTCACTCTTTTTGTTTTTCCCTTTCTCTTTAGACTTGCCTTTATCTATGTGTAGGGAAGAAGAGTTGTTACCTCTTGATGAATCTCCATTTTTGTTGAGCTTGGCTTCATGGTTTAAATAGTTGCCCCATGAGTGTGGTAAGATCTGGAATCTGCATGTCCATGTACAAGTCCATGGCCATTGTGAAGCTTTCCTATGTGTCATCTTCTTTGATACCAACTTGGCTCACAATTTGCTCCTCTTCAATCTCCTCTCCTATGCGTGTCACATATTCTGAAACACTTTTGCTTGGGTTTTTTCCTTTGAGTGGTAAACTCAATCCACAATTGATTCTTCCTAGCCCTTATGTTGTAAGAAAAATTTGAAGATAATGTATCCCAAGTCTCTTGGGATGTCTTAGAGTTCCTAATGTGTGGAAGCAGGAAGTCAAATATAGATTTGAGTAAGTATGACCTTGCTAAAGCATCTTTGGCACACCATGAGTTGAGTCTTTCAAGCTCCTCTCTTGTAGGTTGTCCTTTTCTCCTGAAAATTGGCATCTCCTCATCTCTTGATATGTATCCATAGAGACTCCTTCCTTGCAAGTATGTATTCATCCTCAAGGACCATGGTTGGTAGTTGTTCCTGTCCAATTTATGAATAAAAGAATGAAAACCATCTCCCATTTTGCCTCAACTTGTTATGATACCACTTTTGGGAAAGATGGATGGACACTACAAGAAATTAGTTGGTAATGCTAATCCCTGCTTTGTACCAACCTTTTTTTGCTTCAGAGTTGAGTTGTAGGCCCTTTTAGCTTTCCAATGACACTAAATAAGTGCCTATGTACTTTGGAGATGATGCTTCAAGCACTTTGATCAAAACAGATAAGTTTGCAACAAGCTAGTGACAAAAAATTGCTATTTGGTCTTGATACCTACTGGACGTTTTGCTCACTACTCATAGTATAGTAGCAATTAGAAACATTCCGTCTGAGGGTATCTAATTAGCTTAGAGATCTAATGATGTTAGACTATAATCGGAGCAATCACTTTAACAAGTAGAAGCTTACCCCCGACTTTTTAGGAACTCGAGAGAGAATGACCAGTGACCACTTCGAGATGGTTTTCTCCAAATTGGCTGAATGAAACTTCTTCAAACATTGATGGCTTGTAATAGACTTTGCGTTTGCTCGAATGAGCTATAAAACATTAAAAATAATGGAGAGACCTGTGAGATTTGAGTAAGACAAGTTCACTGTTTTGAGTGACAATGACAGAGATGAATGTAGATGTAATCATAAATGTAACGTATTATGTAACATTGTTGTACATGATCATTGGCAAGCTAAGTAATGTGGGCTCTATGGTCATGAGATTTCAAGTGACTATTATAGTGATTCTCTTCAAAATTGAATTTTGAAATTCAAATGCACTTCGACCTAAACGTTCTTCCTGTAAACAACAAGATATTCCCTGAAGGAAACACGTACCATAAAGTTCTCCTAATTCTACGATTTTAGTGCTCTTACAAGATTCCTCCTAAATCAAGTGACTTTTACAAAGGTTAATGGTGAAAAACATAAGCAATGGTTAATGTGGTTCTTTAAACAATTGCACATAGCCTTTTTCAATGCCTAGCAAGGTGTGAAGGCTTGGCATTTGCACCAACACTATCAAATCTCGCTTTTGGCAAGCTAGCACCATCTTGCAGGTTTGACCATGAGAAACCAACAAACATCCTTGATCTCCACCAAATCTATGTGTAAGTTGACTTGGTCCCAAACATCCTTCTCCTCTCCATCAATCAACCATCCCTTCCTCCCCCATTTGTCAGAAAGGACCTTCAACATATTAAACATCTCACAAAGAAGCACATTGAGGAGAAGAGAATCTAATGACTACCAAGTCCAAATTCTTTTCGCATCATTATTAGGATCATACAAGGAGATGATGGAAAGCTCCAAAGGACCCACAAAGGAAGCACCAACCCACGGATGGTTCTAGTTAGTAAGGGAATCCGAAATTCCAGTGTGCCAACTTAGACTGATACCGATAGCCCTGCCACCATTTCCCCTGGGGTGTGTGGTGGAGAGCCAAATATGGGACGAGGAAATACTCTTAAGTCTCTTTTGTAGTTCCTCCTGGTTGTTTTTGATCTCTTATAGACAAATGAAGTTTGGTTTTAGACTTTTATCATGGATCCAAAAGGCAATCATGGTGGCTCTTGAGGGGTTTCATAGCCCTCTAACATTGAGAGACATGATAATCATTATCAAAGATTGAGATCCTTGTAGAGAGGGACCTTGTCCCTCTTTTTCTTGTTTATCTCCTCACCTTTCTTCTTTGAGGTACAGGGATCGAGGCATTGGAGTTTCCCCTTAAGGGGGCTCTTCCACAATACCTCGGTCCATTGTTTTCCCTTGTAAGAAGCCTTATTAAAAAACGAGTCAGTTATCCTTTCCAGGATTCTAGCATAGTAACACATCACGTATGTGATACATCTTGGAGTCATCATGGTCATGAGCTCCCCAAGGTGTATGTGGAGATGCCATCTGATCCCATGTGGAGACGTTAGGATATATATATATATATATATATATATATATATATATATATATATATATATATATATATATATATATATATATATATATATATATATATATATATATATATATATATATATATATATATATATATATATATATATATATATATATATATAAACCCTAAAAAATCTGAAGATTTATTTTTTAGATATTCTTACATATATTTGATTTTATAAATTAACATTTATCCTAAAACTTTATTTAGGATGTGTTTATGTATAAAAACCCAAAAATCATACTTTTTATATATTTCATAATATATATATATATATATATATATATATATATATATATATATATATATATATATATAGCCTAAAAATTTAAAGATCTATTTTTTAGATATTTAATTATTTATATTTTATATATTTTAATTTTTTCCCTAATGTTTACATACATTTAAATAGAATATTTACACATTATAATTTTTCCCTATTTTTAAATATATATGATTATATAAATCCTAGAACTTTATTTAGGATGTTTTTGTGTGTAAAAACCAAAAAATCCTTATATATATATATATATATATATATATATATATATATATATATATATATATATATATATAAACCCTCAAAAAATCGAAAGATCTATTTTTTAGATATTTAATTATTTATATTTTACATATTTTCATTTTTTTTGCTAATGTTTACATACATTTAAACAAAATAATTACACATTATAATTTTTCCCTATTTTTACATATATATGATTATATAAACTAATATTAATCCTAAACATTTATGTGTGTATGCAATATGTATGTGAGTGTGTATGCATATGTGAGTGTGTATGCATATGTGATTGTGTATGCATATGCATATGTGTATGCATATGCATATGTGTATGCATATGCATATGTGTATGTATATGCATGTGTGTATGCAATATGCATGTGTGTATGCAATATGCATGTGTGTATGCAATATGCATGTGTGTATGCAATATGCATGTGTGTATGTAATATGTATGTGAGTATCTCGACGTATGCATATGGATGTGTGTATGTATGTGTGTGTGTACATGTATGCATGAATATGTGTGTATGTATGTATACGTATGCATGAGAGTATGCATATATATGTGTGTACATGTATGTATGTATGTACATGTATGTATGTATATGCATGTATATGTATGTATATGTATATATATGTATGTATAGGTATGTATATGTATGTATATGTGTGTGCACATGTCTTTATGTATATGTGTGTATGTATGTATGTATGTATGTAATGTGTATGTATATGTGTGTGTATGTATGTATGTATGTATATGTGTGTGTACATGTATGTATGTATACATGTGTACATGTATGTATAAATATGAATATGTATGTATGTGTATGTATGTATGTATGTATGTATGTATGTATGTATGTACATGTATGGTTGTATATGTGTGTGTATGTATGTATGCAAATGCATGTGAGTATGCATATATGAGTGTGTTTGTATATGCATGTGTCTATGTAATATGTATGTAAGTGTGTATGTGATATTCATGTGTGTATGTAATATGTATGTGAGTATGTGTATGCATTGTCACGAGGAAGGAGATAAAGAGAGAGCTCACAAACGCACTCTCACAAACAAAGAGAAGCAAAAACTCAGATTGAGGCAAGGAAGGATCATCATCATCATCTTCTTCTTCTTCTTCTTCTTCTTCTTCTTCTTCTTCTATTACATAAAAGGGAATGTACAAGAATGACCTAAAAACAAGAATACAACTACTAGAATATATAAAGACCAGTACATAAGGAAAAACCTAATGTCCGTGAATGAGTGAGTTGGCAAGAAACAAATGTGTCATCACTCTTGGTAGATAAATCTAATAAAGCTCAATGAAGTGTCCGTGACATGTACTAGTGTGACCACTACATGTGAGAGAAATGAAAAAGTGATACGTGTCACCCCAGATCATCACATGTTGAGCTTGATATCTCAACACTCCCCCTCTAATCCAAGCATCTTCCAAAACTTCTTCATCTTCTCTGCTCCAAGTGCTTCAATGAGAATATGAGCAACCTCCATATACTTTGATCGATATCACCTGCTAATACCTTCTCTCTGATGAAGTGATAATGTACCTTGATATGCTTTGTTCTAGCATGAAAAACAGGGATCTGTGCTAATTGTATGCTACTATGATTATCACAATAGATGGTGGTAGGCTTTTGCACTTCCACACCTAAATCTGCAAGTAGCATCTCTAGCCATGATGCCTCACATGCTCCCATTGCAGTACCTCTAAACTGAGCCTCCGTACTCGAAAAAGAAATAGTGGGTTTCTACTTGCTACTCCATGTAATAGTTGCACCTCCATGTGAGAATAGAAAGCCACTAGTAGATCTTCTATCTAGAATACTACCAGCCTAATCCGCATCGGTGTATCCATGAACCTGCAAATCTACACCAACTTCATAAAACAATGCATAATCCAATGAAGCACTCACTTAATATAGAGTGCCTCTCGGGGCATCCAAATGTGGCTTCTTGGGAACTTGCATAAACTGACTTTCAAGTCCAACAGTGTAGCTTAGATCAGGCCTTGTAATTATGAGATATATAAGACTTCCCATAATTCTCCTGTACATAGTAGCATTTTCCAATGCTTCACCTCATGTAGTATCCAACTTCAAATTGTGATCTAATGGCATAGAAATTGGCTTACAATCAGCCATAGCATACTTTTGCAGCATATTCAAGGCATATTGCCTTTGTGACATCCATATACCTGTTTCTGTATGTATAAAGTCAATACCCAAGAAGTAGTGCAACACACCAAGATCTTTCATATAGAAGAAGTTGCTTTACATCTTTAATGTTTTCTTCATTATCACCACCTACAATCAAGTCATCAACATAAATATTCACAATTGTGATGCCATCATTACCCTTCCTTGCATATAGTGAATGATCTGCATCACACATAGAAAACCCAATGGTGGTTAAGTAATCAGCAATCCTTGCATGCCATGCACGAGGAGCTTGCTTCACCCCATACAAATCCTTTTGCAACCTCTAAAAATATTTTGGATGCTTTCAATCTTCATATCCTTGTGGCTGGTCCATGTATACTTCTTCCTGTAACTCACCATGTAGAAAAGCACTCTTCACACCTATCGGATGCAAAGTCCATCCTTTTGTTGTAGCTAATGCAACAAGTGTTCTGACAGTAGACATTTTAGCTACACGGCTGAACGTTTCCTCATAATCAGTGCCATAGGTTTGTGCATATCCTTTTGCTACCAAACGTGCTTTATACATGCTTAAGCTACCATTAGCATTGTGCTTTATCCTGTAAACCCACTTCCGGCCTATGGGTTTCTTTCCTTGTGGCAATGGAACTTGTTTCCATGTATCATTTCTATAAAGTGCAGCCATCTCCTCATCCATAGCTTTTTCCCAATCTCGATTTCCAATTGCATCTTCAAAACAAGAACGTTCGGCATCTTGTATTCCCTTTGTCATGTACGCATAATGAGCATCCATGTAACTATCATATGTCAATCATTGCACTGAATTTGACATCCTCCCAGATCTTTTGGTCTTGGGTCACTTGTCCTTGTATCATCTATATGTGTCTTTCTTACTGCTAGTCTTCATAGAGGGCAATCCAAGTTCCTCATCAAGACTCGTTTTTGAACCTCTTGAATCTCCATCAATGTCTTCAAACCCTGCACATGTTTTATGACGAGTAGAAATCTTTTCTTTACCTTTTTTGGATGTATTTGATGAGTTTGCTAGACTAAACTTTCCACGCAATCTTCCACTCCATTGATTTAAGTTGGAACTATTGCTTGATGATGCATCCGGTCCACTCAAAACTTGAGATTCTGTGCTTAAATTTTCAGCATTTTCTTTGTCATTGGGTTCAAGATTGAGTCCTTCTTTGGCATCTACATAGAAGCTTGACATTTCATCAAATACCACATCTTTGCTCAGCTTCACCTATCATGTGAGCGGGTTATACCATTTATATTCCTTTTGCTCAAGGAAGTATCCAATGAAGACACATTTTTCTACTTTTGGATCAAGCTTCATCCTCAACTCATTTGGAACATGTAGATATGAAATACAACCAAAAAGTTTCAGATGTGATAAGTTTGGATTTTTACCTGTAAACTTCTCTTCAGGTGTAACATGATGGAAAACAGTGGTTGGACTTCTGTTCATGATGTATACAGTAGTATGAACATCTTTTGCCTAATAACAATGAGGCATATTCTTCTCAGCTAGCAAGGTTCTTGCTATTTCTGCATAATATGTCTATTTTTGGGTTGAGTAGTGCCATCTTGTTGTGGTGTGTACCTGCATGAAGACTAACACCGAATTCCATGATTTGTTAGAAAATTTCTGAACTTATTTGACATGTATTCACCTCCTCCATCAGATCTTAAAATCTAAATATACTTCCATGTCTGCTTTTCCACCATAGCTTTAAAAATTTGGAAGCCTTGTGGGCTCGAATCATGCTTTCTCCATGCCTTCACGCATACTCTTCATCATCGGCCTTTTCCAGGAGCTCTCTACAGCCACACTAGCTCTGATACCATTTCACCAGGGAGGAGATAGGGAAGAGAGTTGACACACACACTCTCACAATCAAAGAGAAGCACACACTCAAATTGAGACAAGGAAGAATCTTCTTGTTCTTCTTCTTGTTCTTCTTCTTCTTCTTCTTCTTCTATTACATAAAAAGGAATGTACAAGAATGACCTAAAAATAAGAATACAACTACTGCAATATATAAAGATCAGTACATAAGGAAAAACCTAATTTCTGCAAATGAGTGAACTCGCAAGAAACAAATGTGCCATCACTCTTGGTAGATAAATCTAATAAAGCTCAATGAAGTGTCCCTGACATATACCAGCCACTATACATGTCAGAGAAATGAAAAAGTGATACGTGTCACCCTAGATCACATGTTGAGCTTGATTTCTCAACATGCATATGTGTATGTATGTATGTATGCATATGCATGTGTGTATGTGTACATGTGTGTGTACATGTATGTATGTATGTATATGCGTGTGTACATGTATGTATGTGAGTATGAGTATGCATATGTGTGTGTATGTATATGCATGCGTGTATGTAATATGCATGTGTATGTAATATGTATGTGAGTATGTGTATGTATGAATATGTGTTGGGTTGTAGGGTATGCACACATCCTCAATTGTGCGTAAGAACCCTCCCTAGACCATGGGAAATAACATTTTTTGTATATAATTGAGTGTCACATGTGAACACTCTCCAAAAATCACTTTTTGATATTTCCTTAGACCATAGTGTAGGTGATCCATGGATATTTCACCTTTTTTGCTCTTCCAAGGAAATCCCACGTAGAAATTCCTGCGCTTGCATCTTCTTGGGATTTGTTGGTTGCAAGAAGAGATTTTAGAATATACTAGAAGATATGTTAGTTAGAGAAAATCACCTTTTTTACTTCTCAAAAGAGCACATAGGGAATAGAGCTTAGCTTATAAATAAAGTTTATTTTTGTAACAAGGGGAGCTTTTGGTCGACGTGATCTCTTGTAATATCTCTTATCAATGGAAGATGCTCTCATTTACTCCAAGAAGACTATTTACATTTACATGTATTGTGTCTTTGTGAGTGTGTGAGAGTGTTGTGTGTGTGCCTATGCATGTCTCTCCTTTGTGTGAGTAGAGTAATTGCATTTGCTTGTATTTTCCTCATGGACTAGGATCCTTGACTCCCTATTCTTCTTGTTTTCAAGCATGTGGCAAAGCATGGGGCTGTTGCCAATGGCTTGAACATGTGGAAGGTAGGGGTGGATGAGAGGAGAGTCACTCTTGAGCTTTCCTTCTTCCTTCCATGCAAGGTGGTGAGGGTTCTTGGTCATTCCTTGCTACAACCTCAACATGTTTTCGCGCCATTGGCGGGGATGGTCGGCCTTTCATCACTTCGAGAGCTCAAGAACATGTGTTAAAGTATTGTGTTGCAATTTTTTTGCTCAATTACGTAGGGTTTGAGTTCTTGCACGGAACTTTCACCCTTCCTTTGGACCATTTGCTCCCAGTTTTCTTGTTTTTAGTAGAATAGTTCTAGTTCAGATTGGTTGATGCACAAAAACATCCCCTTAAACCCCTTCCCTCTCACTCTCACACATATACACACCCCCTCACACACATCATAAGCATGACTATCCACCTCTCTCACCACTATCCTAAGGAGGGGCCAATTGTCGATGTATCTTTACAGATGTGAATGCATGCACACATTTTTGAAAAGGTTTTACTTATAGTTAGCCAGGGGTTTCTAGAAGACGTCGCCAACCCATGGAAACTGCTGCAGTTCTTTCTTGCTTGTATGCTGAAACTCGAATGTTTTGATGATGTGATCTGTTCTTGTGGTATATATGTCATATTCATATTTGCTTGGGTATTGTTTGGGGTCCAGCATCTCGGTGCTCCTTATGTATTTTCTAGATCGTCATGGCGGGTTAGGAGCTTCATCTCTTCTATTGCTGCAAGTCTTGAGGTCCTCCTAGCTGCATGGAAATCTGACTCATGCAAATGAAGAACATTTGGGCTTTTTGAATGTGCATCAGAAGCTCAATATGTGTTTTCGTTTTTACCTATTGTGTAAAAAGACTTGATAAATCTTGGTGGTTATCAGTTGTTGTTTGAGTGGGCAAGTTTTTATCCTTCCTTTACTTTCAGGTGCAAGGTTGATATTTACATTGGGGGGTCGAGCATCTGCTCCTGCACCTGCTTCTCAAGCTTAGGGCCGAGTACGAGCCCCACCTTTTTTTTTGGCCCTCAGCATTGAATATGGTCTACTTCCCTTGCTTCAAGAGTGATTTCCTCCACGGGGTGGCTGGTTACCCTCGTCCTTATCTACATGCCATGTGGTGGAGGCCAGGGTGAGTCCCTTGCATCATGAATGCCTACTATTTACGGAGTCTGCAACTCTATGACTGTTGATCTATTAAGCTTCTCTAGATTTGAATCTACAACTCTCCTCTTTGAATCCATAGATAGTCCTATAGTAGTTCTAAACATAAATGGCATAGTGGATCTTGGTTAAGTGTGATAGCCCCTCGGGGGAATGTGTGCTTATTCCACACTGTTGGGAGCGTTCGACTGAATATGCATCTATAGTTCAAAGGGCATTTTGATTCATGATCACTCTTCCTGTTGATGTATCCATAACTATGTGTTTGACTTGGGTAAATTAAGTAGCACATTCGACTGAGCAGAAACATGATATTCTCGCTTCAAACATTGAAACTCATAGAAGGAAGACCAAATTGATAGAACATTTGTGTATGATGTGACGAAAAGGATTGTGTCCATACTCCCAACCCCTTTTTTGGATGAAGTCTTAGAACATCCCTACCTGTGTCTGCTTAATCTATGTTGATGACAACTTTTTTGGTTTCCCACATAATGGGAAAATATTATCAGGAACTTTGAATGATGGCCTGTGCTTGTTTGATTTATTCTCACTTCTCCAGGCAAGCCTCATTGATTTTTGTCAATATGGGAAGGTTGATGTTGGAGATGTGCATCGTCTACAGTGAAAATTGCATTCACTACACTCAAACGTTTCTTGTGATTGTATCTTAGCTATGTACCTGCCAATCTTTGGATTGATCGAGGATACTTATTGAACTACTAGAGTCCATTATACGTGATGAATATTGACTAACTGTATGATCCAATGCTCATGATCTCTAGAGAATTGAACTCTGAGTACGTAGGTTTTATGAATTAAAACTACTATATAGGGTGAAAGGAGGGGTGTGCTTAGTTATGCATATCATGATTTCACTAAGATTTGTCTTCATTTGAGTGTTGTAGGCATGAACGAAGTCTGATGATGGCCCTTGGACTTACTCAAGTAGGCTACTACCACGAATTTTTGGAATTTTTTATGCATGTAAAAGGTGTATGTAGCTGGGGGTTGAAAAATGAAAGAGAGTCTATGGAAAATATGGAGAGGGAGGTGTTCAACCAAATTTGGAAACCCTCCTAAAGAATGTTCAATAAAAGAGTCTCTTTTCCTTTTAGCAAAAAGAATTTCCAATTATAAGAAGCCCCCTCCCTTTAGAAATTATAGAGTCTTCTTCCTAGAGAGCAACAAGATCTAGAACAAGTCAGCCCCGCATGAGGGGAAGGAGAGGGTTATCAACCTTCTTTGTAAAATCTATAAGTATCTCCTGCTTTGTGGGATATTGGGACCCATGGGTGCTAGGCGGCTTACTTGTACAACTATAATTTTTGTTAATTAAAGTTTGGAAGAGTACGCTCTACCAAAATTCCTTTATGAAAGAAACTTATTCTCTATAGGAGCTTGATAGGGAAATTCATCCTATGTTATGAATAGTAAATAGAGAATGAACCCAATAGATCATCTAGCCTTGGAGCTTTAAATCAAGTACAAGTGAAGGAAATTTAAGAGACACTCAAGGTAAAAAATCACTAGTAAAACATACATTTTACATGGTAGCAATTTTTTAATAGACACGATAGATAGGGTGCATCAAACATTTCTCAAAAGATGGCAAGTGAGGTATCTTAACAAGGGGCTTTCTTTTATTATTTTGTACAATTAAGGAGCTCAATGCAAAAGTGAGGGACTCATATAAGTAGTATTTTTATTTGAAAATCTCACCATGAAATTGCAAAGTTGATGAGTGAGCATTCGCCTATAGTTGGGAGATACTGATTATTAGGAATCTGAATTTGAATCTTGCATGGTGGGAAGGTAGAACTTCTAATAATTGCACTTTGTTTTGATTAATTTGCGATTAGAAGCTTAAGCCTCACTTTTTTTGGAACAAACCAATCACAAATTGGTGATTATAAAGAGCTTGAAGGAAGTCAATGATCAGTTTGAAGTGAAAGAAGTTACTTGAGAAAGTGAAGAAGTTTTCTGAATGATAGCTTGTATACATATGTACATTACAGGTGGAAATTCTTGTATTATGAGTATAGATTATCCTTAGGATGATAAGGACTAATGTAATAGACGCAGGATAAGTCTAAAACCATATGTATATAAGTCAATGATGTAAAGAAATATGTAGAGAGAGTCATTTTGAAGACAAGTGTCTTAGAGAGATGTGTAGAGAGTCTTTCTCAAGAAAATTAGCGACGCGTTTTTCTCTGAGTTCTCTCAGTCTGATCATGTGGATCAGAAATCCTTTTGTACACATCTAATCTAAAAGCTAATAAAGCTATGTTCAGAGTTGTATGATCTAATTCCTTTCCTACTGTGAGAATGATCAATAGGAACATTTATATGTAGAATCTGCAGATAGACTTCTAAGAGTCGCACACTTTTCCGTGTCAATATTTTGCTTAGATCTCAGTGCACAGTGTAAAGTTTTTAATGAGTGAGCATTCAAAGTCTAAGTTAGAAGGTAAGGAAGCTATGGCTAAAAGCATTTAGCAAAATGGGATCTGTGCTGTGAGAAATCAACTTAAGAAGTTGACCATGTCAAAGTCGCCATATTTGGAAGATAGTTTTTGACATACGTTTGATCTTTATGATCAAATTGAAGTTTTAATAATTCTTTTGAAAGAAAAATGATTGTTATGATTGCACAAAGGTAGCTTGGAGGTATATATATCATTAGATTGAAGAAATCTAAAGATATGTGCAGGTAATGGAGTCAATCTTTGAAGCAGACTTCTTGAAGAAAGAAAATTCTCACTCAGAGAATTGTTCATGAATGATTTGGTAAATCAAAGTAACATTTGTGTAAAGTTTAGTCTATAACTGGTATAGATGTGTTCTTAGATCAGTATAGATCAAGCCTTTGGAGATTAAGAGGTCTCCAATAGTGGTATCAGAGTTGAAGGTGCAATACAAGTGAATTAAAGGCATTGGAAGTCCCGACGGCTGCAGATATTGAAGTCCCTTCTAATTGAAGGTGGACAAGGAAAAATTCTTGAAGATAACATGCAGAAGTACAAAGCACGAGTTCGAAGGATAAAAAAGGATTGAAGTTTCATATAGTCCGAATATATTCCAATTGTGTCTTATAGGGATCTTCTGGTGTTTGTAGATGGGTAGTTCTTGAGCCACCTACAGGTTTCCCCATACTAAAAGACATTTCAGAGTCACTTGTGTCAGAGTTTAGTACGCAAGGACAACCACTTAGTTGTTGTGCCCAGGACTTAGCTGTATGGTTGACACTAGACTGAGAAGATCTAATGCTTTTTCTATCCTTGCCTAGGTGTCTACCAGATCTCAGGTTCATAATCTTTGGTTAAGAGTCCAAAATTTCCCCTTGGTAAGGATTGAAACCCTTTGGAGTCCCTTTGGTTCCCTAGTCCCACCTGAGGGTCAACTTCAAATTATCCTATCTGAAAATCAATGCATTCCAACGAGCTATAGAGCTCAAAAAATGGACTTTGTATGAAAAAGTTATGTCAAATCAGGCTCTTGGGGGTCAAAACAGGCAAACATGACCTTTTGCCAGACAAGTGGCTTTGTTCTTAGATGGCTTACTGAGCACCAAGTTAAGATCATATGTGTACTTGAAAGAGCCTAGATCCATAGAAGAGTGTGTGCGAACATGCATTGACATAGAAGACAACTTGGGTGAGGAGTTAGGACTATCCAAACTCTATCAAGATTCTGATAGTTCTACTAGTCATACTTTGAGAATCTCCACGGAAATAGATGAGATAGTTGAGCAAGTTGCCAAGAAGCTAGGAGTCCAAAATGGAAAAACAGAGAGAGTCACCTCATTGAATCGATGTTATACCTGCGGAGGGGACCACATGGCTAACGTATGCCCAATGCAAAACCAAAACATTAGAGAAAGCAATGCTCCATATTGCACTATTGAGAGAAAATACACGAACCACACGGCTCAAGATTGTCCCTACAATAGGCAGGCTGTTAGACAAACTTATCAGCAACCTTATCAACAAGGTAGGTATCAGAACCAATACCAACAACCATATTATCGACCACAACAGCAATATCAGGCACAATATAGGCCACAGCCAGTCTTGGGAAACCAACCACCAGCTCCAACCAACGTGATTCCAGCCAAGTATGCCATGGGAGAGGAAAATCCAAATAGAGCATTGGTCGCACTAACCCCATTGATACCAGATAGTGACTCTCATGCTCATAGTTCAGACTACTCCCATGAAGGTAGTCCACATGCTTATTACACTGAGTTGCTTGAGCATAGGGAGATTTACTCGTATCAATATGAGGCACCACCTATGGAGCAAAATTGGGAGCCAGAATACTCCAATGTCATGTACACAAATCCTAACCATAGGCCCCAATTGAGACAAATGAGACCACAAGCCCCTGGAGGACCTTGTTTCTGATGTCAAGGTGACCATTTCATTTGTGATTGTCCCCACCCACCATCTCCGAGTCAAGGTCAGGCTATCACAATATAAGCTTTTTGTCCTAAATGTGGCAAAGACCATCTCCCCAGAGATTGTCCAAGAAACCCCTCCAGTGCACCCAAGATTACACCCATTAATGTGGTAGGCTTAGTGGCGGATTCAAGTTCAAGTAGTAGTAATGTGGCTCCTATACAAGTGTCACTAGAGTACAAGCCTTAAAACAGGATAAACCAGCAGAACAATCGGAGTCGAGTGAATCAGGAGAGCCTAGTAAGAGGAAAACAAGAACATGGAAGGATACCAAAGAGAAGGCCAATCGCAAGTGGAATAAAAAGTTATCGGAACTAGAAGAAAGCTTGAAAGACGCAAAAACAAAAATAGAAGACATAGCATCTCAAAACCCTTCGCATGCCGAAAATCCATCCACTCCATCTCATCCCACCCCACCACCCATTGTAAATAGGCCACAACCAGGGTCTGTTCTTGCAGATCCAACCCCAGAAGGCTTGGACATGATGTTCAAGGCCTACCAGGCTCGTCTTCAAGAAGGGCTAACAGTTGCAAACCTAGACAAGAGTTACCCTAGAGCAGATTTAGAGATTGAACGGATGAAAATGTGCATGAAAATGGTAGAACAAGCTCAAGCTATACTCGAGGCTAGTCAAAAGTTCAATCAGACAAACTCTGTCAAACCAGATTTGCATTTCCAAGGCTTTACTAGAAAGATTGGAGCAGTTGGTAAATAAACCAGAAGTTTGTTTACCTCCACAGGCTCAACCAGTTATTGAAAGAGGAAGCTCACCACCAATGGGAGCTTATGTTCCTAATTCCACGGATGCTAGAATACCTCCTTCAATTTAGGAGCACTCTCAAGAGTTCTTGTGGGAAATACAAGAGGAGAAATGGGCCAAGGAGAAGGGTAATTTCCCTCCTATTTGTGAGATTGATGACCTTCATGATCAATTTCCCCAAGACATTCCATCTATTTACGGAGATGAAGCAGAACAACAAGAAGATGAAAGGTTAGATTTTGAATCTAATACCTTAGAAGAACTGCCTCAATTTTTAGGCCCATGGGAATTTGAATCTCTTCAGATCCGATCTCCCACAATACTGGTCAGACATGAAGACTCAATGGTTCCAAGGAACACTGATGTCGTGAAGAACGCTAAGGTTCAGTGTCATCTCACTGTAGAAGAGTTGTTAAAAGCAAAACCCGAGCTATGGAATCATGTGAAGGATCAGGTCCCAGAACTTGATTCCAAGATGCCAAAAATAGGCTCTAAGCAAAAAGTTCCAGAGATACCTCTCGATAAAATAGGAGACATGTGTGAGGGTGAAGAAGGTAATACTTATCTTCCAATCACCTACCAAGGTTACATAACCAAAGCAATCATAGATTCAAGTGCTGGTGTTGCTATTGCGACCACCTCCTTGTGGAAGCAATGGGGCAAACCCACATTAAGACCAACTAGAATGAAGCTTCAAATGGCAGACGGTCACTTTGAAAGATCTCTAGGATTGCTAGAAGGGATAACTCTAACCACTTGTGGTGTAGAGTTTGAACATACATTTGCTATATGTGACTTTGAGAAAAATAATGTTTATGAGATGATCCTAGTGTGTATTAACCTTAAAAACGTTAATGCCGCGACAATCAGAGATAGTTATCCACTTCCAATCACGGAACACCTATTCGAGCGTGTTGCAGGCAAGGAAGTTTATAGCTTCCTTGATGGATTTTCAGGTTACAATCAAGTACCCATTGCCCCAGAAGACCAACACAAAACAGCTTTTGCCACAAAGTGGGGAATCTTTGCATTTTGTGTGATGCCATTTGGGCTCACCAATGCACCTGCAACATTCCAAAGGCTCATATGTCATGTCTTCAAAGAGTTCTTGTGAAAGAGCTTAGAAGTGTATGTGGATGATTTATGGGAATCTGAATCTCTTCAGATCCGATCTCCCACAATACTGGTCAGACATGAAGACTCAATGGTTCCAAGGAACACTGATGTCGTGAAGAACGCTAAGGTTCAGTGTCATCTCACTGTAGAAGAGTTGTTAAAAGCAAAACCCGAGCTATGGAATCATGTGAAGGATCAGGTCCCAGAACTTGATTCCAATATGCCAAAAATAGGCTCTAAGCAAAAAGTTCCAGAGATACCTCTCGATAAAATAGGAGACATGTGTGAGGGTGAAGAAGGTAATACTTATCTTCCAATCACCTACCAAGGTTACATAACCAAAGCAATCATAGATTCAAGTGCTGGTGTTGCTATTGCGACCACCTCCTTGTGGAAGCAATGGGGCAAACCCACATTAAGACCAACTAGAATGAAGCTTCAAATGGCAGACGGTCACTTTGAAAGATCTCTAGGATTGCTAGAAGGGATAACTCTAACCACTTGTGGTGTAGAGTTTGAACATACATTTGCTATATGTGACTTTGAGAAAAATAATGTTTATGAGATGATCCTAGTGTGTATTAACCTTAAATACGTTAATGCCGCGACAATCAGAGATAGTTATCCACTTCCAATCACGGAACACCTATTCGAGTGTGTTGCAGGCAAGGAAGTTTATAGCTTCCTTGATGGATTTTCAGGTTACAATCAAGTAGCCATTGCCCCAGAAGACCAACACAAAACAGCTTTTGCCACAAAGTGGGGAATCTTTGCATTTTGTGTGATGCCATTTGGGCTCACCAATGCACCTGCAACATTCCAAAGGCTCATATGTCATGTCTTCAAAGAGTTCTTGCGAAAGAGCTTAGAAGTGTATGTGGATGATTTATGTGCTCATTCCCAAGAAAGAAGATTTCACATCCCTGAGCTCAGACAAATCTTTAACAAGTGTAGAGAATATCGAGTGTGTCCCGACACAGAAAAGTGTGTGTTCATGGTGCGTCAAGGTAAAATCTTAGGTTATATTGTTTCTAAGAATGGAATCTCAACAGATGAAGATAAGGTACGAGCCATAGCGGAGCTGCCAAGGCCAAGGAATGTTAAAGAGGTACAAGCCTTTATGGGCCATTGTGGATATTAGCGTAGGTTTATCCACATATATGCGATCATAGCTAGACCCCTTTATGCCTTTTTGTCTAATTTTGAGTGGAACGACGAATGCGAGAATTCTTTCAATGAACTGAAGAAACGTTTGTGCACAACACTAATATTGACCACTCTTGATTGGAATAAACCATTCCATGTCCATGTGGATGCCTCCAATCATGCCATCGGATGTGTGCTAGCACAACCCACAGGTGAAGGGAATTTAGATTTGCCCATAGCATATGCTAGTAGACAACTAAACCCAGCTGAAAGAATTATACCACAACCGAGCGAGAAGGGTTAGGCATGGTATATGCTGTGAAGAAGTTTAGGCACTATTTATTGGCCAACAAGTTCAAGTTTTTCACTGATCATCAAGCTTTGTTATATTTGGTTAATAAACCTTGCAATACAGGATGCTTAGTAAGATGGTTCCTCTTACTAATGGAATATGACTTTGAAGTCGTTGTTAGGAAAGGTAGAACCCACCTCTGGGCACATCACCTTTCTCGCATTACTTCAGGAGAGTCACCTCAAGGAGTGTCTGATGAACTACCTGATGCTTATCTGTTCAATTTAGAAGTTGTTCCTAAATGGGCAAATAAGTTGGTACCAGTCCTCACCTTCGGACCCGCAAATAAGAATGTGAAAACATCGCAAGAACAAATTGTAAAATCACAAAAATATCACATATTGGCAGGAAGCATGTACAAACAAGATACGGAGGGCGTACTCACTTGTTGTGTCGAGGATGACGAACATACTAGCTGGTTGCAACAAGCCCATGAAGGATTTCTAGGAAATCACTATTCTAAACAACGAACATTGCAGAATCTAAACGTTTAGGAGTGTATTGGCCTAGCATGGACAAAGAAATTCATGAGTGGATTAAGAATTGTCTTGTGTGCCAGCAAAAACCCCCAGTGGAGCATGCAACCCTTTATCAAGTGTTATTAATTCCAGATTGGAGTGCTCCATTGGTATAGTTTATGAGATCGGGAAGATTACCCAAAGAGGCTAGTCTAGCAAGAAGACGAAGCATGGAGCAAGAGGCTCAGGGCTATGCGTTAGTTGGAGACAACTTATATCGAAGAGGCAAGGATGGTTATCTAAGATTGTGCGTTCACGAATCAGACTATTTGAAAATCTTAGAAACTGCACACAACGGTGTTGCAGGTGGACACTTTTGTCCTGATCGGGTAATCAAGACCATTCTATTCTCAGGACTTTGGTGGCCCACTCTTCATATGGATGCACATACCTATGTGAGGAAATGTGACACATGCCAACGTGCACAATATCCAATTAGAAAAGACGAGATGCCTTTGAGGCCAATGATGGGAGGGCGTGCATTTTCGAAGTGGGGCATAGACTTCATAGGTCCTATTAACCCCCCAGCTAGAAACTCCCATGCAGAGTATATTATTGTAGCCACAGATTACCTTACAAAGTGGGTAGAAGTGAAAGCCACAACAAAGAATGATGCTCAAACTACGGCTAAGTTGTTATTCGAAAATGTGTTCACGAGATATGGGCTACCAATAGAGTTAGTGAGTGATAGAGGCACACACTTCTTGAATGAGGTCATTGAAAATCTTCTCCAAGAATTCTTGGTGATACATAAGAAGTCTGCCCCTTATCACCCACAAGCTAATGGACAAGCTGAGAGCACCAATAAGATCCTCTATAACGTATTGACAAAACTGGTAAATAATAAACACTCTGATTGGGACAAACAACTTCATCATGCTATTTGGGCTTATCAAGTTGCCTACAAAACGATACTCAATGCCACCCCATTTCATATGGTCTTTGGACAAAATGTTGTGCTACCATTAGATTTCTTAATCCCAGCTTTAAAAGTAGCACAAGAGCATGAGTGGAATGGACATGAATTGTCCTCTAGGATCTTTGACCTAGAACGCTTAGGTGAGACATGGCTACGAGCGGCAGCTGGTATCTATGCTGCAAAGAAAAGGAAAAAGGCATACTTCGATGCACACATCAAGGATAAGAGATTGAAAGAGGAAGACCTAGTGCTGGTTTATACGCTAAAGCAACATGCCCGTAAGTTGGAAAAAAGAGGATACGGACCCATGATCATTAATAGAATTTCCACTAGCAGTGCAGTTCAGTTGGCCACTTTAGAAGGAGATATCTTGCCAAACTATATTAGTGGATGTAGAGTCAACTTATACCAAGAACCTCTTACGGAGGATATGCTTACGAGACTCAACACTGCTAAGAAGCAAAAAGAAGAGCAGTTAAGGGTGAGGGAAGAAGCACATGCAAAGGCCAGAGAGCGTATTAGGCGAAATACGTTAAGGCGACTAGGCTTAGATGTCAACTCAAAAGCCCCAAAATATCACATGGATATGTGCCAAAAATCAGGCATAACTACTTCTCAAGTCATTGATCGACGTCCCTTTGTGACCATAGAGATAGGACAAGGAAAGGGTGCCAGGACTGTGAAAGCATTGATTGACTCAGGTGCAGCAAGTAGTGCAGTTAGACTATCCTACTGCCAAAACTTGCAATTGAACATCATTCCCATAGAAGCTTATCTCATAGGATTGGGAGGTGTGGAAACCCCTTGTTTGGGCGAGGTGGAACTTCCCATATACCTTCAAGATGTTCCAATGAAAGTCAAAGTGCTAGTGTGTCAAGATGAGAACCTTACAGAACCACTTGTCTTAGGACAAGATTGGATTTATGACAATGTAGTCAACTTGAACCTAAGAAGTCAACTTCTTCAAGTTTGGGTCCAAGGACAATGCTTTACATTAGAACTAGAAAACGGCATGCTCACAAATCGAGATGTCACATCTTGTAGTACTCCTAGGACTAATCTTAGCGAAAGAGATGTTGTCTGCGTCAAAAGCTCTATGTTGCAAGAGAACTCAATCATGGAAGAACAGGCTCAAAGACAAGCAGACTCCTCCTCTGGTGCAAGGACTAATGCCGCCAATACAACTCAACCAACAAGGCAAGCACAACGGAACAGGACAACTGCTATATCAAATAGACAATGGGATTTCCAAAGGAAAGTAGTGCCGGGCATGAAGCAAATCTGGGTACGAAAAGGAGAGCAACCACCGGCCTTAACCCCACAATTCCCCTCCAGGGACCCCTACCACGCCAAAAGACGACTGAAGAAGCTAGGACAAACTCAACCACAAGATATCTGACAAGTTTGGGTGCCTAAGAAATTAGCTGCAGCTCAACAAGGACAATTGAAAATATGGGTACCCCAGAAGCTCTTACATACACAACAATCTATGCTCTCCCACATGAGAAAAGTTGCAACAAAGAAGCCAAGGCGGAGCAAGGGTCAGAACCAAACACCAAGACTAAAACCAGATCAACTCGCCTCTTCAACAAGGGTTAGAGGACCAGCCACAAGGGTATGGGTATGGAAGCCAAAAGCACTAGTAGCCCCCACAAAACCAAGGAACCAACCACGTGGGATACAAAATTTAAGAAACCATCCAAAGATGAAGATGCCTGAAGTGATCTCTACAGTGCCAAATGCTGTTCTAAAATGGACCCCAATAAGGAGGATTACATCTTTTCAAGATCTAGTGGATACCTCCACCAAAGCTGGCGTCAACATCTACAAGTAACATCAAAAGCCTCAGCGAGCGACAACCATGTGCTTCTTGCACAACCCTGTCTTTTGCACCATTCAGGTTATGCATTTCCAAAGTATGCATGAATATAGGGCCACATTACATGGCCGTGCATAGACACATTTGAAAGTCCCATGCACAAGAGCACATTGACATATGTCAATCATTCTTTTCTGATACTAACATCTGTCTTCTTGTTTGGTGACATTGTTCCTTTAAAAAAAAAAGGAAGAAGAAGAAAAAGGAGGAGAGAGAGAGAGAGAGAGAACTTGTTCCTAGGTTTGGCTCATGAAACATGAATGAGTCATGCTTAGTTGAAGGTGGAATTGTTGATTACTAGGCATTTATCAGTTTGGATAGAAGTGTGCCTCGACTAGCAGATGATATAATTGCTGCCTTATCTAGTAAATGTCAAGACCTTTGCATGAACATGGCATCCACAACTATTGTTTCCCCTTACCATGCTAGGAGGGAAGAGCTTGAAGTTCCACAACTTGAGCGATGCTTCACTACTGTATGTACGAGAGCATCCAACGAGATATCTGCAAGAGGAAGTTCGGGTACACTACAAATCCTTGTATGTATACTGGGTGAGAAGACTCATGCTTATGGTGAGCTAAAGAGAATATGTGAAACTAAGCTTGGTGTAGTTACCCAATGTTGTTTGTCAAGAAATATAAAGAAATTCAATTCTCAGTATTTGGCAAATGTTGCTTTGAAAAGAGGAAACAGACTAGGCACTCAAAGGAATTTTCATCAGTGGCCCCTCAACATGGACATTCGTCGACAATGTTCCATCACAAATGCCGGGTGTGCAACACGTAGAGATACACATCAATGGACCCTCACCATGGTAAGTATCTTCACTTTGGCAGCACCATAACCATGATAGATTAGGAAACCTCTTCGTTGGCATACCCTTGAGCACTTAGCTCAAGACCCCACTTTTTGCACCATACTTCCTCCAATGCATTTTTTCAAGTAAGCATGCATAGGGCTATATTACAAGGCCGTGCACAAGGCACATATCTTACTCAACCCATGCACGAACACACTTACCCATCATTCATTATGGGTTACGAGTATGGGGCATGAGCTACATAGGAATATCATCTTTGGAAGATCTGGAGGACATCAATGGAGGCCCACCATGACACAATCATGCTGGAATTCAAGGAAGGAGCGCATATCAAGGGACAACTTCCAAAGGCTTTTAGTGACAAATGAAGAACGGACAACCAACCCTGCCACATTCGGAAGGTAGACGGCTCTTGTTCCTACCAAACAAAAACTACCTCTCAAAGAACTACATGGAACAACCATTACAACAAGGGTTTGTCAGGGACGACAGACTCGAAAGGGGGGGGGAGTGTTGAAGCTGAAGGTCAAGGACAAAGCACAGGAGCACATTAAAGAGGTGGACACACAAGAAGAAGGAGCAAGTAGGGAGCTCCAAGAAGTGTATGTCAAATTTTCAAAAGAAATCCCTACAAAAATATTGATTTTCATCACTAAAAACCATTGTAAATACCATTTTCTATTTTTATAACTCCATTTTGTCCAAGCCGAGGAGTCCTCGAGCTTGAAGAGTATTAGAAGTACCATCGTACCAATTTTCATAATTTTTAGACTTCGTTTGAGCCCTCAAATAAGCTCTGGAACCTAAATTTTAACTAGGCCGGACACTAGGTCTCGACAGGGCCAAAACTACTCAAAAAACTATAAAAAGAGCTAGAGAGCTCATTTTTGGGGTGGGCTTGTTAGAGAATAGAGCTTTTGTAAGAGAACTCATTTGCAATCAAAGCTTTCCATTGTTCCTCTCTTTGATCTTACCTTGTGCGCATGTGTGTATGTGTGTGCATGTTTGTGTGCTTTCACGCACTTGTGCCTTCACTTGCTCGTGGTCTTCATAATGGTCCTCATGTCTCCGCGGATTGACAAGTAAAGGAGGTGGTGCTTACGCTTGAGCTATACTTGATCACTTTCCTCTTGATCTTAATCAATTGCTAGGACACATGCTAACTTTTGAGCAGGATATTAAGGGAGATAATGATAGGAGTGCAAGTCAAGCTATGTAATCCAAGGACAAGAAAAAGAATGGCAAAGGGAAGCAATCAACTGATGATGAAGGAACCTCAAGTCAAGCTAACTTTACAAGAGGAAAGATGAATTTCAGAGGTAAAGGAAGAGGAGGTAAGAACAAAGATAGTACTAAAGCTTGTTGGATTTGTGGCAGAACAAATCATTTGGCAAATGATTATTGGTATAACAATCAAAATGGTGGAAGCAATACTCAGAGTTTTAATCAAAGAGGTAGATGAGGCAGAAATCAAAGAGGCAATTTCAGAGGAAGAGGTGGTAGGACATCATATGCTAGAGGAGGTGGAAGAAGCTTTCAACCTCAGTCCTACAACAACAATTATTATAACTATGCATCAGATCAGAAGGATGATATGACTCTTATCTTGAATGCAACTCATGAATCAGTAGGAGAAGATCAAAGGGTGTTTTATATTGACTCAGGATGTAGCAATCATCTGAGTGGCAATATATCATTGATGACTGATATGGAAGCAAAGGTGAATGGACATACAGTTCAAACACGTGACAATACCAAGCATCAAGTGGAGAGCATTGGATCAGTGAAGACAAAGAGTGGAAGTACACTTTTGAGCAAGGTACTTTATGTTCCTACTATTCCTAAAAAATTGATAAGTGTAGGGCAAATTGTGGAGAAAGGATATGAAGTCAGATTCACAAATGATGGTGTCTATGTGCAAGATCCAAATCAAGGATATAGAAACATAATTGCAGGTAAAAAGGAAGGAAGGTTGTTTACTCTCAAAGTCCAAGGTAATGTGGACATGCTCTATTTACTTATGGAAGTCAAAAGATGTCTGAATTAGAGCTATGGCATAAAAGATTAGGTCATTTCAATGAGAGATCTATAAAGGAAATGTCAAGGAATAATGTAGTGCTTGGTTTGCCAAAAGTTGAAGGGCAACACATGGTGTACAAGTGTGAAGCTTGTCAATTAGGTGAAGCTCACAAAAATTCATACAATAAATCAGGATACAAGTATTCAAATATGCTTGAATTGGTTCATACAGATGTATGGGGTCCCTCAAGGGACTATAGCATAAATGGATCCAGATATTATGTGTTGATTGTTGATGATGATGCAACTAGATGGATTACTTTATATGTAATCAAGGACAAATCAGAAGTGTTCAAGGCATTCAAGCATTATCATGCTTATGCAGAAAGGATTACAGGACAAAAGCTCAAGAGGTTGAGATCAGATGGAGGGGGAGAGTATTTTTCTAAAGAGTTTGATGATTATTTGTGGAATGCAGGTATAAAAAGAGAAGTAACTTGCAGGTAATCTCCTCAACAAAATGGAGTTGCAGAAAGAAGAAATAAAACTCTTGTAGAGTTTGCAAGAGCAATGATGAAGGAAAAGAATTGTCCAAATTATTTATGGGCAGAAGCTATCAACACTGCAACATAACTTGTGAATAGGTTACCTTGTAAAGCATTGGAGGGAAGAACTCCTTATGAAGCATGGTGGGGTAAGAAACCTACTCTTGATCATTGTAAGGTATTTGGATGTTTAGCATATGCTTATGTTCCTTCACAATTGAGACATAAGTTAGAACCCAAAGCAGAGAAGTATGTGTTTATTGGGTATGATGATAGACAGATCGGTTACAGATTGTGGAGTCCATCTACAAAGAAATTTGTTGTTACCAAAGATGTTACATTGGATGAACAAAGCACATGGTATACAGGGTCAACAAATGATTATGCAGATGAAAAAGAAATACAAAGGAAAGGGAAGACAAAAGTAAGTGTGTATGAAGAAGATATTGATGATGTTGATTGTAAAACTAAATTGCAGAATAATGTTGAAGATGGGCCAAGATTTGATCCAGAATCAAGTGTGGCTGAGACTTCAAGAAGTCCAGAGGTCAGAAGATCCTCAAGAGAAAGGAAAGAGCCTATCAGGTATAGTTATGACACATCTTTCTTAACAACAAAAGATTATGCTTACATTGTGAAGACAGAAGAGGATCCAATCATATATGAAGAAGCTAAAGGTAAACAGAATTGGGAGAAGGCAATGCAAGAAGAGTATGATGCTCTACTTGAAAATGAAACATGGGAGTTAGTGCCAAGACCAAAGAATCAGAAGGTCATTGGATGCAAATGGGTGTATAAAACAAAAAGGTTTGCAGATGGTAAGGTGTCTAGATACAAGGCTAGACTTGTGGTCAAAGGTTATGCCCAAACTTATGGGGTAGATTATGATGAAACCTCTAGTCCTGTGCTAAGATGTCTACAATTAGATCATTGATTGCTATTGTTGCTTGTAAAGGATGGAAGCTATCACAATTAGATGTGAAGAATGCATTTTTGAATGTGTATATTGCAGATGAAGTGTATATGGAGCAACCAGAAGGCTTCATGGATTCAATTGGATCAAATTATGTGTGTAAGCTCAAGAGAGTTTTGTATGGGTTGAATCAGGCTCCAAGAGCATGGAATTATAGGCTTGTTAAGTTCTTGAATGAATGTGGATTTCAAGCATCAAAGGCAGATAGTAGCTTGCTAGTGAAGGCAAGTGAAAATGGATACATATATATGTGTATTTATGTTGATGATATCATCGTCACAGGTACAGATGCTCAAGGAATCAATGAGCTTAAGAAACAAATAGAAAAGGAGTTTAAGATAAGTGATTTGGGAAACTTATCTTATTTCTTAGGAATGCAGATTGTGTATACTCAACATGGAGTATATGTTACACAAGAGAGGTACTTGAAGAATCTTCTGGTCAAATTTAACATGGAGGATTGCAAGCATTCAAGCACACCATTGGAGGTAAATCATAAGTTTAGCAGGCATGGAGGTGAAGAATTCAATGACATGAAGAAATATCAGAGTCTGGTAGGTAGTTTAATCTATGCTACCTTGACAAGGCCAGATCTATCATATGTAGTAGGTGTGTTATCACGATTTATGCATTGTCCAAAGCAGACTCATTGGATTGCAGCTCAAAGGGTACTCAGATATATCAAAGGAACCCTAAGTGAAGGTTTGTAGTATGGATTTACTTCTGATACAAGAATCAAAGTATTTAGTGATGCAAATTGGGTAGGTGATTCAGATGATAGAAGGTCTACTCATGGGTATCTCTGTTATATTGGAGATAAGTTAGTTTCTTGGTGCTCAAAGAAGCAACATACAGTTGCTTTGTCATCTACAGTAGCTGAATATAAAGGAATGGTGGAGGCTGCAAAAGAAGTGATATGGTTAAAGACCTTGTTGAAGAGTTTTGGAACTCATCAGAGTACTCCAATTATTTTTGGAGATAATATGAGCTCATTGTATTTGGCAGCTAACCTTGTTTTTCATGCCAGGACTAAGCATATAGAGATTCAGTACCCTTTCTTGAGGGAAAAGGTACTTGATAAAGAGATTGAAGTGATGTATACTTCAACAAAAGAACAAGTTGCAGATATGATGACAAAAAGCTTGGATGGACCTAAGCTACAGAGATTCAAAGAGATGGCAGGAGTGAAGAAGAATGGAATAATCACAATTAGTGATTGAGGGGGAGCTGTTGGAACAAACCAATCACAAATTGGTGATTATAAAGAGCTTGAAGGAAGTCAATGATCAGTTTGAAGTGAAACAAGTTACTTGAGAAAGTGAAGAAGTTTTCAGAATGATAGCTTGTATACATATGTACATTACAGGTGGAAATTCTTGTATTAATGAGTATAGATAATCCTTAGGATGATAAGGAGTAATGTAATACATGTGGGATAGGTCTAAAACCATATTTCTATAAGTTAATGATGTAAAGAAATATGTAGAGAGATTCATTTTGAAGACAAGTGTCTTAGAGAGATGTGTAGAGAGTCTTTCTCAAGAAAATTAGCGATGAGTTTTTTTCTGAGTTCTCTCAGTCTGATCATATGGATCTGAAATCCTTTTGTACACATCTAATCTGAAAGATAATGAAGCTATGTTCAGAGTTTTATGATCTAATTCCTTTCCTACTGTGAGAATGATCAATAGGAACATTTGTATGTAGAATTTGCAGATAGACTTCTCAGAGTCGTGCACTTTTCCGTGTCAATATTTTGCTTACATCTCAGTGCACAGTGTAAAGTTTTTAACGAGTGAGCATTCAATATCTAAGTTAGAAGGTAAGGAAGCTATGGCTAAAAGCATTTAGCAAAACGGGATCTGTGGTGTGAGAAATCAACTTCAAAAGTTGACCATGTCAAAGTCGCCATTTTTGGAAGACAGTTTTTGACATACTTTTGATCTTAATGATCAAATTGAAGTTTTAATGATTCTTTTGAAGGAAAAATGATTGTTATGATTGCGCAGAGGTAGCTTGGAGGTATGTATATCATTAGATTAAAGAAATCTAAAGATATGTGCAGGTAATGAAGTCAATCTTTGAAGCAAACTTCTTGAAGAAAGAAAATTCTCACTTAGAGAATTGTTCATGAATGATTTGGTAAATCAAAGTAACATTTGTGTAAAGTTTGGTCTATAACTAATATAGATGTGTTCTTAGATCAGTATAGATCAAGCCTTTGGAGATTAAGAGGTCTCCAACAACTTTCACCTGATCGAGAATCAAGCAACCATCTTTGTGCTTGATAAAATTAATTCATTTGTCAAATTTTAGTATTTCCACACTCGTGTCTCCTTATATGTGTGTTTAGAGATGTAATATTATTTTAAAAGAAAGAGGGGGGGGTGCTATTGTTAACCAGTAAAAGTTCATGAAAGTTGAACCGTGATCCAAACCTTGTTCTAGGTCGTGTATAGAAGAAAACTTAAGAAATGGGCCACGGATAGAGAGGAACATGTTCCTTGATTATTGTGCAACATGGAAACTATCATCTTCCCCTCTAAAGAGGACGTTTCTTAGAAGATGTAATAGTACCTAAAAAAGGATTTGGATGATAGATAACCACAAACTAGGTTGGAGATTGTTTTGATAGTTATGTCCATTCTAATACACACTATTTTGGATAGTGTAGAAGATATGAAGCCACGTAAGCAAAGAGAAATATGAGAACATGTCCATTCTTATACCCACTATTGTGGATTACTTTAAGGTGAGGGAAAATTCAAATTCAAAATGAGCACATGAGTATAATTACACATGTGCTTAGTCATGGGATAAGAGAGCCATTGTGAGAGTTATTGAGCAACATGAATGAGCACACATTGAGCTCACCTCATACATGAGTAGTCCACTACATGTCACTTGTATCATATGTACGTTTGCATATACATTTTGATACATTTCTTGAAGTATATCTTTCTCTAGTGTTCTTTGTTGCATCTTCATCATTATAGTGATTTTGCGGAATTGATTTCATTGTGTGTAATCCATCATTTGATTACCTTTAACTCGTGTTAGTTAGATTAAAGTGTCTACTACCTACATATCAATGTTCATCACATTCGGTATGGAGGAGCTTGACATAGGAATCATAGAAGGTGACTATGTTTGTACACCTTCAAGATTTTCAAATGTTGGGATGAGACCTGACTTATTAGACTCCCTTTTGAGTGTATGGTATGGGTAAATTGATAAGGTAACTTGCTTTAGTTAGCTACACACTCTCATTAGATTTCTGCAAAAGATCTCTCATTAATTCATTCCAAGTTGTGAGCTCTAAGCAAAACATTGAGCACTTCTATCCCCAAAATAAAAGGTTTATTGACCTTCCTTGCATGTTCAAGTTATCTCTTTTGATGGAAACCTTTGGAAATAATACTCCAAGACACTTAGTTCTTCCAAATACATTATTTTGAAGCTAAAGAAGTCTATTAAGCATCCCTTAAGCTAACTTGGTAGGTGTAGATCAGGTTATGTGCAATACCAACTCATCTGTAGAGCATACATTTCCATCTCCTCGCAATGGTATCAAAGCAATAACAAATCAACATGGGAGATGGATTTCATACATCCATGGACAAATTGGATCAAGGTAATTACTCAACATGGTCGAGCCTTATCTTCAAGGGAGGAACCTCTATGGTTACATATCTAGAGATGAGATGATGCCAATCCCTGGAAGCAAAGGACAATAAACTCAAGAAGAACAAGAGAGGTTAACCACATGTTGCTCAAAGGATGCTATAGCATATATTATTAACTCAATCTCCGCTTTTTTACCTCCACACATCAGGAGTTTCAAGACTTCACAAGAGACTTGGAATGCTCTTGAATCATTCTTCTCATCAAAGTACTAAGGCAAGAAAGAATCAACTCAGGATGTATTTCACCACACTCAAGAGGATGCCCAAGCAAATTTTGGCTGATTTTGTCACCAAAAGGAAGGACATAGCAGATCAACTTGGTAGCATGGGAGAAATGTTTTACAAGAGCATATAGTAAGGCAATTGATTAATGGAATAAAGGCTCAGATGACATATGGGAAGCTTTTACCACAACCATGGACCTCTACATGGACATGGGGTTAGTGATTTCACCACTCTCATGGGACAATTGTTCACATATGAGTTAAAGAATAATGGAGATAACTCAAAATGTAATCAATCCTCTGCCCTATATATATATATATATATATATATATATATATATATATATATATATATATATATATATATATATATATATAAGAACATGAATAAAGAGAGCAAAGGCAAAGGTAAAAAGTTTGATGATGAAGGTAGTACTTCTTAAGAAAACTTTGTAGGTAGATAGAGGCTCAAGTGGAAGAGGCAGAGGAGGAACACAAGGTAGGGGAAGAACTCAAAGCTCCACTCCATGTGCCATATATGACCTAAAAATTACATTACTGAGAATTGTTTTAAGAATCCTAAAAATCAAAGAGGAAGAGTTACAGTAGAGGAGGTTATGGAGCTAAAGAGGAAGATTCAACAACAACAATGGTTATAAAAATAACTCAGACAACAACAATATTTATCAAGGACCATATAGAGGAAGGAGAGACTAAAAAAACAATGTAGATTATCAAACTCAAGTGGACTCATTACTTTGGATGAACATGACTATGAAGCAAGGTAAAGTGGATGAAGATGTATTCTATATAAACTCAGGTTCCTCAAATCATGTAGCAGGGAATGTAGCTCTACTCATACAGTTGGAGGACCCAACCAATGTACATGAAGTCCGAATAGGAGATGACACAAGGCATCGAGTGGCGAATATAGGCAATGTGAATACTTCATATGGTAATATGAACCTATTGAGTAACGTAGTTTATGTGCCAACCATCACTAAAAAGCTCATAATTGTAGGCCAGATTATTGAAAAAGGATTGTAGGCTAGATCCACAAAGAATGCTGAATTTATTGAGGACCCACATGAGAGATTCAAGAGGATAGAAAGAGATGAAATATCAAGTAGATTATTCACATTTGAGCTTCAAGATACTAGAAACATAGCTCTAATCAATTATTATAGTCAAACCTTGTCATAGTTGAAACTTTGGCACAAAAGGTTAGCTCATATAGGTGAAAGAGCTCTGAAGATAATAAGGAGGGATGAGAGTGTGCTTGGTCTACCAAATATCTCCAAAAAACACATGATTTACAAATGTAGTGCTTGTCAATTTGGCAAGTCTCATAGGAAACCATTCACAAAGAAGGGATACATTCATGGAGACCTATTGGAGCAAGTCCATACAGATTTATGGGGAACAACCAAGGAGCCTTCAATCTGTGAATCTAGGTATTATGTGTCATTTATTAATGATTGTAGCGAATGGACAATACTATATTTTATGAGGCATAAAGGTGGTTGTTCTCTTGCTTCAATAAATATCTAGGACTTGTAGAAAACCAAAGAGATAAAACTTTGAAGAGGATAAGGTCAGATGGAGGGAGAGAATATTTCTCCCGTGACTTTTCTTCTTATCTCCAAGAGAGAGATCAAGAGAGAAATCACAACAGGTATACCCGAGAGAAAAATGGAGTGGTAGAGACACAAAATAGAACCATATTGGAGGCTACAAGATCAATTCTAAATGAAAGAAATTTTTCCACTTACCTATGCACACAGGTTGTATCCATAAACACCTATCTGATCAATAGATTTGCATCAAAAGCATTGGATGGGAATGCACCTTATGAAGCATGGAATGGAAGAAGACCTAGCCTTGATCATTCTAGGATCTTTAGGTGCATAGCATGTGCAGACATACCTTCACAAAGCATAGGCAAATTAGATCTAAAGGCAGATAATTGCATATTCACTGGCTATGACCATAATCAGAAAGGCAATAGGTATATAATCCATGAAATAAAGGTTTTATTGTAAGCAGAGATGTTGTTTTTTATGAGAAAAAATCTTGGTTTGAGGATGATTGTAGCAAAATCAAACTTCCCTATGACCCAGAGGAAGAGTTTCCAACATTGACAAAGAGAAATGAGCATACTCATGAAGAATCAAGTAATTCTGAAGAAGAGCAAAGGACTTCAAGAAGAGAAATCACCTCTTGGAACTCCAAAGGCAAATCCAAAGTGTTGGAGATGAGAGATGTGGTAGAATCATATCAACAAACCATAAGGAGGTCTAGTAGAGAGAAAAAAAAAAGCTTGAAAGGTATGGGTATGACACCTCTTTAGTTAGTAAGCACGCAATTTACATAGCATAAGGTACAAACTCAAAAGAACCATCTCATATGAAGAAGACAAGAAGAAGCTAGAATTAAGAGTTGCCATGGAAGAAGAGATAGAAGCTCCACAAGAAAATCAGACAATGGAATTTTCCCCAAGAAACCATCCATGAAGATCATTGGATCAACATGGATTTACAAGGTAAAGAAGAATTTGGATGTCTTAATTGACATGCACAAAGCAAGGATTGTGGCCAAAGGGTTTACACAAACCCAAGGTATTGATTATGAAGAGACATTCTCACCTGTGGTAAAATGCTTACAATTAGGGTACTCATCAGTGTAGCATCCTCCAAGAATTGGAATATCTATCAAATGGATGTTCAAAATACTTTCTTAAATGGTTGGATTTTAAATGAGGTTTACATGGCTCAAGCTTCTGGCTTTGAAGATCAATCATATCTAGAATATGTATGTAGGCTAAGGAAAGCCTTGGATGGCTTGAAGCAGGCTCCTAGAGCTTGGAATCATAGACCTGTAACTTACTTACAAGATAAAGGTTTAATGGTAAGCAAGTTAGATCCTTCCCTCTTTATCAAAAGGAAGCACTTAGAGGTCATATACCTTTGTGTATATGTGGATAGCATAATGATTAGAGGTAATGATGCGGACAAAATCAAGAGGATCAAAGCTTAGATAAAAGAAGAGTTCAAGATTAGTGATCATGGACTTCTCACATACTTCCTAGGTCTAGAAGTAGTATATACAAAGAAAGTTATGTCCCTAACTCAGAGAAAGTTCATTGGAGATATGCTTACCAAGTTTAAGATGGAAAATACAAAGGTTGCAGGTGTACCCATGGAGGTAAATCTAAAATTAAGTGTACATGAAGGTGATTGAATTGAAGATGTGACTAGGAACCAAAGTCTTGTTGGGTTCTTGAGTTATAGTACTCTAACTAGATGAGATATATGCCATGGAGTTAGTGTGCTGAGTCAATTCATGCACACTCCACGGAAGCCTCACATGGAAGGAGCCAAGAGAATATTGAAGTATTTGAAGGGTACAAACAATGAAGGATTGTACTATCCATATACATATGATATAGATGTTAAGCTTTTCTCTTATGTACATTGGGTAGGCTCTAAAGATAACAGAAGAAGCACATCAGGTTACCTTACTTTTGTAGGTACCAAATTGATCTCATGGTCTTCCAAGAAGCAACCTACAGTTTCTCTTTCATCAATAGAAGCTGAATATAGAGGAATTGAAAATGCTACTCAAGAAGCTATGTGGATTAGGACCCTATATTCAAATTTAGGGTTGAATACTTCTACTCCACACATATTTGGAGACAAGATTAGTTCATTAAATCTTGTTACTAAGCCTATCTATCATGCCAGGACCAAACATGTATAAGTTCACTACCATTATCTTAGGGAAAAGATCATGACTAAGGAGATACAACTATCATATGTATCTACACATCAACAATGTGCACATATGATGGCAAAATAGTTGGATGGAAGAAAATCGAATACATTCAAATCCATTATTGGACTATAAGAAATCATGAAGGATTGAAGACTCAAGCATCTTATGCTTGAGAGGGAGCTTTTGGTGCAATTACCAATTTTGTCTCTTCACAAGAAGGAACTTCATGTGAGCCTATGCTAGTCATTTTGGGCATAGTTACTTTGGATTAATTGAAGAGCCAAGGGAACAAGGAGTCTCATGAAGTTAGGTAGCGGAGGCCATGACTCATGTTATAGGAAGAATCAATGCAAGTCATTCCTAAACTTTAGGATCACTTTTAGCTGAGGAAGAATATAAATTCAAAATGAGAACATGAGTATAAATAAACATGCTATAGTCATGGGAGATGAGAGCCATTCTGAGAGATATTGAAATACATCAGTGAGCACAAATTGAGCTCACTTCATTTATGAGTAGTCCACTACACCTCCCTTGCATCATATATTCATTAGCATGTAAATTTTGATACATTTCTTCAGGTATATCTTTGTGTGTTGTTCTCTACTGCATCTTCACCATTACATTGATTTTGTGCAATCAAGTTCTTGACATGTACTCCATCCTCAGTTGTACTTTAACTTGTATTAATTAGAGTAAAGTGTCTACTACTCCCATACCAATTTCATCACATTTAATTCATAGGACCTTGAGATATGAATCATAGAAGGCACAACAAGGAATACAAGCATATAGTGACGGTTAAGGCGACAGAATTTCATCGCTATGAAATTGCAACATTCATCGTAATTAGCGTCGCGCACGGACCGTCGATTAAACAATGAAGTGAATGACGTTTTTTGCGACTTGTGGCCCGACGGGGTGCGACAACGTCGCTAACACGATGCATTTAAAAGAGTTGCATAAGCGACGCTCTTTTACGTTGCATAAGTGACGATGTCTTGTCGTCGCATAAGCGACGCTAAAACATGCCGCTTATGCGACGACGGGTAGCATCGTTTACACGACGGTCTGTTGACAGACAAAAATTAAAACGTTGGAGGCTCTTCGATCGGCATTTTCACGCATCCGATCGAAGAGCTCTCCAACGTTCACAATTGCGCTGCGCTTACGAGCTGAAGCAAGTATATGCAGAATTGTTTTTTTGCCTAAGCTCTCTCTTATTGTCTCCCTCTGTCTCTGTTTCTCTCTTTCTACATCTTTCTCTCTTTGAATTATCTCTCTCTCTCTCTCTCTCTCTCTCTCTTTATTGTAGGTTATTCAAGAAGCTAACCAAGCAAAAAGTATGGCTAACTATTGTAAGTACAATTTCTATTCTTTGTATATCATATGAATTGTGTTATTTTCATTAGATAGCATACTCACACTTATTGACTTATACACTTATACATGATGAAGATGCACTTTCACACATATACATATATACACATGCACATACACACACATATATACACACAGATACATGTGCACATACACTTAGACATACACACATATACACATGCATATGCACAAACATTTCTACAACCACATAAAAAGATTTACATGCATGCATTATTGCATATATATATATATATATATATATATATATATATATATATATATATATATATATATATATATATATACATACACACATTAACATATATACAAATACATGTATATGCACATCCACATGCATGCACATTCAAATGCATGCACATGGATGCAAATGGAAATGCATCCACATACACATGCATGTTTCATACATATACACATGCATATACATACATTATATGCACATACGTACACACATATACACATGCACACACACATGCACATACCTAGATATACACATATACATGCACATACCACATATACACATAGAGTTACGCATATACATGCACATACATATACACACACATACACATGCACATGCACATACTCATACACACAGATACACTTACACATGCACATGCACATACTCATACACACATATACACTTACACATGCACATGCACATACTCATACACACATATACACTTACACATGCACATGCACATACTCATACACACTTATACATTTACACATGCACATGCACATACATACATATACACACACATACACATGCACATACATACATATACACACACATACATACACACTTAGGTACACACATATGAATGAATTATATAATTAAAGTATTAAAACACATATACACATGCACACACACATGCACATACCTACATATACACATATACATGCACATACACACATATACACATAGAGTTATACATATACATGCATATACATATACACACACATACATATGCACATGCACATACTCATACACACATATACACTTATACATGCACATGCACATACATACATATACACACACATACACATGCACATACATACATATACACACACATACATATACACTTAGGTACACACATATGAATGAATTATATAATTAAAGTATTAAAACACATATACACATGCACACACACATGCACACACACATGCACATACACACATATACACATAGAGTTACACATATACATGCACATACATATACACACACATACACATGCACATGCACATACTCATACACACATATACACTTACACATGCACATGCGCATACATACATATACACACACATACACATGCACATACATATATATTCTACATACATATACACTTAAGTACACACATGTGAATGAATTATATCATTAAAGTATTAAAACACATGCTTAATATAAACAATAATAACAATCAATAGAACAAAACTCTTCATTACTTAATACCATACACATAATTCAAAACATAACTGAAATGGAAAATATATAGATTATATATATATATATATATATATATATATATATATATCAATGTAAATACATATAATCCAATGTCATAATCAACTAAAATCCTAATCATCATCATAATGATCATCATCATCATCAGCAATATCATGATCATCCTGATCTTCCTCATCGTCATCGTCATGATCACCCTGTGACGATCGAGATCGTCCCTCCTATGTCTGTCTCTCCACCTCATCCATATTTGTCTCTCCATAATACTCTTGTATTACATATAACAAACATAAATAAATAAAACAATTAAACCATTCATAAAAATAAAATAATTATATAAAATTTAAAAAATACTCACAAAGGCATCAGGATGATCTTGCATATACTCGCTCAAACACCGATATCCAAAATGTGTAGCATACTCGATCTCATCTTTCGTAGGATATCGGCCATAATCCTTTCGCTGCAATGAAACAAATAAAAAACATTAGTTACTTGCATTTTAACTAAAATAAAAAATATACTCACAATAACACATATACTTACAAATGTAGCTACAAAACCATTATGGCCCATTTGGCCTAGGTGCAATGTGTGGCCCGACTCCACTCTCTTCTTTGCAACAGCCTGTTTATTCAAGGACAAAAGTACATAAATTAAATGTAAAAAATTACTAAAATATATAAAAATTATAAATATAAACTATTAATTTGTGTACCTTCTACTGAGGAAATGACTCCTGAAGACGTAGCTGTCTACGAAAAAACTGCCACGACTCAGGTGGTATGTTAGCTCGCCTCTTATTTTTTTCGACATACAATATCTCCTGATAATTTAATCTCAAACAAAAAACAAAATTAGAATACATACACATATATACACACACTTACACATACACATATCCACATACACATATGCATGCAAACATATACGCATATATATATGTATACATATCCACATATGCATACATATAACATAAACACACATATAGATATCCACATATATACATACACACACATGCATGCATATACACTCATTCATACAAAATACATGCATTTATCCCACAATAATGTGTAGTGTATATGTGAATATATGTGTATGTGTAAATGTGTATATGTGAATATGTGTGTATGTGTAGATATATATATGTGAATTTTTTGTGTATGTAGATAATCAGATTATTAATATCAAATACCATTATTTGTAGATTCTGATCAATCAGATGGAACTCCACCACCATCTCCTCATCGTGCAATGACTTTATACTGTAAGTATATCAAACATTTAATTTTAAATATATTTGATGGATACATAACTTATATTTTTTTTTGTTTCTTATTATGTGCAGATTCTGATCAATCAGAGGGTACTCCACCACCTCCTACCCATGCAACGACTTCACATGTGTCCTCCAATAGGAATTATGCTGAATTTTACTATGAAGAGCATATTATATGTTGGTGTAACTCTTGTTATGGCACATATCGAAGACCACGATTGGAATGTTTTGAACATGAGGCAGAGTATGGTACTTTTGAGTGTGCACCATCACCTAGTCAACGTGATAATGCTTGGGTATGTATTTTTTATATATATTAATGTCATTATTTTATTTAAAAACCATATATAAAATCAAATTATTGTTGATATACAGGAATACTTTCTCGATGATGATGATGATGATAATTTTTCTCATAACATTAATATACCTCGTACACGTCATGGACTTGTTGTTCATCAATTACAAGCAAAGGTTTCTAGAAATCCTCTACCTCCTGCTTTAGAGAATGAAACGACTGGAGATTATCCATTGCCAGCTCGTGTTCGTTCTTTAGTACAAACATATGATAGAAGAAGATATGGAGGATGGAATAGAGGACCACTTCCTTTAGATGGAGAGGTTTTCAACTTTTGGGGTAATCACTATATGATTGCTCCATCCACTATTACTAATGCTGGTCGTGGTCTCTTTATTGTAGAGGATTTGTATGTGCCTCCGAACTCTGAAGTCACTCTTATGTCATTTTGTGGTCCTATATATGGATGGGGAGATTGGCATCGACTTTCACGTTATGTTCAAAGCATGAGTACTTATGGAATATGCTTGAATGCAGCATCCCTTACTAGTAGAAGGATTTTACCTGCAGAAAATGAAAGATTATATATTGATGGAAGACCTTACACACATGGAAATATAGAGGGTTTAATAAATAGTAGTCGAGGATTACATAATAGTTCAAGGACTAATTGCACATTTGAGGAGCGTGAAAATAGTCATGAATCACCATACATGAGTAGAGATGTATCAAGATACATAGTTGTCAATGCTATTACTACATTACATGTTGGTGATGAACTATTAGTGAATTATGGATGGTGTAGACCTCCGAGAGCACCTTTTAGCTAGAGAGTGAATTTTTTTTTTATCTATATTTAATAAGTTATATACTTAATTTTTTATTTAAAGTTTAGTTTTTATTCATTTATGTAATACTAATGAATTTTATTTATATGTGTAGATTCCAACGTATGATGTTGATGATATTCCTCCACAACATTCACAATTACCAATAAGACCTCATTTATCAGAAGCTTCCATGAGGAGGCTATGCAAAACTAATCCTGTGCAATATGCAAAGTTGAAAGATCTATATGCAAAAGACGATAAAGTACAAGATTTGTGTGACAATGATGAAGATGATGGCATGGCAGATTTTATTGAGGATTGGTATCAAAATGATAGTGAGAGCATTGATATTTCTAAAAATGAGAAATATCTTCGAGAGGAATGTCTAAAGCATGTATATGAAGGAAGTCGTTTTGACATGACTAAGCGCGAGCTTACTTATTCTCAACCTTCAAAATCGTTTTGGATGGAGTAATGTATCTGTTTCGACACTATTAAGGTATAATTTTCAATTTTCTATCTATTTATATATATATGCATATATATATATATATATATATATATATATATATATATATATATATATATATATATATATATATATATATATATATATATATATATATATATATATACATGCAGGTTTTTATTCTTACTTTAGATAAGGTAAGAACAAGAACTTAAATTCAATGGACACTTTTTATCCACGCATCTTTTAAAACTATTAATGCATCTTTCAAAATATTCGCGTAAAATTTGATTGTTTGGATGGCAAGATACGATTGTTTGTTTTGGAGGATATGAAGTATGTACCTTCATTGAATGATTTGTCGATTCTATCATATGTTCAGTTTGAAAGTGTGAGAAATGGATTTATAATTGCTATTCAAAGATTTTGGCACTATTTGTAAGCCATACAATGGTACGTGACATGGATGAATCGCATGCATAGAGGTTACTCAAGATATAGCAATCTGATTATAATGGACTAGTGCCAACAGGATTCCTAGGGTATGCAGTAAACCTCTTGCATGTCAATGATGAGCATCTGAACTTTAGGATACAAAGTGGAAATCATGGTGGCTTGAGAGGATCACTTTTATACAGCTTGTTCAAAAATCTTCAGTGTCATAAACCTGAAGTTCTTTGAACAAGCTTTAACAAAGTGATCCTCTCAAGCCACCATGATTTTCACTTTGTATTCTAAAGTTCAGATGCTCCTCATTGACATGCAAGAGGTTTACTGCATACCCTAGGAATCCTATTGGTACTAGTCCCTTATAATCAGGTTGCTCTATCTTGAGTAACCTCTGTGCATGCGATTCATCCAGGTCACCATCGTATGGCCTATAAACAGTGCCAAATTCTTTGAATAGCAATTATAAACCCACTTCTCACACTTTCAAACTGAACATATGATAGAATCGACAAATCATTCAATGAAGGTACATACTTCATATCCTCCAAAACAAACAATCGTATCCTGCCATCCAAAACAATCAAATTTTGTGTGAATATTTTGAAAGATGCACATAAGCATACACATATATAAAATTATATGCATATATATATGTATATTTATTTATTTACTTTTTTCAATATATCTTTTTTTGATAAACGTACAGGTTATTATTTGAAATTTTTTTTACCAAGTCAGAATATTCTTCCTACCTCACATGATGAAATGAAGAAGATAATCAACAATCTTGGTATAGATTATCAATGTATACATGCATGTCCTAACGATTGTATTTTATATAGAGGTGAATATGCAGACTCTTTGACATGTCCCAAATGTCAATCTCCTCGATATAAGGGCGAAGAAGGTAAAATCCCAAAAAAGGTATTGAGACATTTTCCATTGGCTCCACGGATTAGACATATGTTTCAAAGCCCCGAATTATCAAAGCTTTTGACTTGGGGACATGATCATAAAAGTACTGATGGAATAATCAGAATTCCTCATGATAGTGTTGGTTTTTAGCATATTGATTCTATGTGGCCTAAATTTGCACAAAATCCACAGAACCTAAAGTTAGGAGTTGCATTAGATGGGGTTAATCCATTCTCCATGAAATCCAGTAAATGGTCAACATGGCCAGTGGTAGTCATAAACTACAATCTTCCACCATATCTTAGCATTAAAAAGGAACATTTAATGCTTTCACTTTTAATCCCCGGCAAAAGACGAGTTAAAGATATGAATATATATCTTGCTCCTCTCATTGACGATCTTCAAGAGTTATGGAGAGGTATTAATGTCATTGATGTATCAAAAAGCATCAATGAAAGACATATTACGGTTCATGGTATTGTGGCTTGGACTATTCACGATTTTCCAGGATATGGTGTTTGTTCATGTATTGATGTAATTTTTTTATTCAATATGCATGTAAATAAATATGATTTAAATCTAATTATATTTTTATTATTTTCCATGATGTAGGAATATCTACTAAGGGTTATAAAGCTTGTCCATATTGTGGTGATTGGTTGAGATCAATCTATAGTAAGAATCTCAACAAAAATATTTATCTTCGACATCGATGATTCTTGCCTAATGATCATCCATTAAGATCTAAAAGAGAAGCGATACATTCTAATGGAAAGCTTGAAACAGGTTAGTGTCCAAAACCTATGACGCCTATGGATTGGTATAAAAAATGGACAGATGGACCTCTGATAGATCCAGAAGCAGAAATCTTCAGTGATGATTCAGATAATGAGTATGTGAACAGAGGTAAAGGAAAATTGGCACTCGCAAAGAACATATCAATATGGTATTCTTTGGAGTATTTGAAAGAGTTAAAAGTATGTCATCTTCTTGATCCTATGCATATATTCAAAAATATTGGTTATTCACTATGGCAGCATCTTCTTGGACTAAAAGATACCACAACATCAAGGAATGATTTGAAAGATCAAAAATCCAAACCAAAGTTATGGCTAGTTTTTGATAGACATCGACAAGAAACGACTTATGCACCTGCTCCTTGGGTACTTACAACAAAAGAGATATAGACTATCAACAATAGAATTCAATTGATTAAGACTCCTACAGGATATGAAGCATCTTTTCAAAACATGTTTACTATGGATGATAAGAGCTTATCTGGGTTAAAGACCCATGACTGGCATAACTTTTTGAAACATATTTTACCTTTGGTTATCGATGGATGTACAACGAAAGGAGTACAAGATGTGATCTATCATCTTGGATCACTTATAAGGTAATTATGATACTTTTATATTTAATATGTATGAATATTGGATATCTTTTATTTTTTAATTAACTTCTTTATAATTGTTTTTATGATATGTATAGGTGGATTACATCCAAAGAGATTGACAAAAACTCAATCCCACAAAAAAAATGTGAATGCAAAGAGCTACTATGTTTGATGGAGAAAGAACTTCCTACTTCATTTTTTGATATTGAGATTCATTTATTAGTCCATCTTGTAGATGAAATAGAGATTGCAGGTGTTTTCAACACTCGATGGATGTTTTGGGTCGAGCGATTTATGGGAGTATTAAAAGGTTATGTGCGACAAAGAGCGAAACCAGAAGGATCCATGGCAAAGGGTTGGATGCTTGAAGAGTGCATGTATTACATTAGTGAGTACCTTGAAAGAGTTCATGAAGAAGCTCCACGTGCATGGACCAACGAGTCTTCTTCAAAAATAGCAGATGAGGTATTATCAGGTAAGGGGGTTCCATTATTATTTATATTTCAAGAAAAAAATGATGTTTCTACTTTTGTAGCATATAATAGCGAATGCATGCAAGCATTCCTTAGCGAGTACGAGGAACTTCAAAATCTCCGAAGTAAAAGGCGAAAAAACAAAAGATTTAGACGTAATCTCGATAATAATGAGATTACAGATATATCTTCTTTCACGGATTGTCTATATAGTCGTTTGCAACGTGCCAACGTAAATAATGAAGAAATTTCAGATGAGCAAAGAGAGTTAATGATAGGTTGTGAACGAAAGGTAATTTTATTAAAATAATATTTTATTTTTTTCATAAATGTATGTTAGTTTCTATTTACTAATTGAATTTATTTTGTGGGCTCGAATGTTCACTAATATGTGGGGTTTTGGACAACATATTAGAATCAAAGCCATTGATTCTTTACGTAAAAAAAAGGATTCTAGTATTGTACTTTCAAGCAACTATCACGTGCTAGCTCAAAAGACACGAACCTTATAGATAGCGAACTTGGTTACGTAAGAACTATTGTTGGTATCAACGAAATTTTATTTCGTACATTCAAACAGGTAGAAAAAAGTTTATATTTTTTTTATAGAGTTAGTTATTTTTTTAAGCACCTAATAATGGGTTTTTGTTGTTATATATTTTGATAGGTCATATTGAAGGTTGATTGGTTTTGAGCGGAGTATAAAGGTAGTAATTCCACATTAAGAAAGGAATTATCTGGGTTTCGGGCAATTGATTCTTCCAAGGTAATGCGATCTACTAAAGAACCATATATTCTTCCTAGGCATATTGAACAAGCATTTTTTTATAAAAAATCAGATGCTCATCCTTGATGGCAAGTCATTCATGTGCAACCTAGAGGTAGGTCATTGTTTGAACAGTTTATTGTTAGAGAGATCGAAGAAAGTCCTCTTGCCGATTCAGCATCAGATACAGATACATCAACATCTGAAATAGAAATTAGAATCATTATACGTGATAATGATACTAATCTTTTTGATGAAGAGGATAATTCTCTACATGTTGATTCTACTGATGAGGAAGAGGAATTACCAGAAATAGATATTAATCCATCAATAGATGATGTGATTCATGAGAACATAGATTTAACAATAGAAGAAATAAATGAAATCAATAAGTATAATGAAGATGAGACTATATTGATGTCTTAGCAAAATGATGGAAATAATGAAAACATATGAGCAGATTAGATAGTAAATTCTACTCTAGTTATCGATCAATAACTTGAAGCTTCTGAATGGATATTAGATAATAGATTTTTTTATTAACTTGAATAACGATGAATCCTAGTAGAGAGATGAAATCATGTTCTTCTAAGTTAGAACATGAAGCTCGTGCCTAGTTATTTTATATATAGATTTATCTTCGAGGAGCAAATTTTTATCATGTGTGTATGCATATGTGTGTGTATTCATGTGTATTATATGTATACATATGTTAGTATGCATATATATGTATTTCATGTATATGTATGTGTTTGCATGTGTGTGATATATGTATACATGTGTTAAATATGCATATGTGTATATATGCATATGCATTTATGTAAAATATTCATGTATTCATGTAATATATGCGACTGTTTATAATTGTGTACATGTATATATGTATATGTGTCTATGTGTAAATATGTACATGTAAATATGTATGCATGTATATATATGTTTATGTGTGCATGTAGGCATGTATATGTGATGTGTACATGTATGTATGTATATATGTCTATGTGTAAATGTGTACATGTAAATATGTTAGTATGTATATATATATTTATGTGTGCATTTAGGCATGTATGTGTGATGCATAATATATCTACTCCATTTTATATTTATGTATCCTATCTACATGATGTGTATATATCTTTATATATATTATGATCCTCATTGATTCGAGTAGCTATATATAGAGGCATAAGGTTGGGAGGAGAGACATCTCTCTAGTAGGACGTCGGAGGAATAGATGCAATGTGTACATATACTTCAAACATATGGCTAAAAGGTTGAATTAGAGTTTTTAAATTAGGGGTTTTAAAACCCTAATATCAAAATTAGTGTTTTCAATTTAGGATTTTTGAAATAGGATTTATTTACTTATTTATTTATTTATGCGTATGCATGTGTTGTGTATATGTATGTATATGTGTATTCATTATATGTGTGTAATTGCATGCATGTATATGTGTGTGTAAAAATGTGCATGTATGTATGTGTATGTATAAATGTGCATGTATATGTATATGTGTGTGTACGTGATATCCTGTATGCTGGCTTAGAATCATTCTGATCAGGAAAGCTTTGCCCATTCATTGTTGTCAATTTTTGTGTCTTGATGGGCCTTGAAGAGGCATCAGTCAATGCATTTCCCATTTGAAGAGAGTTCAATCTCAAACGGAAAGAGTCACAGAAGCTTGCTGCCGCCCTTGTGCAAATGGTGTCCTTGGCTAAGGATGTTGAGACAACAATAAAGGTTGTGAAAAGACTAGAGGTTGAGCTATCCCATCATACCAACCCATTCATTTAGTGGGGAAGAATTCCTTTCAGTATCCTATACCGTCACTAGTTACCAAAGAACTGGCCAGTAGTATATGTTGGCTTCATAGTCATTGTGTTCAAGTACTAGAGTTCTGCATCGTACTGTTTCCATTAGTGATCTCGTCTGCAACTCCAGCACATTCATATTCATGTTGAGCTTTATCACGCGGGAAGACATCTCAACCTGGCCTTGCCCATTCAACTTATTCTATACTTCTGATAAATCTTCCCTAAGCAGTCCCCCACTTTCGTTGCACTTCTGATTGGCATCCAATACCCTAGCCTTGGCCTTATTTGCAGTCATCTGTTTCGACCACTTTTTGCTATGTGGACTCCTCGTTTCGCTTAGCTGCTAGCCTGCTACCTCTTCTCCCCTGAGCTCATTACCCATCCACTAGTCCAGACTCGTGATGGTGTAGAGATCCATCCTTCTTCTATCAGATGCCAGCCCACCATGGATCCATATGATGACTCCTAGTCTTCACCCTCGTGATGATCATCTTCTGGGAGTTCTTCACTAAAATAGTTCCTTTGTCCAAGCCAGCTAATTTTGATCCTTTGTAGTAGAGGCCCCCTCCCTATATCTTTTGAGAAAGTAGTTCCTTTGTCAAAGCTTTCCTGCATTATCTTCAGTACTTCTGTAGAGGACCTGCAATCCACGACAAATTTGAATCTCTACTATTATAGCTATGTTACACCGGCAGCACCATATGAAATCATCCATAGTATGCAAAGCTAGCAAGTGCCAGAAGTAGAATGAATGCTTCTAAACATGACCATTGGGCGTAAACTTCTCTTCCCCATTTGTCATGGACTGCTGTATTCCATACTCACTAAGAGCATTTCAAGAGTAGTTTTTCACGTCACTTATCTTGGTAGATGTAAAGAAATTTACCTGATCTTCCGTCTCTTGGCTTTGTAGAAGATGATACAGGTATACCTTGAATAACATCCGTACATGTTGGAGCATAGAGAGCTACAAATCTGAAGCCAACATCATCCCCACTTCACTGTTTTCCTCCAGATCCATATTCAGAACAAAAGTCTTTCTGAATTTGTAATTGATGGAGGCTCCTTGGCAACAACCACATTGACAGCAGTACTTGACTCGCACTTTCTGCTTTCCCACAGTCTATCTCAAAGTCTGCTCGTTTTCCCTCTACTTCGCTATCTGCTCTCCAACCCTTCTCCTCTTGGTTGACAAAAAGAAGAGATGCCCTTGCAGCAGTAGTGATATTCATTCCTCTGGCTATTTATTATCTTGTGCTCCTTGCCCACCTTCAGTTCCATTTGAATCCCCATCAGGCTTAAGATACCTGGATCGATAGTCCCCATCTCTCTCTTGAAGGTTCTGATTGATAGTAATCCTGCTGCCTGTTCTGCCTTGATAAGGAAGCAACATCAGTATACAGTAACATTCATACCATAAGCCTTTGGCCTCCTTAAACTAGCTACTAAATTTTCATAATAATGTCTTCCCTAGTGGGGTCAACCCATATGATAGAATGACATTGAAACTGTTTGGAAGCCGTGCACTCAATAGTTTGCATTCAAGTGCCCACCTCTGCGTAAATGATTCTCGTTATCTCTAATATATGGTTTTCTCTCATTCCACATGCTCTTGATATACTCCAGCCTCATCTTTACCATTGTCCTCAATATCGAGCAATTCCTTTGTAGCAGCAAAGTCAACTTCTCGTTCTTCACTACTAATCTACCAATGCAAATCTTTCAACTCCCTTTGCTATGCAGCTGCTATCTAATTTGGTGCCTTTCTGTGAGGACATTGTCACCACCAGAATTTCTTCTATTGCAGCTATTCTCCTTCTCGTTCAAGAGATCATAGCCAGTCATGCTAGATACCTCAATCGTGAGGCTAATGAGCTGTTTGGAGGAGACGCCAGTGACTGTAGATTCCTTGAGTTTGCTTCCTTGAATTTGCTTATGTGACAACACTATGATTCACATCAAGCCTTAGTTTCCAATGTATATATTCAGAACGTACTTGTTTCCCTTGTGACATTTCTTCACTTATAATATCAACAGCCTTTGATAGTTGTTTTGTTTATCTAGATGCTGCCCTGCAAACATCATATCCCGCAGCCTGCACTAAATGTGAGCCATATCCTTCCATCATGTTTCAATTCATAAGTACCAAAAAATCCAAGCAAAATCACAATTCAATCTTCAGTGCATTTAGCGGTGCACTACTCATACCAGCCTCGTGAGCATAAAAAGCATTATTGTACTGCGCATCAGAAATTAACTTCATTGTTACGATGACATTTTGTACACTACAGATAGTGCAAGTTGAGGTATATTATAGGCACGTCATGCAACCTAGATCTATGCGGTTCAGTCTGGGTGTATATTGACCCACCAGATATGTAAATCAAAAACTTTGCCCCAGTGATGGTTTTATAGATATTCTCCCACTATCTCTGCTGCTACTAATGATATCCTCTACAAATATCATTGCTATCCCATAGGATTGCCATCTTTGATTACTACCCCTGTATTTACTACATTATATGCAGAGTATTGTGAAAGGGTGAACTCCCCATAGGATTAACAGGCTCGTCTACCATAACCTGCGGACTCTTGCCGAATCCATCTCATCTGATGCACAGCGTTGACTTCTAATTCCCTTTTCCACATGTGGACTTCAACCCCTAGAATCAACTTTTTTAAGAAATTTGAGTTAGAATGGTCATGGCTGCCTACGGGATTACTACTGTTTCTTCACTAGTAGCCTTTAGTCTAAAGGGTCCACTCAGAATTGTTCTCCTCATATAAGAACAACAGTTCTCTTTATGATGTGAATGAGAAGTAAGGTGATAGAACTCGAGTGTATGTTTTTTATGAAAGGGATAGCTTTGAGCCTTTCTAGTGTTCCAGCAAATATGCGATGTGTAAGGGTGAGATTTCACCTACCTTGACCCTCCAAGTAGTTGTAGAGAATACCATTTTCTCCTTTTGTCGATAAAGATGATGAGCCAAGCCTCCATTTGATGTTTTGTAGAAGAACCCCAAAAAGAAACTTATTCACACATAATTAGAGAAATCTCAACAAAGTTAAAAGAAAAAAAAATCAACATTATGACTAAAAGCTTTCTAAAAACTACTCCTATCCTACTCGTGACTTGAAGAATCACCACACATGGTGGATTAATCACCCAAAAAGGGGATCTCTATCACACAAAAAATGGCTCATCTCAACAAGTTATTGTAAATCTTGCAAGCCGCAAATGCTCACAAGAGCATGAAGAAATCAAAAAATCGTCATGAAAAACTTGCGTACACGTCTCTTTCATGTCATAAACCATCACGTAAGTGACAAGAGAACGCTCCCCGGCAACGGCGCCAAAAGTTGTTGACGTTGTAGCATCACAACTCATACTTGTCAAACCAGGAAGCATCTCATGAGACCCAAATGTTTGCGTAGAAGCGCTCAGCACACGTAATGACGCTTCGTCACCGTATGATTAACAATGTTATTAACAAGAAGATACAATATAAGCATCACGAATGATGCACAAAATCGTAATCACAAGCATACTAGCAACGTAATCATACATCAACGTGTCACAAGCGTTAGACAAGAAGAGAACAAGCTCGCATGCACATCATGACGACAAAAGAGCAAGAGTCTAACTACAAACTAGCATTATCTCATTACTTCTAAAAAAGCTCCCTCCAAAGAAGAGGTGGAGACCTCTTTATATACAAAATGGCAAAAAAACATGCTATGTGGGATTTCTACACTGAAAGGAGAATGAATCCCACTTATTCTCTAGTGTGGCACTCACACACACCTATACAAGAGTGCTTTATTAACTGAATGAAAAGGTAGAAAAAGGTACAAATGATGATGAAAATGAAGTGGATCCAAGAAATACATGTTGTATCTTCAACTTCTAAATCAAGGAAATATATTTTATAAAATTAATCTACTTTATTAAAGAAACCTTTAGAATTAAAAAGGTTTAAAGATTTAAGTTCTAAAAATTCTAAAAAATTAAAAACTTATAAAGTAAAAGAGAAATCTACTTATAAATTTAAAAGATCAAGTCAAAGAGATAAGTATAAATTTAAAATTAAGAAAAAAAAATATTTAAGAAAAGAAGTTAGAAATAGTAAAGCCTAGGATTAGGTAAAGCCAACATCCCTGGCTTTATCAACTAGTGATAGGTTTAGGCAGTTTAGAGAACAATTAGAACCTACTATCAGGGATCCTCTACTCCATTCAAAGCATTATCAAGAACGCAAAATGGAGGAGATGTTCTAAAATATGATGATTGAGAAACAAAGAACATGCACAGTCCAAAAAGGCAAATTCACTGGCTTAAACATTACTGAGTACCTGGATGCATTTGAGCGGCAAGTGCAAATCCAGGGTTTACTTGATGATGTTTTAGTCAAATATTTTGGCCGAGTTGTTTCTAGCTCAATTCTAGAAAGTGTACAAGAGCACGCCAGTAACTTGGGAAGAATTTAGAAAAGAATTACATAAGATGTTCTATCTTGAGGACTTTAGCCAGCATAGTTGGGAACGATTTTTGCGATGGATAAACTCTATAAAGAGCTATGAGTCCTTAACTCATCTTCACGATGAGTTTATGAGACGTTTAGCTCAACTCCCCGAAGATGATGGAAACGCAATAAATCCAGATGTAATTATATTTTTCCTTAAGATACTAAGTCCTGAGGATAGGGCTGAGGTTGAAAGATGTATAGAGGAGCCAAGAAAAAGATATGACTTGATTGATGACTAGGAAAAAGTAAAAAGACAAATAGAGGCTATTACTCAAATGAAGCAAAGGCGAACGGTTTTGTATGTTAGACCTAATGCTTCTCAGCCTAGGGAGACACCTGCTGCAAGGCAAACTGACATGCCAATGCCTTTGACTACAGCTATGGCTAACAATTCAGTTGCCACTAAAGCTCCAATAGAATTTCAACTAGATATTCTTGTTGGAGAATTCGTCTCCTATTCGCAGCGGAAAGTGTAGAAGATCTTCTCAGGAACAAGACTTTTGCCAACAGCTGAACCTTCAAATAAAAACTGGTACTAATTGAAAATGCAATGAACTTGAAACTTTGGTCACTCAAACTAGACACATACAACTTTCAAATGAGCTATCAAACACTCAATTTGGAGTAGATTTGGGTTGGCTACTCTTTGATTCAAAACAGGCTACCTGTCCACTCAATTAAGCTGAAAACTGGACTTCACTAAAACCTGAATAACTCATAGAGCATAGAGAATTTCATAAAATTGTTTTATATAGAGGAAGTACTCAAACTATGCTTTCCAATGAATGTTTAAACACTAAAATTGGATACATATATTGAGAGATATGACTCTCACAAGTAGACTACCCAAAAATGGGTGAACTGAACGAAATGACTCAAACCAAATGAACTAGCTACAAGAGGACTTCCACGCCTTCTTCCTCTATTCTTGAGTGTGCTCCCTTGCCTCTTTTATAGCCATGTGGCCAAAATCTATCATGATGAGTTTGAGAGCTCTTTTCCATCATTTCTCCACTACTTTGGACAGCCACTTCTCTTAGAGTTCAGTTTTTGGATTTGATTCTCTTTTGATTGATTCTCTTTTGGCCTCCACTACATGCTCAAGTAAATGCTTCCATTTTTCATTTTTGTATTTTCCTTCAACATGAAGAAAATCCTTTTTGCAAAAAAATTTACGAGCTTACTTCTTTATTTTTAACACTCCCCCTCAAGCTCACATGTGAGCTTGCACCTTCAGCCATATCCTGCAAGTTGATGTCATCCTTGAACCTCTTTAGCTTAGAAGCATCTAAGGACTTTGTAAACATGTCTGCAACTTGGTCATTAGTTCCAAAGAAGTTTATATCCACATCCTTGCTCAAAACTTTTTCTCGAACATAATGATAATGCACTTCTATGTGCTTGCTTCGTGCATGAAACATTGGATTGTTTGTCAAGTGAATGCTTGACATGTTGTCACCATAAATTGGAATGGTCTCCACCTGCACATCAAGATCAGCCAAGAGCTTCTTAATCCACATAGCTTCACAAGTTGCAAAGGCTAATCCTCTATATTTAGCTTCTGTCGATGGTAGTGCAACAGTAGGTTGCTTCTTTGAGCTCCATGTGATAGGTTTGCTACCTATCATGAACACATAACCTGAAGTGGATCTTCTATCTTCCTTCGAACCAGCCCAATCAGCATCACTCAAGCCAGTTACCTGCAATTCTTCATTATATCTATAAAAGAAGGCATGATTGACTGTCTGCTTCACATATCTTAACACTCGTTTGGCTGAATTTAAATGTTCACTTGTTGGAGCTTGCATAAATTGAGAAAGAACTCCAATAATATAACACAAATCTGGTCTTGTGATCGTAGCATAGATCAACGAACCTATAGTACTCATGTATGTAGTTACATCATGTAACTTCTCTCCATCATTTGAGCATAGCTTCACATTTGTGTCCATAGGTTGAGTGAGTGGTTTGCATTCACTCATTCCAAATCTGAAAAGAACATTTAATAGGTACTTTCTTTGCATCAAGTAAATGTCATCTTTCCCATAGACTATCTCAATGCCTAAAACGTATTTCAGCTCACCAAGATCTGAAATTTTAAACTCCTTACTGAGTTTTCTTTTTGTCTCTTGTATTCCTATAACATTACTTCCTATTATTATGAGATCATCAATGTATATGCAAATATATACCTGCTTGCCTTCTTCTTTCTTCATGTAGAGAGAGGGATCTGCATACCTTCAGCCTTTAGAACTAGATCCCATGTGTGATTGTCCTTGAGAGCTTTCATCTCTTCTTGCATAGCTCTTTTTGTGTACATGCTTCTTCATATGCATCCGGTTCTTTGTCTTTGACCACCTGTGTCATATATGCAAAATGCTTTGCAATAAAACTATCATAGCTCTGCCTTTGAATTGGATACCTTGCTCTCGAAGACCTCCTTTCATTTTCTTTTGAATATTGCTTCTTCAAGCGGTTCAACTTTACCTTTGGTGTGATCACCAAAGGTGATGAGGATTGACTCATCACCTTTCATAACATGATATTGGTGATGAGGAATGTCTCTTTAGTCTTTCCTTCCATGTTGAGTTTTCTCCAAGTGATGTAGAAGCTTCTGGACCTGACATTTGAGTGCTTGTTTGCTGAAATTCTTCCTGGATAGCACCTCCATCATCTTCGCAATCTTCTTCAAGAATCTTCTCTTTCCCTTTGTCTCCAAACCATGGTCTTAGCTCATCAAATACCACATCTTGTGAGACTCGTAGCTCCTTTGTCACCGAATTGTAGCACCTGTATCCCTTTTGCTCCAATGAATATCCAATGAACATACATTTTTCTGACTTTGCCTCCATCTTTGTCCTTAGTTCTTGAAGGATGTGAACATAACACACACATCCAAAAACTTTGAGATGTGTAAGGTCAGGTTTCTTACCGGAATAAACCTCCTCGGGAGTTAGATTATGCACTCTAGTCATTGTGCACTTGTTCATCAAATAAACGGCCATACTAGTTGCTTTAGCCCAATAGTTTAGTGGAACCTTCATCTCGTTGAGCATGCATCTTGCAACTTCTGTGATATGTCTATTTTTCCTTTCAGCTATTCCATTTTGTTGAGGGGTGTACCTACATGTAAATTGTCTCTTGATGCCATTTTCATAAAGAAAATATGAAAATTCTTTGGAGAAATATTCTCCTCCTCCATCGGACCTTAAGGTCTTTATGTAGCGTCTTGTTTCCTTTTCTACCTGTGCTTTAAATCTCTTGAACATGGAGAACACATCTGATTTTTGTTTTATGCAAAACATCCATACTTTTCTTGAATGATCATCGATAAAAGTGACAAAATATCTATTACCAGCCACTGATGGTTGTTGTGATGGTCCCCATACATCCGTGTGTATCAAGTCGAGGACATTCCTTGCCACATAGCTGCTCTTCTTGAATGGTTGTCAAGTTTGCTTTCCTAGTTGGCATGCTTCACAAAACTCATGTACTCCAGCATCATTGAATCTTGGAAGACCTCTTACCACTTCATGGTTGCTCATGTCCTTGAGCTTGGGAATGTTGATATGTCCAAACCTTTTGTGCCACAAATCGATTTCAGCAATCCTCATGTTTCCAAACTGAATATACATCACCTTTCCATGTGGTTGTTGAATGTCCAAGGTGAACATCCTACCTTCTTTCCTTCCTTGAGCAATGACCTTGAATCCTTCTTTTGGATTCTTTATAAAGCAGCCTTTTTCATTGAAGATAACATGATATCCTTTTTCTACCATTTGTCCTACTGAAATCAAATTCTTTGCAATAGTAGGAACATGAAGAACATCAGCCAATACCTTCTTATCTCCAAGCTTGATATCTCCAACATGCTCAATTGCATGTTGAGTTTCATCACCGGTCTCCACACATCCTTTTTCACTTGGAGCTTGTAGCTTTGTGAATAAATCTCCTTGGCATGTCATATGGTTGCTGCAACCTGAATCTATGAACCATTTTTTATCATCACTTCTCGAGTTGTTGTAGTCATGCTTCATGGCAAGCATGGTTTGCTTGTCTCCTTCACTTGATGTACTCGCATAGTTATTTTGGCTCCTTTGGTTGCCTCCATTCAGCCTTCCATTCTTTTGCCAACAATCATTTGCATAATGTCCTAGTTTACCACAATGATAACATGTTATACCTTTATGAGGATTGTATGAACCTTGACCTCTTCCTCTATTTCTTCCTCGGCCTCTTCCATGTGTGTTGTCATTTGAGTTGTCCTTATTGTCCTCTGAGTTGTGTTGGCTGAATTTTGTGTTGTTGTAGCGAGCGACGAATTCTGTGGAGCACATGATGAATGCTATGAATCTGGTCTTACATGACTTTATCCCAAAAGTGAAAATGCCTTTTATTGATGACATTTCAATAAAAGGGTGTGTGGAAAAAGAAAAAGATGAAAGTTTAGATTTATTTGGTTGCAGAAAGTTTGTTTCCAGCCATATTTCTGATTGTGAAAAGATATTTGAAAGATTTGAAGAGGTTGGACTAACTTTCTCCCTAGAGAAATCTACTTTTGGTGTTAATAAAGTGCTAATAGTTGGACATTTATGTGGTCATTATGGTCGCAGGCCTTATCTAGCAAAAGTTGATGCCATTAGTAGGATTTCTGAGCGATGTTGCAATGTTAGTGAAGTAATGAGATTTCTAGGAGTATGTGTTTTCTATGTCATCTGGATCCCTCACTTTGCTCACGTAGCGAACCCACTTTATGATTTATTAAGAAAAAGAAAGAAATCCTTTTGGACATATGAGCATTCTAGAACAATGAGACATCTAAAGCAATTGCTTATCAATGCTCCTATTTTGAAACGTATTGACTATACAATAAATAAGCCTGTAATCCTAACCGTTGACACTAGTCCTATTGGTATAGGCAGGGTTATTGGGCAGGATGATGAGGAGAAGCAAAGCTACCCAATTTGCTTTGGAGTGAAGATCTTACATGATACTCAAAGGAATTGCCCTCAAATTAAGAGAGAATTATGGGGATTAGTTATAGCTTTAAAAACAGATAAAGAATACTTTATAGGAGCTAATGTAATAGTAGAGATTGATTGTCTTCCATTAATAGGTTTAATAGCCAATTATTCATCTCCAGATATAGCTATGTTATGATGGATAGCCTTTATTAAATTTATTAACCCTGCTTTTGTTCATATTGCCAGTAAACTTAACACCGTTGCTGATATGCTCTCGAGAGCAAAGTTTGACAATGATAGTGAAGCAATAGATAATCATATAAATTTAATAAATTATGAAACATCTACCTATACATATGAGAAATTTAGAGAAGACGATTATGAAGGAGAGTGGTGAGATATAGGATACTATCTAAGTTTGTTTCAGCCTCTCCCAAGCTTGTCTTCAAATCGATTCCAGAACATCAAGAAGAAGTCTTTCAACTTCTTCTTGAAAGCTGGATATCTTTGGAGACACGCTAGAGGAAAGGTACAAAACCCTCAAAGTTCTAGGCTTAAAAGTTTTTAAAGTGAAAGTTATGCAAGAGATGCATGAAAGCCTTTCGGCTGGTCATAAAGGCTTTGTAGCTATATATGAAAAAATTAGAGAAAGCTACTGGTGGCCGAGGATGTACGTAACTGTTAAAGAATTTCTGAGCACTTGTAGTATGTGTCAATTACATTCCTCTGTCAAGCATAGAGACCCCCTTCACCTGACCTATCCACCTTGTATTCATTACAAGTGGGTAGTTGACCTTGTGACCATGCCTAAAAGCAATAGTGGTATGAGATATATCGTTCTTGCATGAGAAGATTTGTCAAATCACGTCCAGGGTAGAGCACTTCGTTCCTTATAATGTATGCATATTCATTTTAGAAGAAGTTTTATCCAGATTTGGATATGTAGAAAAAGTAGTAGCAGATCGAGGAGAGTTAGATGCTAGGGAGGCAAGAGAATTCTTTGCACATCATGGAATTCGATTGTCTCTTATGATTTCCTATAATCCAGAAGCAAATGGTAAAATAGAACGAGGGCATCCTTCCATAGTGAAGGCTATTTCGAAACCTTGCCATGGAGATATTGGACAATGGCCAAAATATCTTCTATTTGCTCTTTGGGCTGATACGATGACGTACACGAGGACAACTGGTTTTATGTCGGCTGAACTCATGTACTATCAGAAGCTGATATTTCTCGTACATACTCAGATAGTTAATTGGATGAGTTTACACGGGAAAGATAATGTTTTACGAGAGGAATTATTAGCACTTAGGATTAAACAACTAAAACAAGGTAACGAAAATCTAAAAAAAGCAATTAAAAAATTAAAAATATCTCGATTGAAGCATAAAATATACTTTGATAAGAAACATCGATTGAGGCCGCAACCAATAGAAAGTGGTGACTGGGTGCTTGTATATGATAGTACTTTCGATACTCAATACGATGCATGCCATAAACTAATTAAACATTGGTTTGGACCTTATGTTATTGTTTCGGTTTTTGAGATAGGTACTTATAGATTACGAGAATTTGATGGTTCTGTGTTAAGAAATTTGATTGCAGGGAAAAGAATAAAGTTGTTTAAAAGAAGAGAAAGCAGTAAGTTTTAGTTGGATGACGATTTCATGGAGGACAAAGATGAAGAGGAAGATTACCCAGGTGACTTAATTCTAATTATTCTTTACTCTTTATAACAATGTTTCTTTTTTATGCATTTCATAAATAGGGTTTTATTAGTTTCTGATATTAAGAGGAAACTTATTAAAATTATGTAAATAATGAACGAAAAATTAAAGTAGGAATATGTATATAGGTTGAAAGTCTGATTTAGGGAACTTAAAATGCATTGTGAAGATAGGAGAGAGAAACACTTGAACTGTGACCCTTAGTAAAAGCGAAGTTTACTTTATACTAGTAGAATTCTTTATTTTTTGAACCCGTTTAGCAAATGAGATCTTAATTCTGATTGTAGCATATTTCTAGATCCTCTGCTCTGATTAGGGGTTAACCCTTTCCCCTTAAACAAAAAAGTTGCGAAGAAAAATAAGAAAAGAGAAAAATAAGAAAAGAGAAAAATAAGAATATCAAGTAGTACATTAACGGCTACTGCAAGATGGGGGAAAAAAAAAGAAAGAAGAAAAGAAAAAAAAAGAGTACAAAGAAAAAGAAAAAGAAAAATATGATTCAGTTGTGGTCTCGAAACCACTTCTGAAATACTATGTGGGCTATATGAAGATTTAGTTAGATGTATCTTATGGCATATGTCTAAGAAATAAAAGAAAGCATACTTATATAAATTAAATTTTACTTAAGAACAGGGTTAATGGAATGGTAAGTACCTCAATTATCTAAATAACCTTTATAGGATTTCCTAAATTTGTATTTTTTTGACTATATGTGACCAAAACAATTTCCAATTCATATTTATGTAATTTTAGAAATTTTCTTTATTATCAGAAACATAATTAGAAATTAGAAGCATTTTTTTTTATATTCTTTAGAGTTAAATTATAGATTTTATCAAAGAATTTGATATTGCTTTCCTTTGAACTACAGATTGGCCCATCGAGGATGATGTATAGGTTTGGTGGGGGCAGATGTCGGAAGGATTTCCTCACTTGAGTTACTATATGGAAAAATAAAAATGTTTTGATTCAAAGTTGATTAGTTGATATCTCTCTCACATAAATTTTAATTCATTGGTTTAAATTGACTAAGCTTTTCCCTTGGGTACCTGCAAGAAAAAGAAGAAAATAAATTCAGAATGAAGCAATAATTGATCTTTATTTTAACTCTTCATTTTATGTCTATTATATGTTTTTGAGATCATGTGCCAATGATTATAGGGTTGTGTGTGTGTGTGTGTGTATATATATATATATATATATATATATATATATATATATATATATATATATATATATATATATATATATATATATATATATATATATATATGTATGTATGTATATATGTATGTGTGATGCACTTAATGGGTTATGTGTTCATATGTCTATGAAAGTGAAGAAGAATGTGGGTTTTTGTCATATATATGTATTTGCATATGAATGCTTAAAACATACATTTGTGTGCACTTATGTCTATATGTTTGTGTATTTTTGTTTGCCTACACATGAGTATATATATGTGGATCTCTATTTTATATGGTTACACTAAACCTATAAATCCTTTATATAAAAATCTTATATATGGTGCATGTGTATGAACATGAATGATTATGAGCATGTCTATTTACTTTAGACCGTCACTATATGTGAGTATGTGTTTAGGTTTCTAAAGGTGAGTATATAAGTATGAGTACTACCCTAAATACCTAAAATTTGTACTAAGAATAAATAGGTTAAATATATATTTATGTATATTTATAATTAATAAATATTTATACATGTATATATGTTTAATAAATATGTTTATTATTATGAATTCTAAAGTTAACATAGATTATTAATTAAATAATAAGTTTAATTATCTAAATAATACTATAGTATATATAATTAATGTATTTTATTTAGCATACGTAAAAATAGTTAAGTGAAAGTGTGTGTATGTGTGTGTGTTAACATTAGAAGTTAGTTTAGTTAATTCCACGAATGCATGAGTTGGTTTAGTATGCATGTTTTAAGTGGATGATGTGTATGACTTAATGGAAAGTGCATGCATGCATATCGTTTTGTGCATTGTGTATAAAAGTAAAGAGTTAAGCGTCTTTTTCCTAATGTTATTCTCTGTAGGTACGTGATCCGATGAGAGAGAGAGAGAAGGAGTGAGAGAGAGAGAAGGATGGCAGGCAAACCCAGAGGCTTTGAAGCTAGAGAAAGAGAGAGATGGTGAAAGCCGTCATTCTCATCGGACCTGACGCTCATCTCCGAGTAGAGGAGATTGGGCTTGAGCCGCCTGGCTATGGCAAGGTGGTGGTCCGGCATACAGTCATTCTTTCTACGATGCTCGTCCATGTGTTCTACCGCCCATGGATATCGTAGCTTGCAGAAACAAGCGAGGACGCTAACATTGTTTCTCAACTCTTCTGTGACGTATATGGCAGCATACTTGGCTTCACGGCAGCCGGGGGGTCATCACGGTCAGATCGGGCATGATCAACTTCCGTATTAGGCAAAGAGTAGCATACTGCAATTTCCCTACAAGGGAGCTTCTGGCTTACCATGCAAGCGCAAGCAGAACGGGTGGGGTAAATAACATGACTCAAACTTCACACGGAATCGCCCCATTTACATGAGACATGCATCTACAGCTCCTTCTAGGAGCTACTCAGAGGCTCGCATCATCCACACTCACAACCTGATTTTGCTATCTGAGCATTAAAGATTACTGGAGGACCAAAAGCCATCGATATCAGTGTATCCTAAAGATTTCTTTCTTGGCTCATTGATCTGCCAGTGGGCATCACGTACTGGAGCTGAAGTGGTCGAAAGTTCCATCTTAAGGGAGATCAACAACAATGAATCAACGGAGCCTCCATACAGAGCGAGAGAGAAGGCAGAAGGTAGACAGCCGAAAGAGAGAGACAGAGAGAGAGAGAGAGAGAGAAAGATGTCACGACGAAGGAGATAAGGAAGAGAGCTCACACACACACTCTCACTCTCAAGGAGAAGCAGACACACAGATTGAGGCAAGGTAGAATGATCTTCTTCTTCTTCTTCTATTACATAAAAGGAATGTACAAGAATGACCTAAAAAACAAGAATACAACAAGTACAACATAAAACCTAATGTCCGCAAATGCGTGAGCTGGCAAGAACCAAATGTGCCATCACTCTCGGTAGATAAATCTAACAAAGCTCAATGAAGTATCCCTGACATATATCGGCGTGAACACTATACATGTCAGAGAAATGAAAAACTGGTACGTGTCATCCTGGATCATCACATGTTGAGCTTGATATCTCAACACTCCCCCTCAAGCTCAACGCCATATCCTGTAATCCAAGCATCTCCCGAAACTTCTTTAACTTCTCAGCTCCAAGTGCTTTGGTGAAAAATCAGCAACCTGCTCATCTGTTCTCACATAAACAAGATCAATATCACTTGCTAATACCTTCTCTCTGATGAAGTGATAATGTACCTCGATATTCTTTGTTCTAGCATGGAAAACAGGGTTCCGTGCTAACTGTATGCTGCTAAGATTATCACAATAGATAGTGATAGGCTTTTGCACTTCCACAGATAAATCTGCAAGTAACATCTCTAGCCATGATGCCTCACATCCTGCCATTGCAGTACCTCTATACTCAGCCTCTGTACTCGACAAAGCAATAGTGGGTTGCTTCTTGCTGCTCCATGTAATAGCTGCACCTCCAAGTGAGAAAAAAAAGCCACTAGTAGATCTTCTATCTGGAGTACTACCAGCCCAATCTGCATCGGTGTATCCATGAACCTGCAACTCCACACCAGCTTCATAAAACAATGCATAATCCAAAGTAGCACTCACATAACGTAGAGTGCACCTCAGAGCATCCAAATGTGGCTTCTTGGGAACCTGCATAAACTAACTTTCAAGTCCAACAGTATAACTTAGATCAGGTCTTGTAATTGTGAGATGTATAAGACTTCCCACAATTTTCTTGTACATAGTAGCATTTTCCAATGCTTCACCTGATGTAGTATCCAATTTCAAATTCTGATCTAATGGCATAGAAATTGGCTTACAATCAGCCATACCATACTTTTGCAGCATATTCAAGGCATATTGCCTTTTCGACATTTCCTCGTAATCAATGCCATATGTCTGTGCATAACCTTTAGCTACCAATCGTGCTTTATACCTACTTATGCTACCATCAGCATTATGCTTTACCTTGTAAACCCATTTGCAACCTATGGGTTTCTTTCCTTGTGGCAATGGAACCAGCTTCCATGTATCATTTCCATAAAGTGCAGCTATCTCCTCATCCATAGCTTTTTCCCAATCTGCATTACCAATTGCATCTTCAAAACAAGAAGGTTCAGCATCTTGTATTACCTTTTTCACGTAGGCACAATGGCGAGCCATGTAACTATCAATCGTTGCACTGAATTACGCATCCTCCCAGATCTTCTTGGTCTTGGGTCACTTATTCTTGTATCATCTGCATGTGCCCTTCTTACTCCTGGAGTCTTCATAGAGGGCAATCCAAGTTCCTCATCAAGACTCTTTTCTGAACCACTTGAATCTCCATCAACATCTTCAAAACCTGCACCTGTTTTACTACTAGCATAAAGCTTTTCTTTACCTTTCTTGGATGTATTTGATGAATTTGTTGGACTGAAATTTCCACGCAATCTTCCACTCCATGCATTTGATTTGGAGCTATTGCTTGGTGATGCATTCGGTCCACTCAAAACTTGAGATTCTACACTTGATTTTTCAGCATTTTCTTTGTCATTTGGTTCAAGATTCAGTCCTTCTTTAGCATCTGCATAGAAGCTTGACATTTCATCAAATACCACATCTCTGCTCACCTTCACCTGTCGTGTGACTGGGTTATAACATTTGTACCTCTTTTGCTCAAGCGAGTATCCAATGAAGACACATTTTTCTGCTTTTGGATCAAGCTTCGTCCTCAACTCATCTAGAACATGTACATATGCAATACAGCCAAAAACTTTGAGATGTGATAAGTTTGGCTTTTTACCTGTAAACTTCTCTTCAGGTGTAATTTGATGTACAGCAGCAGTCGGAGTTCTGTTCATGATGTATATAGCAGTATGCACAGCTTCTGCCCAATAACAATGAGGCATATTCTTTTTAGCCATCAAGGCTCTTGCTATTTTTGCAATATGTCTATTTTTGCGTTCAGCAATGCCATTCTGTTGTGGTGTGTACTTGCATGAAAACTGACGCTGAATTCCATGAATTTTTAGAAAACTGCTGAACTCATTTGACATGTATTCACCTCCTCCATCAGACCTTAATGTCTGAATGTACTTCCCTGTCTGCTTTTCCAGCATAGCTTTAAAATTCTGGAAGTGAGTGAACACCTCGCTCTTCTCTTTCATGAAATATACCCATACTTTGTGTGTATGGTCATCAATGAAGGTAACATAAAACCTACAACTGCCCATAGATGTGGTCTTTGCTGGACCCCAAACATCTGTATGTACTACTTCTAGTACATTCTCACTAACATGCTTGTCATGTGGAAATGATGCTCTTGACTGTTTACCAAATTGACATGCTGCACATACCTTTTGCATTTCAACAACTTTGAAATTTGGTAGTCCATGGACAATCTCCTTTGACTGCATCAGTTTCAGCCTTTGCAAGTTTGCATGTCCAATCCGTTTGTGCCATATCTCTATATCTGCAATAACTCCTGCACCTTTTGCAAACATGGCTGCATTTAGTTCAGGAATCTTCACATTTAAGGTGAACATCCTACCCACTTTGTTTCCTTTGGCAACCAATCGTCCATCCTGCTTGTACTCTTCTACATATAATCCATCAGCATTGAACCTGACTTGTAATCCCTGGTCAACCATTTGTCCAATAGAAACTAGATTCTTTGTTATATTTGGAACATGCAACACATCAGCAAGATGTTTTACCTTCCGGTCCTCCATAGACAATGCTATGTTTCATGTATGCTCAATAGGATGCGATGTATCATCACCTGTTTCAACATATCCAGGAACTGGCATGTTCTGCAAACTACTGAACCATTCTGCATGACTGGTCATGTGATTTGAAGCACCTGAATCAACATACCAGACATTATCATTCGATTTTGAAACACCAACAGACATCATATTCATCATGTGATGTTGAACCATAAACAGCTTCTCAGAATCATCTACACTTATGGATGCATAGTTGTTTTGCTGGCTTCTGTTATTTTGATTCTTCAACCTGCAATCACGCTCAAAGTGTCCGGGTTTTACCACAATTCCAGCATCCTTTACTATCATTACCTGAATCATTTCTTTAGAAATTTCTGCGACCTCTTTGGCTCCCCCTGCCTCGAAATTGTCCTCTTCCTCCTGCATGATTCTGTTGTTGAACTTGTTCTTGGTTACTGTTTCCTCTTCCACTTCCGAAACCTCTACCTCTACCTCTTCCTCTACCAGAGTAGAATACCTGCTCCGAACTGGGCTTTCCTTGGGAGTTTGAATCCTCACCAACATTCATTTCTTCAATAATCAGCATAGATACCAGATCAACAAAATTCGGAATATTTTTCCTAGTCTGTATGGAAGTTCTAAACTGCTTATATGCATCTCCTAAACCATGAAGGCACACTTCCACCTTATCATCATCATCTACATTCACGCCAATAGATGCAAGTGACTCACATATGCTTTTGATTTTTAGAGTGTAGTCACTTACGGACATGCTCTTCTTTTCCAATGTATGTAGCTCGTTCTTGAGTTGCAATTTACGTGCCTTTGTATTAGTCTCATACAAAGTGACCAAACTGTTCCAAGCCTCTTTTGGAGTCTTAGCATCCTGTATGTGTCCAATCATGCTATCCTATATGCTAACAGATAGCCAATAGATTACCTTTTGTGCTCCTTGATTCCATTCCTCATATGCTCTTAACTGGTCCGCAGTCCGATTCCTTTCTGGTAAATGTGGAGCATTTTCATTCTCTCCTTCGATGTACTTCCAGTAGCCTTTTCCCATCAGGAAATTCGTCATTTTGAATCTCCAAGCATGAAAGTTGTTCTTGTCTAGCTTATCGCTCATAGGCTGACTCATTCCATCTGTGTTTGCCATTTCTGCAACAATTCACAACACTGCAAAACACTACAAGCAGCACTTCTGCTTGAACACTGTCGCACTATGACGTGACAGTTCAATCTCAGAAAAGCACAATTTTTGTGTATCAACAGTACACGGAATCGCTTGAAATTCTGGATCTGCCGAACACAACGCAAGTTAGAGTTTCTAAAACTGACCTAGTTTTTCTGTGGGCCCCACCTTGCAAGCTCGAAACGGAGGTCGAGATGGCTCTGAAACTTCGATATGACAAAAACAAGTGACCCTAAAGCAATAAATCTCGAAAATATTTTGAGGTCTTCTACCTTCACGCCGATTTTCGTAGCAAATGGAGGCCATTTGTGAAATCGCGTTTTCTCCATGCCTTGCCGCGTAGTCTTCACCGTCGCCTTCTCCATGAGCTCTCTACAGCCACGCTGGCTCTGATACCATGTCACGAGGAAGGAGATAAGGAAGAGAGCTCACACACACACTCTCACTCTCAAGGAGAAGCACACACACAGATTGAGGCAAGGAAGAATGATCTTCTTCTTCTTCTTCTTCTTCTATTACATAAAAGGAATGTACAAGAACGACCTAAAAAACAAGAATACAACAAGTGCAATATATAAAGATCAGTACATAAGGAAAAACCTAATGCCCGCGAATGAGTGAGTTGGCAAGAACCAAATGTGCCATCACTCTTGGTAGAGAAATCTAATAAATCTCAATGAGGTATCCCTGACATATATCGGCGTGACCACTATACATGTCAGAGAAATGAAAAACCGGTACGTGTCATCCTGGATCATCACATGTTGAGCTTGATATCTCAACAAAAGAGAGAGAGAGAGAGAAAGGGAGCAAGAGAGAGAGAGAAGGAGCGAGAGAGAGAGAGAGAAGGGGAGAGTGAGAGAGAGAGAGAAGGAGAGAGAGAGAGAGAGAGAGAGAGAAAGAGAGAGAGAGAGAGAGAGGGAGAATAGGCATGTATAGATTTATGTATGCATGTGTGTTTTTGCATGTGCATGAGTGTGTGATACATATGTGCATGTGTCTTTATACATGTCTGTGCAAGTGTATATGCATATATGTTATGTATGTGCATGTACATATAAGTATGCATGTATGCATGTGATGTGATGCATGTATGCATGTGATGTGAGTGCATGTGTGTATGTATGTAAGCATGAGAGAGTTATGCATGATTGCATGCATGCAAGTATGAGTGTATGATAGAATTAGAATGCATGGATAAGTGTATGAATGCATGTTTGCATATAAACAAATGTATGTTTGCATGTATGCATGTGTGCATGTACATATGTTGTGCATGTGTATGCATGTGATGTGTGTGTATGCATGAGCATGTTAAGATATGTGTGCATGTAAATATGAGTGCATGTGTGCATGTATGTTGGTATGTGTGTACATGTGCATATTAGAATTAATACATATACATATGAATGAAAATTGATGCATATATGAATGTGTATTGATGCATGTATACATGTGTACTGATGCATGTAAGTGTGTATATGAGTGTGCATGTATGCATAAGTGAATGTGTGCATGTACATGTATGATAGAGTTTTATTGTGTGCATGAATGATTTTAGCATGTATGTATGTGCATGTAAGTGAATGATGTACGCATATGTATGAAAGTTAGTAAAATTAGTACATTTATACGTATAAGCATGTGAATGGATGCATGTGTGCATGTACATATGTAGTATGAATTAATATGCATGTGCATATGATGAGATGTATGCATATGAGGTCATATATGCATGTAGAAATAATGTGTGCATGTATATGATGTTAGTATGATTGTATGAATGTTAGTAAGTATATATGTATGCATGTATAATTAAAGTATGCATATAAAGTGATGCATGTATGCATATGTATTATGCATGTTTATGCATGTGAAATATAAAGAATATATATATATATATATATATATATATAAGAGCATTTGCATAGACATATGAGAATGCATGTGCATATTAGAGTTAATGCATATGCATATGAATATGAAGATTAGTGTATGCATAAGTTTATGTATACATGTGCATATCTATTTGAGTATGATGTGCACAAATGCGTATGCATGTAAGTTAGGAAGCTAGGAATGCATATGTGCATGAGCATGTATGATAGTGTTAGAAAAGTGTGCATGTGTGCAAAAATGAAGTTTACATATGCATGCATGTTAGGAAATTAGAAGTCTATGTATAAATGCATGTGAATAAGTACATTATATGTATGAGCATACATAAGTGCATATGAAAGAAATGCATGTGCATATGTAATGTAAATAGGCATGCATATGTATAGTATATGTATGCATATATGTTACAAATGTGTGCATGTATATTAGAAGTATATGTGTGCATGAGTTAAATAGACATGTTTACTTGTGCATAAAAACATATTTAGATTAATAAATGAGTGTTTTATGTTAATTAAAAGCATACTTATGTGCCTAATGTTATTCTCTGCAGATCATTGTGAAGAGATTTTGACGAGGATTGAAGAAGATTGGACGAGATTACAAGATTGAAGCAGTTTATGATATTTAGAAATAGAAATTTGTATAGGAATATTCTCTGGGAATTGTATTAGAACTTATTATAAGAATTTGTATAGGCTTAGAATTGATCCTAAAGTTTTTCATACTTTCACTTTACGATTTAACTAAGTTTTATATATTCTGCTTTCATATGTCTAAAAATTTAGCGTCAACAAGCGGTTCTATTACTGATAATAAAGATCTAGATAACTCTTTTGTTTTAGGAATGCTTCTACTGTCACCTATTGAAAGTGCGATTAGTAACGAGAGTGAAGAAATAGAAATAATTAAAGACCAAATAGATGATGAGACTTTACATACGGTAGAATATGATCGTAACGTATCCAGGGTTTTGCATTTACTTTCAATAGTTTTACCGGAACCTAAGAATAAAGAGGATTTGTTTCCACCCAACTTAGAAAGAAATAGTAATTCAAACAAAACAAAAACGTGGTAGTTGATATAATTAAAGATAGAATAACTAGGGAGGAAATAATTTTTCCTTAATATTTAGAAGCTTTAGCTAAGTATAGGAATGCACTTCCTTACGGCCCGTAGTGTTCTTCTTTTCATGAATTCAAATATTGCTTCCACTAATAAAACTCCAATTAAAAAGAAAATAGATAACTCTTTCATTTTTAATATGCTTTTACCTACACCATTAGAAAATAATACTGCTCAAATTAACGACAACAAGGATAATATAGAAGAAATAGAAAAAGTGAAAGATCGTATTGTAACCGAGACTTTATACTCTTCACCTGACGATTATAGAGTATCTAAATTCGAAACTTTTTGTTCTATTGCTTTTCCTTAATCTGGCGAAAAAGAAATCTTATACCTATCCTTAATAGGAAAAATCAATCTAAAAACAACGAAATAGCTATTATTAAAAATTGTATTATTAAAGAGAAGCCTAATCGAATTACTGAAGAGGAATTGATCTTTGCAGCATATCAAAATGCTAGAAATATACTTTCATAAGAATCTTAGTTCTTAAATTAAAACTTAAGTAGATTAAAAACCTCTAGCTTTTATCACCCATAAACTGAGAACTCAATCCAAAACCCGAAGCATACTAAGAAACACCCTGTGTGTAGTCACATGGTTAGGTTGGCGTGAATCTGTTAGATGAATGTCTACCTCCCTTCACACCCCTCTACTACAGCATCCAAGAGGCTTTCACCGAAATTTTGGTTTGATGCAGTATATACAACTAATCACATTTTGAACAGATCATCTACAAAAACTTTAAAGGTAATCACACTTTATGAAGCTTATTATGGTAGAAAACCGAATATGAGTTACTTCAGAGTTTTTGGATCACTTTCTTATGTACATGTTGAGAAAAAGTACCAAGGCAAACTAGATGTAAAAGCGAGGAAATCTGTTTTCATTGGATATCCTATTGAGAGTAAAGGATACAGGTCTTATGTTCCAGAGACAGGTGAAGTTATTCTTTCACGAAATGCTTATATTGCTGACAATCAAGTTTATGATAAAGAAGCAGAAATTCCAAAGTTCCTTAGTGAAAATGACTATGGATTTTTTAGAAAGGTTCTAGATGTACATGTTCAGCCATATCAGGAGGGAGTTAAAATTCCTAGGATTCAAGAAAGAGTTGAAGAAAGAGGAATTTCACAACTTTCTACAGATTTAGTTCCACATGAGACTTTGGTTCCAAAAATGGAAGAAGTTAGAGTTCCAAAAAGTCCTAGTACGGCGGAAGGACAAGTTCCAGAACCTGTGGAAGCTGAAGGGTCAGAAAGAGTTTCACTATTATTTAAAGATACACCTACTTGGTTATATCAAACTTGGAAAGATAGTGGTATTAAGACTTTTACTAGAAGAACAAGGAGTCAAACTAGACAACAATAACAAGATCATATAAGAACAAGGAGTCAGACTAGACAACAACAACAAAAAGATCATGTAAGTTTTGCTGAAGACTTTGAGATTTGGGATATTTTGGCACTTACAACAGTTGAAGATGAACCTGCATGTGTTAAAGATGCACCTAACATTCCTATTTGGAGAAAAGCTATGCAAGAAGAGATTGATTCTATTCATAAGAATCAAACTTGGCAGCTATGTGAGTTACTAGAGGGAAAGAAAGCTATAGGTGTAAAATGGATCTTCAAAATCAAAAGGAAAGCAGATGGTACTATTGACAGGTACATAGCAAGATTGTTTGTCAAAGGATATGCACAACAAAAGGTATTGATTATGATGAGACATTTGCTACCACATCTAGGATGACTGTTATTAGGTCAATACTTGTGTTAGCAGTACATTTTGGTTGGCATATATATCAACTTGACATAAAGACTGCTTTTCTAAATGGTGATTTACATGAGGATGTGTATATTCAGCAACCAAAAGGTTTTGAAGAGACAGGTAAAGAACATTTGGTATGTAAGCTTATAGAAGCTTTGTATGGTTTAAAACAGGAACCTAGAGCATGGTATGAAAAGATACACACATATCTTTTATCCATTGATTTCTATAACTCAGATGCAACTCCAACTCTTTATGTCAAAGTTGAACCAGGTATGATGATTATAGCAATCATTTATGTGGATGATATTATAATCATAGATCCCAGAGATGAAGGTTTGCAGATGTTCAAAGAACAATTGAAGCAAACATTTGATGTGAATGAGCTGGGAATCTTGCATTATTATCTCGGGATTCAGTTTCTATTTAAGGATGAGTGAATCTATATGACACAGCAGAAGTATGCTGATAAATTTTTGGAGAGGTTTCAGATGAGTGATTCTAAATGTATGCAAACACCTATGGATCAAAACGCGTCTTTACAGATGGTAGGAGATGCAGAGTCATTTGATGCTACTTTATATAGTCAAGCAGTTCGATGCTTGATATATCTTTGTAATACACGTCCTGATATACAGTTTGTAGTTTCTCAAATATCAAGGTTCATGCAGAATCTGATATATAGTTTGTAGTTTCTCAAGTATCAAGGTTCATGTAGAATCTGACCGTGTTACATTGGAAAGCGGTAAAGCGGATCTTTTGATATTTGAAGGGAACTTCAAATTATGCTATGGTATTTTCGAAATCTACACATTTGTTACTAAAAGGATTTTCAGATTCTGATTGGGCAAGTGATAGAGACACAAGAAGAAGTACTAGTGGATTTTGATTTTATCTTGGAGATTGTCTTATCTCATGGCTTTCAAAGAGACAACCCACTATCGCAACTTCATCGTGTGAAACTGAATATCATGCAAAGGCTACTTCTATTTTGAAAACTCATGAAAAGCAAAGGCTACTTCTATTTTGAACACTCACTATTTTTTGGCATAAAACAAAAGCATGCGATCATAAGTAAAACAACGTTGGAAGTTTTTTATCTTGCGCTACGTGTTTTTTGCTTTATTGAGGAGACTATGTTTTTTATTTATTGGTCATGTGCACGTTTTAGCTTTATTGAGAAGTCCTTTGCTACAGCTTTATTCATGGGAAGCTTAACCTATAAAACGAGCATGGTGGGCACACTATGCGATATCACTCAAAGATCTCAACCTAGAGTTTGAAGATTCTGAAGCTTTGGAGGTGAAGATTTGGTGAAGGAGAGGCTACTCTCTTGGAGCAATAAGTCTTCTACAAGGTGGTGGTAACTACTTTTTGTGAGTTAACCTTATATATATTTTTTTATGGTTTCTCTACCGTAATCTCAAAATTAGGGTGGGTTGATTTACAATTTTGTTACGCTATTTTGTGAGAACATGGTTAACTTCAACATAATCTAAATTTTGTATCATCATCTTCTTGGATATTCTTCCATTAGTGAGTGCACCACTTTATATGGTTGAGTAGTACTCCCATGTTGTAATTTGGACATCTATTTTTTAGTGAGTAAGCATCCAACCTATGTTCCCTATCCTTGTCTCAAAATCTCTTTCTTTCTATCTCTCACTTATCATCTTTATAAATTAAGCATGTATGATCAAAAGGTTTTATTATTAGAATGATCTTGGGACCCCAAATTCCAACAAGTCTTTCCAGGTTTCATGTGATGATGCAGATCATTCCATTTCTAATGCAAATTTACATTATGCACTTATTGATGTGAGAGCTGATATTGAGGAGGCAAGAACTATGTCGAAATGGCTAGTGCAAACTTTGCGTGATAGCAAATTAGATGCACCTCTGTCATATCATACTCGATCAGGCTCTCATAGTGCCTCTTTTGCATCAGATTGCTATGCTATGGCTGCATCTAGTCTCTATGATGAGACTGAGCCTGTTTCGTTTAATGAAGCACAAAATTCAAAAAATTGGTTGACTGCTATGCAATATGAATATGATGCTATAATGAAGAATGGTACTTGGTCTTTATGTGACTTGCCTCCTAGCAAGAAGGCCATTGGCACTAAGTGGATATACAAACTGAAGTGTAAACTTGATGGTACAGTTAATAGGTATAAGGCTAGGCTTATTGCAAAGGGTTATGCACAAGAAAGAGGCATTGTTTTTTATGCGACCTTTGCACGTATGCCTTATGACTATTGTTCGCAGGATTTGTGCACTTGCAACCCATCATGGTTGGAATGTACATCAGTTGGACATTAAAACTGCATTTCTAAATGGTGACTTGCATGTTGTTCACCGCATCACGCCCAGGGGGGATTTGTTGATATATTTAGGTAGTGATGTGTGTGAACACTCCAGGACCATCGATGCACTTATTTTCCTCTTTAGGAGGTTTTTTTCCCCGGCTTGTATGTACACCTATTGCCCTAATGGGCTACTTATCTTTGTACATTCTACTAGTAATACATTCAGTATTGTGGGTTGTGCTCCAAGCTTCTTCTTCTTCCTTGTGTTGTTCGCATACTTCTACAGACGTCTAACTCCAACAAAATTGACATCAGATGCTTGTTTTGTGTATATCTTCAGCTATGGACCTCTGATTGAGGCATTCTATACGTAATTAAGAAGATGTTCTCTATGTTTTTTGAAGAGTAAAAGTCCAAATTCAGAGGTTATCATCTCTGAAATAGCAAGACACAAAGTAACATATTTTCACCACAAGAACCCTAATTGCTTGTGGAGATTCATTTTGTTGTGGAACTTCTTTGAGGGAGATCTTTTTGGTATGCGAGGTCTTATTTTTTAGAGCTCGAAGGCATTGTCCATGTATGATCATTGTGGTAGCTCCTCTATATGACAGTAGAGCATGATCTTATCAATGTTCGGCATGTGAGATGATATTGTAGCATACCTTTCTTTGAGGTTTATGTCATCATGAGTTTGATCATGGTATTATTAGTGGATGTATAGTGGCATTGTGGTCTATATCTTGCTTATACCACATCCTTATGGATTCACTTGCAAGTTGCACATAATTTTATGAGAGTTGATTTTGGATCTTGGTTGGTACTTGTCTCTTGGTTTTCTTTGTAGGTACATGATCCAGAATAGATCCCTAGTTGCACATCCATTTTTCACCTTGATTTCCTATTCTCTTAGCATATGTTCATTGATTTGATATCTTATTTGTTAGTGTGATTCTTGGCATATGTGGATGGTGATTCCCACATGGTTTATTTTAGATCATATCGATGACTTTGATGTTGGCATTATGGCCGTGAGGGCCATATTCGATGACGTTGCTTTAGGTAGATGTGACAATCACGTCAGAGATAAGCACATGATGTGGATCAAGTAGTGGTTTTAGGAGGGTCTATGGCAGTTGATTATGCTAGTGGTGGTGATATCACTTTATGTTATTCTTGTTTATTAAATAGCACACATATGGCTTGCTTGCCTAATGCATTAGTCGGTTTTCATGTTACTCCACATCGCAAGTGGCTTTATTGATTCTCATATGTGAGTCGTGGATGTGTGCACATACCTGATGGTATGACATATGACATTTAGGGTGCAAGAGATGTGTGCCTTATGCTACCTAGTGGAGCATCACTTATACTTAGACATGTATGCTTTGTGCCTTCATTCTCTACGAGCTTGATTTCAGTTAGCCAGTTACAAGAGAGCAGATGTTATGCATTCCTTGGTGAGCATCATTTTTAGTTGCATTTGGGAAAGCTTATGCTTGTTAGAGGTTCTACGATCAGGCATAAGTATCCACTATAGGTACTTCATGTGAGAGATAGTCTTGTCTCAGTGGGAGTTCAAGCTTATGTGCAATGTGAGACTCATCATGTCTCATTTTGTCTACCTACACATAGTTCTATTGACATTTATGATGCACATGTATGGCAAGATTTAGACACTTTGATGGATTCACATGTAGAGCATGTTTTGGATGCTCATGATGCTTATATAGAGCATGATTTTGTTGATCATATGGATGCTCATGTAGAGCACACTTTGGATGATCAGTTGGATGCTTTAGAGCATGATGTAGATGCTCATGTAGAGCATTGTGATGATACTCAGTTAGAGTGTGATCATCACTTTGACCTTGGTGTTGATGTTGTGCGGCTAGCTCATGTGGAGCATGATCATACATGGTGTGGTAGAGAAGGATTCATCTCATAGTACACAGTGTGTGATAGAGTAGTTTAGCTCTTAGAATGCATAGTTAGACACATCCTTGGTTGATAGGATGATTGATTAGATGTTGATGCCAATGATCATGCAATCATTCTTGGATTCGTTCACACTAGATGTTGACATAGACATGTTAGGTCATGTTGTTCTTGATTATGCTACTTTGGATGCCTTGGATACAGGCATGGTTGACATACTTAGGTTAGCCAAGATATCACATGTTTCGTTAGCATTCAAGAGTTTGATGTACGAGTTCTTATGGTCGAGGCCAGACATTGCGCTGGCTATTGTAGCATTTGCACTTAGAGTTGTCAGTCATTCGATGATTGACATGGGCATAGAGCAAGTGGGAGCTTTGCAAGAACTTCATTACTTCTTGCATTAGTCAGATGTGAGCTTGACTCTTATCGATATGAGTCTACAACAATTTGAGGTGCATGGATACACCTTGTTCGAGGTAGCTGGTGTAGGCTGATCTGTATGGGTTGAGATCTGAACTCTTCCTATACATTATTATATGGTCCGACATCATTCTTTGTATATTTTACCAATTATGTTCAAATTGAACCTTAAATGGGAGATTATTGGGGATGTAAGGGTCATGTGAACTTACCTCTATATTCATATATATACATCATATATAGTGCATTTCCTTAAGAGAGATCATTATGTGGGTTTTGAGGCTCCCGTGCATGTCTGCACATATCTCCTCTTCTCTCTCCCCCTCCAGCTCCTCCTTGCTCCTCTTGTTTAGCACACCAAAGCCCTTCATGAGATGCAATCTACATTATGTGAGTGCTACATTGGATTATGCATTGTTTTATGAAGCTAGTGCAAAATTGCTGGTTCAAGGATACATTGATGTAGATTGGGCTGGTAGTATTCTAGATAGAAGATCTACTAATGGCTTTCTATTCTCACTTAGGAGTGTAGCTATTACATGGAGTTGTAAGAAAGCAACCCATTGTTACTTTATCGAGTATGGAGGCTGAATATAGAGGTGTTGCAATGGCAACATGTGAAGCATCATGGCTAGAGATGCTACTTGAAGATCTAGGTGTGCAAGTGCAAAACTCTATCATCGTTTATTGTGATAATCTTAATATCATACATTTAGTATAAAATCCTATTTTTCATGCTAGAACAAAGCATATCAAGGTCCTTTATTATTTCATCAGGGAAAAGGTATGAGCAAGTGATATTGATCTTGTTTATGTGAGGACAGATGAGCAAGTATCTAGTCTCTTTCTCTCTATCTGTATGTAGGCGTCTGCGTCTGCCGCTGTCACAAGTAATTGACGAGAAGCTGTTACCAGCCTGGAAAACAGATAATAGCCTCATACGTGACAGCTCAGGGTCCTAGCAAGAGTCACAATTCATGATCCTGAAACCTCCGCCGCCCGCAGAATACGTATCTCTGTGGTGAGATTCCTAGCATGCATCGCTTCTCCAGGTCAGACATCGGAGTACCTCCAGACTATCTAGTTGTCGCCATCCGAGAGCACTCGATAATCGCGGCTTCTTAGTCGGGAGTATGCGATCCACGTTTTTTGTCGTTTTGCTCAAAAAGTTCAATTATGGAAACTCGATGGTCGAGATGAGAAAAACACTAAAGCACTTCGATGAGAGAAGTTGAAGAAGTTTTCTAAGATGCTTGGATTACAAGACATGCCATTGAACTTGATGAGGAATGTTGAGATGTCGAGCTCAACATGTGATGATCGGGGATGACACATATCACTTTCTGATTTCTCTGACATGTATAGTGGTCAGGTTGGTATATTTTAGGGATAATTTAGTGAGCTTTATTAGATTTATCTATCGAGAGTGATGGCACATTTGTTTCTTGTAAGCTCGCTCATTTGTGGACATTAGGATTTCCCTTATGTACTGTTCTTTATATATTGCACTAGTTGTATTGTTGTTTTGGGTCATTCTTGTATATTCCTTTTATGTAATAGAAGAATAAGAATAAGAAGAAAAAGAAGATCATTCTTCCTTGCCTCAATCTATGTGTGATACTCTTTGAGTGTGAGAGTGAGCTCTCTTCCTTATCTCCTTTCTCTTGAAAATACCTTGAAGTGATTTAGATGGAAGTCTATTGACAAGATACACTATAGTAGACATTGCTTCTGTCCAGAAGTATTGTGGCAACTTCTTTTCTTCAAGCATAGCCCTAGCTATCCCAACCCTAGTTTTGTTTCTTCTTTCAGCAATACCATTTTTTTGAGGAGAGTACCTAGTGGTGACTTCTCTTTTGATGCCTTTATCATGCAAGTATTCATCAAATTCTTTGGAAAAATATTATCCCCCTCCATGAACTCTAAGCTTCTTCAATGACTTGCCAGTGTAGTTCTCTACATGTGTTAGATTTATTTTGAAGCAATCAAAGACTTCACTTTTAGTTTTGATCATGTGTAAGATTGTACATCTACTTTGAACATGAGCAAATGATGCATAATACCTTCATCCCACAAGTGATGTTTATTGACTTGGTCCCCACACATTTGTGTGCACTATAACCAAGAGGTTGTTGTGGATGTACCCTTTGTTGTGGTAAGGTTGTCTTTGTGACTTCCCAATTTGAAAAGCATCATATCTATTGATGATATGTTACTTTGAGATGTTTGGGAGGCCTAGAACACTTTGATCCTTGCATGCATATTTGAATGTTCTACCATTAGCATGAGCAAGTCTCTTATGCCACACTTCTAGCTCACTTAAGGTTTGTTACCCAAAGTTTTATAGTGCTACATTCCTAGTCTCTCCCACTTCAAATGTGAAGAGCCTACCATGTTTCTCACCTATGGCTATCTTTTTGAAGCCTCAGCATGGACCCTCCACATAAGATCCATGCTAGGTGAACCTAACATGCAACCCATTTTCTACAATTCAACCTACACTTATTAGGTTTTTGGTGATAGTGAGTGTTGGGAAAGATGGATGGACACTCCAAGAAATGAGTAGGTACTACTAATCCTTGCTTTGTACCAGCCCTCTTTTGCTTTAGAGTTGTGTTCTAGGCTTGCTTAGCTTTCCAATGAAACTAAACAAGTGCCTATGTACTTTGGAAATGATGTGAGAAATAATTGATACAAAACAGCCTACTTCCAACTTCAAGAATCAATGAAAACCTTCTATTTTTGTTCACACACCTGTTGCTTGTTAAGCTTAGTGCTTCTAGTATAGTACGAATTAGAAAAATTCCTTTTGGAGATATCAAATAAGCTTAATGAGCTAATGATTCCAAGTGGAAACACTTAAAATGATGCACTATACACAGAGCAATCAATTTAGCAATCAAATCATTACCCCCAATTTTTTAGGACCTCTGTACAGTTTGATCGGTGACCACCTCGATGCACATTTCTCCTAATTTACTGAATAGAATGTCTTCAAAAGTCTGTCAGCATGTAGAGCATTTAGAACTGATTCCAGCAAGCTATAGAACATTGAAAATGGTGAAGAAATGACTACGATATGAGCAATACAAAATGACTATGTTGAATGACTATGATAGAGAGATCAACAGATGTAATGAGTGATCTATTTTATTATGAAACAATGTTGTACATGATCATTGGCATGATGATCAATGCCCAATGATAGATAGAGGTGTAGGCTATGATGTGAGCCTTTCTCCTTTACAAATTGATCAACAAAAAAATCAGGATAGTAGTGATCTCTACCGCATGTCTTCTACATTCATCTTTTATAGATGTTCCATTCAAAATTTGAATTTGAATTCAATTTTGGCTCTCACTAAAAGTGTCCCCCTAATCTAGGAGATATTCTCTCCAAATGAATTCGTAGCTTTTCTATGTAACAAACTCCACGAGTTTGGTGGTAGCTAAATTATTCCTCTAAGTCAAATAGACTTTTACAAGTGGTAAGAAAGTAAAGAATCCATAGCAATGGTTCTCATGGAACTTCAAACATTTGCACATAAAGTCTTTATATCTAGCCAAGTGTGTAGGCTTGGTATTTGCACCAACAGCTCCCCCTCAAGCCAAACATCTTGGCCTCATCTTCTTATTCACTCTTCTTGAATGTCCTGCAATCCAATCATAGACTTAAACCTGTAAAGTTTTGTACCATCTAATGTTGTAGTCAATAAGTCTACACATTGCATATTAGTTGATACATATGCTAACTGAATTTCCTTGCTCAATAGCTTCTCTCTCACATAATGATAGTGAACCTCTATATGCTTGGTCCTAGCATGTTAAATAGGATTTGCTGCAAGATGTAGTGAGCTTGTATTATCTCCAAAAATCATTGGAGATGTATTATGCAAACCCAAATCTTTATATAACAATCTAATCCATATGGCCTCTTGAGTAGCATTGGCCAATCCTCTATATTGTGCTTCTGTAGAAGATAAAGCAACAGTAGGTTGCTTCTTGGAAGACCATGATATAGGTTTGTCTCCTACAAAAGATAGGTAACCTGAGGTACTCCTTCTATCATCTTTGCAACCTGCCCAATCTGCATCTGAATATATCTTGATGTCCAAATATGACATATAAGGAAATTATAATCCCTGATTTAAAGTGCCCTTAAGGTACTTCAAAATCCTCTTGGCACCTTCCAAGTGAGGTGCCCTAGGTTTATGCATAAATTGACTTAAGACACTTACTCCATAAGCAATATCAATCCTTTTCAATGTATCATAGTTCAAGCTTCCCACTATGCTTTGGTAACCTGCAATATTCTCAAGCTCATCACCTTCATGAACACTTAACTTTTGGTTTACCTCCATTGGAGTGCTTGCTACCTTGGCATCCTGCAAATGAAACTTCTTTAACATGTACTCTATATACTTTCTCTGAGTAATGTAAATTCCACAGTTAGTATAGACTAAGTCAAGTCCAAGAAAATACTTTAGTGATCCTAGATCACTGATTTTGAACTCCTGCATCATTTGATTTTTAATCTACTTGATGCCATTAACATCATTACCTGTGAGTATGATATTATCAACATATACACATAGACATATCACCTCTGAATTACTCCTCTTAACAAACAGAGAAGAATCTGCTTTACTCATGATGAATCCTTGATCCTGAAGGTATGTTGTCAACCTATGGTTCCATGCCCTAGGTGCTTGCTTCAATCCATAAAGAGCTTTGTTCAGTTTACATACATGATTTACTTTGATTGGTTCCTCATAGCTAGGAGTTTGAGACATGTACACCTCCTCTGAAATCCAGCCATTTAGAAATGCATTTTTTGCATCCAATTGGTACATATTCCAATTCTTTGATGTGGCTATTCCAATTCTTTGATGCAGCCACACTTACCAATACCTTGATGGTTGGCATTTTGGCCATAGGTGAGAAGGTTTCTTCATAATCAACTCCTTGGGTTTGTGCGAAACCCTTAGCCACAATTCTAGCTTTGTACCTGCTTATTGATCCATCAGAATTCATCTTAATCTTATAGATCCATCTAAAACCAATTACCTTCATAGACTCTTTCTTTGGCACTAGCTCCCAAGTATCATTCTCCTTGAGTTCTTCAATTTCCTCATCCATAGCTTCCTTCGATTCTGCTTTGGTCTTTGCCTCTTCATATGATGATGGTTCTTCAAATGACAAGTCTTCTGCAAGATAAACAGAGTGCTTAGTAACTAAAGAAGTGTCATACCCATATCTGATTGGCTTCTTGCTCTCCCTTTGTGATCTTCTGATTTCTTGGTTGGATGATTCAGTTATATCTTCCAACTTCTTCATCTTGACTTTGCCTTTGGATTTCCATGCCTTGAATTCCTCTATGTTGAGATGTCCTCATCATCTGAATTAATGTCTTCAATCTGGTTTCCTTACTCCTTGGTGAGGCTTGGAAATTCCTCTTCCAAGTCATAAGGTAGATTTACTCTTTTGCATTCACTTTCAAACCAAGAGTCATTCTCATCAAAGACATCTCTACTGACCATAAATCCTTTGTTGGAAGGATTGTAGAACCTGTATCCTTTCTGATTCAATTCATACCCTATGAAGATGCACTTCTCTGCCTTAGGGTCTAGCTTACCTCTAATTTGAGATGGTATATGCACATAAGCAACACATCCAAAGATCCTACAATGATCAAGTGAAGGTCTTCTACCATGCCATGCTTCATATGGGGTCATCCCATCAAGAGATTTGGATGGCAACCTGTTTATAAGATAAGTGGTAGTAGATACACTTTCTACCCACAAGTAATTAGGTAATTTTTTTCATTTAACATTGACCTAGTTGTTTCAACAATTAGTCTATTCCTCCTCTCTGCTACCGCATTTTGCTCAGGGGTATACCTTGTTGTAATTTCTCTCTTGATTCCTCTATCTTGCAAGAATGCATCAAGCTCATTTGAGAAGTAATAACCTCCTCCATCTGACCTTAGTCTCTTTAGGCTTCTTCTTGTTTGGTTCTCAACAAGGGCAAGATAATTTTTAAAGCAACTGAATACTTCATCTTTGTGCTTCATAAAATATAAGATAGTCCACCTACTAACATCATCAATGAAAGATAAATCTAATAAAGCTCAATGAAGTGTCCCTGACATATACCGGCATGACCACTATACATGTCAGAGAAATGAAAAAGTGATACGTCTAATCCTAGATCATCACATGTTGAGCTTGTATCTCAACACTCCCCCTCAATCTCAACTCCATGTCCTCTAATCCAAGCATTTTCCGAGTGCTTTACTGAAAATATCAACAACGTGCTCATCTGTTCTCACATAAACAAGATCAATATCACCTGCTAATACCTTCTCTCTGATGAAGTGATAATGTACCTCGATATGCTTTATTCTAGCATGAAAAACCAGGTTGCATGCTAGTTGTATGCTACTAAGATTATCACAATACATGGTGATAGGCTTTTGCACTTCCACACCTAAATCTGCAAGTAGCATCTCTAGCCATGATGCCTCACATGCTGCCACTACAACACCTCTATACTTAGCTTGTGTACTTGACAAAGCAACAGTGGGTTGTTTCTTGTTGCTCCATGTAATAGTTGCACCTCCAAGTGAGAATAGAAAGCCACTAGTAGATCTTCTATCTGGAATACTACTAGCCTAATCTACATCGATGTATCCACGAACATGCAAATCGACACCAGCTTCATAAAACAATGCATAATCCAAAGTAGCACTCACATAATGTAGAGTGTGCCACAAAGCATCCAAATGTGGCTTCTTGGGAACCTACATAAACTGACTTTCAAGTCCAACAGTATAGCTTAGATCACGCTTTGTAATTGTGAGATATATAAGACTTTCCATAATTTTCCTGTACATAGTAGCATTTTCCAATGCTTCGCTCGATGTAGTATCCAACTTCAAATTATGATCTAATGGCATAGAAATTGGCTTACAATCAGCCATACCATACTTTTGCAGCATATTCAAGGCATATTGCCTTTGTGAAATTCATATACATGTTTCTCTATGTATAAAATCAATGCCCAAGAAGTAGTGAAGCACACCAAGATCTTTCATGTCAAATTCCTGCATAAGAAGTTGCTTGACCTCTTTAATGCTTTCTTCATTATCACCACCTACAATCAAGTCATCAACATAAATAGCCACAATTGTGATGCCATCATCACCCTTCCTTGCATATAGTGAATTATCTGCATCACTCATAGAAAACCCTATGGTGGTTAAGTAATCAGCAATCCTTGCATGCGATGCATGAGGAGCTTGCTTCAGTCCATACAAAACCTTTTGCAACCTACAAACATAGTCTCGATGCTCTGAATCTTTATATCATTGTGGTTGGTCCATGTATACTTCTTCCTGTAACTCACCATGTAGAAAAGCATTCTTCACATCCATCTGATGCAAAGTCCATCCATTTGTTGTAGCTAATGCAACAAGTGTTCTAATAGTAGATATTTTAGCTAATGGGCTGAAGTTTTCCTCAAAATCAATGCCATAAGTTGTGCATATCCTTTTGCTACCAAATGTGCTTTATACCTACTTATGCTACCATCACCATTGTGCTTTACCCTGTAAACCCACTTGCAACCTATGGGTTTCTTTCCTTGTGGCAATGGAACCAGCTTCCATGTATCATTTACATAAAGTGCAGCCATCTCCTCATCCATAGCTTTTTCCCAATTTGCATTTCCATTTTCATCTTCAAAACAAGAAGGCTTAGCATCTTGTATTACCTTTGTCATGTAGGCACAATGACGAGCCATGTAACTATCATATGTCAATCATTGCACTGAGTTCTGCATCCTCCTAGATCTTCTTGGTCCTGGGTCACTTCTCCTTGTATCATCTGCATGTGCCTTTCTTACTCCTAGAGTCTTCACAGAGGGCAATCCAAGTTCCTCATCAAGACTATTTTCTGAATCGCTTGAATCTCCATCAACGTCTTCAAAACGTGTAGATGTTTTATGACCAGCAGAAAGCTTTTCTTTACCTTTCTTGGATGTATTTGATGCATTTTCTTGACTAAAATTTCCACGCAATCTTTCACTCCATGGATTTGAGTTGGAACTATTGCTTGGTGATGCATCCCGTCCACTCAAAACTTGAGATTCTGCACTTGATTTTTCAACATTTTCTTTGGCATTTGGTTCAAGATTTAGTCCTTCTTTGGCATCTACATAGAAGATTGACATTGTTGGAAGTGAGGTAGGCCCTTAGGCTCATGTCACAGGTCCATGGTTCCATAGTTCCAGTCATGTACAACATTAATTCTAACAATCTTCCATATTGACAAAACATGAACATACCACAACTTAATCATACAGATGATGAGATAAAGATAGAGAAAGAATAGACGACATGTGTAAGGAGGTTACGTAAGCCATCGCTTACTCATAGTATCATATATACCAATGTTCAATGTACAATGTGGGAGTAAAATTCTCAACCATTCTATGTGATGAGAAATAGATGTATGAGTGAATGTACAATGTAACAAACATATTCAGATGTATGGGCAGTAATCTGAATATACATGAGATGTGTGACCTTATAGGTTATAGAAGAGTGAATATGAGTGACTGAATGAGGAAGGATCAGTGTGAAACTGATGGTCAACAAACCTACATCTAAACTTAGGCTATGGAAGACCCTAAGTCAGATACGTGTGTGAAAAGATCACATACTTATAAAGTAGCATAGAATGCTAACAAGATTGTTGCCAGAAATCTTCAAACTCATGTGAACACACCTTCTCAAACACCTCATCAAATATGCATAAAGCATATACGTACTGATTCTCTTGTACCTATGCCGAATAGGACTCCTTCTGATATGAATGCCACAGCCTCCATAAACTTCAAGTAGTATCTGTGTGCATAAAGAGAATATGTACCTGAAAACTTTAACATAAGATGTGAATCTTATGTTAAACACCATCCAATGTCTTTGAAGTAGCCAGACATCTTCTTGTAGAAGATAATCTTCAACCTAACATCTTCTTGTAGAAGATGATCTTCAAATACATCATGTAGATGGGCGATCCTCACCATCAAGCTGCCAATGACCAAGTCTTCTTGCCATGAACAAGAGATAACCTCCTCTCCATGAGCTAGAGTGTGAGCACACCCTTCATCTTCTCCAAGAAGAATCACCAAGAAGAACTCCATAGCTACTCCTCAACAAGCTTCAAGTTAGCACCATGGCTGCCCCATGTGCTAGATGAAACACCACCTCTATTGAGGTCCAAGCTTTAGAAAGCTTGTGTTGATCCTAGGTGAAGGATACATAGAAGAGACCCAAGGTGCTTCTTATATAGTAGATTGTCCCTCTTGAAAAGCTGATAATAAAGCAAGTGCTCAATAAAGCATAAGCGATCCCACATATATATTAACCTATTCCGTTCGCATTTATGTTAAGAAAAAGAATAGGATGCAGGCTTTCAGAAACCATCCCTACGGCAAGGTGGTCATCCAAAGTCGGTGGCTCGTTCTTGGCCCAATTTTTGTGATTTTACTACTTGAGCTCTTAGGGTGGTAGAGTATGTTCGTCTTTTGGATGGCGAAGGACCTGCTGATGGCTACCAACTAGTCTATTGATACTAATAGTCTGAAACTTGAATCTCTTAAGTACTTGCTATTAAACCAATGAAGACAATCAACAATGTACGATAGTCTAAAAAAAAATCTATCTCCGTCGTCTTTGTAATCCGAAAAATATCAGAAAAAATGCCGTCTGCTATCGAGTTTAATTAAAGCAAAAACTTAAAGATTCTTTCGCGTTTTCGTGTTGCCTACGACGGGACTCGTACCCAGGCGGGTGGGTTGAGAGGCGGTTGACTTATCCAAGGCGCCCAATGCCATTTGTTGTACAAGGAATGCGGGTGGGTTGAGAGGCGGTTGACTTATCCAAGGCGCCCAATGCCATTTGTTGTACAAGGAATATAAAAGTAAACAGTACATGATGTACTAACCGCCCGTCTACTTGTCTTGAAAGACTAAGAAGAGCAAGTACACATGCTATTATCTGTGAACAATTCTTGACCAATTGGCATTGTTTCCAACAGACATTTCATCAACTTCCACATGTCTACTCACTTTTAGCTATCATTTGAGTGGATTATAGCATTTAAATCCCTTTTGCTCAACGGAGTATCCAATGAAGACACTATTTTCTGCTTTTGGGTCAAGCTTCATCCTCAACTCATCTAGAACATGTACATATGTAATACAACCAAAAACTTTCAGATGTGATAAGTTTGGCTTTTTACATGTAAACTTCTCTTTATGTGTAATTTAATGTAAAACAGCAGTCGGAGATTTGTTCATGATGTATACAACAGTATGAATAGTTTTTGTCCAATAACAATGAGGCATATTCTTCTCAGCCATCAAGCCTCTTGCTATTTCTGCAATATGTCTATTTTTGCATTCAACATCACCATTCTATTGTGGTGTGTACTTGCATGAAAATTGACCGTCGAATTCCATGATTTTTTAGAAAATTGTTGTACTCATTTGACATGTATTCACCTCCTCCATCAGATCTTAATGTCTAGATATACTTCCCTGTCTGCTTTTCCACCATAGCTTGAAAAATCTGGAAGTGAGTGAACACCTCACTCTTCTCTTTCATGAAATATACCCACACTTTTCGTGTATGATCATCAATAAAAGTAACATAAAACCTACAACCGCCCATAGATGTAGTCTTTGCAAGACCCCAAAAATGTGTATGTACTATTTCTAGTATGTTCTCACTAACATGCTTGTCATGTGGAAATGGTGCTCTTGACTGTTTTCCAAATTGACATGTTGCACATACCTTTTGCATCTCTGCAACCTTGAAATTTGGTAGTCCATGGACAATCTCCTTTGACTGCATCAATTTCAACCTTTTCAAGTTTGCATGTCCAATCCGTTTGTGCGAGATCTCTATATTAGCAATGACTCATGTACCTTTTGCAAACATGGTTACATTCATTTCAGGAATTTTCACAGTTAAGGTGAACATCCTATCCACTTTGTTTCCTTTGGCAATCAATCTTCCATCCCGTTTGTATTCTTCTACATATAACCCATCAGCATTGAACCTGACTTGTAATCCCTGGTCAACCATTTGTCCAACAGAAACTAGATTCTTTGTTATATTTGGAACATGCAGCATATCAGCAAGATTTTTTACCTTCCCATCCTCCATAGACAATGATATGTTTCCTGTATGCTCGATAGGGTGTGATGTGTTATAAATTGTTTCAACATATCCAAGAACTGGCAATTTTTGCAAAGTACTAAACCATTCCGCATGACTGGTTTTGCAATTTGAAGCACCTGAATCAACATACCAGACATTATCATTCGATTTTGAAACACCAGCAGACATTGTATTCATCATGTGATGTTGAACCTTGAATAGCTTTTGAGAATCATCTGCACTTGTGGATGCATAGTTGCTTTGCTACCTTTTGTTATTTTGAGTCGTCAAGCTGCAATCATGTTCAAAGTGTCCAGGTTTACCACAATTCTAGCATCATTTACTGTCATTACTTGAATCATTTCTTTGGAATTTGTGACCTCTTTGGCTCCCCTTGCCTCAAAATTGTCCTCTTCCTCTTGCATGATTCTGTTGTTGACCTTGGTCTTGGTTACTGTTTCCTCTTCCACTTCCAAAATCTCTACCTCTTCCTCTTCCTCTGCTAGAGTAGAATACCTGCTCAGAACTAGGTTTTCCTTGGGAGTTTGAATCCTAACCAAGATTCTTTTCTTCAATAAGCAGCAGAGCTACCAGATCAGCAAAATTTGGAATATTTTCCCTAGTATGTATAGAAGTTCTGAATTTCTTATATGTAGCTCCTAAACCACGAAGGCACACTTCCACCTTATCATTATCATCTATGTTCATGCCAATAGATGCAAGTGACTCACATATGCTTTTGATTTTTAGGGTGTAGTGACTTACCAACATGCCCTTCTTCTCCAATGTATGCAGCTCGTTCTTGAGTTGTAATTTCTGTGCCTTTGTATTGGTCTCATACAATGTGACCAAACTTTTCCAAGCCTCTTTTTGGAGACTTGGCATCCTATATGTCAATCATGCTATCCTGTATGCTAACACATAGCCAATACATTACCTTTCATGCTCCTTGATTCCATTCTCCATATGCTCTTAACTGGTTTGCAGTCCAATTCCTCTTTGGTAGCTATGGAGCATTTTTGTTCTCTCCTTTGATGTACTTCCAATAGCCTTTCTCCATCAAGAAATTCGTCATTCTGAATCTCCAAGCACGGAAGTTGTTCTTGTCCAGCTTATCGCTCATAAGCTGACTCATTCCATCTGCATTTGCCATTTCTGCAGCTATTCACAACACTTCAAAACACTACAAGCAACACTTTTTCTTGAACACTATCGCACTATGACGTGACAGTTCAATCTCAAAAAAACATAGTTTTCGTGTAACAATAGTACATGGAATCGCTTGAAATTCTAGATCTAGAATATATGAGTGTTGTTGAACACGGCACAAGTTATAGTTTTTGAAACGGACCTGGTTTTTTTGTGGGCGCTACCTTGTGGGCTCAAAATAGAGGTCGAGATGGCTCCGAAACTTCAATCTGACAAAAAAAGCGAATCTAAAGGAATAACTCTCAAAAATATTTTAAGCTCTTCTACCTTCACACCAATTTTCATGGCAATCTGAGGTCCTTTGTGAATCGCGCTTTCTGCATGCCTTGTCGCGTACTCTTCATCGTCGGCCTTCTCCATGAGCTCTCTACAACCATAGTGGCTCTGCTACCATGTTACGAGGAAGGAGATAAAGGAGAGATCTCACACACACACCCTCACAATCAAAGAGAATCACACACTCAGATTGAGGCAAGGAAGAATGATCTTCTTCTTCTTCTATCACGTAAAAAGAAATGTACAAGAATGACCTAAAAACAAGAATACAACTACTGCAATATATGAAGGCCACTACATAACGAAAAAACTAATGTCCGCAAATGAGTGAGCTAGCAAGAAAAAAATGTGCCATCACTCGCCGTAGATAAATCTAGTAAACCTCAATGAAGTGTCCCTAACATATACCGGCGTGACCACTATACATGTCAGAGAAATGAAAAAGTGATACGTGTCATCTTGGATCATCATAGGTTGAGCTTGATATCTCAACACTTAACATGTGTCCCACTAAAGCATTGCAGTCTATCACTCCATATGAGGGTTGGCATGGTCGCAAGCCATCTGTTGCTCATGTGTGTGTCTTTGGTTGTTTGACATATGCATTCGTGCCTGAACAACAATGTAGGAAATTGGATGATAAAGCAGTGAAATGTATTTTTGTTGGGTACAGTTCTCAAAGCAAAGGCTATTGTTTGTATCATCCACAGACTACATGCATTTTGGTTAGCCATGATGTTGTTTTTATGGAAGATGCTATTCAGCCAATACTTTCATGTGCTAAGGAGACATTAATTGGCTCCAAAGATGTATATGACACATTGCTGCCTCTTTTTATAAGTGGATAATCTATTGCTGGTCAAAATGAGGCACCTTCTCAGCTTTTATACGTTTCACATGATGATGTAGATCATTCCATTTCTTATGCAAATTTATATGATGCACTTATTGATGAGAGAATTGATATAGAGGAAGTAAAAATTATGCCAAAATGGCTAGTGCAAACTTTGCAAGATAGCAAATTAGATGTACCTCTAACATATTATACTTGATCAGACTCTCATAGGGCTTCTTTTACATTAGATTGCTATCCTATGGTTGCCTCTAGTCTTTGTGATGAAAATGAGCCTATTTCGTTTGATGAAGCACAAAATTCTAAAAATTGGATGGCGGCTATGCAATCAGACTATGATGCTATTATGAGAAATGGTATCTAGTCTTTATGTGAATTGCCTCCTAGCAAGATAGTCATTGGCACTAAGTGGGTATATAAGCTAAAGCATAAGTTTGATGGAACAATTGATAGGTATAAGTCTTGGCTTGTTGCAAAGGGTTATGCTCGAGAAAGAGGCATTGATTTTGATGAGATCTTTGCTCCTACATGCCAAAGGACTATTGCTTGTAGCATCTATGCATTTGCAACTCATCATGGTTTGAAAGTACATTAGTTGGACATGAAAACTACATTTCTTAATGGTGACTTGCATGAAGAAGTGTATGTTTTTCATCCCCATGGTTTTGTGCAAAAAGGGCATGAAAACAAAGTGTGCAGATTGAAGAAGGCATTATATGGTTTGAAGCAAGCACCACGTGCTTAATATGAAAAGATATATACCTATCTGATTGCACATTGTTTTGAGAATACTCCAATTGAGAGCATCTTATATGTTAAGCGCTTTTGATCATCGTTGTCTATGTTGATGATATGCTGCTCACTGGTCCTCATGAGAATCAGATTGGTGATTTTAAGGCTGATTTGTATGCCTCATTTGAGATGTTAGGTTTGGGGCATTTGCATCATTACCTAGGCATACAGTTCATGCAAGTTGATGGTGGAATAGCTTTGTGTCAAAACAAATATATTGACATATTATTGCCTCATTTCGGCCTTGAAGACTACAAACCTATTGCCACTCCTATGGAGATAGGTTTACGATTGAGTCTTCATGATGCTAGAGATGCATTTGATGTTGTTCTCTATGAAAAGGCTATTGGATCCATGATTTACTTATGCATTACTTGGCTGAAAATTCAGTTTGTTGTGTCACATGTGAGCAAGTTTATGCATTTCCCAGGTGTCAAGCATTGGTAGACAGTTAAGCACATTTCATTAATTGAGTGATACCTGACTACTTGGAGTGTTTTATCCCAAGGGAAAATCACTATCGCTAGATTTACATGCTTTTTTTGACTTTGACTTGGCTAGTTGCTATGACACTCGTGTGTCCACTAGTGGTTTTTGCTTCATGTTTGGTAGCTTATGCATATCTTGGTTGAACAAAAAGCAGCCTACTGTGGCCACTTCTAGTTGTGAGGCTTAGTATAGGGTAGCTTTCATAACAACTATTGAGTGTGTGTGGCTCAAAGGTCTTATGGATGATTTGGGTGTTAGTTAGTCTTCTACCACCACCATCTTCACTGATAGTTAAAGGGCATTGGTAGTTTCAAGGAACCCTGTGTTTCATGCTTACACTAAGCACATTGAGGTGCAGTATCATTATTTCAAGGAGAGGTTCTTTAATGGAGAGAGTAGTTTGGCATATGTGCCCACATAGGAGAACATTGCAGACCTTTTCAAAAAGGCTCTACCAAGGGAGACGTTTGAAGATTTCCACAAAGCTTTGCCCTTATTTCTTTTTGTGGATTGATTCTACATAGCTTGGCACTTTATTATACATGAGTGCCAGCTCCTTGTTCACCACATGGCTCCCAAGGGGGATTTGTTGATATATTTAGATGGTGATGTGTGTGAACACACTAGGGCCACTCGGGCACTTTTTTCCCTCTTTAGGAGGTTTTTTTCCCTCCACTTCTATATATGCCTATAACCCTAATGGGTCACTTATCTCTATATATTCTCTTGGTAATACATCTAGAATTGTGTTGTTGTACTCCAAGCTTCTTCTTCTTCTTCTTCCTTGTGCTATTTGCATGCTTCTATAGACCTCAAATTCCAACACTTATTTGCATAAATAGCAGTTGTAGAGTTACATTGAAAAGAGCTACCTTCCTTCATGTTGTTGTTGGCTCCTTGATTGAAGAGGTGATGAAGAAATATGTTGAATTCAAGTGTTCTACACATCCATGATGAGGTCATAGGCAATTATAAATGATTTCCATTGCCTATCAGTCCTAAAACCATTTGGTATGTGCCTCATAATGGCTTCATCTTCAATCAACTCTCCAATTGATGCCAATTAATCTGCAACGTCCTTAACTTTGGTGACAAAAACTATCATTGTCTGCTTAGGTGTTTTCTTCATTTGATTGAATATATTCCACATGTGATTCTTCCTAGCTTTCATGCTAGCAGAGAACAATGTCTCAAGTGCATGCCAAGTTTCTTGTGATGTATTAAAACTTCTAATATGTGGAAGCAAGAAATCAAAGATAGAGTTTATAATGTAAGATGTGGCTTGAGCATCTTTTGCACACCACAATATCAACCTTTCTATTTCTCTTTGTGTAGGTCCTCCCTTCAATCTAGTTATAGGCATGACTTCATCGCCCTTTACTTCTCCATAGAGATTTCTACCTTGTAAGTAGGCTTCCATTATGATTTGCCAAAAAACATAGTTGTTCCTATCAAGCTTCTTGATCATGGAAGGAAATCCATCACCCATTTTGATTGAAGAGAGCTCTGATACCAATAAAAGTGCTTGAAAGGAAGAAGATAATAGACATTAATCGTTGCTCTAAGCTATGAAATTTGATTAAGCTAACCAACATAGAACCTACCCTCTAAGACTTGAAAGTTGTGTTTGACCTTATGAGCTTCAATTTAATGCAACAAAACACCTTATGTTCTATGTAATATCACCATGAACAAAATGGTGCAAAATAGACTACTTGCACATGCAATAACTATGAGACTTTTTTGTTTATGAATGGAAGATGCTATGTAAAACACATGGTAGGCATAGCCTATTTACAATTGATCAAATCCATCTTAAAGGAAGATACCTTATAGGTTTAGGAAGCTATTATGTACCAAAGTAAGATAAATTAACAATGCATGCTTCAATTTTGAGCTTAACACTCATAGGTGGTCATCCAGACTTTTTAGAAAAGAGCAATAATAGACCCAAAGAGAAAGAATTAGCTCTATCTCACAGTAGGAAAGTTCGAATTGGAATTATGAGCAAAGAGAACCAAGCTCTACAAGTCAATTGATTATGAAGAAGAAGATGCACAGAAGCGACAGTGAGCAAGAAGGTGATTCAAACTTAATTGTATTCACTTCTTCTTGTAGTACAAATGTGTAGCATGATTTTATACACTCATACAAGTATCCTTGTGATGTTCCATGAATCCCAACAATCAATTTCTTCTCACAAATCTTGCGGTTGTTTGGTATGACATGTTCTCTTTTCCTACAATCTAGGAGTGTAGTGGAAGATCACATCTAATTTGTGATTGATCTATGTGTGGTGGGAGACTCTGACCACTTGACGCATGGCCTAAAGGGCTTCAATTACATCCTTAAATAAGAACTAGTGTTATCGTACATAAGAAATTGTTCAAACGCGTGAGTATACAAAGGATTATATGAAGCCATATACTTTTGCCACATGAGTAAAGATTATTTCAAGAAATAAAGTTGATTGTTCTTAATGAGAGCTTTATACTCCAAGCACATTGAAAGCTTGTTTTTTCTTACAATATGTAGTAGCCTAAAGATGGCCCCATCGTGGATAATTTCACAACCAAGATATTCTAGCTCATTGGAAAAGGTCTCATGATCTTGACTATTATGAATGCTGGGGGAATCTTCAATATGATGTTTTGTGATTATCCTTAGCTGAGAACATATAGGGTGTTTTTTGATTTTCTTATTTCCAATAGAAACCCTCTATGACTCATTTTCTGTTACACTTATGTGTTCCTCGAGTAGCTTTGATGTGAACCTTTTCCCTATACATGGGCACTTTTTACTCTAGTGCTGGCTAGAGGTTTTTTCCCCATGTTACCACATACTTGATACTCTCATATGTGGTGGTACTTTGTACTTAGGGATATTACTCAACTCTTACTTCAGTTCAGTTCATCGATCAATAGAGAGAGCTATTCCAGCCATCGTCTTCTCCGTGTGTCTTGTTGCGTTTGTGCTCCTTGTGTGTCTCTCGCACTTCTACACACACCCAACAGTGGTATCAGAGCAGGTTCAGCTTCTTCTCAAGTTTCGGTTTTTCGCGTCGCGGGGTGCGCGCACTTTAACAGTGCAAATCCACTTCAGAGCATAGAACTGTGAATTTCAGTAGCCCGAAAACATTTCCACCAGGCGCGCTGAGGTTTTACCCCCATTTCGAAGCCATTCATGCAGTCAGAATCGCCATCAGAGTGACGGTTTCTTAGCTGAAATTTCAGCACTCATTTCAGCTTTCGTCGAAGTGAAGATTTTGTCACATTGTTGTTCCTTAGTGAAATGGCGGGCAACAATGACTTGTTTGGCATGCTTCAAGCTCAAGATAAGCTTGATGGGACCAACTATCCGATGTGGTCTTACATGATGAAGCATGTTCTTGTTGCAAAACAACTTTGGAACATAGTGGGAGATGTAGATCGAAGACTGACAGGTGCTTCTACTTCACAGTCTACTGTCACAGATGGAGCTTCTTCTTCGAGTACAGTGGTTTCTCCTTCTCCACCTACACAAGAGTAGCTTAGATGGGATGGAAAAGATGCTCAAGCTCATGCTTTGATTGCACTTTCAGTGAAGCATCATATAGTTCCACACATTCGGTCATATTCTACATCACGACAAGCATGGGATATTCTTGCTTCTTTGTATGTTGTGCGTAATGAAGCACGTGTTGCATACTTGTGTATGGCTGAAAATGAGTCGGCGGATGTGTATGTGACACGCATCAAGGACTTGAAAGAGCAATTGGCAAACATAGATGAGATCATTCCAGATGCATCACTCATTTCTACATTGTTGAAAGGATTACCGGAATTTTTTCAAAGCTTTGCTACTACACTCCCTTTGGTTGCAAAAGGAAATCCTAATATGTATGCATTTGATGAGGTTGTGTCTCTTCTTTTGAAAGAAGAGCAATCTAGAGTGAATAGGAGTGGTTTGATTGAGGGAATGCAAGCACTTGCTATCTCACAAAAGGGGAAAAGCAAGTATGGTTCAGCTTTGGGTTCATCAAAACCAAAGCCTCAAGCTTCCTCTTCCACTCATTCCTCTAATGATGGTGATTTGCAAAAGAAGAAGAGATGCAAATATTACCGGAAGGCTGGTCATACTATTGATGAGTGTAGAAAGCTTGCAAAACGCAATGAAAAGAAGAAGGAATCGGGCATGTCTATTGCTGAAAATTCAGCAAATGCAAAGAATGATGAAGCTAACATGGCTCAAGATTTTTGGGCATGTGTTGTTACATGTCATTATGATGCTTCTTTAAATTCTAAATGTATGGTTGTGAGTGAGGCTGATTCGGATTGGTTCTTTGATAGTGGTGCTTCAAAGCACATAACATCATGCAAAAGATTTTTTGCCTCTTTGAAAGATGCACCTAAAGGAGGACATGTGGTGTGTGCAAACAATGCCTCTTATCCTATCATTGGAGTAGGAGAAATTGAGCTTACAGCTGCAAATGGAGGTGTGATTCTCTTGAAAAATGCATTGTATGTGCCCGGTATCAAGAAGAACTTGATTTCAGTTCCGTTGATTGCCAAAGCTGGATTTCATGTACACTTTGTTGATGATAAGTGTATGGCTCATGATTTCAGTAATGGTGATGTTATTGTGATGTCCGATACATTATGTAATGGTTTGTATTACATGGATACATACAAGAGGGCTACCTCGAATGCCTTGGTTGCTCATACTTCTTCCATGGTTGAAATGGAGCTTTGGCATGCTCGTTTTGGTCACTTGAACTTCAATAGTTTGCTCTACTTGCAAAAGAAGGACATGGTTATTGGTTTGCCTACACTTGAGTCCATTGAAAAGCATGCATGTGAAGGTTGCATTCTTGGAAAAATGCATCGTGCTTCTTTTCCAAAAGATAGTCATACACACACTACAAGAAAATTACAACTTGTTCATAGTGATGTATGTGGTCTGGTCAAGAATCCATCTTTTGGGAAGCATGTATATTTTGTTACCTCTATTGATGATGCTACTCGCCATACGTGGGTGTATCCTATGAAAGCAAAGAATGAGGTATTTTCTTGCTTCAAAGCATTTTTAGATATGGCTGAAAATTTTTCTTCACAAAAGCTTTTGACTCTACGCACGGATCGTGGTGGTGAATACATGTCACATGAGTTTAATGCTTTTCTTCGTGAAAGAGGTATTTCACACCAATGTACGGTGCCATACACACCTCAACAAAATGGTGTTGCCGAGCGTAAAAATAGAACTCTACTTGAAATGGCACGATGTATGGTTAAAGGAAAGCATCTTCCTCATAAGTTTTGGATGGAAGCGGTCATGTGTGCAAATTATGTGTTGAATCGCTGTCCTACAAAAGCATTGAGAGTCATCACTCCTTATGAGGCTTGGAATGGTCATAAGCCTATGGTTAGTCATATGCGTGTGTTTGGTTGTTTGGCATATGCTCTTGTGCCATCACAACAATGTCACAAACTTGATGACAAGGCAAAGAAATTTATATTTGTTGGATATAGTGCTGAAAGTAAGGGATATCGATTGTACCATCCATTGACAAACACAATTATTGTGAGTCGAGATGTGGTATTTTCTGAAAATTCAGTTTTTCCTCTACTTGAATGCAAAAAACTGCCAACAGTTAGCTCACAAGATGTGTTCGATACACTCATGCCTTTGTTCCAAAATGGTGCGCTTGACTATGGCCATGTAGACGAGCCAACTGAGGTTCAAAGGGCTGAAAAATTCCAGCCAAATAGGGCTGAAAATGTTGAGAATTTCCAGCCAAACATGGCTGAGAAATTTCAGCCAAAAATTGCCAAAACTGTTGGAAATTTCCAGCCACATATGGCTGAACATTTGCGTCAAAATATGGCTGAAAATGAGCATGAAATTCAGCCCACGCATGATGTACATATTGAAGATGTATTGCGTAATGAACACATGTCTATCAAGAGTGCACAATCTATGCCAAAGTGGCTGAAACAAACTTTGCAAGACAGCAAATTGAGTGCACCTTTACTTGGTAGAACAAGATCAAGCTCTCACCATGCATTAAGTAATTTTGTGGATTATTCTCTTATTGCTACAACATGTAATGAAGAGCCACTTTCTTTTGAAGATGCATGTGACGATCCACAATGGATGAGTGCTATGCAATCAGAAATGGATTCCATACATAGGAATGGTACTTGGAAGTTATGTGAATTGCCAAAAGGCAAGAATGCCATTGGTACAAAGTGGGTTTACAAGATTAAGAGAAAATATGATGGTAGCATTGATCGCTACAAAGCTAGATTGGTTGCCAAAGGATATGCGCAACAATATGGCATTGGCTATGAGGAAACTTTTGCACCTACTTCACGCATGACTACCATTCATACCGTGATTGCGTTGGCTGCCCATCGAGGTTGGAAAGTGCATTAGTTGGACATAAATCAAACCTTCTTGAATGGTGATTTGGAAGAAGAGGTTTATGTGAAGCAACCTCCTAGATTTGTTATGACAGGGAAAGAGCATATGGTTTGTCGCTTGCATAAAGCCTTGTATGGTCTCAAACAAGCTCCACGTGCATGATATGACAAAATACATAACCACTTGATTGCTCTTGGCTTCACATGTAGTCCGATTGAAAGCACACTCTATGTACGCAAAAATGGGGCTGATCTTATAGTGCTTGTTCTTTATGTCGATGACATACTCTTGACTGGGTCATGTGATGCAAAACTTTACATTCTTATGGCTGATTTGCAGCATACTTTTGATGTCACTTATCTTGGTCTTTTGAGCTACTATCTTGGCATCCAGTTTGTATCCATTGAGGGGGGAATTGTTATGCATCAAGCAAAGTATGTTGAAAAACTACTTCAGCGTTTTGACTTTGAGGATTGTAAGCCAGTTTCCACACCAGTTGAGACAAGATTCAGGTTCTCAGTTGAGGATTCCGGTGATGCATTTGACACTTCTCTTTATTAGCAAGTTGTGGGATGTCTTATATATGCATGCAACACAAGGCCAGATATACAGTATGCAGTTTCCCAGTTGAGTCGATTCATGCATAGCCCTGGCACTAAGCATTGGCAAGCGGTGAAAAGTGTGTTTAGATATCTTCGAGGCACTTTGAGCTTAGGTCTCTTTTATGGGAGAGATGTTCATCCATGCTTGCATGCTTTTACAGATAGTGATTGGGCTGGTTGTTATGATACTCGTGTGTCCACTAGTGGTAATTGCTTTTTCCTTGGAGACTCATGCATATCTTGGTTGAGTAAGAAGCAACCTACAGTGGCGACATCGAGTTGTGAAGCTGAGTACAGGGCAGTTTTCACAGCGACAGTGGAGTGTATATGGCTGAGACGCCTATTGATGGATCTTTGCATGGACATTGATGCTGCTACGCATATTCTCACAGATAGTCAGAGTGCTTTGGTTGTTGCACAAAACCTAGTGTTTCATGCACGGACCAAACATATTGAGGTGCATTATCACTATGTGAGAGAGCGCCTTCATGCAGGAGATATTGATTTGGTATATGTGCCTACACAAGATAATGTGGCAGACATATTCACCAAAGCTCTTCCACGGGAAAAGTTTGAAGCTTTTCGCAAAGCTTTAGGCTTGTTACCTTGTGGGGGCTGATCTGTCACTCCCTGTATGTGTTCACATCATTCGCTCTAGGGGGATTTGTTACACTTATGTGTTCCTCGAGTATCTTTGATGTGAACCTTTTCCCTATACATGGGCACTTTTTACTTTAGTGCTGGCTAGAGGTTTTTTTCCCATGTTACCACATACTTGATACTCTCATATGTGGTGGTACTTTGTACTTAGGGATATTATTCAGCTCTTACTTCAGTTCAATTCATCGATCAATAGAGAGAGCTATTCCAGCTAGCCATCGTCTTCTCCGTGTGTCTTGCTGCGTTTGTGCTCCTTGTGTGTCTCTCGCACTTCTACACACACCTAACATTTTCCACATTGGAGCCATTCGGTTTGTTCAGATGGGAGAAATACCTTTGGTTATTATTTACCTCATGACTATCATAGAGGTTAGGGTGAGAGTTCTCTTTATCCTCCTCACATTCTTCAATTTCAATGTCTAGAGACTAAACATGTCCACAAGGAGAACCTCATGGAACTTTTACTAAGTTGTTTCTTAGGGTGCTTGCTAGAAGGAACTTTTGTAGAACTAGTGATAGGAGTTGCGCCATTCTTCCTAGAGGCATGGGCTGAAGTATTTGCATTGCCCTATAAATTATCTTCATTAGGAGAACTATTCTTCAATAAGGGACGATCCTTAATGAAACTCCTTGCTTATAACAATTAAAATAATGAGACCTTATACAAGAAAAGTGAAAACCCTAAGACCAACAAAGTGTCATGCCCAATCCACCTCTCCCATGCGTGTGTTCATAACGCGCATTCCATCTCAAAATTTTGAAACCTAAACTTTTTTTTTTCAAAGAGGAAGATTGGCTAAAGCATAATCTCCTTTTTAGCTTGATCTTGATTGATAAAACAACTATACAAGTGCAGGGCATGATATCCATGGGACCCCTTGTATCCCACAAAATAGGAAATAAGATTGTCGAAGGAAACACTTGGAAACAATGGCCTAAAGGCATCTAGTTTAAACTTGCTCGAAGGCATTTCAATGGCTTAGGGTCCACAATTCTTCAACTGTCATAGGAGGGGTTGCGTCCTCGCCCTACCTCAAAAGGCGATGGGTTCAATTGTGAGACCTTCCTTGTCCCACAAAGCACAGGTTAGACTGCCCAAAGAGGACACTTGGAAAGGATTGCCCGAAGGTGATTGGTTTAAACGCGCCTGAACACAATAATATTCTGGCCTAGGGCTCACATCTATCCTACCATAAAAACAGGCTGAACCCTCACCCTTACCTCAAGAGGGGGAAGATTCAACCATGTGAAACGTGAACCCTAAGGTTTCTCCACCCACCACTCTTTAAGGAACCATGAAAAACGCGCTTGATAAATATCTTTCTTACATTTAATGCTTTGGAATTTGAAATAGTCCATAACGTATGGATAAGGTTTTTGGTAAAAATAATTATTCAAATAAAGAATAAAAAAGAATCGTCCCACTTCCAAATGGTGACCGTGTGAGCCCCACCAGCCGTTGGGTGGTCGCCTTCAATCTGATCCGTGACGAGAATTGGGACTGGAGAGACGGAGCTACCATTGCACATGGTCGTCTTCAATCTGATCCATGACGCGGATTGGGAGAGACCGGAGTCAAGATGGTATGACCGGAGTCAAGAGTTGTCTCTGAGTCCTGTGTAATACACAGAGTAGTTTGGCCTCTGTGTAGTATCTGTATAGTAGAGAGAGAGGTTTCTGGTAGTGTAGTAGAGGAGCGCCCCTAAGCCTGCAATGCTTAGCTTCTCTTTGCGCGTTTGAGCACCAGAAAGAAAGAATGGGGGGGTATTACCATGACCAAGTAAAGTACGAAGGGCGTCCATTTCAAGGGGCCTCCTTCGACACCACGAAGCTGAGCGAGCCCGTCCGAGATCAGCAATTCGATACTTCCACGTTCGAGCAGGGACCTTATCGACCTCAAACCTTCGAGACAACGAATCTCGATTCCCCGGTGCGAGGGCCTCAAACGACCAAGCACAATGTCCACACCTCTAGCAATCGCATTGAGCCTGACGCGCCGTCAGAAGGGGCTCCGGAGCAGCGGCAGTCGGTTACCGAGAGCAGTGCAATGGAGGCAAAAGTGGTTATTTCTGCCCTTTTACTCCGCATTTGTGCAGCTCTCAGTCTCATAATCGGCCTGGCCCTTATTGCCTCCTTCTCTATGACCGTCGATGGCCTCACGCTTTCCTTCAGTTCTTTCGAAAGTACCAAGTAAGCCAAAACATCGTTAGCTTCGGGCTCTTAACCTGTCGATTGAAGGGGTACGCTGACATGCGTGTGTGTGTGAGAGAGAGAGAGAGAGAGAGAGAGAGAGAGAGAGAGAGAGAGAGAGAGAGAGAGAGAGAGAGAGAGAGAGAGAGAGACTCGCTTTCAGGTATGCACTGGCGGTCACGATCTTAGGAATGGTCTACTCCATATTTGAACTCGTTTCCATGGCGAAACGACTACTTACGGGTGGGCTTATGTTTCGTGGGAGAATTTCATCATACATATCTTACATTGGCGATCAGGCACTGCCTCTGATTTTGAGTCTCTATTTGAGAGAGAGAGAGAGAGAGAGAGAGAGAGAGAGAGAGAGAGAGAGAGAGAGAGAGAGTTCTACAGATATGCATCGTCTTGCTGATGTCGGGAGGAAGCGCTGGAGCGGCGCTTTTGAGGGAGCTTGACGGCTTGACACCGGGTGACATTGCATTTTGCGACGCTACGGGTAATTTCTGTAGTCAGACTGCTGCAGGCGTGGCTATGATATTCCTGGGTATTTTCTTTCTCATATGCAGCTACGTAATCTCCGCAATCTGCTTTCACCAAAAGAAAGTTTGACTTTGATGCCTCCGTGACGGGAACACACGAGAAGGGACGGCTTGTGTCATCCTTTCGCATGGACTTGTTCTTTGTTTCTACTGTGCAACACAGAAGTTCTGCAACATCAGAACTACAAGGTTGCTTACATGATTTTAGGTCAGGTAGACGGACATGCTGCAAGGATCCGTGCTTTTATATTTACCGCATGGCCCTTTCCTGATTATATGTGTAGGTAACCCTCATTGTATGTGCCTGCTGATAAGTTACATCATCTCGACTACCCACTGTATGTGTTTGTTGACTACTTAGATCATCTGGACCCTCGATGTATCACATCATATGAATTGAACTGCTGTCGTGTTTGAGATTTGTTCTGATGTACGCTTGCTTAACCACAACCTCTGCGCGGCCACTCCATCTCTCGCGTACCGCAGGAACATGGAAGGTTGGTCGCCGGATTTCGGGTGAATTGACGGTAATAGATCAGATTAAAATCACGATTTTTCAATCATGGTATCGCGCACAAATATATGTGATACATTGCAGAGCCACCTTGTGTGCATTCGATCATATATTGGGAAGCGTCTGTATGAAATGCATGCGCCTCTTCACATGATGCATCGCACACATTCGATTTCTGTATACATTGTTGTATCCTCAACAGGTTAAGACAGAGATTCACATTGCAGAGTACACATATCACTAATCTGTTCCCGAGTGCGATTATTTGTACAAGTTTAGCACCAACTAGTTGCTTATACCTGTAGTCAAGGATAGTCACATGATATTATTAGGTGTTCTTACATTTTATTTTTTCGAGAGTACAATGAATTGAAAACACACTCACACACCCAACCTCATAAGGTAGAGGCATCCGGCATCCATCTGTGAAGAATTCATAGATACATGTCCAGCCAAGCCTTGAACTCGGGACTTCCTCCTTAAGACTCAAACTCAAGGTGTCAAACCACTAGGTTTTGCAAGCTTGGACGTTCTTACAAGTTTTTTTTTCTCCACACACCTTGCATAAATCGGAAACGGTGCTACATCGGGATGAGACCTGTTTCAGTGAGCATTCACGATGTTTGGCTTTAGCTAAGGACTTAGTTAAGAAATATGCTCCTTGTTATTGAGTACATGCATGTACGAGCTCTATGCTCCTCCCATTCTGAACGCATTCAGGGATGAATTGCAACTTGAGGGGGTATATGGTTCGTTTTCTACATGATGCATGGCAGGCCTTGTTGCGAGAGACAGTACCATGTGAGTCTAATCTCATTCTTAATAAGGATTTACAGCAAGAGAGGGACAAGGTCCCATGTTTGATTTTCCAGCAGTGAATCAAATTCGTACTTCATCGCGTCACGCCTTTTGTGGGCATCAGGCTTAACAAACTACAAGCAAGACAAAATAGACACCACAGAACCTGCAGGCTGCACGCATACTAAATGACTTCTTAAATTATTCACGAAGCGTATTACATTTATAGATCATCCGTGTATCGTTTCATAGCACGCGTGGTCATAGACAATTACATGCCTAAAACACATTTATTCACTCTAACACTCCTTGTAAGCTGAAATTATAGAATAAAGAGGACGTAGAGGCTGTTTTATTTTTTTTTAAATATTTTTTTGAGAAGACCAAGATAAAAGAATTTTAATGAAAGAGTGTTACAGATGTGCAAAGAGCAAGCCCCCCAAGGCCGAACTTCCCTTTTGTTTAAAGGGGCAAGCCCCCACCTCAAACCATCAACCTACCCATGAAGGGGGAAAAGGATCAAAAACCAAAATCAAATGGATAAGGACATATAGTATCTCAAGGCTGAATACAAGTGCAGGAGAGAAGTTCTCCATCTACTAACAATAATATTTAGCAAAAGGTCACTAATATTGAAATTTCTATCAACAACATTGTTCATAGAATTAATACAAAGGTCAACAACAGCTCGGAGTTCCCTTTTATAGCTTATAAGATAATCCTTCTTGCCACTTTGGAAGATGGCTTGTTTTCTACTAACCATATGTGCCAAAGGATTTTGGATCTGTGCAAATGCCACAACAAGAGATCCATGATATTACAACACCCCAGTAGAATCTCTTTAAATCCAAAGTTGCTAACACCAATATCGCAACAACAGTTGTTGAGAAAGCTCCAAAATCTTTGGGCATGGGTACAATTGATGAGGAGGTGGGCAAGGTCCTCCTTGCCACAAAAGTAACACCCTACATTGCTAATGTTGCGGATCTTGGCCTTCCTACTAGTCCACACACCTTTGTGAATGATAAGCTATTGTAGGATACAATGCTTTAGGGCGATGGGAAAGGCTCAAATAGCTTGGACCTTTTATCTCCATTGTTTCATGGACCAGTTGAGAATCCATCTTTGATTGAGCTTACTAACCAGTTGGGAAAAACTTCTCGAATGCTTCTTCAATTCTTGTATATGTCTTGAGCAACAATGCTTCTTGCAATTTTTGTAAATGTCCTGAACAACTTCAATGATGGAAATGTCTTTGCAACTTGAGCAAGCATCATGCTTGTCAGCAATTAGGGCTTTTATATGTTCTCGTTTGTTAAAAGAAAACATGATTACTCCATTCAAGTATTAGATACACTTGGTACAACATGACATGCTTAATTGGAGGGCTACTAATACAAGATGGACAAATCTTAAACAACTTAGACATCTGCTTCCATGGTTGGGAAATATAGGGTTCTATGCTTTGAATAATATTGCCCTCTCTAGGGTTCTATGCTTTGAATAATATTGCCCTAGTGTAGCTACATGTGCTAATTGCAACCATTTGTCATGCCCTTTCTCTTCAACACAAGTTATGATTCTTTGATCGTCATATTTGTAGATACTTCTTGTGAGTACGTGAGTTTTCTATGAATTGATTACTTCTTCCTTCATTCTTATTGGTCCAAACATCAAGATTGGTTCTAATTGGCTTGCCAATTTGGAACTATTTTTTGAACAAATATGCATGAGGAAGATCGTCTGACAAACTTCGTGGAAATTCTCTTGAAGTGAGTCACGAAATGTGATCTGCCCTAAGGATGGTCTTAACTTTCTTAAGAACTACTACAAAATCATATCCTATTAGTAAGAGAAACCATCTTACTAACATGCTAGTATCACAAGGTCTGTTCACCAAGTATAGTAAGGCTTGATGGTCTTTAAAAAAAAATGAACTTATTTGCAAGCAAAAAATGTTGAAACTTTTTGACTGTATAGACCATGCCTAGTCCTTCTCTTTCATTAGTTGTGTAATTTATCTATGCAATGTTGAGTTGTCTACTCGTATATGCTATGGGTAGAACTATGTTTTCCTCTCCTATGGGTTGTGTTAGTATGCATGCAATAGAAAATTGGAGGCATCCACGTGGACATTGAATGGCTTACTCCAACCCAGTGTTGACAAAATAGGGGCTTTATAAAAATGTTGCTTAAGATCTATAAATGATTCTCACATTGGTCATTCCGTTCAAAATTCGTTAGTAGGTTGTAAAAGAGATTTGCAATGGTTGCATACATGTGGATAAAACATCTGTAGTAACCAAAATCATGTATGCTATGGGTAGAACTATGTTTTCCTCTCTAGTGGGTTGTGTTAGTATGCATGGAATAGAAAAATTGAAGGCATCCACATGGACATAGAATGGTCTACTCCAATCCCATATTTTCAAAATAGGGGCTCAACACAAATGATGCTTTAGATCTATGAATGATTTCTCTTATTGGTCATTCCATTCAAAATTCATCAGTAGGTTGTGCAAGGGCTTTGCAATGATTGCATACATGTGGATAAAATGTTAGTAATACCCACAATGATCCATAAAAGCTTATACCTCCTTCACTATTCGTGGCCTTGGTGATTCTAGAATAGCTCTCACTTTTATCTTCATCCATTGATATTCCATTTTTTGACATAGTTTGACCCAAAAACTTGCCTTGTCTGACCATTTAAAGCACACATACTTGATACTCTCTACACTTGTCAAAGATTTACCTAAGTTTTGGGATATGTGTTTGTCATATGTGGAATGAGCACACATGTCATCCACATTAACTTTTGAATTCTTATGCAAGAACACTTTGAAAACATGACACATGAGCTTTTGAAAAGTGGCGAGTTTATTGATAAGTCAAAATGGCATCAAATGGAATGCAAATATTCCCCATTTTGTGGCAAAATCCATCTTGTGTCGATCTTTTGGGGCAATGTCTACTTGATTGTAACTTGAAAATCCATCAAGGAAGCTATAAACTTCCTTGCTTGCTATGCACTCTAATAGATGTTATGTGATAGAAGGTAGATAGCTATCTCATATTGTGGTGGCATTAACTTTTTTTTAAGTTTATACACTCGTGTGATTTGCCATTCTTCTTGGGCACAACAACAATGGGGGATATCCATTATGTATGCTCAATTTCATATATGAACCTAGCTTCTACCAATCTATGGATTTCTTCTTTTATCTTTGCTACATAGGTATCATTATGTTCGTAAGGCTTTTGTTTTGTCAGCTTAGCTTCTAATGTCATAGGGATCCAATGAGAACATATATCCATATCCATTGTTTTCAAGTCCTTGCAAGTCTAAGTGAACATGTCTATTTTCTCTTAACAGCTCGTTCTTCTTCATCACTTAGGTCATTTCCTATGTAGGTACTTCTCTCCGCTCCATCTTCTATGGTCACTATGACTTTCTTGGTTTGTTCTTTATTATCATAAGCGTCTACCATGAGAGCTTCTCTCCTTGGCATTCTCACCATGATCTTTCTATCTTTAATCTCGGGTATGTCTTCAAGTCCCTAGGTACTTCAAATAATGGTTCTTCTTCTTCCTATGTGGAGGGATTCTTATGGGTCATGAGTCTTAGCATCTACTAGGTATAGATACTCTTCTTTAGACCTACAAAAGGGATCCGCCAAAATCAATTATAACTCTTCTTCCCTCTCTTCTTCATGTATGTCTATACTAGGCTCACACTCCTTGATTGTTGGTTCGCACACGAATACTGAGATGTCATAGCTGTGCTCATCACAATGGGGAGTCTAGTTTTCTTTGTTTATTGCTATGTCCATTGTTGCTAATTTTTCTGCCCAACCATCGGGTTCAAACTTTTCATTTGAAAAAAGCATAGGTGCATAGGATGGGTCTTTAAGTGATCTATAATATGCTCCTATGTCTCTCGCCTCTAATATCTTCTCTTATTCCTCAACAAGCTTACACATCCATAAATGAGTATCCTCGTGCATCCATGAAGGGTCTCATCCTATGGAGTGCATGCATTCCATATCTTTTGATCTTTTCTCAACAACCATGCAATTGAGAGTTCCTACGAATTATAAATACCCGAAGCCTTAGGGCTAAAACCAAGGGTTGATCTCAAAGCTTCAAGCATGTGAGAAGAGTAAAGCAAGGGCAAAATCAATGATAATATACATCATATTCTAATATTTAGAATCCATATATTGATCCTCCTATACACATGTATTATACAAGATTCTTCCTTCAATCATTTTCATTTTCTAAAATGAGTAGAAGTATCATATGTGGAGTATTGCGGCATGCATCATGATCTATTCATTTCAGCACGATCATCTCTCTCTTTAGGTTCATCTCCTGTAATCAAATAATGCTACCACCCTACTCAATCTCAAAGGAGATGAATCATAATCCCTCCCCAAATCACCTTCCCTTATTCCAATTGTATGTATAGATTGAGGCAAGGAAGAATGATCTTCTTCTTCTTCTTCTATTAGATAAAAGGGATAAACAAGAATGACATAGAACAACAATACAACTAGTGCAATATATAAAGAACACTACATAAGAAAAATCCTAATATCTACGAATGAATGAGCTATCAAGGAACAAATGTGCCATCACTCTTCGTAGATAAATCTAGTAAAGCTCAATGAAGTATCCCTGACATATACCGGTGTGACCACTGTACATGTCAGAGAAATGAAAGAGTGATACATGTCATCCTAGATCATCACATGTTGAGCTTGATATCTCAACATTCTCCCTCAAGCTCAACATCATGTCCTGTAATCCAAGCCTCTTTGGAAACTTCTTCAACTTCTTAGCTCCAAGTGCTTTAGTGAAAATATCAACAACTTGCTCATCTGTCCTCACTTAAACAAGGTCAATATCACCTGCTAATACCTTTTCCTTGATGAAATGATAATGCACTTTTAATATGCTTTGATCTTTCATGAAAAAGAGGATGTTGTGTAAACTGTATGCTGCTAAGATTATCACAATAGATGGTGATAGGCTTTTGCACTTCCTCACCTAAATCTGCAAGTAGCATCTCTAACCATGGTGCTTCACATGCTACCATTGCAGTTTACCGTTAGTGTCCATGTGAAAGGCCAAATGGCCACCGAACACCTCTTTGTACATGTTCTTTAATAAAACATATAGTGGCGTGGTCAGTAACAGACTGTAAGTTCGATCGCATTTGTAAGACCTAAGAAGTCTGTCTTCATGCTCCCTGTGTATTGTGTTTTTTCTGCGTATTCTGTAGCCTCTATGTGGGGTACTATGTGCGGCCTTAGGAGCTCTGTTTTCTACTCCGAGGATATCATCATGGAGCTCTCAAGAAGGAAAGTGAACCATGGTGCATCGCCATCAAGTTACTTCACTAGTATCACAACTTACGACTAAGGCGACGACCAAGGCATAGACCTTGGCATACCTTGTCATCGGAGTCACCGAAGTCACCATTGGTGCCGTTGGCTACGTGCGAGGGAGGACCTCAATGATCAAGGAAGATAGAGGTTCCCGATACTTCCCAGGAGGTTACCCATCCCAACACTGTTCCCCCCTAGAGCTCGCTTAACCATGGCAATCCCTTTTCACTAAGTTACACTCTTGTGGTGCCTGAAGAAGGGGAAAGACTAAGGTTAACATTACCTTGGACATGTTTTGGTCCCTCAAAGATTCATTCTTTGCTTTCAAAGCCTGTTTTTGAAGCATGTTTGGGGTGTCTTTTGGAGCCATTTTGGAGTACTTTTGCATAGAGTTCTCTTAACACAGGTCCAAGAACATCAAGAAAAGTGTTCTTTGTACTTCTCCGATAATAAATATCAACCTTTGGGGTTGTGTTTTCATCCACACTCGTAAAACGATAGGTTTCTTGAAAGGTTTTTCAGTTTTGGTGGGAGTATCCATTGAAAATTTATGCAGGTTTTTTCAGCCTAAAACATCAGAGTTGATAGACACTTGCAAGTGTTGGCTAGTTTTTGGGCTATGCATTCAGCCTTTTAGTGTCATTTTACTACATATATTGAGCACATACACACCATGTATGCTTCTGTGGATATCGCTTATGTACGTCAATGTGGTCATTGATATAGCAGTTACATTTTTGCATAAAGCCTTTTATGTTTGATAAAGAGGGTCGTGGTGAGGTTTTCTTAGCTTGGAGACACCCAAATGTTGGGCTCTCTTCGGTGATGCAGGTGAAAGACTTACCCAGCCTCTCCATAGGAGATGTATGATAGTTGTTTATAGGTGCTCGATAAGTCTAGTTGGATTCTATTGGGTAACTCATTATATGCAGTGGACTTAGTGATTCACTATGCAAGTAAACATGTCACTACTTGAAGTTTTATGATATTTTGACACTGGTCATATGCTCATTTTGCAGAGGATACTCTAGCAAAATTTTTCTAGATTTTTTGTTTTTTCAACTATACAATGGTCAATTTACTACTTGATACACTTATTAGTTGAAGTTTGGACTCATATATCTCCATTATAATTCTATTCAGTTCTCTACCATCATGGCATCAGAGGTCTCAGGCACATCTGGTGGATCAGGGTCTAGTGCTAGTGTTCCGAGGAGGAGCTATAACTTGTAGGGCAAAGACCATTTTGAGATCTAAAAATTTGATGGCACAAACTTTGCTCTATGGAAGAATCGGATTAAAGATGTGCTGATTCAAAGGAGGCAATGGAAGCCAGTAAATTGGATTTTAAAGAAGCCTGCTCACATGGATGAAGATGACTAGGATGAGTTATATGAAATGGCCAGGTCTACCATTTGCTTGCAACTAGTAGATAATGTTTACTTTACAGCATTAGACTGTGAAAGTGCAGAGGAGCTTTGGAAGAAGTTATGCAATACATATTAAAAAGAGATGACATCAATTAAAGTGTATATAATGAAAACATTATATGACCTTAGCATGAAGGACACAGATAGTGTTGCTGCTCATCTAAATGAGTTTGATGCTTCCCAAGTACAGGCTCAGAAAATGGATATGGATAATGAAATGAAAGGAGTATTGTTGTTATGCACCCTACCATCATCATGGGATACGTTTTGCACAGCTATTAGCAATAGTGCATGTTGCTCTAACACAATGGTGAGAACCACGTTAAGAAGCTTCACCTCCTTAATTGTCAATCCGCGGAAGAGATAGGAGTGATATGAAGATCATGAATGTGAGATGAAGTGAGAGTGAAGGTGAGAAGCATAGAAATGCACACACACATACACACACACTACGAAGAGACAAACAAGACACAATGGAAGGTGAGCAATCAACTCTATTACTCAAGAACACTATTACAAGCTCAAAAGAACTCTAACCTCAAACAAGCTAACCTCAAAAATGAGCTCTCTAGCTCTTTTTATAGTTTCTAGACTAGTTTTGACCGGTTTCAGATCTAGTGACCGGCATAGTTAAAAAATAGGTCCTAGATGCTATTTGAAAGGGTAAACGGTGTCTAAAAATAACGAAAATTGATACGCTTGTTCTACCTAAGCTCCTCAAGCTCGAGGACTCCTCGGCTTGCACAAAGTGGAGCTATGGATTACAAAATGGGGTTTTCTATGTTACATATGTTACAATAGTGATAAAAATCACTGTTGGAGGTTTTTGGAAAGTATTTGAAAACATAATTCTTTGAAAAAAGATCTGACTAGCTCCCTGCTCCGTCGTTACATGCTTCCGCGTCTTCTATGCCTCTGGCTGCTTCCAACACCCCCCTCCCTCTCGCTTCTGTCGTCCTTGACAGAACCTTGTTGTGAGGTTTGCCGGATATAGTTCTGTAGGAGGTCTTGAGCGAGGGTGTGCTCGGAGATACGAATGCCTCGGGCCAGATCTGCCTCGAGTTTCTCCCAGTCGATTGGTTGCGGTTCTTCCGGTGGCGGGAGCTGATAGTGTGTGGAATAGACCATTCGTTCACAGGCAAATAAGTGTAATAAATGTGTAGGCCTGCTTATGAATACCTCTGAATGGTATTCCCAGAAGCCGGTTGTGAACATCTCTTCGAATGTCTGCTTGTAGCACGCCGGTAGGTACTTTATTCTGCAATGCCAGGCATAACACACCCGTAGCGATGGCGTTGTACTCATATCATATACCAGATCGAAATTGCCATGCTCAAAGCCCGGGGTGTTTACATGAGGTGCCTTGACGTGTCGGAAGACTTTAAAAATCATTTGCATCATGTCAAAGATTTTGACAGTCATATACGCCGCTATATCGTCCATATGCTTTAATCTAGGGAGCCAGTGGCGAATTGTAGCCATCATGTAGCCAACAGTTGGTAACTCGATGGATGGCTTAAAATAGGAGTAATTCAACCAGTCCTGGCACTGCTTATTGTTTTGTACCTTAATAGCAAAGGCTGTCTAGGAGTGGCGTCGTGGTACTGGTCCCCAACATGGGTTGTACTTTAAATGCAAAGGTGCCTTTACCCATGTACTCATCATTTCTGGATATTTCTGTAGTAAATCTTTTCGCCACTCTGGTTGATAGATCTCTCCTTGCTGTGCATCGATTGGTAGATCGGCCTCCTCGAATTGAGTTGCATGCGATGGTTTCTTACCTGTCTCTTTCTCAATGGCTAACTGGTATTCAGCCATTAATATAAAATACGGTTTATACTGTAGCTCATGCCCAGATATGTATCGTCGCGGGGCCAAATGAGCAAAGAATGGAGATTGTAAAATTCGTTCTTCTATCATCGCCATGGCATGTAATTGTGCCTCTACTCTAGCTGAGTGCGTTGTCCCAAGTTCCTCAATAGTCTTCATCCACGCGGGGGTCGGGAGTTCGTAAGTCATCTGGCCTTCGGCCGTGACACGTCCGCCTGGGATGGGTTGTGGCTCGTACGCCTCTTCAAACGTTTCCTCCACCGGGATGGTGACAGTTTCTTCCTCAGCTGGAAGCTCAGGTGGGGAATCTGGCCTTGGTGGTGCTTCATATACTGCAATCCTTGATTCAAGGTGTGATACCTGGGCCCGTAATGAGTTGAGTTCCTCTAAAATGTCAGGAGAGGGGTCCACAGGTGCTGGTATGTCTTGGTGTGCTGGTGCTCGTAACTGGAGTAATTTATGATCTTCTTTGAGTTTCTGTAACTCCTCGTTCATGCGATCGTATTCATCTAGCAGTCTTACATGATCTTCTAGCAGCATCCTCATCGAGTCTGAGGGAATGGCTTTGAACCGACTAGGACTGAGTGGTTGGTCTGGGTGGTCGAGCGCTGCTTCTAAGTTTTCTCGGTTTTGATCCTGTAAGCGCTGGTTTTCGTCCTTGGCGGCTGCTAGGTGTCTTCGTAGTAAGCCCATGTTTCTCGTTAGCATTGCGTTGCGCATTGTCTGGGCTCTTAATAAGTTATCCAGGTCAGCAGTGGCTTCCTTGGTCTTTTCTTCGCTTTCTAGTTCTAATTTATGATAGGCCTCTCGTAATTCTTGGTATCGGCTATTCAGTGAGGCATTCTCAATAGACAATAAATTAATCTGCGACTGTAAGTCATTGGTTGTCCTTTGCAGCTGCTGGTAATTATCGCCAAGAGATGTGAACTCATCTCTGACTTGCGTCATACACATGAACATCTGTCGAAATGCATTATCTACAGTGGGTGATAGTATTAATGGGGTGCTAAATGAAGATGCAGTGGGTGTAGATGCAACGGGAACGGGGAATGGGGGTGGGAAGGTGGATGCTGTAGTGATTGTTGAAAATTGTGATGTGCCTAAAAATGTTTGTGCCGTGAGTGAAGTGAGTGATGGTGCAGTGGGTGGTGAGATGTCCATGTCATTGGACGTGTCCAGTGCAGTGATCATGAATATGGGTGTGACCGTGGGTGCTTGTGCTGATGTAAATACGGGATTTACAAAGGTTGAGGAGTAATTTACAGGGGGGCTGGCTGGTGCAGCTTGGTGGAAAGGGGAAATAGGGGTTACCGTGGGTCGGGGAGGTGAGACTGGGGAGAAGGTTAATGGCGGTGGGAATGGGAAAAGGGGTCGTGGAGGTGTGGGGAAAGATGGAAAAGATGGATGGAGGAATGGGTTGGATAGAAAGGTGGGTGTATGAGGGGGTAGACTAAGTCTAATGGGTGCAGGAATTGTGGGGTGAGTGGTCGTAAAGACGATTTTTGCTATGCCACCGGCGAATGAAGATGTTGGTCTGGGGGAAGGAGGGTGAAGAGGGGAGGCTGGAGGGATGGGCGGTGATGGGGGAGCGGTTGGGGTGGTCGGTACTTCAGTGACTACTGAGGTATGTACAGTTGTAGCTCGGGGTGGGGAATCTACAAGGATGGTCTCTGCTGCCAACGAACTTTCAGGGACGAGGCGTGCCTCCCTAGCTTGTTCTGAAGACTGTGCTCCTGTTGGTACACGAATGTATTCGCCGGGCTTTGAAAGTAGTCGTACTCTGCGGGGGTCAAATTGTGGTAGTGGCTTTCTTTGCAAGTACCTAAGTGCTTCGCGGGAGCCTACTGATTTGACTAACTCTCTGAATCCTTTGATGTATGTGTCTTCAAATCCGCCTGTGACAAGTTCTTGTTCTATTATCGCTTGACTCTCTTCCTCAGTCAGCTTTTTGCGTGCTCAAACCTTTTCCATAGTTCTATACAGCTTCTTAATAGCCAGTGTGTGAGCGGCTGCTTCGTAAGTTTCATCTTCATGGGTACTTGTATCACCATGTGTGTCTGTTTGTTGGCCTTGGCCATCTGTCTGTTCATGCTCTTGGGATTTGATAGTGCCCTGGCTTGCTTCGTCATCGCCTTCGTCGTCATCGGTTGCTGTTCTTTCGTCATCAGAGCTAGACACAATCTGTCCTTGTGGCTGATCCCTGGGTGTGGTAGGGTAGCTAGGCCTTTCAAATTCTTGAGAAAACAATTGTCCTTCTGAAAACTGGAACTCATTGGAGAATGCATCAGGCATCTCAAAATCGAACGTTGTGTTCAGTGGTTCTGCTTGTTCTGCTTCTAAATGGGGTATTGGAAAAGAGAACGCTTCCGCACCAATAGTGGTCGGAAGTTCTGCTGCCATGGTGATAGGTTGTGTGGTTGTGGCTGCTTGGGGTGCAACAGTACTGGTGGTGCCCTCCGGCGTAACTGGTCTTGATAACCGTATACAAATTGGTTGTACTGTGGGAGTGGCTGCTGTCGGTGACTGCTCTGGAGATGGTTGTGGCGAGGGTGATTCTGGGACTTGTAGGCATGGGATAGTGCCTCTCATCCGCTTTCCGGCTCTGCCTTTGCTAGCCTTTCTAGCTTTCTTTGTGGTTCCTTTAAATGCCTTCAGTTCCTCACTAGTCATGGCGCGCTCTATGGGTAAATCATATGCCAAACACATGTATATAATCCTTGTAAGTGCACAACATCCATTGATGACTTTCTTTCGTTCCCATCTATGTTGTGCCAAATAGAGCTGATCAATTATCTAGCTAGCTAGATCAACCGTTTGAGGTCCAGTACATGCTAAGTATAAACCAAACCAGATTCTCTTGTGGGGCATGGTAAAACGATCCTGAGCTGGGAAAGCAAAATGCTGCATGCATATCCGCAATGGCTTGGAGAGCTCAGGGGTTATAGCTGAAATATCCTCCCACTTAGTGACATCACCACGTTTCATCTGCTCTGGGACTAGCCGTTCTCTCTCCATCGGAGTATGCGTTCCATGTATTTTGAGAGCTGCACGAATTAAATCTTTGGACAAATAAAACCTTCTGAATGGAGGGTCATTTACCAAGGATGGTACATGAATGTTCCGGGTAGATCCTTGTTCTCTGAAGCTGTCAAGGTGGCTACTAGGTAAAAGCATCTGTAAAAATCGGGTTTAGGCAGAGGGTCACTAAAATATTCTGTAAATCCCGCTCGTGCCCAAACGTGCGTTAAATCTTGTGTATTCTGCAGTCCTTCAAATTCTCTTGAAAAGAATTGGTACTTGGTCCATGTGCGAAGATCAAATGCCAAATTGGCCTCAAATATGAAATCAGCGTCTTCTAAGGGTCCTGCTAGGCCTTGAAACCAGTGAGAATTACGATGAATCTTCTCAGTATATCCTCTAGGAGGATCATCGATTCGCATGGGTCCTGGAAAACCTTGAAACTCTGGTGGTTGCATCGTAGGATAAGATTCCGCGAGTAATTCTCCAATATTGGCCATTGGTGTGCTTGGGCCAGCTTCTGATGGTCCTTCTTCGGTTTGCATGATGACTGACGAGCTAATGGAAAAGATCTGCTACAAAAGATTAACACATTAGCATGGAAATTAATTATGATCCCATTAAGGTGAGACCGCAATCCCTTTCCATAACCGATGTGTAACCCGTGTAGCCAGGTGTTGTGAGGTGGTTAATGGAATGATTATTTGCAAAACTAATGCAGGTCTCTAGACGCCTACATTGTCAGATTATGCATACATTTCTTGATGAGCTTTTATTATGCATGATGTGGGGTTTTGGTGTATGAATTTATACAAGGTTTGGTTGAGGGTGAATTATTACAAGGGTGGAGTTTAAACGGGGTGGGAGAATTGTTAGATAAGGGGGTACAAGAAGATGTCTGGATACGTTTCGGTATCCATTTCCTAAGAGTCTTGGAGTGGGTGGTATGTTTCTGCTGAGGGACAAAAAGTGGTATCGGGTTTGGTGGTATTGAGGGATGGAAAGATTTATGAGGGGTATATATTACATGGCTTGAGGGTTGGGCTATAATACATTGTTTGGGTACCCAAATCTGCATGGGTGTGGGTCGATTGATAAGATACTTCTTGGCGATCCAAATCTGCCGAGTATTTGTACTTGGGGAAGAAGATCGAGGGGACTTTGGGTGCTGACTCTGCTTCTGTTGAAACTTTGTCCTGTTCTCGTCTGCAGTGTTGCCAATAGCCTGTGGTTGCTGTCCTTTTGGCACCCATATTTGTTTCATGCCACTTGTTCTGTGATGTTGATACTGCTGCTTTCTTTGCCTTGTCTGGTGGTGTCGTCGGTCTGGGTTCCTCTATTGTGGTTGACTCGTTCGTGGTTGGGTTTGAGAGGTCCATTGGACGCTCTGCTTTGGAAAAGAAGGGAGATCCAACACTTGCGTGACCTGCCCATTAGGAAGTGATTCGTTCTTTATCTTTAATCTAGGCTAGTCTACAGCAAGTTTGGAAGGATGAGCACCGCAGGGTATTGTGCTCATTTGGTCGCTGATGCAACCCACCTGACCGCTGATTGTGCCCATCTGCCCTAGCGGTTGGGTAGCTGCCCCTTCTAGTTTGTAGGAAGCCCTAGGGAAGATCTCCTGTCGTCCTTCTGATTGACAACTGTCCATAGCCAAGCCCGAGTGGGTTGGTGTAGACGTAACGTGACTGATCTGACCAAAGATCTTCCGGTCTTCTGTCGCATGTATTTCATAGGGTCTAGGGTTACAAATATCAGTTGGAATGCCGTTAGGGAAGTCAAGCGGTATCACTCGCTTCTGCTCTAAGGTTCCAATCTGTAAGGAGCCTTGTCTAAGATTTAGGTCCACTGAGTGATCGTATAGCCAATCTTGGCCAAGGATTAGGGGTTCTATCAGGTCATCATCATGGCACACTAGTAGCTTCGTTGTCATGGTCACATCCTTAATGAGGATAGGAAGGTCCACCTCGCCCATGCAAGGGGTTTCCATGCCTCCTAGCCCTATGAGGTATGCCTCAATTGGCCGCATTTCTATTCCTGAATCCTTATAGTGGGACCATCTAATCGCACTAGTCGCAACACCTGAGTCAATTAAAGCCGTGAGCTCTTGGCAAGGGTTGTCGTGCTCTAGCCTAACTGTAATGAATGGTCTCCTATCCACTATGCTAGGATGAGTGGTTGACTTTACTTGACACATGGCCATGGGATATCTGGGTGTAGTTTCCAGAGGGTTACAATGTTCTCTCCCTAGTCCTTGTCTTCTTAACTTCATGCATTTAATGCGTTCTATTGCTTCTGCCTGAGCTTCCGCTCGTATTCTATTTTCTTCCTCCTTACACTTCTTTGCCAACGTGAGTCGTCTAAGCATATCCTCAGTAAGAGGTTCCTGATATAGCTTGACTCTATAGCCACTAATATAATTAGGCATTATGTTTCCTTCTAAGGTGGCTAACTGTACTGCTCCACTTGTCGAGAGTCTGTGAATGATCATAGGTCCATAACCTCGCTTTTCTAACTTCCGTGCGTGTTGCTTTAGCGTATATACTAGAACTAGATCTCCTTCTTTTAGGCCTTTATCTTTCACATGTGCATCAAAATATGCTTTCTGTCGCTTCTTCGCTGCATATATTCCTGCTGCCGCCTTTAGCCTGGTTTCACCTAATCGTTCCAAGTCCATTATTCTAGCTGATAATTCATGGCCGGTCCACTGATGTTCTTGTGCAACCTTAAGGGTCGGTATCAAGAAGTCCAAAGGAAGCACCGCATTCTGACCAAAAACCATCTGAAAGGGAGTTGCATTGAGTACGGTCTTGTAGGACACTCGATATGCCCAAACAGCGTGGTGTAACTGTTTGTCCCAATCTGAACGTTTGTTGTTCACGAGTTTCGTCAGTATGTTACAAAGGATCTTGTTAGTGCTTTCAGCTTGACCATTGGCCTGAGGATGATATGGTGCGGATTTCTTGTGAATCACCATAAAATCCTGTAACAAATATTCAATGACTTGGTTTAGAAAGTGAGTTCCTCGATCGCTCACGATCTCTATAGGCAATCCATATCTTGTAAAGACATTCTCAAATAAGAATTTTGCAGTCGTGTGTGCATCATTCTTTTTCGTGGCTTTTGGCTCTACCCATTTCGTAAGATAATCTGTGGCAACAATAATGTATTCAGCATGTGTACCTTTTGCAGGGGGGTTAATGGGTCCTACAAAGTCTATACCCCACTTAGAAAATGCACGTCTGCCCATCATGGGTTTCAATGGCATTTCATCTCTGCGAGTAGGAAACTAAGTTCTTTGGCACACATCACATCTGTTTACATAGGTATGAGTATCCATGTGAAGAGTGGGCCACCATAATCTTGCAAAGAGGATGGCTTTGATTATCCTATCGGGTCCAAAATGACCTCCTGCAACACCTTGGTGTGCAGTCTCTAGTATGCTCAGATAATCGCTCTCATGAACACATTGTCTTAGATATCCATCTCGTCCTCTTTTGTATAGGTTATCGCCAGTAAGTGAATAATCTTGAGCTTCCTGCTCTAGACTGCGTTGTCGAGCTAAGGTCATTCCTTGAGGGAATGTCTTCGTCCTCAAGTATGTCACTAGCTGTTCACTCCAGTCTGGTGTGAGAGACACGTGATATAATGTAGCATGCTCTACTGGTGGTCTTTCACAACAAACATTGCATTCCTTATACAACCTGTAGACATCTGCTTCCATCGTAGGCCAATATACTCCTAATCTATGCAGAGTCTGTAATGTTCGATGTTTTGAATGATGTTGCTTTAATGCACCTATGTGTGCTAATTGCAACCAATTCGCATATTCTGATTCATCTACACAACAAGCAAGAATCTTTTGATTATCCTGTTTATATATGCTTCCTGCTATGATTTGGTATCTCTGAGACTTGGTAATCTCTCCTTCTTTGATCTTTATCCTAGGATTCTTGGGTCCGTAGGTGAGAATAGGGACTATAGGCTTAGCCCATTCTGGTGCTATCTCAAGGTTAAACAAATAAGCATCTGGTAATTCATCCGCTATTCCTTGAGGAGCTTCTCCTGAGGTTAATCTCGAAAGGTGGTCAGCTCTAAGATGTGTCTTTCCTTTCCTGACTACTACTTCAAAATCATACTCCATGAGTAATAGAAACCAACGTATCAATCGTCCTGTGTTACATGGTTTGTTGACTAGGTACAATAGGGCTTGTGTTGGTGCAGACCAATCACCAATTGAAGATTTGAAGGACAAAGGATGAAGATGAGATCAAGGTTTGAAGCAAAGAAGATGGATACATTTACAGAGTGAAAGACATGTACACATATGTACATTAGTTAAGACATAGGTTACATATACTTATGCTTTAATAAAAAGTCTGTACATAATTGCCTATAAATACTTTTGAAAAAAGTCGGGGCATAGAGAGAAGACAAGGAGAGACTATGTATGAGCATAGAAAAGAGAAATAAGTGATTGTAAATGTCAATAGACACATGAGAAGTGAGTTGAAGTCTCTCTCTCATTTCAGTTGTAGTCTTCTTCAGAAATGAAAGAAATATTGCGCCCGATGTTTCTGTGTTTGCTCCGTCTGTGGTAGATCATTTGTAAAATCCTTTTGAGGATATCTAAGTTCATAGTTAATGAGTCTATGAATAGAGTTTCAGAGTCTAATTGTAAACAGGCTAGGAGAATTGTGTGTAGGAACATTCATATGTAAAGAATGTTCAGAGTCTTCTGAAACAGGCACAGATTTTGAGTCCAATGAAATGAGTAGTGCTCAGTGCACAGTGTAAAGTTTTACACATATGATAGCTCAAAATCTAAGTTGAGAGATAGGCTATCTACAGCCAAAAGGATTTGGTAAAACGGGTTCGACATTGTGAGAACCAAAGTTAAGAAGTTAGGGGTGTCAAATCGACTTCTCAGAAGTGCAGGTTTAGACATAGGTAACTTGTGAAGTTGCCTTCTCAAGTTATACTAAACCTTTTGAAGAACTTTAACTTGGAGGAGGTGCGCAACTTCTAGGCGACACTCCATACAAAATTTCATAGAAAACTTTACAGGTTTGATAAGTCAATGAGAAGAAATTGTGCAGCAGACTTTCTGTGTTTTATCTTCTTCACAGAATTTTTCAATTTTTGATAATTTGGAGATTGGACCTCTAATTTGGTGAAGGTTTTGACTTACTCTTGATATAGAGGTGTTCTAAATTCAAGAGTAGGTTGTTCTTTTGGGGATTAACACTCTCCATCAGTGGTATCAGAGCAGGAGACATCAAAATCAAGGAAAGGAGGATCCCGACTGCTGCAGATTCAAGAAAGTCAACAACTGAAGAACTAAAAGGTGAAAGCTTGAAGGCAAAGCCTGAGGAGGAGACCATACGACATCAAGAAAGACAAAAGGACTCTAATTCGAAGTAAAGGTACATATATTGTTCATAGAGCTTGAAGGTTTCAATACACAGGTAGAAGAAAGATGTGAGATTCTCTACAGATAGAGAAATTGGATAGGGAAAACTATCCTGCATGGTCAATGAGGATGGAAGCTCATCTTATGAGCAAAGATTTAATAGCCTATATCACAGGAGAAGAAGAGAAGCCACAGTTCAGAGATCCTAGTGTTCCAACTAGGGAAGAGTTGGCAGATTTGAAAAATTGGATGAAGAAAGATGCTCAAGCTAGGAGCATTATATATATGGCAGTCAATGATTACTTGTTACCTCACATTCGAGGTCTTGAAAGTGCAACTGATATTTGGAATGCTTTGGAGGAGCATTTCCAGAATACTACAAAGTCAAGGAAGGCATCCTTATGGGCAGAATTTACAACCTTTAAGAAGAAGGCTTCTCAATCCATTTCAGACTATGTGACAAGAATGAAAGATATTGCAGATGCTTTAGGAGCTGTTGATGAAGACATTGAGGAGGATAAATTGGTAAGGCAAATCCTTACAGGTTTAAGAGGTGATGACAAATGGAAGCCATTCATTTTGTCTACAGAATTATCACTTGATCATTTCACTCTTGATTTAAATCAGTTGTTAGGTCATATGCTAACATTTGAGCAGGATGTTAAAGGAGATGGTGACAAGAGTGCAGGTCATGCAATGTACTCAAAAGACAAGAAGAAGAATAGCAAAGGAAAGCAACAAGCAGGTGAAGATGAAGGTACAACTAGTCAAGCCAACTTCCTAAGAGGTAGAGGAGGTGGCAAAGGTAGAGGAAGAGGCAGGAATAACAAAGATGGAGGCAAAGCTTGCTGGATTTGTGGTAAGACAAATCACTTAGCTAATGATTGTTGGCATAATAATCAGAGTAATAATGGATATAATCAGAACTATAATTCAAGAGGAAGAGGAGGCAGAAATCAAAGAGGTAATTTCAGAGGCAGAGGTGGTAGGAGTTACTTTGGAAGAAATGCAGGTAGAGGTTTCCAAAGTCAACAATATAACAACACCTACTACAATTATGCTTCAGATCAAAAGGAGGATTCAACATTGATAATGAATGCAACTTGTGAAAGGCAGAGTGAAGATCAAAGAGTCTTCTACATTGACTCAGGGTGTAGCAATCACCTAAGTGGTAATATAGCTTTGATGACTGATTTGGAGAATAAGGTTTTTAATCATGTTGTTCAAACAGGTGACAACACAAAGCACAATGTGAAGTCAATTGGATCAGTGAAGGCCAAGGATGGTAGCACCTTATTGAGTAAGGTCTTGTATGTTCCTACAATTCCTAAGAATTTGATAAGTGTAGGACAAATTGTTGAAAAGGGATATGAAGTAAGGCTCACTAATGATGGGGTATATGTGGAAGACCCTAGTCAAGGGTATAAACATATTGTATCAGGGAAAAAAGAAGGAAGATTGTTCACATTGAAGATTCAAGGCAATATTGGTCATGCTATGTTCACATATGGAGGACATAAGATCTCTGAGTTAGATCTTTGGCACAAGAGGCTTGGACATTTCAATGAAAGAGGTATCAAAGACATGGTTAACAATGGTTCAGTGCTTGGTTTGCCTAATGTTGCAGGTCAACATATGACATACAAATGTGAGGCATGTCAATTAGGTAAGGCTCATAAGCATTCCTATTCCAAGCATGGTTTTATGTACTCAGAGAAGCTTGAGTTGGTACACCCAGATGTGTGGGGACCATCAAAGGATTTCAGTATAAATGGGTCAAGGTATTATGTGATTTATGTTGATGATGCTACTAGATGGATCACTATTTATGTGATCAAAGATAAGTCAGAAGTGTTTAATACATTTAAACACTATCATGCATATGCAGAAAGAATTACAGGACATAAGTTGAAGAGACTAAGGTCAGATGGAGGGGAGAGTATTTCTCTAATGAGTTCAATGATTACTTGTGGAATGCAGGTATAAAAAGGGAAGTTACTTGCAGGTACTCTCCTCAACAAAATGGTGTAGCAGAAAGGAGAAATAGAACACTTGTTGAGTTTGCAAGATCCATGATGAAGGAGAAAAATTGCCCTAATTATTTGTGGGTTGAGGCTATAAGTACAGCTACTTATTTGGTCAATAGGTTACCATGTAAAGCCTTGCAGGGTATGACTCCATATGAGGCTTGGTGGGATAAGAGAACTACCTTGGATCATTGCAGAGTTTTTGGATGTGTGGCATATGCATATGTGCCATCACAATTAAGGCACAAATTGGAACCTAAAGCTGAAAAATATGTTTTCATTGGTTATGATGATAAGCAGATGGGTTATAGATTGTCGAGTCCATCTACAAAACAATTCATGGTTTCTAAAGATGTTACATTTGATGAGCAAAGTACTTGGTATGCAGGTACAATCAATATTAATACAGGTGATGAAGAAGAAGTGAGCCAAAGGAAAGGTAAATCAAAGGTTCAGATATTTGATGAACAAGAGAATAATGAAGTGCAGGTTGAAGTGGAAGAAACACCAAGATTTGATCCTGAATATGAAGAACCAGAAACCTCAAGAAGTGGAGAACTTAGGAGGTCTACAAGGAATAAATGGCAACCTACAAGGTATAGCTATGATACTTCATTTTTGGCCACAAAAGATTATGCTTATATGATGAAAACAGATGAAGACCCTTCTACATATGAAGAGGCAAAAGGTAAGGAAAAATGGGAGAAAGCTATGCAGGAAGAATATGATGCACTATTGGAAAATCAAACTTGGGATTTGGTTCCTAAACCAAATATTCAGAAAATTATTGGATGCAAGTGGGTTTACAAGACCAAGAGGTTTGCAGATGGAAGTGTGTCTAGATATAAAGCTAGACTTGTTGTCAAAGGGTTTGCTTAGACATATGGTGTTGACTATGATGAAACTTATAGTCCTGTGGCAAAGATGACAACCATCAGGACACTTATAGCTATTGCTGCATGTAAAGGTTGGAAGTTATGTCAACTTGATGTAAAAAATGCTTTTTTGAATGGTTATATTTCAGATGATGTGTTCATGGAGCAACCTCAAGGGTTCAGAGATAAAAGGTATCCAGATCATGTGTGCAAGCTCAAGAGAGCTTTGTATGGCTTAAAGCAGGCCCCAAGGGCATGGAATTATAGACTTGTAAAGTTCTTGAAAGAACTTGGATTTCAGGTGTCTAAAGCAGATAGTAGCTTGCTTGTCAAAGCAAGTGATAATGGTTTCATATACATGTGCATATATGTTGATGATATAATCCTTACAGGTACAGATGAAGAAGGAATACAAAGACTCAAGAAGCAAATGGAAAAGGAGTTCAAAATAAGTGACTTGGGAGACTTGTCATACTTCTTGGGCATGGAGATTACATATACTCAACATGGAGTATTTGTGACTCAAGAAAGGTATTTGAAGAACTTGTTAATCAAGTTTAAAATGGATGATTGCAGGGTAGCACCTACACCAATGGAGGTGAATCACAAATTGAGTAAATTTGGAGGTGAAGAATTCAAGGACATGAGACAATATCAGAGTTTGGTTGGTAGTCTTATCTATGCTACTTTAACTAGACCTGATTTATCATATGCAGTAGGGGTTTTGTCTCAATTCATGCATTGCCCAAGGAAAGAACATTGGATTGCAGGACAAAGAGTGTTGAGGTACGTTAAGGGTACACTCAATGAAGTTTTGTATTATGGGTTTACATCAGATACAAAGATCAAAATTTATAGTGATGCAGATTGGGCATGTAATCCAGATGATAGAAGGTCAACTTATGGATACATGTGTTATGTGGGAGATAAACTTATCTCATGGTGTTCCAAGAAGCAACATACAGTTGCTTTGTCTTCTACAAAAGCTGAATATAAAGGCATGGTTGAAGCTACAAAGGAAGTGATTTGGCTCAAGACCTTGATGAAGAGTTTTGACATTGTGCATGGGATACCAATTATATATGGTGATAACATGAGTTCATTGTATTTAGCTGCTAATCCTGTTTTTCATGCCAGGACCAAACACATTGAGATACAGTATCACTTTCTAAGAGAGAAAGTGATGGACAAGGAGATTGAAGTCATACATACTTCAACTAAAGATCAGATAGCTGATATGCTTACAAAGAGCTTGGATGGACCAAAGCTACAGAAGTTTAAAGACATGGCAGGTATAAAGAAGATAAGAGAAACCTCAATTGATGATTGAGGGGGAGCTGTTGGTGCAGACCAATCACCAATTGAAGATTTGAAGGACAAAGGATGAAGATGAGATCAAGGTTTGAAGCAAAGAAGATGGATACATTTACAGAGTGAAAGACATGTACACATATGTACATTAGTTAAGACATAGGTTACATATACTTATGCTTTAATAAAAAGTCTGTACATAGTTGCCTATAAATACTTTTGAAAAAAGTCGGGGCATAGAGAGAAGACAAGGAGAGACTATGTATGAGCATAGGAAAGAGAAATAAGTGATTGTAAATGTCAGTAGACACATGAGAAGTGAGTTGAAGTCTCTCTCTCATTTCAGTTGTAGTCTTCTTCAGAAATGAAAGAAATATTGCGCCCGATGTTTCTGTGTTTGCTCCGTCTGTGGTAGATCATTTGTAAAATCCTTTTGAGGATATCTAAGTTCATAGTTAATGAGTCTATGACTAGAGTTTCAGAGTCTAATTGTAAACAGGCTAGGAGAATTGTGTGTAGGAACATTCATATGTAAAGAATGTTCACAGTCATCTGAAACAGGTGCAGATTTCGAGTCCAATGAAATGAGTAGTGCTCAGTGCACAGTGTAAAGTTTTACACATATGATAGCTCAAAATCTAAGTTGAGAGATAAGCTATCTACAGCCAAAAGGATTTGGTAAAACGGGTTCGACATTGTGAGAACCAAAGTTAAGAAGTTAGGGGTGTCAAATCGACTTCTCAGAAGTGCAGATTTAGACATAGGTAACTTGTGAAGTTGATTTCTCAAGTTATACTAAACCTTTTGAAGAACTTTAACTTGGAGGAGGTGCTCAACTTCTAGGCGACACTCCATACAAAATTTCATAGAAAACTTTACAGGTTTGATAAGTCAATGAGAAGAAATTGTGCAGCAGACTTTCTGTGTTTTATCTTCTTCACATAATTTTTCAATTTTTGATAATTTGGAGATTGGACCTCTAATTTGGTGAAGGTTTTGACTTACTCTTGATATAGAGGTGTTCTAAATTCAAGAGTAGGTTGTTCTTTTGGGGATTAACACTCTCCATCAGCTTGATGATCTGTAAAGAACTTGAACTTGTTGGCCAACAAGTAGTGCCTAAACTTCTTTACCGCGTAGATCATCCCTAATCCTTCTCGTTCTGTAGTGGTGTAATTTCTTTCTGCTGCGTTCAATTGTTTGCTTGCGTAAGCTATGGGGAGATCTATGTTACCTTCATTCATGGGTTGTGCTAACACACATCCTATGGCGTAGTTGGATGCATCCACATGTACATGGAATGGCTTACTCCAATCTGGGGTTGTCAATATAGGTGCTGAGCACAAGCGTCGTTTGAGTTCATTGAATGAATTTTCACATTCATCTGTCCATACAAAGTTGGTTAAAAGAGAGTACAAAGGCTTGGCTATGATTGCATACATGTGTATGAATCTCCTATAATAACCACAATGGCCCATAAATGCTTGTACCTCTTTCACATTAGTTGGTCTAGGTAATTCTGCAATTACCTTCACTTTTTCCTCATCCGTAGAGATTCCATTTTTTTACACAATGTGTCCTAGAATTCTTCCTTGTCTGACCATGAAAACCATTTTTCTGGGTTCAAACAAACCTGATATTCTCGACATTTGTCAAATATTTGTCTTAACTCTGGGATATGTGTCTGTCTTACATTTGAATGTGCACATAAGTCATCGACATAAACTTCCAAACTCTTGCGTAAGAATTCCTTAAAAACATGACACATGAGTCGCTGGAAAGTGGCGGGTGCATTTGTTAAGCCAAATGGCATTACCCGAAATGCAAATATGCCCCATTCAGTGGCAAATGCCGTCTTGTGTTGATCTTCTGGAGCAATGGCTACTTGATTATAGCCTGAAAAACCATCAAGGAAGCTGTAAACTTCCTTGCCCGCAACTCTTTCCAATAGATGTTCTGTGATAGGAAGAGGATAACTGTCTCTAATCGTGGCGGCATTAACTTTTTTAAGGTTAATACACACACGCAATTTTCCATTCTTCTTGGGCACAACCACAATGGGAGATACCCATTCGGTATGCTCAATCTCATAGATGAATCCTGCTTCTATCAAACGATCTATTTCTTCTTTAATCTTCGCAGCGTAGTTATCATTGTACGTGTATGGCTTCTGTTTCGTAGGTTTTGCATCTGGAGTCATAGGGATTCTATGAGAACATATATCTGGATCTACTCCTTTCAAATCTTTGTAACTCCAAGCAAAAACATCTCTATATTCATGCAATAGGGCAACTAATTCTTCTTCTTCTTCAGTTGTCAAATCATGCCCTATGTATGTACATTTTTCTTCTTCTCCTTCTATGGCTACGATTATTTTCTTGGTTTTCTCTCGATTATCATATACTTGTCCGTCATTCGCCTTTCTATTAGGCATTCGTACCATGATCCTTCTATCTTCGATTTCATATTTCTTGAAGTTCTCGGGTACTTCAAACAAAGATTCTTCTTTTTCTGACATGGTTTCTTTCTTCTTTCTTTTCTTGCCTTCACTCTTAGTAGTCACTTGAGTGGCTAACCTCACCTCATTCGTAATTTCCTCGTGTCTCTGAGGGTGAGTCTCTACTTCGAAGAAATATTCTTCCTCTGATGCAAATGGAGAGTCCATGATAATTGATTCTAAATCAAAATCGCTTGCATCCTCAAATGCATCAGTGTTAGGTTCACACTCTTCTAAAATTGCATCGCACATGATTGGCTCTATCGTGAAAACTGAAATGTCATAGCCATCCTCGTCACAGTGGGGAGTCCATTGTTCTTCATTGATGGCTACATCCATGGTTGCTAGGATTTCTGCCCAACCATGGGGTTCAAACTCTTCGTCAGGGAATACTACAGGTGCGTAAGCTGGATCTTGAAGAGTTCGTGGATGTTGTTCTGCACCTAAGGTCCTTGCTTCTAATCTTTCTTCCTCTTGTTTGGCTACCTTACACATCCATAAATGAGTATCCTCATGCAACCAAGAAGGATCTGATTCTAATGAGTGCACGGATTCCGTCTCTACTGGTGTCTTATGGATGGTATTCCATTGTATTGGGGGTACATCTCGATGTGAATAGTCTTTAAGATTGACTTTGGTAGTCACTCCTAAATGTTGCAAGTACAAAGAATTGGTTCCCCAATCTTGTACAATTTGCAACTGACGCATGAATGGTTGTCCCAATATCATCTCATATGCATGATTTTTTGCAAAGTCACAAATGGCAAAGGTATGCTCAAATTCTACACCACAAGTGGTGAGTGATATTCCTTCTAGTAAGCCTAATGGTTTTTCTATGTGTCTGTCAGCCATTTGTAGCTTCATCCTGGTGGGTCTCAATGCTAGCTTACCCCAACGTTTCCATAAAGCGGTGGTAGCTATGGCTACTCCAGCTCCTGAATCTAAGATGGCTTTTGTGGTGTAGCCCTGATGGGTTATCGGAAGATAAGTGTTACCTTCCTCTCCCTCGCTTACATCTCCAATCTTTTCTACGGGTATCTCTGGTACCTTATTTTGTGATCCTATTTGTGAGGGAGTAGTAGCAAGCTCAGGGAATTGATTTGCTACATGTTTCCACAATTCTGGTTTTATCTTCAGCAGCTCCTCTAGATTGAGATTACACTGTACTTTGGTATTCTTGATGACTTTCGTGTTTCTAGGGATTACTGATTCTTCATTCCTCACTATTATCGTGGGTGCTCTCATACTGATAGACTTTGCTTCCCAAGGTCCTGTGAAGTGAGGTAATTCTTGTAAAGAATTGGATTCAAATCCCGTGTGTTCACTCAGTTGTTCCTCCTCTACATCATCGTAAATAGAGGGAATATCTTGGGGAAATTGTTCTTGCAAGTCGTCTATTTCTTGAATAGGAGGATGAGTTCCTTGTTCTTTTCTCCATTTCTCTTCTTGGATTTCTCTCAAAAATTCATGTGAGTACCTATGTATGGAAGACAAGTTGTCTTGACTTTCTGTATTGGGTACTTGAGACAGGGATGGTGCATTCCTTTCCTGTGTCTCTGGGACAATAGGGTTCCTATGCTGATCCTTTTTCTCTTTGCTCTCTATCAAGTATTCTAGCCTCTCCATTAGTCCTTGAAAGTGTAATTCCGGTTTTGCCATATTATTCCAATTAAGATATCTAGAGGCTTCGAACAAAGCTTGTGCTAATTCTACCATCTTCATGCAAAGTTTAGTTCTCTCAATTTCTAGATCAGCTCGAGGGTAGTTTTTACTCATTTCAGCTACTTGAGGTCCCTCCTTTAATCTAGCCTGATATGCACGAAACATCATGTCTAGATTTTCTGGTATGGGTTCCGCTAAAACTGATCCTGAGTTTTGAGCTGGATTCTCTTGATTCAATTCCTGTGAAGTCAATTCTAGGATTTTGGCTCTCGACTCTTTTAGACTTCCTTCCAACTCAGTTATCTTTTTACTCCATTTTCTCTTTATCCTTTCTCTAGAGTCTTTCCAAGATTTTGTCTTTTTACTGCTAGATTCTGCAACTTCACTAGTGCCAGCTAATTTCTCCTGATTAAGCTGTTGGTTCTGTAAGAGCGCCTGGGCTCTTGTTATAGCTTGGATAGGCACGTATGTGGGGTTGGATCCATCTGTGTTATTTACAATACCTATCACGTTGATCGGTGTCACATTCGAAGCATTAACAGGGTTCTTAGGGCAATCTTTGATTATGTGCTCTTTGCCACAATCGGCACAAAAGCCTTGTATGTTATAGTACTGTGATTGCCCTGCTATTGAAGGATGTGGACAATCCTTTATGAAGTGATCTCCTTGGCACCTAAAGCATGGTCCTCTAGGGCCCTGTGGTCTCTGTTGTCTTAATTGGGGCCGTGGATTTGGGTTTGTGTACATCACATTAGCATAGTCTGGCTCCCAACTAGGTTCCATTGGTGGACTATCATAATGATATGTTTCTACGTGTTCTGGTGACTCTGTGTAATATGCGGGTGGACTATCTACATGCGTAGAGTCAAAACTGTTTGAATTCGGGTCACTCTCTATGATCAAAGGTGAAGAAGGCACTAAGGCCCTACTTAGGTTCTCTCCTGCAGCAGCATATTTGACTGAGATGACATTCGCTGGTGGGGGTGGCTGCTGAGCTAAGACAGGTTGAGGTCTCTGTTGAGCCTGGTATGGGTAGTTCTGAGGAGGCCTATAGTAATAAGGCTGAGCATTGTATTGGCCTTGATACCTACCTGGCTGCGGGTATGCTTGCGGGTAGTTCTGTCTCACGGTCTGTTTGTTGTATGGGCAGTCCTGAGTCGTATGATTCGTGTATCTTCTCTCAATTGTACAGTATTGGCCACTAGGGTTGGCTTGAGGTTGTGGTGCATTGGGGCACACATTTGCCATATGATCACCACCACAGGTGTAACAACGCTCGTTCATTAGTATCCTAGGTTTACTAGAAACTCCTAGTTTCTGGGCCACTTTTTCTGCTAGGTCTTCTATTGAGCTAGACAATTTTGTGGATGCTAGAGATGAACAGTCTGAGTCCTTATAGACCCTTGAGAGTTCCAACTCATCTCCTAAGTTGTCCTCAATGTCTATACAAATTCTTACACATTGCTCTAGCGTTCTGGGTTCTTTTAGGTACACGTAGGAGCGTAGTTTAGAGCTCAACAAGCCATCTAGAAACAATGACACTTGCTTGGCCTGTGAGGGTAGCTCTTGCATTGGACATCGTTCAACATATTGTCTAAACCTACGTCCTGCCAGTCTAACTGTTTCCTGAGGGGTCTGTTTAAAGCTATGAATCAGCGAAGACGTGTCATGTCTAATCCCACTTTTAGAGAATTCAGTGATGAAGGACTCTAAAAAGTGATGGATGTCTCTAAATTGCCTTTGTTGCAAAGGTTGGAACCAAGTTAAAGCTGTATTCTTTAACGTTAGTCCAAATGCGTTGTATTGCGTGAACATGTCTTCAACTTGTTCTGCTCTTAGTACTTGCTTGAATTCTGCGACATGGTCATAGGGATCTCCTGTCCCATCAAAGTAGTTCTTCATGGATTTCACTAACTGAGTGGGTCTCAACATTCTTGCGTGTTCACGTGGTCTAGGTAGAGGAAAATCATCTCTACCACCTGGTATTCCATGATCTCTTTGACTATCTGCTCTATTAGTATCCGTGGTTGTTCTATCTCTCCCCATGGGATGAGTGAAGCTTACTTCGGGTCTTTCTTTATTTTTCTCTCTTTGATTTCCATGGGCTGATGATGTTCCTGCCCCTTGTTGACTTGTATTCATGTTCGTTCTAGATGGAGGGAATACCAATTCACCTCTCCATGTGTATGTGTTTTTAGCGTGGTCAGGCACCACAAAGACTCTTTCTGAAGTCTCATCCAGGTATACAACCTTTCCAGGTGTATCCGGGTCCTTGAACTCGTATATCGTGATGATACCTACCTCACTAAGTAGTTCTGTCTTGTATCTCCAAAAGGCTTCATCAGTTTCTTTATTTACAAACAACTCTATGCTTATGTTGTCCTGAGGGGTGAGATTTAGTTTCCGTCTCTAGCTGAATCATGCCAAACTCATTGGTATTGTTTGGCTACGTACTTAAGATGTACATTGTTCCTTCTTTGTCTATGTATGTGTCTCTCTCAAATTTCACCACTGGATGTTCCAATCCAATGGGTTGATCGGGGTTGTGCATTTGCACCACTTGCCTTCGCAATCCATCCTCATAGATGCGAGCACCTAATCGGTTGGTTCGGAGAAACTCTAGTTGAGTCCTATAGGGTCCTTCTGGTTTTTCTAAATAGGCTACATTCGACCCTTCTTCTGGTCTTTCTGCGCTAAATGCCATTTCTGATTCACTCGTGTCTGAGTTCTTGTAGAGATAACTAGTGTTCAATTGTTGAGCCCACGATCGTGCAGTAGTTCTTACACTTTCCTCGGATGATCTAAGGCTTCGTCGGTCTGACTTACCTATATGTTTGCCCGATCTAAGGTTCATTAATTTTCTTCCTTGCACACTCAGTACACGCTCAGATCGTCAATGATTTTTTTTTATTACTTTCTTGATTCTTTTTAAATTTCTTTAGATTCTTGTCTTAATGTATGCGTCAGGAATTCGACTTTCCGTGGTACTTTGAGTTCTCGTTCCGTCAGACTTATGTTCTTTCCTTTAGGTTTTCGTGTCACACACCTTTATCTTTAGTCTTGGACTTGATAAATTTAATTCTCTTGAACTTGAGGCGTTCCTATCGTCTTTAATCCACAATACTACCGTTTATCCTAAGCTAAGAATTGACTGAGGGGGTTGAGTAATCTTCCAACCTCGAGTCAGCTTTTCTGGTTGCTCTGATGCCCAAGAAGCCGCGCTTCCCAAGCTTTATGCCCTTCACTGCCTTGCCTTGGTTGCCCTTGATTGCCCTTGCTAGACCTGGAAAAATTCAATATTAGACCAATTCATAGTTGGATGATCAAGCACTTGAGTATATACACCTTTTAAGTCCCTTCCCCTTTGCCCAACTTTTCAATGTTTGCCCCCTGGCTTCCTAGTCCCAAACTAGGTCAACCTCAAAATAGCTTATCTAAAAATAGACGTATCCTTTAAGAAAAAAACAGTTGAGGTCACGTAGTACTTTCTAACGAGCTATTAAGCTCAAAAAACGGACTTCAAATGAAAAAGTTATGACCGTTCAGGCCCTGGGGGGTAAAAACTGACAAACAGGTTTTTCTCCAAATATGGGCTAAGGGGTCTCCTATGAGTCTAATCACCCAAAAATTTCCCAAAAATAGCCCCAAAATTGGCCAAAAAATGAAACCCTAAAATTTGCGATGGGGGTGCACAATCGCGAAGGGCGCGATGGCGTGAGCCAATCGCGATGGTCCAAAATTTGAGTTGTCGCGATGGTCCAACTTGCCACGTGGCACCGTCGGCGCGATGGCGTGAGCCAATCGGGATGGTGTGGGATCAACCAAACAGTCACGATGGTCCGTGAACCGTCGCGATGGTCCAAATGAACCGTCGCGATGGCGTGAGACCGTCGCGATGGTCCGGCCGAGCCGTCGCGATGGCGTGAGCCAATCGCGATGGTGTGACACAATCGCGATGGTCTGAGGCCGTCGCGATGGTCCACCAAAATGCAATTTTTTGAGATGCAGCTATGGATTCCTATACACGCAGGGGTCGCCTACACGGTGGTGAACTCGCCTTCCTCAAAATCCGAACTTTGCAGACCATCGCGATGGTCTGACACAGTCGGAAATTTCTGACAGAAACTGAAAATTTTACCTTTTCCAAGCTTTCCTGATGCACTAGAGCTCTATACCTGCAAGAAAACTCAAGAAAACAAAAGCACATGCAAGCACAAAAGCTCTCTCTCACTCTCTCGCATGCACAAATGAGGGGAAATGAGGAGAATGGGTGGATATGGTGAATTTTCTGATTTTTTTTGGAGCTGAAGATGATGATGCGGTGACGAAGATGGAGTGTGGGGGAGGTGAAAAACACTAAAAACTAAGTAAAAACAACAACAAAAACTGAAATTTTTTACCTTCCAACGCTACTTCTTGCTATACTCTTACCATCACACATTCGTCCTAGACTCGATCCCTGGCAACGGCGCCAAATTTGGTGTTGCTCTAGCACAATGGTGAGAACCACGTTAAAAAGCTTCACCTCCTTAATTGTCAATCCGCGGAAGAGATAGGAGTGATATGAAGATCGTGAATGTGAGATGAAGTGAGAGTGAAGGTGAGAAGCATAGAAATGCACACACACATACACACACACTACGAAGAGACAAGCAAGACACAATGGAAGGTGAGCAATCAACTCTATTACTCAAGAACACTATTACAAGCTCAAAAGAACTCTAACCTCAAACAAGCTAACCTCAAAAATGAGCTCTCTAGCTCTTTTTCTAATTTCTAGACTAGTTTTGACCGCTTTCACATCTAGTGATCGGCATAGTTAAAAAATAGGTCCTAGATGCTATTTGAAAGGGTAAACGGTGTCTAAAAATAACGAAAATTGATACGCTTGTTCTACCTAAGCTCCTCAAGCTTGAGGACTCCTTGGCTTGCACAAAATGGAGCTATGGATTACAAAATGGGGTTTTCTATGTTACATATGTTACAATAGTGATAAAAATCACTGTTGGAGGTTTTTGGAAAGTATTTGAAAACATAATTCTTTGAAAAAAGATTTGACTGGCTCCCTGCTCCGTCGTTACATGCTTCCGCGTCTTCTATGCCTCTGGCTGCTTCCAACAGTGCACCTGATGGTAAACTCGTCTATGACGACATATATGGAGCACTCTTAACTAAGGAGATTCATAGAAAATCTATGGTTGGCACTCAGAGTGGAGATGCATATAATGTTCGTGATTCTTACCAAGGAAAGAATCAGCAACATGGCAAGAGCAAGAACAAGGAAAAGAATGGTCAATGGAATAAGAGTAGAAGTAAATCAAGGAAGAGTGATATGAAATGGCATTATTTTCATAAGAAAGGACATATGAAGAAAGACTGTTATCCATGAAAGAATGCTAAAGGTAAAGGACAAAATGTTGATGGGCATGTTAAACAGTTACCTGCACCATCTACTTCGACTGTGAAGATTGAAGAAATTAATGCTATTTCTCATGATAATGATGTGTTGACACGATAGTACTATGCCAAATGAGGCTCTTATGGATAATTCTCTTTTCCACATGCGACTGCTAGATTCTAGTGCTTCTTTCCATGTGACACCACAGAGAGAATGGTTCTCTAATTATGCAGCAAAGTCTCTTGGTACCGTGAGACTTGGTAACTCTTACCAGTGTGATATTGTGGGGATTGGAGATGTGGTTGTGCAGTTCATTTATGGTTCAAAATTTACTATGTATAATGTATGCCATGTATCTCAGTTATCACAGAATTTGATGTCAGTTGGTCAACTTGATGACCTTGGTTACAAGGTGGTCTTCTATGCTCAGTCCTTTTGTATATCAAAGGACAATATGGTTATTGCAAATGGAAGCCTATGGCTTGTATTTGGTATGGTCATTTGGGCCATATATCTCATAGTGGAATGGAAAATCTTTCTCATTTTGGCTACTTACCTGTGTTATCTTTCTTTGATTTTTCATTTTGTGAGCATTGCCAATATGGAAAGAAAACTAGAGATGTGCATAGAATGCACATTGACTCTTCAATTCAGCCTTTAGATCTCATTCATATAGATGTGGGTGGTCCTATGCCCACTAGGTCCTTAGGTGGTTCTCTTTACTTTGTCACTTTCATAGATGATGCTACTAGAAAAGTCTGGGTATATCCTATCAAATCGAAGGATGAGGTATTCCCTACTTTCAGAAAATGGCTTGCTTCAGTTGAGACTGAAAAAGGAACTAAGCTTAAGGCTTTATATTCAAATAATGGGGATGAGTATATGTCACATGAATTTAGACTTTTGTGTCAATCTAGAGAAATTTGTAGAGAGTTTACAACTCCTTATACCCTAGTACAGAATGGTGTAGCTGAAAGGATGAACAGAACTATTTAAGATAGAGTAGGTTTTATGTTGCATCATGCAAACCTCTCACAAGGCTTTTGGGCAAAAGCTCTATTGACTATTATCCATGTGATTAACCTTTTACCTAGTACTGCCAAATGTCTGAAAGTGGCATAAGAGTTATGGAAAGGGAAGCCACCATATTATGATCATCTTCGCGTTTTTGGGTGTGAAGCATATGTTCATATACCCAAGAGTCTTAGACAAAAGTTGGACAAGTCAAAGAAATGCATTTTTCTTGGATATGGTCGAGAAGGTCAATTTGGATATCGCTTATGGGATCCTCAAACACAGTCAATGATAAGAAGTAGCGATGTCATTTTCAATAAGTCTAAGATGCATAAACAACCCATTAAGGAGGTTAAAGTGAGAAGAGTGGTGTTTGAGGATACTAGTCCTCTAGTTAGTATGCATAAAAATCCTGCACAAAGGGACAAGAAAATGTTCGATTAGATCAGTCTGCACATGTTCTTGTTCAGCAACCATTGAGATGCTCTACATGTGTCTCACATCCACCTGATAGATATGTTCTAAGTTTAGATTTTGTTATGGTAACAGAGGCCCATGAGCCTTTTTGCTACTAAAGGGCTATGCAGAAAGAGGATCATGTCAAGTGGGAGCATGCCATGAAGAGTGAGTTGGATTCTATTCACAAGAATGGTACTTGGGATTTAGTACCTTGGCCAAATGGAAGGAAAGATGTACCATGTAAATGGGTATAGAAACTGAAATTCACATCAGATAGTGCTTCTCCAAAGTATAAAGCACGACTTGTTGCAAAGGTTTTTAAGCAACAACATGGTGTTGATTTCGAGGACATCTTCTCTCGAGTGGTCAACATGACTACTCTGTGCATGTTGCTTGGATTCGTTGCAATGGAGAACTTAGAGCTAGTCCAAATGGGTGTGAAAAGTGTTGTCTTGCATGGAGATCTTATAGATAAGATGCATATGGAACAACCAGAGGGTTATGTAGTTCCTGGCAAGGAAAGTCTAGTTTGTAAGCTCAAGAAGAGCTTGTATGGACTTAAACAATCTCCTAGACAATGGTACCAGAAGTTTGATGCTTTTATGAAGTCTCAAGGCTATTCTCGAAGCAATGAGGATCATTGTCTCTACACAAAGAGATGCTTAGATGGCAGCTTGATATGCTTGATAATTTATGTCGATGATATATTGATTGCTGGGAAGTCCTCTTATGACTTGTCAATTCTCAAAAAGAAGTTGAGTCAGACATTTGATATGCAAGATTTGGGGGATGCCAAACATATTCTTGGCATATGCTGTCGAGGGGTGTGAATGGAGACCAATGGGCAGATCAGAGCTGAATTTGCTATGGCCTCACTATGTGACTACATGCAGGGTGTTTTTTAGCGTACTTTAGGATGTAAGATGTGATTCAATGCTGTGAGACGTGTTTATATATGGTCTAATGGCTTAAGCTATAGACTATCTAAGATCAACCTATTTAACTATTGACCATATGGTTGTGCAGCATGATACCTAGATAGACCATACTCATAGGATTCCGAGACTAAGGTTTCACTAGTAATGCGATCTTTGATGAACTCCTCTTCTTCTAATTCTATATTAGCAATGTTTTGCTTGGATTGAGTGGTATTATTTATCGATGGAGACAACAAATACTAAAAAATAAAAGATGTAAAAATGGTATTTTCATTCGTACACTCATTACTCACAAAATCATTAGTAGACTCATTACTTACAGACATCAGAAACAAATATAGAAAAATATAAATTGCCAATTGATCTATGAATAATTCTAAAACTATTTTCTTGATAATGCTAATGAATGGAAACTACATCAACAACCTTATACAACTATAAGTACGAATGCTAGGATAAATCGGAAAGTCCTAATACAAGAGTAAGCTAAAAGGAATAGATATAAGTAAAGTCGAAGAAGTGGCACGTCTCCAATTTGACGATCTCAATTGTTTGTAAATGCTCATCAATGTTCGCCAATGCTTGTCAATGCTCTCCAAAAAAATAACATTCGAAAACAACATAAGTTCTTTGTATGAAAAATACAGTACTCATGAATTACTTTTAATTCTTATTATATATGTATATGCACATTCATTCAATTTTTCATGCATACATGTAACATGCTCATGCATTCTCATACATGCAAACACACATTCTCATACATGCTAGCACAAATTCTCATGCATACTAACTTACATTCTCATGCATGCTAACACACATTCTCATACATGCTAACACGCATTCTCATGCATGCTAACATATTCTTACAAACTCATATTCATGCTAATACAAAGTCTCATGCATTCTAACATACTCTCATATTCATGCTTACATACATATTCTAATGCATTCTAATATGCTCTTGTATTCATGCTAACATACATATTCTCATGCATTCTAACATACTCTCATATTCATGCTTACATACATATGCATACAATTACCTCTTATACACATACATATGCATTCATACCTCAATAATTCATGCAAACTTACTCATATGCAGTTATACATTCAACATACATGTACATGCATTCCTATATGCTCATAAACATGCACATGCACTCATATTTATACTTATCATGGACATGTATTGCACATTCATGCATCTTCATCATGCAATCTCATACATGCATGCATCTAACATGCACATGCTTTCTCACTTCATGCGCATGGTGGCTTACTTATGCACATGCATTTCTATAGCAGACCTCCACCTCATAGAACCCGTAAATACATTTCAAGAGTGGTTTCGAGACCACAACTGAATCATGACAACTTTTCCTTATTCTTTTTCTTTGTTTTTCTTTTCTTTTTCTCATTTTTCTTTTATCATGTCGCAACAACCATTAATGTACTGCTTTATGTATTTATCTTTTCCCTTTTTCTTCGCAAATTTTTTGTTAAAGGGGAAAGGCTTAACCTCTATTCAAAGCTGAGGTTCTAGAGGCATGCTATAGTCAGAACAAGGATCTCGTTAGCTAAATGTTTCAGAAATTAAGGAAGCCTACTTGTATAAAATAAATCTACTTCTACTATGAGTCGCAAGTCAAGTTTTCCCTTCTCTTATTCTCCTAACAAATCATAAGATCCCTAACTCTTATCTTTAACTCACATACACATTCTTACTTTGATTTCTAATTCTTTATTTACATATTTTTAATAATTTTCCTTTTATACAAAAAACATGTAAATTCCTAACTATGAAATGCATGAAAAAGAAATTTAATATAGAAAGAAAAATTAGAATTATTTCACCTATGATACTCATGCTTCATCTTCATCATCGCCCTCCAAGAAGTCTTCATCTAAATCGTAGTCATTGCTTGACCTTCTTTTGAATAGCTTAATCCTCTTACTTGCAATCACATTTCTTAAAGGAGTTGTTGATATATTTAGGTAGTGATGTGTCTGAACACACTAGGACTGCCTGGGCACTTTTTTCCCTCTTTAGGAGGTTTTTTCCCCCGCTTGTATATACGTCTATTGCCCTAATGGGCTACTTATCTTTGTACATTCTCTTGTGTGTTGTGCTCCAAACTTCTTCTTCTTCCTTGTGTTGTTCGCATGCTTCCGCAGACATCTAACTCCAACAATTGGTATCAGAGCAGGTTGTTGCTTCATCTAGGGCGTCGTCTACACTTCTCCGGTTGCAGTCTCAGATTCACATGAAATTTGATGAGCATATTTAGGGTGTTTCAGAGATCAAAACGGCTTCATTTTGTGGTGCCGAAATTGCGATTTGAGCTCGTTTTGGCCTCCGAACATACTATCGTAGCACTTATGCAGGCTATTTCGTCTTTTTGTGCCAAAGCTATATACTTGTTTCGGTTCACTAGTATAAGCATCTCAAAGTTTTCTATAGGTTTAGTAGAACTCGTCTGGGTAGTTTCGTTCAACTTTTTGAGATACAGTCAACTTTCTGCATCAAGGTATTTTATTCACGGGCCATGGGTGAAAGCAGTGGTGTATTTTGTATGTTGGTTGTTGAGGATAAGTTAGATGGTAACAACCACCCACTGTGGGCTTATATGATGCAACATGTATTGGTTGCGAAAGGACTGTGGAACAGTGTGCAGGGTGTTGAAAAACGTCCTATCACACCTGCAACTGGTACAACTATAGGTACTGAAATTGATGCAAAAGGTGTCGAAGATGATGATATTTTGCATATTCCTATTCGTGTTGCGTTTTTTGTTGCACCTGTTGGGATGGCAGAGATGCCCAAGTACATGCATTGATAGCTTTGTCTGTCAAAAATGCCCTTATTCCTCATATTCACTCTTGCAGAACAGCTAATGATGCTTGGGATACACTTACCACATTGTACCAAGCTAGGAATGAGGCTCGTGTTGCTTACCTCCAAAAACAGTTAGAGAGTGAGCACATGAATGAAGGTGATTCTATGGACAATTTCCTAACAAAGATCAAAGATTTGAAGGAACAGTTGGTTTCTGCTGATGAGGTTATACGTGATAGCTGACTTCTGCAGACCATTCTGAATGGTCTTCCTAATTCATATCAAAGTTTTGCTTCTACTCTTCGGTTGATGATGAAAGGCAATCCAAATGCCTTGTCATTTGAGGAGTTAGTCTCTGTTCTGTTGTAGGAAGATCAGTCTAGGCAGAAAAGGTCCATTATGCATATTGCAGATCAAGCTTTCTTTGCTAGTCAGAAGGGCAAAGGAAAATGGAGCTCTTCTACTAGTAAGTAGAAATCTGCAAATGCTGCACATTCGAACAACCTAGACAAAGATGAGAAAAAATCAGAAAAGCAAATTTTTTTTTGCAAGCACTGTTAAGGGAATGATCATATCATAAAGAACTGTCCAAAACTGGCTGCGAAAGAGGCAAAGAAGAAAGAGACTAGAATGGTTGTTGCAGAAGCCTCTACACCAAAAACAGAGTCTGCTAATCTTGTGCAGGAAGAAGAATGGGTGTTTACTACTGTTTGCAGTTTTGACCCATCTTCGCATGAGCAGTGCATGTCTACAGTAGACTCAGATGTTTGGTACTTTGACAGTGGGGTCACCAAACATATTACCTCGTAGCGCAGTTTCTCTTCACTCGAGCCTGCCCCTACAGGGAATACTGTTACATGCGCCAACAACTCCTCTTATCTTGTTATGGGAGTTGGTAAGATCATTTTGACTATTGCTGATGGTAGTTCTTTCACTTTGTCAGATTCTTTGTTTGTGCCAGGGATCAAGAAAAATCTGTTATCAATTTTTGCATTAGCCAAGATTAGCTTGGTTGTGAAATTTGTTAATGCCAAATGTACAGTTCATGCTCTCTCAAATGGGGATCTGATTATTGCTTCTGGCATTCTATGTCGTGGGCTGTATAAACTCATAGACTATTAAAGATCTGTAAATGATTTGGCATGTGCACTACATTATTCTCAAGCTATGTCAGATGCAAAGCTTTGACATGCAGGCTTTGCTCATCTAAATTTTGCTAGCTTGCTATGCCTGCAAAAATCTGAAATGGTTTCCTCTTTGCCCAAACTTATGACATCAGGAAAACATGTTTGTGAAGGCTGTATTTTGGGCAAAATGCAGCGTTCCTCCTTTCCAAAAGATGGTTTAGTTCGGGCTACTCTGAAATTGCAGCTTGTACATAGTGATGTTTGTGGTCGTATGTAGACACCTTCCTTTTGAAATTATCTTTACTTCGTGACTTTCATTGATGATTTTTCCAAGCATGCATGGGTATATCCATTGAAGGCAAAGTCCGAAGTGTTCATGTGCTTCAAGCAATTTTTGGTTTTGGCTGAAAATCTCTCAGCATGTAAAATGGGCACCCTCCGTTCTGAAAGGGGGGGGGAATATATGTCTTCTGATTTTAATGCATTTCTGGCTGAACGTGGGATAAAACACCAGTGTACAATGTCGTATACACCTCAACAAAATGGAGTTTCTGAACAAAAGAACAGGTCACTCATGAAAATGGCGAGGTGTATGGTCAAGAGTTAGGCTTTACCACATAGTTTCTGTCTTGAGGTTGTCATGTGTGCAGCATATGTACTTAAAATGTGTCCCACTAAAGCACTGCAATCTATCACTCCATGTGAGGCTTGGCATGATCGCAAGCCATCTTTTTCACACCTGCATGTTTTTGGTTGTTTGGCATATGCATTAGTGCCTGAACAACATCGTAGAAAATTGGATGATAAAGCCGTAAAATGTATTTTTGTTAGGTACAATTCTAAAAGTAAAGGCTATCGTTTGTATCATCCACAAACTAAACGCATTTTGGTTAGCTGTGATAATGTTTTTGTGGAAGATGCTATTCAGCCATTGCTTTCATGTACTAAGGAGACATCTGTTAGCTCAAAAGACATGTATGATACTTTGCTGCCTCTTTTTATAGGTGGACAGTCTAGTGCTGGTCCTAATGAGGCAACTTTCTTAGCCTTTGTAGGTTTCATGTGATGATGCAGATCATCCAATTTCTGATGTAGATTTACATGATGCACTTGTTTATGAGAGAGCTGACATTGAGGAGGCAAAAACTATGCCAAAATGGCTAGTGAAAACTTTGCGTGATAGCTAATTGGATGCACCCTGTCATATCGTACTCGTTCAGGCTCTCATAGTGCCTCTTTTGCATCAAATTGCTATGCTATGGTTGCATCTAGTCTCTGTGATGAGACTGAGCCTGTTTCGTTTGATGAAGTACAAAATTCAGAAAATTGGATGGCTACTATGCAATCTGAATATGATGCTATAATGAAGAATGGTACTTGGTCTTTATGTGACTTGCCTCCTGGCAAGAAGGCCATTGGCACTAAGTGGATATACAAGTTGAAGCGTAAACCTGATGGTACAATTGATAGGTATAAGGCTAGGCTTGTTGCAAAGGGTTATGCATAGGAAAGACACATTGATTTTGATGAAATCTTTGCACCTACATGGCATATGACTACTGTTTGGAGCATCTGTGCACTTCCAGCTCATCATGGTTGGAATGTACATCAGTTGGACATTAAAACTGCATATCTCAATGGTGACTTGCATGAAGAAGTGTATGTTTTTTAGCCTCGTGCCTTTATGCAGAAAGGGCATGGAAACCAAGTGTGCAGGTTAAAGAAGGCATTATATGGTTTAAAGAAAGTACCACATGCTTGGTATGAGAAGATACATGCCTATCAGTGCATCTTTCGCTACTTGAGTGGTACTTGGCTAGTTGGGTTGTTTTAACCCAAGTGGGGATCATTACTACCAGTTTTGCATGCTTTTTCTGACTCTGATTAAACTGGTTGCTATGACACTCGTGTGTCCACTATTGGCTTTTGCTTCATGCTTGGTAGCTCATGTATATCTTGGTTGAGCAAGAAGCAGCCTACTGTGGCCACTTCCCATTGTGAGGCTGAGTATAGGTAGCTTTCAGAGCTAGTGTTGAGTGTGTGTGGCTCAGACGCCTTATGCCTGATTTGGGTGTTGGTCACTCTTCTGCCACCACCATCTTCATTGACACTCAAGCGCATTGGTAGTTGCGAGGAACCCTGTGTTCCATGCTCACATTAAGCACATTGAGGTGCATTACCATTATGTAGGGAGAGGTTCCTCTGCTGGGGAGATCAGCTTGGCATATGTGCCCATGCAGGAGAACATTGCAGACCTTTTCACGAAGGCTCTGCTTAGGGAGAAGTTTGAAGATTTTCGCAAAACTTTGGGCTTACTCCCTTTTGTGGAGTGATTTCCACATAGCTTGGCACTTCCTTATACATGAGTGCCAACTCCTTGTTCACTGCATCACTCCTAGGGGGGGATTTGTTGATATATTTAGGTAGTGATATGTGTGAACACACTACAAATGCCGGGGTACTTTTTTCCCTCTTTAGGAGGTTTTTTCCCCTGGCTTGTATATACGCCTATTGCCCTAATGGGCTACTTATCTTTGTACATTCTCTAGTAATACATTCAGTATTGTGTGTTATGTTCCAAGCTTCTTCTTCTTCCTTGTGCTTTTCACGTGCTTCCGCAGATGTCTAACTCCAACAGGAGTTCCGTCAAGGTCTCGTAAAGTATATATACCTATATCAAACACAAAAACAACAACATATGGACCAAACCATCATTTAATTAATTTTCGGCATGCATCATATTTCCCCACTCTCTATCAATCGTGGCCTCAGTCAATATTTCTTGTGAAAATAAATTTTATTCTTTAATCGTGATGATTTTAATTTTTTAGTAGCCTCTTTTAAATTCTCATTACCTTGTTTTAATTATTTAATTCTTAAATCTTCTCGTGTTAAATTATCTTCCCATTTTAAACTTATCCAATTTATTATCTGAGTGTGTATAGGAAATATTGGCTTTTGACAATACATGAGTTCAGCCAGCATAAAATGAGTTGTTCTTGTGTATGTCATCCTGTCGGCCCATAAAGCAAATGGTAAGTATTTTGGCCATTGCCCAATATCTCCATGGCATGCTTTTGAGATCACCTTTACTATGGAAAGAGTTCCTCGCTCGATCTTTGATGGAGAGTGTTAATCTCCAAAAGAACAAGCTATCCTTGATGTTAGAATACCTCTATATCAAGAATAACTTTAAACTCCAACCAATTTTGGAAGACAAGTACCAAACTGTCAAGATTTTAACTAACTGTGAAGAAAGTCATTTCACAGAAAGTCTGTTGCACATTATTGACTCATTGATTAATCATTTGTGTAAAGTTTCTGATGAAACTTTGTAGAATGTGTTGGCCGGAGTTTTCACACCTCCTCCAAGTTAAAACACTTCAAAAGCTTAAGTAGATTATGAGAAATGATCTAAAAATCTACCTATGTCTGAAACTGCTTTCTTGTAAAGTCGACTTTGATACCTGCAACTTCTAACACATGGTTCTCCCAAACTAGAACCCGTTTAAGTGAATGCTTTTAGCCATAGATGAGAAAGACACTCAACACTTTCTCACATATAGATGTTCCTACACAAAATTCTCTCAGCCTATAGACTCTTAAACATTAACCATAGTTAGATTAACTATGGAATTAGATGTGTACAAAAGGATTTCTGATAGAATCAAACACAGAAGGAGAACTAGAGAAAAGATCGACACACAATTCTCTGAAAATTCTTCCTATTCAACTCTTCATACATCTAATGGATGATACACACAATACTTATCATCTATTCATCTCTTTTTCATCTACACTTCATCTTCTTGAGTTGTAATAGTTAGAGCTCTATATTCTGCTTCATTTGAAGATAAAGCAATTGTTTGTTGGTTCTTGGAACTCCATGACACCAAATTTGAACGTGAAAATCCTAAGTATCCATAGGTACTAATTCTATCATCCTTTTCTCCTACCCAATCTACATATTAATAGATTTTGATATCTAAATATGATTATTAATGATAATAGATACCTTCATTAAGTGTCCCTTTGAGGTACTTTAGTACTCTCTTGTAGCATCAATGTGTGGTCTTCTAGGTGAGTGCATGAACTGACTGAAAGAACTTGGAGAAGCTTGTTGAAGGTAGAAAAGTGCGTTTTGAAGTGACGAAGTTTGGTCGAGCCAACCGGAACAAGACCAGCCCTTGAGCTTATGGAGACTCAAATAGACCTTATAAGCATGTAATAAGTGGAAAGAAATGCACTATGTACTTTGGATCATCAAGGAGAATGAGTCGATACAAAACGGATAGGTTCGCGGGTCGCCTAGCTCAAAAAACTTACTATCTGTGGAAGAGACAATGAACTTCAAATGCCCATAGTGACCAGCATGATTACAATTAGAAACAATCCTTTTATGGGAGTGATACAAATAGGGTTGAGTGTATGGAATGCACAAAGTTATAAGGAATAAGAAAAATATGCTATAGGAATGAATGCGACATTCACCGGTGGTACTTCCTATTTTTCAGAAATACGTAGAGATTGAACCCGAGATAGCACAACTGATCTTTCTCCAAATATACTGAACCAAATTCTTTGAAAATCTACAAGAATAAACTAGACGCTTGTACCTTTCCAATGAGTCATCTTGCACTCAATTTGGAGCTCTGGAGAGAGAGCAGCAGCCTCTGCAACATTACTATTGACGAAGAAGTTTGATGCAGAGAATTGAAGGAGCAAGACAATGATGATCACAAGTGTATGTATATTGCTTCCATGTAATGTACAAGTGATTTCAAGTCTTCATATAGACTCTAGGAGTGTTCCACGACTTTTACAAGTTGAATTTGAATTCAAATGAAGGTGGGAATGGTTGTTGGAGGGAATCAATTCACTTTCCTACAATCTAGGAAAAGTGAAGATGTAGTTTGATCTACTTTTAGGTGATTTGATTTGCTTGATTGAATGCAACTTCAACCATCACAAATTCGTGGGATTTGGGCTCTATCTTTCTACCTTTACATGTGTAAAGCTCAAGGCTTTTACAACGGTAAATGAACCATCAAAAATCTCTCAAAAAAATACAATAAATGAGCATATGAAAAAGAACTCTCCAATGGATATTCTTTCGATGCGATAGCCTTTGATGTAGGTCAAATCCACCTCAAGCATAGTGTAAGCTTGATGTTCCAATAGCTCCCCCTCAAGCTAAAGTATGCTTGAGTCTTCATTCTCTGATAGGTTGAATACCTGCCATAGCTTTGAATCTACAAAGCTTAATTCCATCAAGTGCCTTTGTCATCATATCTGCTACTTGCTTTTCAGTAGGAACAAAAGAAATGTCAATCTCCTTTGCCATGAGCTTCTCCCTGATGAAGTGGTAATGGACTTCTATGTGCTTGGTTCTCACATGGAAAATAGGATTTGCTGCTAGATGCATGGAGCTTACATTATCTCCAAATATGTGTGGTTTGGAACTCACAAGTCCCAAATCTGTATACAATGCTTTTAACCATATTGCCTCTTGAGTTGCTATGGTCAAGGCTCTATACTCTGCTTCATTTGAAGATAAAGCAACTGTTGGTTGCTTCTTGGAACTCCATGATACTAGCTTCGAACCTGCAAATGCTAAGTAACCAGATGTACTTTTTCTATCATCCTTAGCTCCTGCCCAATCTGCATCTGAGTAGATTTTGATATCCAAATCTAAAGAGTAAGGATAGAATATACCTTCGTTGATTGTACCTTTGAGATACTTAAGTACTCTCTTAGCCGCATCCATGTGTGGTCTTCTCGGTGAGTGCATGAACTGACTAAGCACTCCCACACTATATGAGATGTCTGCCCTTGTATGAGTAGCATATATCAAGCTACCTACCAAGCTTTGATACTCTTTAATGTGTTCAATTTTCTCACCTTCATAAACACTAAGTTTATGATTCATCTCCAAAGGTGTACCTGTAGGTTTAGTGTTCTCCATTTTGAACTTGAGAAGAAGATCCTAAATGTATCTTCTTTGAGTCAAATACATTCCTTCATTAGTATATATCACCTGCATGCCTAGGAAATATGTGAGCTCACCTAGGTCACTGATTTTGAACTCCTCTTGCATGTGTCTCTTGATCCTTTGAATGCCATTTAGATCATCACCTGTCACAATAATATCATCTACATATACACATAGATAGATAACCTCATTGTGATCCCTTTTGATGAATAGAGAAGGATATGAGCTGCTAGCTTTGAACCCTTGATCTTGAAGATATGTAACCAACCTGTAATTCCAAGCTCTAGGAGCTTGTTTCAATCCATACAATGCTTTCTTAAGTCTGCAAACATAAGATGGATGATTAGGGTTTTCAAAACCTGGTGGTTGTGACATGTATACCTCTTCACTTATCCAACCATTTAAGAATGCATTTTTCACATCAAGTTGGAGGAGTCTCCAATTCCTTGCAGCAGCTACACTTATCAATGTCCTGATTGTAGTCATCTTTGCAACTGGTGAGAATGTTTCCTCATAGTCTATACCATGAGTTTGTGAGCATACTTTGGCAACTAATCTTGCCTTGTACCTACAAATTGACCCATCTGAATTTCTTTTAACTTTATATACCCATCTGCAACCAATTAACTTTTGATTCGACGACATTGGAACCAAACCCCAAGTGTCCATTTCCTTCAATGCATCTATCTCTTCGTTCATGGCCTTTTCCCAATTAGGGTTTCCCTTTGCCTCTTCATAGGTTGAGGGTTCCTCTGAAATAGAGTCTTTTTCCAAGTATATGGAATGCTTTGTAACAAATGTGGAATCATATCCATACCTTTCTGGTTGTTCCTTCTCTCTTGCTGATCTTCTAGGTGCTTGTTTGGAGCATTCTCCAACCTCTTACATCTTTGCTTTGCCTCTTGACTTCCATAGCTTGTAGTCCCTTTCTCTTTCATCTTGGTGATCGTCTGTATCTTCTTGGATCCTAGACCTGTGTATCATGCTTCCTTCCCAATTGATGAGAGTCAGAATCAAGATAATATGGTAGTGTTACCTTTTGTTTGTATTCATCATACCAAGACCTGTGTTCTTCAAACACAATATCTCTACTTGTAGTGAATTGCTTGGTTGAAGGATTGAAGAAATTGTAACCCATCTGAGTTGAATCATATCCAATAAACACTGCCTTTGTTGCCCTTTCATCTAGCTTACCTCTTATTTGTGATGGTACATGAACATAAGCTAAACAACTGAAAACCTTGCAATGTCCAAGACTAGGTTTTCTTCCAAACCATGCTTCATAAGGAGTCATACCTTGAAGTGATTTGGATGGTAGTCGATTGACAAGCTACACAGCAGTTGAAATAGCTTCTGCCCATAGATAATGTGGCAACCTCTTCTCTTCAAGCATTGTTCGGGCTGATCCAACCAATGTCTTGTTTCTCCTCTCTACAATTCCATTTAGTTGAGGAGAGTACCTAGTAGTCACTTCCCTTTTGATACCTTTGCCCTGCAAGAACTCATCAAACTCCTTGGAGAAGTATTCTCCCCCTCCATCAGATCTGAGCTTCTTTAGTCATCTACCTGTATGATTCTCCACATGTGCAAGATACTTCTTGAAGAAATCAAACACTTCATTCTTACTCTTGATAAAGTATAGAACAGTCCATCTACTATGGTCATCATTAAATGACACATAATACCTTGATCCTGCCAATGAAGGTTCTTGACTTGGTCCCCATACATCTGTATGTACTAAGTCCAATAAGTTGTTGTGGATGTAGCCTTTGTGGTTGAATGGTTGTCTTTGTGCCTTCCCAATCTGACATGCATCACACCTGTTGATCATGTGTTGCTTTGATATGTTCGGTAGTCCTAGAACACTTTGATCCCTGCATATATCCTTCAAGGTTCTTTCATTCAAATGAGCAAGTCTCTTATGCCACACTTCAAACTCACTTAGGGTTTTAGACCCAAAGTTGAATAGAGCTATGTTCCTGGTTTCTCCTACTTCAAAAGTAAAGAGCCTACCATGCTTCTCACCTCGGGCTATCTTCTTAAAGCCTTGACATGGATCTTCCACAAAAGCTCCATGTCGGGTGAACCTAACTTGCAAGCCTTTTTCAACTATTTGGCCTACACTTATTAGGTTTTTAGTGATAGTGGGTACATAGAGAACCTTACCGTTTGTCCTACCATTGGAAGTTTTGACATTACCAATCTTTTCCACATTGTGCTTTGTGTCATCCCTTGTTTGCACTTCATGTCTATGCTTTGGACTTTCCAAATCAGATAGAAGAGCAATATTGCCTGCAACATGATTCGAACATCCTGAATCTATGTAGAACAAATGATCATCTTCTTTACCTTCTTTGTGGCTTAGATGCATGATGAGAAATGAGTCTTCATGTGGTTGATCTTCTGAAAAATTGTTGTAGTCCCTTCTATTATAGCCTCTATTGTTATTGTTGAAGTTGTGTCCACCTCTGCCTCTATTGCTGCCATATCCACCTCTTCCACTTCCTTTCTGGGTCTTCCCATTGAACCAGTAATTCTGAGTGGTGTGGTTGGTCTTATCGCATATGGCACAAGGTTGAACATTTTGACCTTCGGCTTTGTCTTGCTTTGGTCCTTTCTTCTTCCCTTTCCACTTGCTCTTGCTTGCAAAGTTGGCTTGGGAAGTCTCTTCTTCATCTTCTTCCTTCTTCTTGCCTTTTTGCTTCTTATCCTTCTTATCTGCATATAGAGCACTAGTTGAATTACCATGATAGGAGTTACCTTCCTTTATGCTATTGTTGGCTTCTTGATTGAAGATTTTTCCAAGAAAGATGTTGAAGTCTGGAGTTTGCACATCCATGATGAGATCATAAGCCGTCGTGAAGGATTGCCATTGCTTATCACTTTGAATGCCGTTGAGAATTTGCCTCATGATGACCTCTTCCTCAATCAGCTCTCCAATGGATGCTAACTGATCTGCAACCTCCTTGACCTTGGTAACAAACTCTGTGATGGTTTGTTTAGGTGTCTTCTTCATTTGGTTGAACTCGTTCCAAAGATGATTCTTTCTTGCTTTGGTACTAGCAGAAAAGAACATCTCGAGGGCATCCCAAGTCGCTTGAGATGTCTTGCATCCTCTAATATGTGGTAATAGAAAGTCAGAGATAGAGTTTAGTATGTACGACCTTGTAAGTGTGAGCTTATCTGTCTCCTCTTGTGTAGGTCCTCCTTTGGATCTTGGAATAGGCATAGCTTCATCACCTACTACAATTCCATAAAGATTTCTACCTTGCAAATAGGCCTCCATTCTGATTTGCCAAGCCGCATAGTTGTGTCGATCAAGCTTCTCGATCATTGAGGGAAAGCCGTCACCCATCTTGATCTAGCTCTGATACCACTGAAAGAACTTGGAGAAGCTTGTCGAAGGTAGAAAAGTGCGTTTTGAAGCGACGAAGTTTGGTCAAGTCAACCGGCACAAGACCAGCCCTTGAGCTTATGGAGACTCAAATAGACCTTATAAGCATGTAATAAGTGCAAAGAAATGCACTATGTACTTTGGAGCATCAAGGAGAATGAGTCGATACAAAACAGATAGGCTTGCGGGTCGATTAGCTCAAAAAACTTATTATCTATGGAAGAGACAATGAACTTCAAATGCCCATAGCGACCAGCGTGATTACAATTAGAAAAAATCCTTTTACGGGAGTGATATACATAGGGTTGAGTGTATGGAATGCTCAAAAGTATAAGGAATAAGCAAAATATGCTATAGGAATGAATGCGACATTCACCGGTGGTACATCCTATTTTTTAGGAATACGTAGAGATTGACCCTGAGACAAAAAACCTCAGATTTCTCCCAATGTATTGAACCAAATGCTTTTAACATTTACAGGCATAAACTAGACACTTATACCTTTCCAATGAGTCATCTTGGACTCAATTTAGAGCTCTAGAGAGAGAGCAGTAGCCTCTGCAAGATTATTGTTGATGAAGAAGATCATGCAGAGAATTGAGGGAGCAAGACAATGATGGTCACAAGTGTATCTATATTGCTTCCATGTAATGTACAAGTGATTTCAAGTCTTCATATAGACTCTAGGAGTGTTCCATGACTTTTACAAGTTGAATTTGAATTCAAATGAAGGTGGGAATGGTTGTTGGAGGGAATCAATTCACTTTCCTACAATCTAGGAAAAGTGAAGATCTAGTTTGATCTACTTTTAGGTGATTTGATTTGTTTGATTGAATGCAACTTCAACCACCACAAATTCGTGGGATTTGGGCTCTATCTTTCTACCTTTACATGTGTAAAGCTCAAGTCTTTTACAACGGTAAATGACCCATCAAAAATCTCTCAAAAAAATACAATAAATGAGCATATGAAAAAGAGCTCTCCAATGGATATTCTTTCGACACAATAGCCCAAAATGTAGATCAAATCCACCTCAAGCATAGTGTAAGCTTGATGTTCCAACACTGACTAATCACTCCAACACTATATGATATGTGTGGTCTTGTGTGAGTATCATTATATCAAGCTACCAACTAAGCTTTGATACTCTTTAGGATCATCAATCTGATCACCTTCAACAGTTATGGTCCAAGTCCAATGGTGTAGCTTTGTGTTCTCCATTCTGAACTTAAGAACTAGGTCTTGAATGTATCTTCTCTGAGTTAGATACAACCCTTCATCTATATGTGAGCTCACGTAAGTCACTGATTTTGAAATATGTGAGCTCACCCAAGTCACTAATTTTAAACTACTCTTGCATGTGTATCTTTATCATTTGAATGCCATTCAAATCATGACCTATCACAATAATATCATCTACATATACACATAGATTGATAACCTCATTGTGATCCCTTTTGATGAATAGAGAAGGATCTAAGTTGCTAGGTTTGAACCCTTGATCTTAAAGGTATATAACCAACTTGTAATTCCAAGCTCTAGGAGCTTCTTTCAATCCATACAATGATTTCTTAAGTCTACAAAAATAAGATGTATGATTAGGGTTTCCAAATCTTGTCCGTTGTGACATGTATATGTCTTCACTTATCCAACCATTTAGGAATGCATTTTTTAGATCAAGTTGGAGGAGTCTCCAATTCTCACAACAGCTACACTTATCAATGTTTTGATTGTATTCATCTTTGCAACTGGTGATAATGTTTCCTCATATTCTATACCATGCATTTATGAGCATCCTTTGGCAACTAATCTTGCCTTGAACCTATAAACCAATCCATTTGAGTTACTTTTAACTTTATATACCTATCTGCAACAAATTACCTTTTGATTGGGTGATGTTGGAACCAAATCCCAAGTGTCCATCTCCTTCAATGCATCTATTTCTTCTTTCATGGTCTCTTCACAATTAGGGTTTCCCTTTGCCTCTTTATAGGTTGATGGTTCCTCGCTCTGAAATTGAGTCCTTTGCCAAGTAGATTGAATGCTTTGTAACAAATGTGGAATCATATCCATACCTTTCACGTTGTGTTTTCTTCCTTCTTGACCTTGTAGGTGTTTGCTTGGAGCATTGACCACACTCTTGCATCTTTGCTTTGCCTCTTGAATTCCAAAACTTGTAATCCTTTTTGTTTTCATCTTTATCATCATCTATATCACTTCTTGGACCTTGGACCTATGTATCATGCTTGCTTCCTAATTGATAGGGATCAGAATCAAGATCATATGGTAGAGTTACCTTTTGTTCATCTTCATCATACCTAGACCTGTGTTCTTCAAACAAAACATCTTTGCTTGTAGCGAATTGCTTGGTTGAAGGATTATAGAACTTGTAACCCATCTGAGTTGCATCATACCCAATAAAAATTGCTTTTGTTGCCCTTTCATCTAGCTTACCTCTTATTTGATGGTAGATGAACATAAGCTAAACAACCAAACACCTTGCAATGTCCAAGACTAGGTTTTCTTCCATACCACGCTTCATATAGAGTCATAACTTGAAGTGATTTGGATGGTGGTCTATTGACAAGGTACACAATAGTTAAATAGCCTCTGGCCATAGATAATGTGGCAACCTTTTCTCTTCAAGCATTGTTCTGTCTAATCCAACCAATGCCTTGTTTCTTCTCTTTGGAATTTCACTCAATTGAGGAGAGTACCTGGTAGTCACTTCCCTTTTGATATCTTGATTCTGCAAGAACTTATCAAACCCTTTTGAGAAGTATTCTCCCCCTCCATCAGATCTCAGCTTCTTGAGTGATCTACGTGTATGATTCTCCACATCTGCTAGATAATTTTTAGAGCAATCAAACACTTCATTCTTACTCTTGATAAAGTATAGAATAGTCCATCTACTATGGTCATCAATAAGTGAGACATAATACTTTGATCCTGCCAATAAAGGTTCTTGAATTGGTCCCCATACATCTGTATGTACTAAGTCCAGTAAGTTGTTGTTGATGTAGCTTTTGTGGTTAAATGGTTATCTTTTGTGCCTTCCCAATCTGACATGCATCACATCTTGGACATGGTCCCTGATGGAGTATATCCACTCCTAGTTGTAGGAGTAGAATGATAGGCCCTTCCTAGGACCAAACACTTCACTACCACATTCCACCAAAAATTGAATTGCTCTCTCGCCCGAAAGACGTAACTGATCAAACTTTGCATAGTAATAGTAGACTTTCTAAGCTTTCCAACAAGCCATAGATCACTCAATTTGGAGAACGTGACCTATGTCAACCACGTTGTACAAAACATACCAAAATCTATCAAACAGATAGCTATCACTTATGTGTACCTCTTCACACACATATGTTGGGGAATATGTAGAGATAGACCAGAGAGCTTTCAAGCTCAATATACACAAGAATAAGGAACACTTGAAACTACATTTAAAATAAAGCTTACAACAAGAGCTTTAAGATGAGCTATCTTGCACATGAAATGGACAACTACATAAAGAGATATAGGTGATACAATATCTCAGCCAAAGTGAAAACTTTAGCAAGCAGGGGGCTAGCTTAGCTAGTGGATAGCTTAGCTAGTGGCTAGCTTAGCTAGCGGCTAGCTTAGACCTAGAGTATACACTCCCAATGAGAGTCTAAAGGTGCACAAATGAAGCTTTAGGAGGCCATGACTTTCTTCCAAGCTATTGCTTATATAATGCTCTAAAAGTTGGTCTAGAATTTGAATTCAAAGCATGCCTCCAAAATCCCCCACTTTTCTCAATCAAGGTAGATGGAATCTTGAGCTACAAAAGTCGTGGAAAAGTGGTTTTAGACTTTAACAAAAAGTGAAAAAATGTGGCACTTGAGTTAAGCCTTGGTTCACACACATTTGAGCTTGTACATTTCTAACACTCCCCCTCAAGCTCAAGTGTTAGTCTCTATTGATCTCCTTCAAGTTGAGGTTGATCTTGAACTTCTCCAACTTGCTTGCATCCATAAACTTGGTCATGATATCTGCTAGCTGATCCTTGGTGTTGATGTACTTGATGTCCACTTCTTTTGCTAGTACCTTTTCTCTGATGAAGTGATAATGTATCTCTATGTGCTTGCTTCTTGCATGGAACATAGGGTTGCTTGCTAGATAAATGCTTGACATGTTATCTCTAAATAGAGTGAACTCTTTGACCTCCACATCCAAGTACTTGAAGAGCTTCTTGAGCCACATGATCTCACATGTAGCAAGTGCTAAAGCTCTGTACTCAACCTTAGTAGATGATAATGCAACTGTAGGTTGCTTCTTGGACATTCATGAAATGACTCTTTGACCTAGCATGAAGACATAGCCATATGTGCTTCTTCTATCCTCCTTTGAACTAGCCTAATCCACATCACTAAAGCCTTGAGGTTGTAATCCATCTCCATAAGGGTAGTACAACCCTTCGTTGATAGTGTGTTTGATGTACCTAAACACTCTCTTGGCTGCATTCATATGAACATCAATTGGTGAATTTAGAAATGGAGAAAGAACTCCTATAACATAACACAAGTCAGGTCTTCTGATGGTAGCATAATTAAGGCTTCCAATTATGATTCTATATGCAGAAATATCTTCAAGAGGTTGTCCTTCACCTGGACATAACTTAGTGTTTGGATCCACAAGTTGTGTGAGTCGCTTACATCCACTCATACCATACTTATAAAGTACATCTAGAAAGTATTTCCTTTGAGCAAGGTAAATACCATTTTCCACATAAATAACTTCAATCCCAAGAAAGTATTTAAGAACTCCAAGATCTGAAATCTTGAATTCATTTCCAAGCTTGGACTTGATCCATGTGATACCTGCATCATCACTTCCTATTATAATCAAGTCATCCACATATGTGCATACATAGACAACTAGTCCTTCTTCCTTCTTGAGGTATAAGGAAGGATCTTTATCACTTGGCTTGTATCCACACCTGCACAAATACTCCACAAGCCTTTGATTCAATGCCCTAGGAGCTTGCTTTAAACCATACAATGCTTTTCTAAGTTTACAAACAAAATCTGAATATTTAGGGTTCTCAAACCCTAATTGTTGAGTCGTGTAGACCATCTCTTGCAAATCACCATTAAGAAAATCATTCTTTACATCCAATTGATATATTGGTCACCTCGTAGATATGGAAACCCCAATGATTGCCCTAATTGTGGTCATCTTTGCAACCGAGCTGAATGTTTCTTCATAGTCAATCCCATAGGATTGAGCAAATCCTTTTGCCACAAGCCTTGCTTTGTACCTAGCAATTGAACCATAAGAATTTCTCTTCACTTTATAGACCCATTTGTTTCCAATTACCTTCGTCCCTTCTTGTCTTGGAACAAAACTCCATGTATTGTTGTCTTCAAGGGCTTTGTATTCTTCTTCTATAACTTCTTGCCACTCCTTTGTGTCTTTGGCCTCTTCATAGGTAGAAGGTTCATGATCTTTGATAACCTTCGTCATGAAAGCATATTTCCTCGCAATATAACTATCATAAACAAGCCTTGAGATTGGATGTTTTACCCTTGTTGACCTCCTTTCTTCTCCGTTTGGTGGAATGAACCTTCTTTGCCTTGGTGCCTTGATTTATACTTTTGATGTAGCTCCCCCTTCTAACATAGGTTCTTCAAAGTCTTCAACTTCATGTCCATCTTCATCAAGCTCTACCAATCTTGCCTTTTCTTTATTCACCGATTGATGGGCTGAATCCATGCTTGAAATCCTTTGTATGCTTGGACCACTGATTTCCAAGCTATCCTGAAACCTAGCTTTGTAATTCCTCTCTGCAATGGAACTTTGGAAATATACCATGGTTTGAGTTCATCAAACACTACCTCTCTAGATAGCTTTAACTCCTTTGTATTAGGATTGTAGCATCTGTAACCTTTTTGCTCCATAGCATAACCAATAAACATACATCTTTCAGCCCTTGCATCCATCTTACCTCTCAACTCTTGTGGCACATGTGTGTAGCATACACACCCAAAGGTTCTAATGTGTGAAAGGTCTGGTTTCCTTCCACTCCATGCTTCCTTAGGTGTCATGTCATGTACCCCTGATGTGGGACACCTATTCATCAAGTACAGAGTAGTAGATACAACATCTACCCAAAAGGATGTGGATATAAAGTTCATTGGAACTAATGACCAGGTTGCAGACATGCTTACAAAGTCCCTAGATGCTTCTAAGCTAAAGAGGTTCAAGGACGACATCAACTTGCAGGATATGGCTGAAGGTGCAAGCTCACATGTGAGCTTGAGGGGGAGTGTTAAAAATAAAGAAGTAAGCTCGTATATATTTTTGCAAAAAGGATTTTCTTCAAGGAGAATGAAAATACAAAAATGAAAAAATAGAAGCATTTACTTCAGCAAGTAGTGGAGGCCAAAAGAGAATCATTCAAAAAAGAATCAAATCCAAGGCTGTCCAAAGTAGTGGAGAAATGATGGAGAAGAGCTCTCAAACTCATCATGAGAGTTTTTGGTCACTTGGCTATAAAAGAGGCAAGGGAGGACACTCAAGAAGAGAGGAAGAAGGTTTGGAAGCCCCCTTATAGCTACTTCATTTGTTTTGAGTCATTTCGTTCAGTTTACTCTCATAGAGTATGTCCAGCCGCACACACATTTTTGGGTAGTCTACTTGTAAGAGTCATATCTCTCAATATATGTATCCAATTTTAGTGTTTAAACATTCGTTGGAAAGCTTATCTTGAGTCTTCCTCTGTCTAGAACAGTTTTATGAAATTCTTTATGCTCTATGAGTTATTCAAGTTTTAGTGAAGTCCAGTTTTCAGCCTAATTGAGTGGACAGGTAGTCTGTTTTCAATCAAATAGTTGCCAACTCAAATCTACTCCAAATTGAGTGTTTGATATCTCATTTGAAATATCTAGGTGTCTAGTTTGAGTGACCAAACTTTCAAGTTCATTGGATATTTCAATTGGTACCAGTTTTCATTTGAAGGTTCTGCTGTTGGCAAGAGTCTTGATCCTGAGAAGGTCTTCTACACTTTCCGCTGCGAGTAGGAGAGGAATTCTCCAACATAACGAACCCCCAAAGACCCTTTCCCATGAGGAAGTTAGAGATTCTAAGCTTCCAAGGTTGGTAATCGCTCTTTTCAAGATTCTTTGAGTATTATAGTCTCCCATTGTGTATGAGACTATAAGTGGATCCTAGTCCTACCTTGGATTCTAATAGATGTGAGAAAGAATGATATGTTACCTTCCCACAAGATTCTAAACTTCTCGTGAACTTTTGATGATGATAGAAGCTCCCCCTTGCTTCAAATACTTCTTCAAATTTTCTTGGCCTTTGCTTCAATCCTTAGCTCTCAAGCAACTTCAAGGCCTCCTCTTGATGTCCTCAATGCTCAATGATGAGCTCTCATACCCCTGATGGATTATATCCACTCCTAGGTGCAGCAGAAGAATGATAGGCCCTTCCTAGGACCAAAACGTTCACTATCATAGTCCACCAAAAATTGAATTTTTCTTTGGACATGAGGATTGAACTTATTAGACATTGCAGAGTAATAATAGACTCTTGAAGCTTTCCAAAAAGCAATAGATCACTCAATTTGGAGAATGTGATGTATGTCAACCTCCTTGCACAAGACATACCCAAAATCTGCTCAAATAGATAGCTATCACTTATGTGTACCTCTTCACAGACATATATTGGGGAATATGTAGAGATAGACTAGAGAGCTTTCAAGCTCAATATACACAAGAATAAGGAACACTTTATACATTCAAAAGAAAGCTTCCAACAAGAGCTTTAAGACGAGCTATCTTGTGCATGAAAAAGACAACTATGTAAAGAGATATAGGCGATACAAAATCTTAGCCAAAGTGAAAACCTCAGCAAGTATGGGGTTAGCTTAGCTAGCGGCTAGCTTAGACCTGGAGTATAAACTCCCAATGAGAGCCTAAAGGTGCACAAATGAAGCTTGATGAGGCCACAACTTTCTTCCAAGATATTGCTTATATAATGCTCTAAAAGTTGGTATAGAATTTGAATTCAAATCATGCCTCTAAAATCCCCCACTTTTCTCAATCAAGGTAGATGGAACCTTGAGCTAAAAACGTCATGGAAAAGTGGTTCTAGACTTTACCAAAAAGTGAAATGATGTGGTACTTGAGTTAAGCCTTGGTTCACACACATTTGAGCTTGTACATTTCTAGCAGTCCCTACATCTATTTGAGAATTCAATGGAAGTTTTGCAAGGAAAGATCAACTCAAAAGCATCGTTAAGGAACAAAGGATCATTGAAAAAGTGACAAAATTAAAAGAGGAGGCAATATTCAAAGGAGAAAGTTTAGTAAGATCAAAGAACACTTCAAATACTAGAGAATTGTTGGTGTATGGACAGAACCAAGAAAAATCGATAGATCTTAGTAATATTTTGGCGCCAAAATCAAAAGAAAGATTGGAAAGTGAAGGCAAATGGCAAGTAGAGGGAGGAAAAAACTCTTGGAAACCGAACACCTATTGAAAGAGTAGAAGAATATCTATTGAAGTGATTTGGAACAGGACAATCAGAGCAATCTGTAGCAATTGGGACTCTAAAGTAGTGGGAAGTAGACAATCAAGATAAAGATGTACTTGTACTACCTGTAATACCCATATCCACCACCAAAAACCTTCCTCTTATAGTGGAAAAATCTAACATTAAAAGAATGGCATTATCTGATGGGAGTCACTTATACTAAGTTTGGGGGATTTTGTGAGGATGATCCAGATGCTCACGTATGGGCATTTGATGTTAATTTTGATGTATTTGAAAGCATGAGCAATTTTACGGTGAATGATGGAGATAAAGCCACAATTTTCAAGACAATGTTGGTTAATGAAGCAGCAAAGAGGCTTGTAGAGTTGATAGAGATCATTTCACGAAGTATGAAGTTGTCAAGGATGCAGTTTTACAAATATTTCTATCTTAGAAGTATTTTGCTAGGATTTTTGCCTTTCTGTAAAACAATAGATAGAAACCCATTAGGATTACACTACAATCTTTCGAATGCATTTACAATAATTATCGAGAGAAAGTAAGTTACAAGATGATGTAATCACACAATGGTTTATTAATGGGTTAAATCTATAGTTGAAAAAATTATGATCATTCAAAGTACTAGAGGATTACCTTTAGAAACTATAGTGGACCAAGCCCTACAACTAGAGAATAAAGTCAGCAGGTTTCCTAAAGATCTTGAATGGGTTGCAATGTGCAATCTTTAACACCGGTAGTCATGATACAACATATTGCATGTACAATGCTAAAGCCCATAATCAGGTAATCGTAAATGTAGTAGTTCAGGAACATGCATCATCGAATACCTATGTACCACTAGATTTGCGTAATACACAATATCCAAGGTATAATCAGTCAAGGATGCAACAATTTGTTACAACAACCAACATGGTCATAGGCTAGAACATTGAACTTTGTACCAAGGGAGCCTATTTGATGCTACTTTTGTGGCGAGCTGGGCCATATACATCCTAATTGTAAAGAAGCACAAGAGTATGAAAAACACAAAAAATATAGAGTTACACCAATGATGAACTTAGTAATCATCATTAGAAAAGAACCATAGATAGCTTTAGTTCAGACTAGATTTGGAAAAATTCTAAAACCTAGAGACAACCATTTACGAACTAGGATTCAAAGAACACGTGTATGGTGCAAAGAGTGCATACGTGGGCAAGTAAAGAGCAACTAGTCTCCCCTACACAACATATGAACTCTTGAGAACCAATTAGCACCACCATCTATGCAGGAAAGTGCCCTTGCGGTTGTATAGATCCCAAAGGTTGATAACCTATGGACGATCTTAAAAACTTCACCCATTACCTTGCAACTTGGGCAACTTCTATCACTCGTACAAAAAGTCACAAAATAATTTGAACATCATTTTGGTATAAATGATGAACGAAGAGATCCATGCATGGCTACTTTATAATTGGAAGTCCAAATAGTAGACCATGCTGTCCCACTTATTACGGTATGATATAAGAATCACTGCATTGATAAAGTCTTAATCGATAGTGGTTCTGGTGTGAACTTGGTAACCTATGTGTTTTGTCAAGTTAAAATAGCTCATCAATCACACGTTCATCCCATGGGATTGGTAAAAGATATTCCCATTACCCTTCAAGAAGCAGTCTTTCCCATGACTTTTGTGGTACTAGATCTACTGAAAGGCACTTATGATTACAATCTCTTGTTCGGGTGACTCGAGCTTAAACAAGTCGAGGTTTTGCAAGATTTTTCTAAGAAAGAATTAGTGGTAAAATTTAAAGATCATGAATATTGATTCCCACTAGACACGATGCAATATAATGAAGTTCATGCACTTCCTCATATTGTCGAACCAGTTCACATGCTGGATGGGTTGATAGACGATGAGGAAGCTGACCTTTTGAAAGTCAATGGTGATTATTATCTCTAGGTGTAGTTTACGTACAACCTTTACTAGATCAATGGTCTCCTTTGATATATGTGGTGACCTATGTGCACCATTAATCGACACGGTACGAGAGATAGTAGACGTGTTCCCTAACCCCATAGCCGACACTAATTGGGCTTGGCATGGTTTTGAGGATAAGCAAAAGCAACAATATATAGTCAATTTGATTACCTAGAGCTTAGGCACAAAAGATAAGCCTTAATGAGTCAAGATTAGTGCCAAATTAACCTGTGAGGAGCAAAGGTAAGTACTTGAGTTATTAACTATATTCCAAGATGTATTTGCTTGGGGTTATCAAGATATGAAAGGATTAGATCCTCGCATCTACCAAAACCGTATAGTTCTCCAACTTGATGCTAAACGAATCAAGAAAATGAGTTATAGGATGAATCCAACTTATGCACAACTCATCAAGGAAGAACTTGAGTGATCACTCCATATGGGTTTTGTCATTTCAATTGAGCACAAAAAATGGATTTCACCAATTTTCATCCTATGAAAAAAAATAAATAGTTACAAATCTATGTCGATTATTGTAAATTGACCAAGGTCACTGTACCGGATGTTTTTCCTTTACCATTCCTTGACATTATGTTGGATGATGTAGCTCGATGCAAAATATATTCATTCTTAGATGGCTATAGTGGCTACAATCAAGTGTGCATAGTCGCAGCAGATACACGAAAAGATGCCTTTATTACTTCCTGAGAGCCTATACCTATATCATAATGTGGTTTGGTCTTAGGAATGCTCCTAACACTTTCCAAAACTATATGTAGGGCATTTTTTTGCTGTACTTGACCACTTTTATGTGTGTCTTTTTGAACGACTTCTCGGTGTCTTGCCGCAAAGCTACACATCTTCTAGAATTTTGTTTGTGTTTTGAAAAATGACATGAGTATTGATTGTGCTTAAGCCCATACTAATTTTTGTTTCTTGTATAGTGTGGTAAACTCCTCAGCCATATTATTTTGGCAGGAACATAGATTGATCCTGATAAAGGTCAAGGAGTCCTAGATGCACCACCTTCTTGCTCAACAAAAGATTTTCTTTGCTTTTTGGGTCAAATCTAGTGGCATGGATGACACTTACGGTGGTTAGTGTTGGTGCAAATGCCAAGCCTTCACACTTGGCTAGGCATTGGAAGACACTTTGTGCAATTGATTGAAGAACCACATGAACTATTTCTTATGGTTTTTACCATTAAACTTTTGTAAAAGTCTTAATGACTTGGAAGAATCTTGTAAAGCCTAGAAACTCATGGAGTTTGGAGAGATAAAGCTACAAATCATTTTGGTGGAATATCTCCTAACTTAGAGGAGAAATTTTAGGCAAAGCCAAGTTTGAATTTGAATTCAAACTTGGAGGCAAGGCATCTATAAAAGATGATTGTAAATCTCGCGGTGTAAGGTCTCCATTCTAGAGCTTATAGTTGATCAATTGAAGAAATTGTGTGGCGCACACTATAGGCTACATCTCTCACTATCATTGGGCATTATTCTTTATGCCAATGATCATGTAAAAAAATTTCATATAATATAATATATCATTGATCATCTCTATTGGTGTCTCTATCATTGTCACTCAGAATAGTGAACTTGTCTTGCTCATATCTCAGTGATTTCTCCACCATTTTCAATGTTCTATAGCTCATTGGAACAAGCTCAAAGTCTATTACAGGCTGGCATTGAAGAAGTTTCATTTAGCCAATTTGGGAAAAAATGGTCTCGGAGTTGTCACTGGTCATTCTCTGTAGAGTTCCTAAAAAGTCGAGGGTAAGCTTCTACTTGTCAAAGTGATTGCTCAGAGTATATTCTATCATTTTAAGTGCTTCTAGTTGGAATCATTAGCTCTCTAAGATAATTAGATACCCTCAGAAGGAATTGTTCTAATTTCTACTCTAATATGAGTACTGAGCAAAACTACAAGCAGGTATCAAGACCAAAATAACAACGTTTTGGTCTTAAGCTAGTTGCAAACTTATCTATTTTGATCAAAGTGTTTGAAGCATCATCTCCAAAGTACATAGGCACTTATTTAGTGTCATTGGAAAGCTAAAAGGGCCTACAATGTGACTATGAATTAAAATAGGGCTGGTACAAAGCAAGGATTAACAATACCAACTCATTTCTTGAGGTCTCCATCCATCTTTCCCAATAGTGGTATCAGAGCAATTTGAGGTAAAATGGGAGATGGTTTTCCTTCTTTTATTGATAAATTGAACAAGAACAACTACCAAGCATGGTCCTCGAGGATGAAGACATACTTGCAAGGAAGAAGTCTCTATGGATGCATATCAGGAGATGAGGAGATGCCCATTTTTAGAAGCAAAGGACAACCTACAAGAGAGGAGCTTGAAAGACTCAACTCATGGTGTGCCGAAGATGCATTAGCAAGGTCATACTTACTTAACTCTATTTTTGACTTCCCTCTTCCACACATTAAGAATTGTAAGACATCCCAAGAGACTTGGGATACATTGTCTTCATATTTTTCTACCAACACAAGGGCTAGGAAGAACCAATTGTGGATTGAGTTTACCACTCAAAGAAAGCAACCCAAGCAAAGTGTTTCAAAATATGTGATCAATGTCAAGGATGTGGTTGACCAATTGGCAAGCATAGGAGAGGAAATTGAAGAGGAGAAAATTTTGAGACAAGTAATCAATGGTATCAAGGGAGATGACAAATGGGAAGCTTCACAACTGCTATGGACTTATACATGGACATTTAGATTCCAGATCTTACCACACTCATGGGGCAAATCTTTACCCATGAAGCCAAGCTGAACAAAAATGGAGATTCATCAAGAGGTAACAACTCTTCTTCCCTATACACAAATAAAGGCAAATCTAAAGAGAAATGGAAAAATAAAAGGAGTGAAGATGAAGGTACTACTTCTCAAGCTAAGTATGTAGGAAGAGGTAGGAACTCAAGAGGTAGGGGCAGAGGAGGTAAGCAAGGTAGTGGGAGATCTCTCAACTCTTCCCCATGCAATATTTGTGGTTTATCAAACCACACAAGAGATGAGTGTTACAGGAACTTCAAGAGTCAGAGAGGTAGAGGTTTCCAAAGAGGTGGATACACACAGTCAAGAGGAAGGTTCAATCATCGTCAAAGTTACAACAAAAATTACAACAACAATTACAAAAACTACCAAGGACGCTACAAATGAAGGAAAGAATACAACAATTACATAGAGGATCAAGAGGATTCCCTTCTGATTATGAACATGACTTCAAAGCAAGGTATGAATGATGAACATCTCTTGTACATTGACCCAGGATGTTCAAACCATGTGGCAGGCAATGTGGCTCTTTTCTCTGACCTTGAGGAACCAAAGGGAAAGCACCAAGTGCAAATACGTGATGACACCAAGCATTTAGTGGTCAAGGTAGGAAATGTTAAAACCTCTGATGGGAATAGAAATCTGTTGAGTAGGTTCCATATGTACCTACAATTACCAAGAACTTGATGAGTATTGGACAGATTGTGGAAAAAGGTTTGCAGGTTAGGTTCAACAAATATGGAGCATTTGTGGAGGATCCCCAACATGGATTCAAGAGAATTTCCAAAGGAGAAAAGACAACTAGATTATTTACATTTCAACTTGAAGATATAAGGAATATTGCACTTTATAATTACAAAGATCAAACATTGTCAGAGCTTGAGATTTGGCATAAAATATTTGGACATATTGATGAGAGAACCTTAAAGCAAATATGTGGAGCTCAACGTGTGCTTGGGATACCTAATGTATCCAAGCAACACATGATCTATAAATGTGGTGCTTGTGATTTTGGAAAATCTCACAGGTTACCCTTCTAAAAGAAAGGCTACATGCATGAAGATTACTTGAAGCTTGTCCACATAGATGTGTGGGGACCAAAAAAGGATCCCTCAATTTTTGGATCAAGGTGTTATGTATCTTTCATTGATGATTTAAATAGGTGGACAATCTTATATTTTAAGAAGCACAAAAATGAAGTGTTCAATTGCTTTAAGAAGTATCTTGCACTTGTGGAAAACCAAACATGAAGAAGTCAGATAGAGGAGGTGAGTACTTCTCAAATTAATTTGATGCATTCTTGCAGGATAGAGGAATCAAAAGGGAAATTACAACAAGGTATACCCCTGAGCAAAATGGGGTGGTAGAGAGGAGAAATAGGTTGATTGTTGAAACAACTAGGTCAATGCTAAATGAAAAAAAGCTACCAAATTATTTGTGGGTAGAAAGTGTATCTACTATGACTTATCTTGTTAACAGGTTGCCATCCAAATCACTTGATGGGATGACCGCATATGAAGCATGGCATGGTAGAAGGCCATCACTTGATCATTGCAAGATCTTTGGATGGGTTGCATATGTGCATATCCCCTCTCAAATCAGAGGTAACCGAGACCCTAAGGTAGAGAAGTGCATCTTCATAGGGTATGATTTAAATCAGAAAGGATACAGGTTCTATAATCCATCCAACAAAGGTTTTATGGTTAGTAGAGATGTTGTGTTTGATGCGAATGACTCTTGGTTTGAAAGTGAATGCATGAAAATAAAGTTGCCTTATGACTTGGAAGAGGAGTTTCCAAGACTCACCAAGGAGGATCCAAACTAGATTGAAGACATCAAATCAGATGCTAAGGACATCATCGGCCTAGAAGAATTCAAAGCAAGGAAATCAAAAGGCAAGGTTAAGATGAAGAAGTTGGAGGACATACCTGAATCTTCCAATCAAGCAATTAGAAGATCACAAAGGGAGAGAAAGAAGCCATTCAGATATGGGTATGACACTTCTTTAGTCACCAAGCATTCCATTTATCTTGCTAAAGATTTACCACTTGAAGATCCTTCATCATATGAAGAGGAAAAGACCAAGGCACAATGGAAGGAAGCTATGTATGAAGAAATTGAAGCATTCAAGGAGAATGACACTTGGGAGCTAGTACCAAAGGAGTCTATGAAGGTAATCGGTTCTAGATGGATTTACAAAATCAAGAGAAATTCAGATGGATCAATAAATAGGTATAAAGCTATACTTGTTGCTAAGGTTTTTTCACAAACCGAAGGAGTTGATTATGAAGAGACTTTCTCACTTGTGGCCAAAATGCCAATCATCACGGTATCGGTAAGTGTGGCTGCATCAAGGAATTGGAATATGTACCAATTGGATGTAAAAATTTATTTTTTTAATGGCTGGATTTCAGAGGAGGTTTACATGGCTCAACCTCCTCGCTATGAGGACCCAAGAAAGGAAACATATGTGTGCAAACTTGGACTTGAGTTAGTCTATACAAATTCTAGAATTTATATTACTCAAAGGAAGTACGTGCAGGACATGTTGAAGAGGTTTCACTTGGAGGATGCCGAGATAGCCAGCACTCCTATGGAGGTAAACCAAAAGTTGAGTACTCATGAAGGTGATGTGCTTGAAAATATTGAAGGATACCAAAGCATAGTTGGATGCCTAAACTATGCTACATTAACAAGGATTGCTATTTCTTATGGAGCAAGTGTATTAAGTCAATTTATGCACAAACCTAGAGCACCTCACTTGGAAGATGCCAAGAGAATTTTGAAGTATATTAAGGGTACTCAAAATCAAGGTTTATACTTTCCTTATACTTCAGATTTGGACATAAAAATACACTCATATGCAGATTGGGAAGGTTGTAAGGATGACAAGAGGAGTACCTCAAGTTATCTCTCCTTTGTAGGTGATAAGCCCATTTCATGGTCTTCCAAGAAGCAACCCACTGTTGCTTTATGTTCAACAGAGGCAGAATATAGAGGGTTAGCCAATGCTACTCAAGAAGCCATATGGATCAGATTACGATATGCAAATTTGGGATTACATTCACTCACCAATGATTTTTGGTGACAATACTAGTTCTTTACATCTTGCAGCAAATCCTATCTATCATGCTAGGACCAAGCATATAGAGGTTCACTATCATTATGTGAGAGAAAAGATATTGAGCAAGGAAATTTAGTTGACATATGTATCCACTAATATGCGATGTGCAAATTTATTAACAAAGGCACTTGATGGTTCTAAACGTTGCAGGTTTAAAGCTATGATTGGATTGCATGAAATTCAAGAGGATTGATGAAGAAGACCAAGCCAAGATGTTTGGCTTGAGGGCGGGTTGTTGGTGCATTCACACTTGGCTAGGCATTGGAAGAAGCTATGTGCAATTGATTGAACAACCACATGAACTATTTCTTATGGTTTGTGCCATTAAACTTTTGTAAAAGTCTTGATGACTTGGAAGAATCTTGTAAAGCCTACAAACTCATGGAGTTTGGAGACATAAAGCTATGAATCATTTTGGTGGAATGTCTCCCAACTTAGAGGAGAACGTTTAGGCAAAGACAAGTTTGAATTTGAATTCAAACGTGGAGGCAAGGTATCTATAAAAGATGATTGTAAATCACGCAGTGTAAGGTCTCCATTCTAGAGCATATAGTTGATCAATTGCAGAGATTGTGTGGCTCACACTATAGGATACATCTCTCACTATCATTGGGCATTATTCTTTATGCCAGTGATCATGTACAATATTGTCATATAAAACAATATCATTGATCAGCTCTGTTGGTCTCTCTGTCATTGTCACTCAGAACAATGAACTTGTCTTGCTCATATGTCAATTATCTCTCCATGATTTTCAATGTTCTATAGCTCACAGGAACAAGCTCAACGTCTATTACAAGCTGCCAAAGTTTGAAGAAGTTTCATTTAGCCAATTTGGAGAAAATTATCTCGAAGTGGTCACTGGTCATTCTCTACAGAGTTCCTAAAAAGGCGAGGGTAAGCTTCTACTTGTTAAAGTGATTGCTCAGAGTATAGTCTATCATTTTAAGTGATTCCACTCGGAATCATTAGCTCTCTCTCAAAAGGAATGTTTCTAATTGCTATGGTATTGTGATTACTAAGCAAAACTACTAGCAAGTGTCAAGACCAAAAGAGTATTCTTTTGGTCATAAGCTAGTTGTAAACTTATCTATTTTGATCAAAGTGTTTGAAGCATCATCTCCAAAGTACATACACATTTAGTTTGTGTCATTGGAAAGCTAAAAGGGCCTATAACTCAACTTTGAAGTAAAATAGGGCTGGCGCAAAGCAGGGATTAGCAGTAGCAAATCATTTTTTGAGGTGTCCATCCATCTTTCCCAATAGTTATCACACCTCACGGTCCCTCTAAATACATTAATTAATGTTCTGCAAAAAGAATTTTGGTGGACCAAAGAGTGTCAAATAAGCTTTGATCGTCTTAAAGTCTTATTAACCCAAGCTCACGTTCTATAAGCACGGAATTGGGAACCATTGCTCCATGCTTTTGTAGACACCTCAGATATACCTATTGGTGGTGTTCTTATGCAAGTTATGGATAAATGGTACTACCCAATCTACTATGCTAGTCATCCATTGGTCTCCATCAAAAAGAGTTATTCACTGATTGAAAGAGAGTGCTTGGGACTTATCTATTCGATAAAGAAATTTCACCATTATCTATTGGGTCAAAAGTTTATTTTCCATGTGGATCATGTTGCTTCGGTGTATTTAGTATAGAACCTGGGAGGTAGTGGAAGGCTAGCACTATGGGTTTTTCTGTTATAGGAGTTTGACTTCAATATCATCCACTGAACAGGTACTCATCATGCAGTAGTAGACGTCTTGTCTAGATTGGATTCCGTTGAATCACTAGAGACCACAGACATGACTTCTCCAACCATTTATACAATACAACATGAGCCTCTACTAACCAAATGGAATCTGGTTACTACTTATTATGAAACTATATTCACTTTCTTGAATATTGGTCTACCACTAGAGTCCTTATCTGAGCCTGAACACCAAAAGCTTGCCTTGTATAGTAAATATTTTTGAATTATCATTAATCAGTTGTATCACTATAATTTATCATGAGCCTAGATCTAGTGCGTTCCTACTCATGAGGTCTTGTCTGTTTTGGCATTACCCCATAGTCACCTCGCCAGAGGCCATTTTGGAGCAGATCTAACCCTAAAGAAAGTCTTTTAGAGTGGTCTTTGGTGGCCTATAATGCACAAAGATTTTCACCATTATGTTCTTGCATGTGATCATCGCTAGAGGATTGGGCAACCATTGTTCTAGCAATATTTTCCTCTTCAACCAATTTTTCCTTTAAAATCCTTCCAAAGTGGGTTTTGTATTTTGTTGGCCGAATTACTCCTCTAGCTCTCTCTACCAATAATTGTTACATTTCAACATGTACTCATTATGCGACTCAATAGGTAGAAGTGTGGGCTCTTACAAATGCCACGATAGTTTTGGTAGCTGAGTGTTTAACACGAGAGGTTTTTCCCCACTTCAACTTGCCTCTAGAAATCATTTCTGATGTGGTACACATTTTGTTAATGATCTCATAAAAGCTTTAACTCTTGATTTTAATATCCTCTATAAGTTTAGTACTCCCTACTATCCGCATGCCAATCGTCTTGTTGAGAGTACTAACAAATCACTTTTAATGATGTTGAAGAAGTTAATTTAATTCTAACCAAAGAGATGGGACCAATTTCTACCCTTTTTTTATAGGCTTATCATATGACCTATAAAGTCACTACTGCATTTACCCCATTTAAATTGGCTTATGGAGTTGAATCCATTGCGCCCATAGAGTTAATTGTTCCTATTTGATGTGTTGCTATCGACCATAAACTCCTTCGTGAACATTCAATTTATGATCACTTAGAGGTCATTCAAGCTCTAGATGAAGATTGGTTTGCAAGTTTCCTCCTTATGCAAGAGCTACAAATCTAGTAGGATTGTACCCATGATAGATTCTTGAAAACCCTTATCTTCATAGTTGGCCAATGAGTTCTGGTTTACAATTCCAAGACTAATCGTACAAACAACAAAATTTAAGGTTCATTGGTTTGGCCCTTATAGCATTTTGGTGCAAATTGGTCCAAGTACTTTTTGGTTGAAACTCTCACTTGAGAATCCTTATGGAGTCCTACCAATGGATCTAAATTATGACCATTTAATGTCCACACTAATCAATAACAACTTTCGAGTAGGTACTTAAAGCAATTGCTCTCTACTTTCCATCTTTTCATCCCAATCCATACATTCTATTACATAATTGGTAGGTGTAATGGATCGTATTATGATATGTTGTTGTCGTTGACAATTAATTATCCAATTTCATTCACCCTCATTGTTCTTGCATGCTCTCACGTACACTTATTGCTTTCGGCCTAGACTTATCCCCTTACATTTTTTACTTTTATAGTGTTTCGGAAACTCTACACATGTATCCCCTACCCTGCAATTGTTTGTTGTGTGCAATGCCCACTTAACCTCCAATGGAAACCTCGACACACTTGGCTAGTTTCGGGGACTCCATGGCCGCAAATCCCATCGAGTAATTCCAATTACGTAGGCTCCTTCCTTTTTCCTAGGTTCCATGGAACACCATTCTTGTTCGTCTCTATAACGATACTCTTATCGATGCCATGGCCGATTGCCCTATCTCCATATCCACCTGGCATGTTGCATCTCCTTGGCTCACCACCATTCTCATAGTAGAAACTATTGCCTACTCGCTCCACCTTTCCAAGATGGGCCATGCAACAACGTAGCCATAGGAAATGCTCTTGAATGAGTGACTCTTCTCCCAACCATATGCCTCTATATATAGATCTCTCCAAGGGACTAGTTGCATGGGTAGGTGGATACTAACCATCCAAGTGTCAACCATGTAACTAAATGTGTGCCAAGTGTCCCAATTAGCCAAAGTTAACTTAAGTCGATGCTTCTAGAAGGTTCTAGAGCTCTTTGGGCAAAACACTCTCCCCATGTACCCCATGGGGGTTGAACCCAAGACCTCATCCTTCACAGCCTTGAGACGTATCCACTAGGCTAAGTGGATTACTTGGTTACAAGAGTAAGTAACCTATTAGTAAGTCTAGAATCGAGATCTTTGGCCACACATACGGATGACCAAACGGAGTCCAATTTCAGACCTGTCTGAGCTAGTGGGATCCTTAGATCACAGACTTAGTTTATTACGTTCTTCCCCCCTTGGAAAATATTTTGGTCCTCAAAAATTAGAGCTATACATACTGTAGGCAACCCCCGAGCCTCATGTTGTAAAACTTGAAGAACATACATTCATTCAAACAGGTTATTTACTTAGAACTTGAAAGTAAAAAGCCTTATCATGTTTTGAATCTTGAAGGACATGATTGGTTTATCTACTTAAAACTTGAAAGTAGAAAACCTTCTATATTTGGGAACAAGTTAAAACTTGAAAGCTGGAAAACGTCATTGGATTGTGGAAACGTTTTCCCGTGTTGAATTTTCTTCACTTCCATCCTTCCATTCTACTAAGCACTCTTCGTACAAGTGACCTGTTGTACATTTATCTTGGGTGCGAAGTATCCTTTTAGGTTCATGAGGAATTATTTCACTTACTAGAAGTGGAAGTATAACCTGTTGTCCAACTAGATTATCTGAATCTATCAGACTCTTCCTAAGATAACTAACATGTAACACTGGATGGATCCAACTATCATCTGGAAGTTGCAATTCATAAGCCCACAAACCAACTTTCTTGGTGATTGGAAAAGGACCGCAATATCTAGGCAACAACTTGGCACATTGACCAGTCTTGAACTTTTCCAATCTTTCAGGAATATGAAGATAAACTTGATCGCCTACCTGAAAAGTAACATCTCTTCGCTTCGAATCGGCATAAGCCTTTGCACGATCTTGAGCTTTCGTTAAATTTTCTTTAGCTAACTTAAGCTTAAATTTCATGTCTTGAAGGAATTCTTGAGCTGCTTGAACTTGTTCATTTTGAAGTCCCACTGCATATGGAGACCTAGGCTCGAAACCATACATCAACATGAATGGACTAAATTCAGTTGATGAATTCTTGGCACTCTTATAGGCAAACTCAGCTAAAGGAAGATAGTCTTCCCAATCAATCTATTTGGAAGTGACATAAGCTCTGAGTATGTCTTCCAAAATCTGATTGACTTTCTCTGTCTATCCATCCATCTATGGATGTTCAACTGTACTTAAACTTAGTTTAGGTTCAAGTCTACTAAGACTTTTCGCCAAAAATGACTTGTAAATCGAGCATCTCTATCAGAAACTATGTCTATTGGAAGACCATAGAGTCTATAAAGTTGATTTATAAATATATTTGCAAGTTCTGGAGCCTTATAAGTAGTCTTGGATGGAATAAACTGAGCAAGTTTAGTCAATCGATCAACTACAACCCAGGCTGAATCAAAGACTTTTTGAGTGCGGGGTAATCCAGAAATGAAATCCATGGAAATACTTTCCTACTTTCCTTTGGGAATTTCCAAAGGATGCAGCAATCCTCCAACTTTAAGTCGTTCAAACTTATTGACTTGACATTTATGGCATTTGGATACATACTTCGGTAGGGATGTTAGGAAGTCATAACCGCCCAATGGATCTTTCCTTAAGAAAGGAGATCCGTCCTCCTTACTTCTCTGGAGAGGATAAGGATAGGAATAATGATGTGGTTTTGACCTTCTTGGAGAAGTGGAATGATGTCCACGAACTCAAACATACCCCTGATCATCTGAGAGTAGTAGAAGCAAGCTTATCAATAGGACCCAAGACTTATACTTGGTGGATGAGTCTCTCTGAGACTCACAAGAAACCTAGTACCTGGGTTGAATTTTCTTGCCTCTTCAAGAAAGAGTATCTCCCCGAGAATGAGGAGGAACGCAACTGGGAGGCGTGGGATAAAATTCAACAGAAAGGTAGACCTTTATTAGTTTATATTTCATAATACCGAGATGTTATTCTGAAATTAAAAAACTTAGATGACTTTCATCATCTTCGCGGTTTTGTTAGAGAACTTAATCAACGAATTCGAAATGAAGTCAAAAGACATGCATCTAAATCCTTGGAAGAGGCGATTAAGGTTGCCCAAATTTATGAGGATAACTCACGTCTGGATGTCTTGCAAGAAAGTAGTTATTCCCAGAAGAATAACTTTAAGCGCAAGGACAAAGGGACAAGATCGAATGAAAGGGTTTCTAAAAAAGCTCGTATTTTTAGACATGTACTTTTTCCATAAGATCATCTTAAAGCGCAAAAGGAAAATTTGTGCTTTAAGTGTCTCAAGCCAGGACATCGTAGTCGTGCCTGTCCAGTTGGAAGAGAAAGTAAGGGAAAGGGTAAGGAGCAAATACATTTGATTCAAACTTTGGACTTGGATACAAATTCAAGTGCAAAAAAGGTTCAAATAATGCAACAGCGTAGCCACAATAAATGCTCTTGAATGAATGAATCGCCTCCCAACCATATGCCTCTATATATAGCTCTCTCCAAGGGACTACCTCCATGGGCAGGTGGATACTAACCATCCAAGTGTCAGCCATGTGACTACATGTGTGCCAAGTGTCCCAGTTAGCCAGAGTTAACTCAAGTGGATGCTTCTATAAGGTTCTAGAGCTCTTTGGGCAAAACATTCTCCCCATGTACCCCATGGGGGTTGAACCTAAGACCTCATCCTTCACACCCTTGAGACTTAACCACTAGGCTAAGTGGATTACTTGGTTACAAGAGTAAATGACCTATCAGTAAGTCTAGACTCAAGATCTTTGGCCACACATACGGATGACCAAACGGAGTCTGATTTCAGATTTGTTTGAGCCAATCGGATCCTTAGATCACATAATTACTTTATTACTTTATTACATCCTTAGTTCTAAGTAAATAACCTGTTTGAATGAATGCTCTGATACCAATGCAACAACATAGCCACAGGAAATGCTCTTGAATGAATGACTCTCCTCCCAACCATATGCCTCTATATATAGCTCTCTCCAAGGGACTGTCTGCATGGGCAAGTGGATACTAACCATCCAAGTGTCAGCCATGTAACTACATGTGTGCCAAGTGTCCCAGTTAGGTAGAGTTAACTCAAGTGGATTCTTCTAGAAGGTTCTAGAGCTCTTTGGGCAAAACACTCTCCCCATGTATCCCATGGGGGTTGAACCCAAGACCTCATCCTTCACACCCTTAAGGCTTAACTGCTAGGCTAAGTGGATTACTTGGTTACAAGAGTAAATGACCTAGCAGTAAGTCTAGACTCAAGATCTTTGGCCACACATACGGATGACCAAACGAAGTCCATTTTTTATCTATCTGAGCCACTCGGACCCTTAGATCACAGACTTACTTTATTACAGGCCACACCAAAACCACCTCTATTCCGTTGCCCACCATGAATTCCCTTTTTCCTTGACACTCCTCTAATGGATACACCATCATGTGATGACCACCACTAAAGTGGACTACCTTATAGTTTGTGGTGCTTATTCTTAATATCTAGAAATGATCATATGGTATTTGTCACCCGATGTACTTTGTGATTCACTTGGATACTGCATAAACAATCAATTGGGCACAATTCTACTTCCAATGCATCCACAAAGAGTGCCAAATGGTCATGTAGCAATTAGGCAAAGGTGAATTCCCTCGCCCGCATTCCCCATATTTTCTCTCTCCTTTTGACTGAGACTCGAGCCGATGCACTTCAAGCTCTTCGTCTTCCTGCCCCACCCTCATCAATGTTTTCTCACATGGAGGATGATGACAATGAATCCATCATTCTCTATTTCCCTCAATGTAAGCGGCATGGCCTAGATGCTATTGCAGCTATGGCTCATATTTTGCCTTTCTAGATGGAGGATGCGAACATTATGATACCTCTAAGGATATTATGGTTGACAAAGTCCTATGTTCAATCACCATAGTCTGGACACCCATTCTCCTTGTCCCTACTAGTATGATGAGTCCCTCACCAATCGATGCCCACAATGCTTCCATCTTGGTTAAAAGTCCCTCAATTACCTCTCACATCACTTCTCTCCTAAATGCTCTCATTGATTGCATCATAGTGATGGTTGAATCCAAGGCTATTCAAGAGGATGAGCCGCCCAAAGAACAGTTTATTCTAGTTCTCTGAGTTATTCCTACCATCCATTTGGCCTTATTGAGTCACTAGAGGCTGATCCTGTTCATGATTCCGCCACCATGCAAACCCCACTGGATTCCTTGTCTTATTCTCCTCCTCCCATCATCTTCGATCAATCACACCCTCAAGACCTCAAGTTCTTTCAACACTGACGTTTCGACACTCTCTACTAGTTCTTCTCTCTAGTTGGGTATTGGATCTCAGTTCACCATGGAAGATTTGGCAAAGGTCGGTTAGTATCTAGTATAGGTTGCTGATCAGATCTAGAGTTTCCTCGAGTCTAAGAAAGCCAAAATTCAGAAGGATTTCCAAGCAAAGCTTGATATTGTTGAGGATGACCTATCCCACTTATAGGGTGAGATTATGCATTATAAGGCTCAAGAATTATGGTTGCAGTAGCATATCACAAATAAAGAGAGTGAAGTGCTGGCCGTGTGGAAGGAGTTGGCAAACAAATAAGAGGCCTTTGCCAAAGTCAATTCTGTGCTAGAAGAACAAACTACAAAGAATGAACTATTGGAGCAGACGTGTACCATTCTTACCCCCACTATGTAGCAAATGGATGATGAGCTTGAGAACGTCAAGCCTCAATTATTGGACAAAGATAATGAATTGCACACTACTATTGGCCGGACTATCACTTTATGCAACGAGTTAGAAGCTACACAAAAAGAGTGACAATCATTTTTCAATAGAGTTGAGAATCAATCTTCCTAGATATCGGGCATGAAAGATCTCCCCAATACCTAGGCCACAAAGATGAAGCAAGTTGAAGCTATTGTAGAGGAAAATTGAGTTCAATTTCAAGCTACTCTCCACAATGTTTTCTATCTACACAAAACTTTTTTGGAAACAAAAAGTCAGCAGTTGGTTGTGCAAGTTGTCCAACCCAGCAATTCTAGTTCTAAAGCATAGATGTTGGATGCGGATGGGATCAAGAAATTATTGAAAACATTAGAGAATAAAATTAATTGTAGTTTTGAAGAAGCATGTAATTTGTATTTACAAGGCATTACAAATGAAGACTATTTCATTTAGGGGTTTGAATGCACCATGAAAGCTAGTGTTAGGCGGTGCAATGAGACACATATAATTTCTGTAATTCTTTATTTCTTGGTGAAATGACTTACCGAATAACTATAACTTCGCATACATATATTAATGAAATAAATGTTTTGGGTTTAGAAGAAGAGAGGCAACAAGTGGGTGTGACTTAGTCGGCCTACAGATTCTCAGTGCTATGACATTTTCCTAATTTTGTGTCTCTATTCTTATTGTTCTTTAGCATTGACTATTAGTGTGAGGTATGTTAAGTTAATGTTGCGGTTAAGTTTATTTGCAAGTTATTCTATACATGCCATGATTCTGTAAGTGATTCAATTGTTAGTTAATGGTATAAAGTGGACAATTATTGGAAGTATTAAGTTAATTGGGTGAATTCTTGCAAGTATATAATTGATGTTGTTGTGGTGTTAATCTATAAGTTTGTAGCTGGAAAATAATTTAGTCTACAAGAAATTGTATGACTGCCACCCAAGAACCCTTTCCCATAATTCCTATTTTCGAGTTGTAAATTGTCAACAAAGTAGTGAGGTTAATACTACCTTCACAGAACGATCCCCACATCCATGGAAAATAGAGACTTGAAGGGTTTAGCTTCCTATGATCAATTGATCTTCCATTTTATGTCCCTGGTCTATGAAGGACTATGAGACTCAATCAAAAATTCTAGTGGATGCAACTAGATTGTTAGCATTCTATCTTTGCAAATGGAAAACGAAGAACATAATATTTTTCCTAAAGTAGCTGAGATGAGCAATTCCAAGTCAAGGTAATCACACTCAGGAAACATGATGAAGAGTGTTAATCTCCAAAAGAACAAGCTATCCTTGATGTTAGACCACCTCTATATCAAGAATAACTTCAGACTCCACTTATTTTTAAAGAACAATCACCAAACTATCAAGAAATTGATCAACTGTGAAAAATCACTTCTCAGAAAAAGTCTGCTGCACATTAATCATTCATTGATTGATCATTCGTGTAAAGTTTTTCATAAAACTTTGTAGAATGTGTCGCCTAGAGGTTTCACATCTTCTCCAAGTTAAAAATCCTCAAATGCTTGAGTAGATTGTGAGAAATGACTCAGACAATGTACCTATGTCTGAAACTCTCTCTCTGTAATGACGACTTTGACACATGTAACTTCTAAGCTATGGTTCTCCCAAAGTACAATCCGTTTAATCAAATGCTTTTAGCCATAGATGGCTTACCTCTCAACTTAAATTTTGAATCCTCATTTGTGTAAAACTTTACACTATGCACTGAGCACTGTCCATTTCTTTGACCATCGAATCTGCGCCTGTTTCAGAAGACATTCAGAACTTTCTACATATGAATGTTCCTATTCAAAATTCTCTCAGCCTGTTCACAATTGGACTCTCAAATTTTAACCATAGATGGATTAACTATAGACTTAGACATGTTCAAAAGGATTTCTCAAAAGATTAACCACAGAAGGAGAATCAAAGAAAAGATCGACGTGCAATTCTCTGAAGATTTTTCTTCTCATAATTTTTCATACATCTGATGGATGACATGCATAATGTTCATCTCATACTCTCCTATTCTTCTATTCTTCACTTCTATTGTCTTCTCTATCTCTTCTATATCTCTTCTTCGACTATGAACATGTATCTATATATATATACGAGTCTTACTCGTCAATTTTCCAAATACATTGAAATATTTACAAGATTAATGTACAAAAGAACTTTGTTTCTGAATCTCCTCTTTCTTAAAACTGATCTTCAATCTTCCAATCATTTTTCCACTTCTGGATTTTATGTAATCACTAATTGTTGATTGTTCTGATCCTACAGCTCCCCCTCAATCATCAATTGTGATTACTTGCATCTTCTTTATTCCTGCCATATCTTTAAACCTCTGCAACTTTGGTCCATCCAAACTTTTTGTCATCATATCTGCAAGTTGATGTTTTGTAGGAGTATGTGTTAGTATATGATCAATGTCTACCCCTCATGATTGTATGCACATTTTGTAAGGCCCCCTTTATGAGGAGAAGCCAAGCGTGCATTACCCAATTGATGGGAATCCCAACTTGAATGTTGGATGAAGGTCATATTGGACCATGTAAGATATTATAAGGAAAGGGAGTTACCAGGGTCCCCAATTGTGGGGTCCGGGGCAGCGGTGAGCAGCCCCGGCTGGGGGGTCCAAGGGGGCCAGCGGGCCCCCTGGTGGGGGTCCGGGGGCAGCGCCCCCGGCGCGACGGTAAAGGGAATATTCCATGGAATATTCTCTGTCGGAGTCAGAAATCATTTATATTTGTTAGGTCGGTTCAACCAGTCTAAGCCGTGTATGGCAATTACGCGGGCGGTGGCCGCCCATGCTCTACCGCCCATGTATAGCCGTCCATGGCAGGCCACCCATGATCCTATATATACATGACTTCTGCACTTCTTGAGATACCGAGTTGAGCCAGCATACCTCTACCTTGTATCTCCCTATCTAGAGTTGTCTAGATCACCATTTAAGCTCTACCTTGAGAGCGCACGGGTGGACAACGCCATCATCTTTGTACTTGCTGCTAGTAGAAAATTGTTGAGATTCTCCTATATCTGTTATCTTCTCTGCTATTGCTCCTGTGTTATATTGCGTAACTATTGTCTTTCATGGTATCAGAGCTGTAAGGTTCGAATAGCTTGAGAAGTATCATTATTTTAGCCTACTAGCAGACTAGAATATCAGTAGATTATTCGAGTGATTACATGATGGCTTCATCGTCGAATAGTAGTCTTGGTGCTTCAGCTAATGTTAATGCTGCACCTATTCGAATTCGTCCACCTGCATTCACTGAAGGGAAGCTGGATGGAACCAATTATACACTCTGGAAGTTCAAAATTTCTGCAATTTTGGACTCCTATGAATTACTTGACACTGTCATGGGACCGATGGGAGTGGATCCAGATCCTATACCAGTTGAAGATCCAGCAAATTCAAGATTGATGATTCAGCCAGATCCAGATCTTCTACGAGCTTGGAAGAGGCGGAATGCTGATGCATTATGTGCGATTGTCACTAGTGTAAGTGATTCTGTGCTTACTTTAGTTCAACATACTACTAAAGCACATGAGGCTTGGGGCATATTGGCTCGACAATATGAGACCAAGAACCACACTAGGATACAGAATTTAGAAAATCAGTTGGCAAATGAAAAGCATTCTGATTCTGAAAAGGCTGAAGATTTTATCAAACGGATAAAGCATCTTCAAGATCAATTGGCTGCAGTTGGTGTTGTTATAACACCAGAAGAGCTGGCTCGAAGATCTGTACGTGTTCTTCCAGCAAAGTATGATGGATTAGTAACAGCCCTTAACACTCAGGTAAGGCCAACTCCTCTTACATTTGAAGAGTTTTGTGCCATGCTTTTAGAAGAAGAGATGCGGCTGAAGAATCGGCAAAGTACAACTGATGCTGCATTCTCAGCAAATGCAAAAGGTAAAGGCTCTTCAGAGGGATCAAAGAAGAAGCCAAAGAAGAAAAAGTTCACAGGAAGTTGCTTCTATTGTGAAAAGAAAGGCCATGCCATCAAGGATTGCAGAAAGAAGCAAGCTGATGAACGGAATGGGACTGTAAAATCATCATGGAAGAACAAAGAGTCTGCAAACAACACAGAGCTGGAACTTTGGGTAGCTATTGAAGAGGTATGTTCATCTGCTCAAGCTCGTGTTGATGAGCCATGGATTTTAGATAGTGGAGCTTCTCGCCATATGACTAGTAAAAAGGATTGGTATAGTTCCCTAGTGCCTCTACGGGAATCCATCAATGTAGTGGTGGGAAATGACTCCAAGTGTCCAGCTGAAGGAACTGGAACCATCTCTTTTATCACTTCTCCAGGTGTTGAGAAAAAGTTATCCGATGTTCTCTATGTACCTACACTCAAAAGAAATTTGTTGTCAGTTTCTGCAATAACAGATCGTGGACTCGAAGTTCACTTCAATAAGAGTGGTGCGGAAATCATGGATTCATCAGGTAATGTTGTAGGTAAAGGCATACGACGGGATAACTTGTATGAGTTAAGTGCTTTAACTGCTACAGAAGATAAAGATGTAAGCAGGTTATGGCACCGACGATTTGGGCATCTCGGATTTGCAGTTTTGAAGGAGATGCAACGAACAGGGATGGTTGCTCATATGACTGCATTTTCAGAGTTGCAGGAACCTTGTGAAGCTTGTATGATGGGCAAGCAACAACGAAAGGCATTTCCAAGAGAGACCAGCAATCGATCTCAAGCTCCTCTAGAGTTGGTACATGCTGATCTCTGCGGTAAAATGTCTACACCTGCTTTAGGAGGATCTTTCTACTTCTTGCTGTTAGTCGACGATTATAGTAGAAAGATGTGGGTTTATTTCATTCGAGAGAAGGCTGATGCTTTTGAAAAATTTAAAACGTGGCATAAGTATGTAGAAAATGAATCAGGAAGGAAACTGAAGAAATTTAGAACAGATAGAGGAGGTGAATTCTTGTCAACAGAATTCAACAATTACTGTAAGGAGCATGGTGTGAAAAGGCAACTTACCACAGCTCATACACCCCAACAAAATGGCGTTGTTGAGCGCAGGAACAGGACAGTAGTTGAAATGGCTCGTTGTATGTTGAAGGCTCAAGACATGCCTGATTCATTCTGGGCAGAAGCAGTCAATACAGCAGTCTACATCCTCAATCGAAGCTACACAAAAGCTTTAAAGGGGATGACTCCTCAAGAAGCATATTCTGGTAAAAAGCCTTCAGTTTTGCATTTCAGAATTTTTGGTTGTTTCTGTTATGCACATATTCTTGATTCAACAAGATCAAAGTTGGATTCAAAAAGCAAAAAGTGTGTCTTCCTAGGATATAGTGAAGAGTCTAAAGCATACAGGTTATGGGATCCTGAGGCAAGGAAGATTTTTGTCAGCCGAGATGTGGTGTTTGATGAACGACCACACTTAGTAGAAGATAAAGGTAAATCTACTATCTCATCAAGCGGAGAAATATCTCACCTTGTGCCTATCAAAAGACAGGTTAAAGTTGAGGAGGAGGAAACATCTAATGGAGAAATTTCCTCAATAAAAAGCCAACCAGTTGTAGCTGCACAGCGTAAGCCACTACCGAAGTGGGCACAACAGCTCTTTGATGATCACAATCCACATGTAGATGTACCAGAATCATCATCGGATGGATTACGAAGATCAAAGAGAATAGAGGAGCAAAGGAGAGCCTCAGAACACATTGTTAACATGGCTCTAATGGCAGATATCATGGGTTCGATAAAGGAACCTACCACCATTGAAGAAGCCCTTGATGATCCAGATTGGAGAGCGGCAATGCAGTCTGAGTATGATAGTATACTCAAAAATGATACATGGGATCTAGTCGACTTGCCGCCAAAGAAGAAGGTAATAGGTACTAAATGGATTTGGAAAGCTAAGTATAAAGCTGATGGAACATTAGAAAAGTATAAGGCACGATTAGTTGCACAGGGTTTTTCACAGATTGAAGGATTTGATGTTCAAGAAACTTTTGCACCAACAGCACGCATGACAACTATTCGGACGGTACTTGCAGTAGCTGCACAAAAGTCTTGGCCTATTTTCCAGATGGATGTCAAATCTGCATTTTTGCATGGTCACCTCAAGGAGGAGGTATATGTATCTCAACCACCAGGTTTTGAGGTGCCCAATTCAGAAAATAAAGTTTGCAGGTTGAAGAAAGCTTTGTATGGACTTAAGCAAGCTCCACGGGCTTGGTACCAACGAATAGATCATTTTTTCAAAAATATGGGTTTTGAAAGAAGTACTTCTGATGCTAACCTGTATGTAACGAAAAGGGATAGCAAGCTAGTTGTTGTCATTGTATATGTAGATGATTTGATCATTACAGGAGATCATCAGGAACTCATCAATCAAACTTGGATCAGCTTGGGAACTGAGTTTGAAATGACAGACTTAGGTCTACTCCATTTTTGTCTGGGAATTGAAGTATGGCAAAGGAAGGATGGCATTTTCATCTCACAACAAAAATATTCCAAAGAAATTCTCAAGGCATTTGGAATGATGGACTGCAAACCAACTAGCACACCTATGGAGGTAAATCATAAGCTATCTATGGATGATAACATGCCTGATGTAGATGCTAAGAAGTATAGGAAGCTCGTTGGAAGTCTTATTTTTCTGTGCAACACTAGACCAGACATTTGCTATGCTGTTGGAGTGTTAAGCAGGTTTTCCAACAAACCTAAGGAGAGTCACTGGAATGCTGGAATGCGAATTCTAAGGTACATTGCAGGAACCTTGGATTTTGGTATTTTGTATACCATAGGTGATACACTCCAAGGATATTGTGATTCAGATTGGGCTGGAGATTGTGATTCTAGAAAATCAGTTTCTGGATATTGTTTCTCACTTGGTTCAGGAATATTTTCTTGGGTAAGTAGGAAGCAACCAACTCTCGCACTCTCCTCCACTGAAGCAGAGTACAAAGCAGCTTGTTTTGCTTCTTGTGAGGCAGTCTGGTTAAGGAGAATTCTTGCAGATATAGGCTTTCCATCAAATATGCCAATTGTACTCAAGTGTGATAATCAAAGTTGTATGGCTATTGCAAAGAACCCAGTATTTCATGCTCGCACCAAGCACATAGAAGTACAGTACCATTACATTCGTGAGCTAATTGAAGATGAAATTGTGGAGCTAGAATATTGCCCAACAGAGGCAAATTGTGCTGACATATTCACTAAAGCACTTGGAAGAGAGCAGCTCAACAAGCATCTTCAACAGATGGGCATAGGACCGAGACCTACTTGATTTATCATCGGTAAACATTGAGGGGGGGTGTTAGTATATGATCAATGTCTACCCCTCATGATTGTATGCACATTTTGTAAGGCCCCCTTTATGAGGAGAAGCCAAGCGTGCATTACCCAATTGATGGGAATCCCAACTTGAATGTTGGATGAAGGTCATATTGGACCATGTAAGATATTATAAGGAAAGGGAGTTACCAGGGTCCCCAATTGTGGGGTCCGGGGCAGCGGTGAGCAGCCCCGGCTGGGGGGTCCAAGGGGGCCAGCGGGCCCCCTGGCTGGGGGGTCCCAGGGGGCCAGCGGGCCCCCTGGTGGGGGTCCGGGGGCAGCGCCCCCGGCGCGACGGTAAAGGGAATATTCCATGGAATATTCCCTGTCGGAGTCAGAAATCATTTATATTTGTTAGGTCGGTTCAACCAGTCTAAGCCGTGTATGGCAATTACGCGGGCGGTGGCCGCCCACGCTCTACCGCCCATGTATAGCCGTCCATGGCAGGCCACCCATGATCCTATATATACATGACTTCTGCACTTCCTAAGATACCGAGTTGAGCCAGCATACCTCTACCTTGTATCTCCCTATCTAGAGTTGTCTAGATCACCATTTAAGCTCTACCTTGAGAGCGCACGGGTGGACAACGCCATCATCTTTGTACTTGCTGCTAGTAGAAAATTGTTGAGATTCTCCTATATCTGTTATCTTCTCTGCTATTGCTCCTGTGTTATATTGCGTAACTACTGTCTTTCAGTATGCATGATTTGAATTTCAGAAAATGATACTGAATTTCAATATGTTTAGTTCTAGCATGAAACACAAGATTTGCTGCCAAATATAAAGAACTCATATTGTCTCCACAAATGATAGGAGTACTCTGAATAACATCAAAACTCTTCATAAGTGTCTTTAGCCATATCACTTCCTTTGTAGCTTCCACCATGCCTTTGTATTCTGCTTCTATGGATGATAGAGCAACTGTATGTTGCTTCTTAGAACACCATGAGATTAGCTTATCTCCCACATAACACAAATATCCATGTGTTGATCTTCTATCATCCAAATTACCTGCCCAATCTGCATCAGTGTATATTTTGACTCTTGTATCTGAAGTAAACCCATAGTACAACCCTTCTTTGAGTGTACCCTTGATGTACCTAAGTACTCTTTGTCTTGCAATCCAATGTTCCTTTCTAGGACAATGCATGATTGAGATAGAACTCCAACTGCATATGACAAATCAAGCCTTGTTAATGTAGCATAAATTAAGCTACCCACCAAACTCTGATAGAGCTTCATATCTTTGAATTCTTCTCCTCCATATTAGTCAATCTATGATTCACTTCCATTGGAGTTGGTGCTAACCTGCAATCTTCCATTTTAAATTTGGTTAGCAAATTTCTCAGATACCTTTCTTGAGTTACATATACTCCATGTTGAGTATATGAAATCTCCATTCCCAAGAAGAATGAAAAATTTCCCAAATCACTGATTTTGAACTCTTTCTCCATGTGTTTCTTAATCATGTGTATGCCTTTGTCATCTGTTCCTGTAAGTATTATGTCATCAACATAAATACAAACATAAATAAATCCATCTTCACTTGCTTTGACTAGCAAGCTACTATCTGCCTTTGATGCTTGAAATCCAAGTTCCTTCAAGAACTTTACAAGCCTATAATTCCATGCCCTTGGGGCCTGCTTCAATCCATACAAAGCTCTCTTGAGCTTACACACATAATTTGGATACACTTGATCTTTGAACCCTTCTGGTTGCTCCATGTAAACTTCATCTGAAATGTACCCATTCAAAAAAGCATTTTTAACATCTAATTGAGATAATTTCCAACCTTTGCAAGCAGCAATTGCTATGAGTGTTCTGATGGTTGTCATCTTTGCCACAGGACTATAAGTCTCATCATAGTCCACTCCATATGTCTGTGCATATCCCTTCACAACAAGTCTGGCTTTGTACCTAGACACACTTCCATCTGCAAATCTTTTTGTTTTGTAAACCCACTTACATCCAATGATTTTCTGACTATTAGGTTTAGGAACCAGATCCCATGTCTGATTTTCCATCAATGCATCATACTCCTCTTGCATAGCTTCTTCCCAATTCTTCTTCCCTTTGGCTTCATCATATGTAGATGGATCTTCATCTGCTTTTATCATGTAAGCATAATCCTTAGTAGTCAAGAATGAAGTATCATAGCTATACCTTGTAGGTTGCCATTTGTGCCTTGTAGACCTCCTGAGTTCTCCACTTCTTGAAGTTTCTGGTTCATCACATTCTGGATCAAACCTTGGCACTTCTTCACCTCCAACTTGTATTTCATTTTTCTCTTCTTCATCAAACATCTGAACCTTTGTTTTACCTTTCTTCTGATTCATAATTTCTTCAACTTCTGCATACACATTAGATGTACTTGCATACCAAGTACCTTGTTCATCAAATGTAACATCCTTGGACACAAGGAATTGTTTTGTGGATGGACTCCACAATCTATAACCCATCTGCTTGTCATCATAACCAATGAATACATACTTCTCTGCTTTAGGCTCCAACTTATGCCTCAATTGAGATGGCACATATGCATATGCCAGGCATCCAAATATTTTACAATGATCCAAGGTAGGTCTCTTACCCCACCAAGCTTCATATGGTGTCATACCCTGCAAAGCTTTACAAGGCAATCTATTAACCAAATATGTGGCTGTGTTTACAGCCTCAACCCATAAATAATTTGGACAATTTTTCTCTTTCAACATGGATCTTGCAAATTCAACAAGTGTCCTATTTCTTCTTTCTGCTACCCCATTTTGTTGAGGAGACTACCTGCAAGTAATTTCCCTCTTTATACCTGCATTCCACAAGTAATCACTGAACTCATTAGAGAAATACTCTCCCCCTCCATCTGACCTTAACCTCTTCAATTTTTGACCTGTAATTCTCTCTGCATATGCATGATAGTGTTTAAATGTATTAAACACTTCTGATTTGTCTTTGATCACATAGATTGTGATCCACCTGGTAGCATCATCAACATATATAACATAATATCTTGAACCATTTATACTAAAGTCCTTTGAAGGACCCCATACATCTGTATGTACCAATTCAAGTCTTTCTGAATACATAAAACCATGTATATTGTATGATTGCTTATGAGCCTTATCTAACTGACATGCTTCACATCTCTATGTCATGTGTTGACCTGCAATGTTAGGAAATCCAAGTACTGAACCATTGTTTATCATTTCTTTGATACCTCTCTCATTAAAATGTCCAAGTCTTTTGTGCCAAAGATCCAATTCTGACACCTTTTTCTCTCCATATGCAAACATAGCATGTCTAATGTTTCCTTGTACCTTTAATGTGAAGAGCCTTCCTTCCTTCTTCCCTGTAACAATCTGTTTATACCCTTGACTAGGGTCTTCAACATAAACTCCATCATTAGTGAACCTTACGTCATATCCTTTTTCCACAATTTGTCCTACACTTATCAGATTTTTAGGAATTGTAGGAACATACAAAACCTTACTCAAGAGAGTGCTTCCATCTTTGGCTTTGACTGAACCAATTGACTTTACCTTGTGCTTTGTATTATCACCTGTTTGGACTGTATGATTAATTGCATTATAATCTAGATCAGTCATCAAGGCAATGTTTCCACTCAGATGGTTGCTACTTCCTGAGTCAATATAAAATACTCTCATGTCTTCATGTGAAGCTTCACATGTTGCATTCATAATAAGAGTCGAGTCTTCTTTCTGATCTGATGCATAATTGTAGTAGGTATTATTATATGATTGATTTTGGACGTTTCTTCCTCCACCTCTTCCAAAAGAATACCTACCACCTCTACCTCTGAAGTTTCCTCTCTGATATCTGCCACCTCTTCCTCTTTGATTAAAATTCTGATTAAAATTACCATTGCTTTGATTATTGTGCCAAAAATCATGAGATAGATGATTGGTCTTACCACATATCCAACAAGCTCTGACATTATCTTTGTTATTTCTGCCTCTTCCTCTATTTCTGCCACTTCCTCTTCCTCTTAGGAAGTTTGCTTGGCTTGGAGTACCTTCATCTTCAACTGATTGTTGCTTTCCTTTACTAGCTTTCTTCTTATCTTTAGAATACATTGCATGTCCTGCACTCTTATCAATATCTCCTTTGATATCATTCTCAAAAGTTAGCATATGTCCTAACAATTGATTTAGATCAGGAGTGAAATGATCTAATGAAAGTTCTGTAGACAAAATAAAAGGCTTCCACTTCTCATCTCCTCTTAGCCCTGTGAGAATTTGTCTTACGAATTTATCTTCTTCAATATCTTCATCCACTGCACCTAAAGAATCTGCAATGTCCTTCATCTTTGTCACATAATCAGATATTGATTGTGAAGCCTTCTTCTTGAAGGTAGTGAATTCTGCCCATAATGAAGCTTTCCTTGATTTGGTTGTGTTCTGAAAATGCTCTTCCAAAGCATTCCAAATGTCACTTGCACTTTCAAGTCCTCTAATATGAGGAAGCAAATAATCATTCACTGCCATGTAGATTATGCTCCTTGCTTGAGCATTCTTCTTCATCCAAATCTTTACATTTGCTAGCTCCTCCCTAGTTAGAACACTAGGATCTCTAAACTCTCGCTTTTCTTCCTCTCTTGTGATATATCCCATCAGATCTTTGCTCATAAGATGAGCTTCCATTCTCATAGACCAAGCTAGATAATTTTCTCTATCCAACTTTTCAATTTGGAGACTATCTCCCATCCTTGCTTCACCTGTAGTCTCAAATCTTTAGTCCTTATAAAGAATGAATGTACCTTAGCTTCGAATGTTGCTCCTTCTGATCCTTTGGACAACCTTTATGTGTCTTCCTTCAATCTTTCTTCACACTTTATCCTTTTGATCCTTCGAGATGTAAAGTTTGTATGTCTGCAGCAGTCGGAGTCTTCCTTTCCTCAATTTTGATATAACCTGCTCTCATACCACTCATGGAGTGTTAATCTCCAAAAGAACAAGCTATCCTTGATGTTAGACCACCTCTATATCAAGAATAACTTCAGACTCCACTTAATTTTAAAGAACAATCACCAAACTATCAAGAAATTGATCAACTGTGAAAAATCACTTCTTAGAAAAAGTCTGCTGCACATTAATCATTCATTGATTGATCATTCGTGTAAAGTTTTTCATAAAACTTTCTAGAATGTGTCGCCTAGAGGTTGCACATCTTCTCCAAGTTAAAAATCCTCAAATGCTTGAGTACATTGTGAGAAATGACTCAGACAATGTACCTATGTCTGAAACTGTCTCTCTGTAATGACAACTTTGACACCTGTAACTTCTAAGCTATGGTTCTCCCAAACTACAGTCCGTTTAATCAAATGCTTTTAGCCATAGATGGCTTACATCTCACCTTAAATTTTGAATCCTCATTTGTGTAAAACTTTACACTACGCACTGAGCACTGTCCATTTCTTTGACCATCGAATCTGCGCCTGTTTTAGAAGACATTCAGAACTTTCTACATATGAATGTTCCTATTCAAAATTCTCTCATCCTGTTCGCAATTGGACTCTCAAATTTTAACCATAGATGGATTAACTATAGACTTAGACATGTTCAAAAGGATTTCTCAAAAGATTAACCAGAGAAGGAGAATCAGAGAAAAGATCGCAATTCTCTGAAGATTTTTCTTCTCATAATTTTTCATACATCTGATGGATGACATGCATAATGTTCATCTCATACTCTCCTATTCTTCTATTCTTCACTTCTATTGTCTTCTCTATCTCTTCTATATCTCTCTCTTCGACTATGAACATGTATCTATATATATATACGAGTCTTACTCGTCAATTTTCCAAATACATTGAAATATTTACAAGAGTAATGTACAAAAGAACTTTGTTTCTGAATCTCCTCTTTCTTAAAACTGATCTTCAATCTTCCAATCATTTTTCCACTTCTGGATTTTATGTAATCACTAATTGTTGATTGTTCTGCTCCAACAAAACAAAATTATGAGTTGAAAGATAGTTTGACTAGCATAGCCAACACCTCAAAAGAACAGGTGCTGACTATGTAGAATAAGATAGATGATCTTGAAGCATATATCAAATTGATCATTGAAGACTAATAGGAAACCAATGAATGCCTTCAAGCGATTCAAAGTGAATCAAAGAAGGTTCATGCAGATAAGGATGATTTGCAGAATCAAGCGGCTACCTTACTCACGGAAAGAGATTCATTATCCTCACAAATTCTATCATTAACTAATAATTTGCAAGCAACATTGACCAAGCTCAATAGTATCTAGGAGTTGGAGAAACACCTACAGGATGCCAAGAAGATAATTATGAATAATGCATAGATTTTAGAAGATAAAGAAAATCAAATTATACACCCTAGTAACATGCAAGCCAAATTGCAATAGACCATAGAAAATAAAGATATTGCTTTAGTCTAGAAAGATGCTAAAGCCCTAGAATAATGGACTAGGACTGAATAAATTGATGTTGCCACTCATGAGTTTTTGGAGTAGATGTCGACTGAATGTCCAGAGGCAAAGACTATAGCAATGACATGGAAAGCTCAATTCGGTGTTGACATCCCAAATGAAGCATATTTCTAGGAATTAGTGGAGTCAGAGGGTGTGAGAAGTGGAGAATGACATGCCTGGGAGTCACCTCCTGGCCTATTTATAGCCCTTGCGTAGTCACCATCTAGAGTTCTCTCTAAGATTCCTCTACTCATCTTGCCATCACGAGTAGGTACCTTGTATGAAGTCTTTGGCTTTCGGCCTTGGCTATCCCTTGAGCAAGGAACTTCTTATTCCTCTAGGCATGTACATCTTAGGAATATAGCACTCTCTCCCCCTTCTAAAGATCATTGTCCTCAATGATATAGAACGATCTATAACCTGGGAATCATAACTATGATTCTCACTAATAAGAGTAGAGTGTGCTTGATGTCTGAAATACTAGATGATAAAAAAGTAGAAAACTAGTCACTATGCTTCCTACCTAACATTTCCACCAATACATATTAGTCCTTGGCTTGGGCATACTATGGGAATCCCTCTAAGGCCCAATGAGTCCATATGTGCATAACATAAGTACTCGAAATATCCTCCGACTCCCTATGCCTAGACCTTGAGCACTAACTTGTGATGGATTGTCACCTCTAGAGACCTTGGCAACTCCCCTTGTCTCCTTGAAATAACCAATGACAACTTATCACATGGTATAATTGTGAAAAATCACTTACTTCACTAGATTAATGAAAAATACTATGCTCACTCAAAACAATCTAACTATGGCCCAATATGTGTGGTAAAATACTAAAAATATTTGGAAATCTTTTCTACCTAGTACTTAATGTCTAAGATCAAGTAAATCGTCTTGGTTTACTCACTATAATGAAATGACACTCAAGAAATGATTATCATGATCGAAACTATGAATCCAAGGTGACAGTCTATCCATGATCTAGACTATGAGCCAAAATCACAATCTATCATATGGAATATATAATAATCCAAACTATGGATCAAGATATGTGCAATACGAATTAAATCCCAATCCACTATGTGGAACTAAGTCTATTATGCAGACATGCTAAGTATAGCAACTAGTGAACTACCACCATCTTCTCAATGATAACATGCAAGTTGTTCCAAGTGGACAACACTTACTTAACATATGAACATCACTATGATCGAATCCTTCCCAACGGGGAATGAGATCTCTCTAGTAAACTACTATAATAATGTGGTACTCCTAGATATAATGAGGACCATAGTGTGAGTCCACTAGATACACTGAGAAAAGGTAAGTAGATGCGTGCACACTCATAGCCCACTAGGCTAATCATCTAGCTCACCTCATATACACTATGTAATAAACATGGCCTAACCTCAAGCATATCAAATAAAGTAGTATGCACTCTATGAATTTCTTCTTAATGAAATTGTCTATTCGCACTTATGTGCAAACCTTGCCTTTCTAGCTTCTAGGCTACTTGCTTGTGAACTTTCCTTGTTTGCCATAACATAGAGAGTGAATATCTCAACTACCCCTCTATTGTCTAATAATAATAAGATCAAATGAATGAACTCCAAACCATAAAAAATACAATCTCAAAGACTTCTTTCCCATAACATATGTCCTGCACCTAGGTAGAATACAAAGATTGATGTCCCATACCACCAAGCTTTATACCCCACATTGATGCATGTACGAGATTTAAGTTGAACACTGCTCTCAAAATGATAATAATAAATAGGTGGGTGCATTTGTTCTCTAGATCATGCAGTTGATAGCCTTTTTTTCAAAACTCTACCCAAAAAAAAAAATCACAACTTTATAATCCAATTTTATGCAATATTATTTAGGTACTAATGCATATGTCAAACAACCAAAGACATACAGATGAGAAACACATGGCTAGCAACCATGGCAAGCCTCATATGGAGTGATAGACTGCAATGCTTTGGTGGGACACCTGTTAAGTACATATGCTGCATAGATAACAAGCTCAAGCCAGAAACTAGGTGGTTAAGCCTCACTTTTGACAATACATCTCGCATCTCCATGTGAGACCTGTTGTTTCTTTAAGAAAAACTTTTTTTTGAGGTGTATATGGCACTATACACTGATGTTTTATCCCATGCTTAGCCAAAAATGCATTAAAATAAGAAACTATGTATCCCTCCTCCCCCAAATCAAAATGAACAGTGCCCATTTTACATGTCGATAGATTTTCAGCCAAAATAAAAAACTCTTCGAAGCACATAAACAATTTAGACTTTTCATTCAATGGATTCGGGTGTTCACATAGGACTACATACATCACTATGAACAAGCTTCAATTTCTGACTAGCTCAAATTGAACCATCTTTTGGGAAGGAGGAATGTTGCATTTAGCCCAAAATATACCCTTCAGAAACATGTCTATAAGGTGCCTCAAGTTTGGGCAGAGATGACACCATTTCAGATTTCTACAGGCAAAGCAAACTAGCATAATTCAGATGCTAGTTTGCTATGCCTGTAGAAAGCCAAAGCTTTGCATCTAACATAGCCTAAAAATCTTGAATGTTACATGGTGACTCATTGTTAGATCTTGCATAATCTATGAGCTTATACAATCCACGACATATAATGCTAGAAGTAATAATAACATCACCATTTGAAAGATCATGAACTGTACATCTATCATCAACAGAAATCACGGCCAAGCTGATTTTGGCTAATGTTGAAACTGATAACATATTTTTCTTGATCTGTGACACAAACAAAGCATCTCACACTGTGAAAAAAATACCATAAGGAGTACTCAAAACGATCTTACCAACTCCCATCACAGGATAAGAGGAGTTTTTAGTGCATGTGACAGTATTCCTTATAGGGGTAGGCTGAAGTGAACTAAAAAAAGTACTCTGTGAGGTAATATGTTTGGTTGCCCCACTATCAAAGTACCAAACATCTAAATCTACTACAGACATACATTATTCATGAGAAGATAGGTCATAACGGCAAACAATAGTAAATGCCCATTCTTCAGGTGATTAGCAGACTTTCTTTTAGGTGTAGAGGCCTTTGCAACAACCATTCCATCCTCTTTTTTCTTTGCTTCTTTTGCACCCAGTTTCGGACAAATTTTTATGACATGATCATTTCCTTCACAATATTTGCAAAACAATTTCTACTTTTCTGATTTCTTCTCATCCTTGTGTTCTTTTTTTACTCTACAAAATTAGTAGATTTTTTCTTACTAGTAGATGAGCTTCATTTACCTTTTCCCTTTTGACTAGCTAATAAAGCTTGATATGATACATGCATGATGCACCTTTTCTACATAGACTAATCTTTCTACAAGTAAAAAAAGATTAACTCCTCATATGTTAAGCCATTTGGACTGCCTCTCATCGTCAATCGAAGAGTAGAAGCAAAACTTTGATATGAATCTAGAAGACAATTTAGAATAGTCTGCACAAGTGAATTGTCTTGAAAGACTTCATCAACAGCAACCAAGTACTCCACATGTCCATAGAATCTCCTTCATTCATGTGCTCACTCTCCAATTGTTTTTGGAGATAAGCAACAGAGGCCTCTTTCTTGCGTGGTACGAAGTGGTAAGTGTATCCCAAGCATCCTTTGTTGTTTTGCAAGAGCAAAAATGAAGGATAATGGCATGTTTGACAAACAAGGATATCAATGCATGTGCTTAAGCATCTCTACCATCCCAAAAAAATTTCTCTACAATAGGTGCAACAAGAACCATAGCATGAACAGGAACCTCCACAAGAAGCAACAACAAGAGATGAGAGAGAAAAGAAATATTACCGGTGCTAGTATGTGGTAGCTCGTGCAAACTAATAGGAAGTAGGGGTTAGCTCCATGGATTGGGAAGGAAACACGCACTACTCGATTGCTACATAGAGATGCTCCTGGGACTCCTTTCTCAAAGAAGAAGGGAAGGCAACCCGTGGGCATGGAAGGAGGGGAGGTAGCTGCACAAAGAGGATTTTGTGCAATCATGGAGGCATTTCATGTGGCATGCATCAAAGGATGATCAATTATGATGCAGATCGATTGTTTTTTTTTCACCTCTGTTCTAACCCTTCTCTGATCATATCTGTCAATGAGTGCCAACACCATTCAATTGTTCTATTCATGCTAATTGTAAACCAAAGCTCCAAATTGTTTAAGACACACTGATTTGACAATTCCAATGATTGCTAATGCTGATTCCTTCTCCAACTCTTTTTCCTTCAACACTCACATACCTCTAAGACAAAAATTTTTAATACAATTTCAAACAGTATAGATGACTCATGGAAGCACAAGATTGGAATATTTGAGGGGCAAAAGAGTTTTGGTGCTGCTCAAAGTTCAATCTATTCTGATCGATGACATGTATCTATGAGTTTGTCGGAGATGGGTGCCTCTACCTTACAAGGTTGGGTGTGTGTTTGTGTGTTTTCAATTCATTGTACTCTGAAAAAGAAAGGCACGGGCTATTCTCAAATCGAGGGGAAGGTCCATGCCAAAGAGGCTTCATAACGTTGGAAGGTCGACTTCTTTGGGGATGAAATTTTCTTAGACAATAGACCTGCTTTTCTCATCTTCAGAGATAAAGAATACCTTCACCTCTACACACTTCTGATAGAATGAAAGATTCATAGGAGAAAATTTTCCTTGTTAATTCATTTGCACAAAAAAGAGGGATAAGAACTACAACATAGTATGCAGAGAATTCAATGATTTTTTGCATGGTACGTTGCTGAAGAGGCCCATGAGTGAAGCTTTAGAGTTGGCAGGGGCTTTTTTGTGAAGAGGGAGCACTTATGTTTAGGAAGTCAGTAGATATTAAGGACAACACAGAGTTATGGACGAACAAACACCACGATAAAAAGAAAAGATAATAGGGATCATATGAGGAAGAAACTTAGAGGAGGGCAGCAAACAAAGTCTGTAGATGTTTACGGGAGTGTCTCGGTGACGAAACTTGTGCTCAAACATTGATGGCTTATAAAACCCCCTATGGAAGGGAAGCTTTAGAGAACTTCTAGTTGAAAGTTTGGAATGAATGAAACTCTCGGGTGCCAGCAATACGAAGAGGTACAAATGTAGAACTTCAGGGCCTCCTGAAATACTAAAAGAGCATAGGATCTTTGGTGATTAGTGTTTTTGTTGCTCCTACTTGATGGCAAAGTGAATGACCTACTATGGCAAGCTCAATGGTTGAAAATTTTATCTCTGATTCTCAATTTCTTTTGAAGGCCTTGGATTTATCTTTCTTAAATTTTTTTGTTTTGGTTGTAGATGGTTGTTCTAAAACGAACAAAGTTGTAAGAGAAAACTTATGAAGGACTGATTTATGTTGGGAAAGATGGATGGACACTCCAAGAAATGAGTAGGTACTGCTAATCCCTCCTTTGTACCAGCCCTATTATGCTTCAGAGTTGAGTTGTTGGCCCTCTTGGCTTTCTAATGACACTAAATGAGTGCCTATGTACTTTTGAAATCATGTGAGAAATGATTGATTCCAAACAAACTACTTCCAAGTTCAAGAATCAATGAAAACCTTCTATTTTTTATCACACACCGGCTGCTTGTAAAGCTCAGTCCTTGCAATACAGTAGGAATTAGGAAAATTCATTTTGGTGATATCAAATTAGCTTAATGAGCTAATGATTCCAAGTATAATCACTTGAAATGATGCACTATACACAGAGCAATCAATTTAGCAATCAAATCATTACTCCTGATTTTTTAGGACCTCTATAGAGTTTGACAAGTGACCACCTCGACACACTTTTCTCCAAATCCACTGAATAGAATGTCTTCAACATTTGTTAGCATATAGAGGACTTAGTGATGATTCCAACAAGCTATAGAACATTGAAAATGGTGGAGAAATGACTGACATATAAGCAATACAAAATGACTGTTGTAAGTGAGAATGATAGAGAGACCAACAGATCTAATGAATGATCTATTGTATTATGAAACAATGTTATACATAATCATTGGCTTGATAGACAATGCTCAATGATACTACGAGGTGTTGGCTATGAAGTAAGCCACACTCTTCTGCAATGAGATCATCAAGGACTCAGATATGGAGTGATCTATCCCGCGAGTTTTTCATTCATCTTTTATAGATGACTCATTTGAATTTTGAATTTGAATTCAACGTTGGCTTTCTCTAGAAAAGTGATCCTCTAATCTAGGAGATATTCTCTCCAAATAAAGTTGTAGCTTTTCAATCTAACAAACTCCACGAGTTTAGAGGTAGCTACAAATATTCCTCTAAGTCAAATGGACTTTTACAATTGGTAAAAGGTAAAGAATCCATAGAAATGGTTCTCATGGGCCTTCAAACATTTGCACATAAGATCTTTATGTCTAGCCAAGTGTGTAGGCTTGGTATTTGCACCAACAATTTAGCAACCTATAGCTTCGGGATAAGCTGTAACTCTTTTATTCTAAGTATCGTTCATGTTATGGAATGTTTGAACAAGGGCTATATCTTTTGTCACTCTAGTTTAACACTTTATAATTTCAACACTTTATAATATAAGAGAAATTCTGACGAAACATTTGTTAACGAGCTGTTTTGGGTTGATTCTAACAAACTGGAAGAAATTGATATAGTGAGTCAAATACTCGCGTGAAAAATGTTCCGATTAGAGAGATCAATTGAGAGGGATTTGTGTGATTAGTGAGCTCATTCTAACATAAGAACAAAAACATTAAAACAGATCGAGTTATGGTATCTGCGTTGAAGTGATTACTCTCTAGTTTCTACTACACATTCTGTATGCGTGGTATTTTTTTAAAGATGATGACATTGCACAATCTAAAATCAAAGAAAGGGCAATAACAATGGTTTATGTTGAAAAGAAGTGAAAAAGGATAGTGCTTACGTGTGTATGTTCTCTTGAACTACTCACTTGAAAAGTTTCTCAATCATCTATCGAGATAAGATAGTGCTACTAGCAATCTCTTCCTCTTTGCCAAGAAGATTTTATTAGAGCTTCCTCTAAACTTGATTAATCAACATGAATTGTAGGGCACTTTAGGAAGGTATCGCCCTAAAGAAGGGACAAAAAATTGGTTAAGGACCTCACAAGATTTAGGGGCCAAGGCAAAGACAACATTACAAGCATTTGAAGCATTTGATGTTTTCCATTATTATACTTCCAAAACTACATGATCAAAGGTAAGAAGCATCCAAGCTTCTATGCATACCATCCAAGATGTAGAACTTTCCCCTTATTTTTGTATCTATTGCGATTACCACAATATAGATGTTGAACGAAAGGACATCTAAGGCTCAATGAAATGTATTTGCAAGTAAATAATTGTACTTCTTTTTTGCCCTCCGTTTATAAACTCCTCGACATACCTGGTGATCCTGACGTGAAAGGAGGGGATGACCAAATCATAGAGCTAGCAAATTGAAGAACCAAGTTAGCAACCAAAAATTGATGAATCTAAGGCTTCCAACATGGAAGATCTTTTAGTGCAACTCCAATGCTTTCAGCAAGAGGATAGGTGCCCAAAAGCCATTCAATCCCTTCATGATTGATTAACCAAGAGATCCACTGTCGAGAAGGAGGTAAGGAGGGAAGAGCGGTGCAGGGTTGGATCAGGCCCTAGTATGGGTCCTTCTCCCCATTCGACGAGTGACATCTGCATGTTGGGTGCCTCACCCCTGATATGGTGATCGAATCATATGTCGTAGGCTCGCACCCTCGGAAGAGACAAGTGAATGTGTGTATGCTCATAAGCGGCATGGATGATAATCAAAATACAATGTTAGGAAACAGAAATCCCCAGGTCGATGAGCCAAGTAAACAAACTAAGCTCTATGATACAATGTAAAAACAACTAATGTCATCCAATCAATCTCAGTAATACAATGAATCCCGGTATAGTGTGGAAAAGTTATATAGTATGCCGCTACAGTGTGGATTGGCCAAATACAAGATAGACTTCCCGCTACAGTGCGAGAAGATGCCCAGGAGCTTTGACTTCAGTCTTTGTGGTCAGATCTTTGCTTTCTTCAGCCTTCAGTCAAGGCTTTACTTCAAGTCATGATGGCAATAAATTTGCTTCTCTTTACTTCAAAAATCCACACAAAACCTTGGAGAGAAAATTGACAGGGGTAATGCTTCTCGTCTTCAAAAACTTCAACTCTTTGCTTTATATAATCTCTGAAAAAAGATCAATCGGTCGAATCTGGAGAGAATCTGCGGGGTGTAATTCTTCACTTTGGTCTTCAAATCTTCTCTTTACTTCATATAATCCTCCAACATCAATACCTGGAGAGGTGATCCACAAAAGAGATCCATGGGGTACTCTTTACTTCGGGTCTTCAAACCTTCAATTCTTTACTTCATATATTCTCTGAAATAATCAACCGCAACCTCAAGAGAATCCGCGGGGCATAATTCTTCACTTTGGTCTTCAAATCTTTTCTTTACTTCATATAATCCTCCAATATCAATACCTGGAGAGAAGATCCATAGAAACGATCCACGAGGAGGAGAAACAATTTATGATTTGGTTATCATTAGTATATTTTGTAGAAATTATAAAAAACACATTCATTATCACTTTAATTTGATCATTTTTGTTTTCATTTTTCTTCTAATTTCCTTTTCTTTTGAGTTTTGCCTTCGTTTACAAGTAATATCTAATAACTATTTATGCTCGTTTATTTCATTTGTTAAACTAACAAACAAAACAAAAAAATAGAATAAATATAAAGCCCTATTCGAATCTCCCTTTCTATTTCTTTCGCGCGCTCTCTCTCTCTCTCTATCTATCTCTCTGAGGGTGTATGTCAGAGACATTTTTCTATTCATTTACACAAGTAGAGTTTGAAACTAATCTTTTATCTCCCCTCATGAAAAATGCACACAGATCCTTTCAGTGGGATTAAAGAATGAGGTAGAACAATATTTTGACTACTTCATGACATGATGTCTTCTGATCCAGAATAGCAAAAGGTTTTTTCCTTTCATTTAAAATAATTCAGAAGGATCTTCTCAGCTACTGCCTTCTCCAAAGTGGCTTCTCTTTAACAAAAACTTCTCTTCGATGCTTGATATCTAGTTCCTTTTCATAAGAGAATGCTCACATAAGAGAGGCGTTCACATGTTTTACTAGCCGCCTTCGAATATCCATTGGCTAATGATAGTTCCCATATGCCTTTGTTTCTTCAGCGTGCATCTATGGCCTTCTTCATCCTTCTCTCTCTCTCTCTCTCTCTCTCTCTCTCTCTCTCCGAAGATCTGTGCGTCCTGAGTTCTACTGCGCAAGATCTGTTGCTATCCATCCCTCTCTCTCTCTCTACACTTCATAACTGCTATGTATGCCATCACTGACTGAGGCTCTCCCCCTCTCTCTCTCTCTCTCAAGTCCCAAATCTCGTCTTTGGAGGCATGACACAAGAGTGGATTTACTCTCTCTCCATTCTTCTCCATGTGAACAATGAACCTCAGAGCAGATGGGCCAGAATTTGCTAGCTCTCTAATCTTGAGGTTTGCAAATGGTAGAAGAGAAAGGCAATAATGCAACAGTGAAGAAGCATATGTTTGGTCTGCGAGACTGAGGCTAGAGCTCTCAAAAGCCTTGAGCTATAGCTTCAGGGAGTCCTCCATTCCATTTCTTGGACCTTTCCGACTTGCCCTTGTTTTTAGTGTCACCTTAATCGATTCGTTCTCTTCTCTTACTGACTATCTCCTTCTGCATGCTTGCCAACCATAGAGAATCAAAAGCAACAGCCCAAGGAGGGATCCGAAATCTCTCTCTCTCTCTCTCTCTCTCTCTCTCTCTCTCGCTAAATTCTTTCTCTCTGCAGAATCAAAAGCATTACACAAAGATAAGCAACCATACAAAACCTTTGCCGCCATGTCTTTGTCACATAATAAAAAGCTAACAGATACCTAGGATGAGCTTGTTTGGCTATGGCAGCCACTTACATCCTTTCCGAGCCCCCTCTCTCTCTGTCTCCCTCTCAGACATAGTATGAACATAAAAGTAAAGCATGAATGTGAAAAGAATGAATAAGAGAGGGGTAAGAAGTTTACCTGGAGAGTCAATCCATAGAAGAGATCCACGAGGGAAGAAACAAATGAGATTTGGACCCCTATTTATAGGTTCCCCCCTTCCCCTAGGATCTCTCTAGAAACTTCTAACCTCCTTACTCAAACTTTTAATTTTTAGAATTCTATTTTCAGATTCTTCTATTTTTATTTTTCCTGGACTAAGGTTTGGTTTCACACTTTATGTACAATCGTAAATAATTTAAAGGGTTAGAATTAGAATAAATGGGAATACTAAGGTTTGAACCTACGGTTTCTGATTGGGAAAATTGGGATTTACCTATGATTAAGGTTAGGCACTTTAATTTAAGGGTTTGTTTACAGTTAGGACCTAAACATCGAGGGTTTCTAAGGGTCTAGATTAGGTTTTTATGTGATAAAACTCGAGTTTTCAAGGGGTTTCAAGGATCAAACCTAAGTTTTCCAAGGATCAAACCCTAGTTTTTAGGGGTTTAGAGTCAGGTTAGTGAATTATTTAAAAATTTATTGGCCTAATGTACACATACAACATGGTTTCTTATCTGAGAGGCAATCAAATCAACCAGAACATAAACATTTCAAGACTCTTATCATTTTTTTACAGTCAAAGAGCATCTCATGGTCAGAAAAAACATTGAAATAGGCTTTTGAAAAAAAAACTTGGTGAACACTTCTCTGAGGGATTTTATCCCGACATTCACCCCCACTAAACCTCCACATCGTCCCGATGGGCCGAACTGCAAAACCCAACAGAAGCATATCAGGATTCTTTTAAAAACTCTTTTTAGTTTTAATGTCTTTCTTCTCAAACTTTGAAACATGAACTCATGCACTCCATGCAACTTTATAAAGATTAGTACAAATCTTAGAAAATAGAGCAAATGGAAGCTTCACAAACATCTTATTATGTTTTTGTTTCCACAGTTAGACAAGTAACCATATGAATAAACCGTAGGTCTCGTTGATCTTCTGTTCCTTCAACTTGTTCAGATCCAGCAACTTATCCTAAGTACTAGCATATATTAAGCTTTTACTAACTCAATTTGTAGAATATGCCGTGATTCCTCTATCTATCTCCTACTGCCAAACTCTCAATCAGATCTTTTTCTTTTCTTTTACTCTTTTTAATTTTTATTTTTCTTTTTCTTTTTCTTTTCTTTTATTTGTCACTTCATCTCAGCTCAGCATTTTTCTCTTTTTATTTTTATTTTCACAAGTCGACCTATGCCAAAATTGGGTGCAACGCATGGACCTCTCCGCTTTGTTGAGATATCGAGCTCAACATGTGATGATCCAAGATAACATGTATCACTTTTTCATTTCTCTGACATGTATAGTGGTCATGCTAGTATATGTCAAGGAAACTTCATTGAGATTTATTAGATTTATCTACCAAGAATTATGGCACATTTGTTTCTTGCTAGCTCACTCATTTGTGGACATTAGGTTTTTTCCCATGTAGTGGTCTTTATATATTGCCACAGTGGTATTCTTGTTTTTAGGTCATTCTTGTACATTCCTTTTTATGTAATAGAAGAAGAAGAAGAACATCATTCCTCCTTGCCTTGATCTAAGTGTGTGATTCTCCTTGATTGTGTGTGTGTGTGTGAGCTCTCTTCCTTATCTCCTTCCTCGTGACATGGTATCAGAGCCAGTATGGCTATAGAGAGCTTGTGGAGAAGGTCAATGGTGAAGAGCATGCGAGAGGTGTGGAGAAAGCGTGATTCACAAACAACCTCAGATTGCTATAAAAATTGGTGTGAAGGTAGAAGACCTCAAAATACTTTCGAGAGTTATCCCTGTAGGGTCACTTGTTTTTGTCAGATTAGAGTTTCAGAGCCATCTCGACCTCTGTTTTGAGCATGCAAGAAGGGGCCCACAAAAAAAACAGGTTAGTTTGCAAACTTGCAACTTGTCTTGTGTTCAACAGAACTCATATATTCTAGATCCATAATTTCAAGCGATTCTGTGTACTCTTCATATGCAAAAACTATGTTTTTGTGATATCAAACTGTCATGTCATAGTGCGATAGTGTTCAAGCAGAAGTGCCGCTTGTAGTGTATTGTAGTGTTGTGAATTGTTGCATAAATGGAAAAGCAGATGGAATGAGTTAGCTTATGAGCAATAAGCTGGACAAGAACAACTTCCATGCTTGGAGATTCAGAATGAAGAATTTCCTAATGGTAAAAGGCTACTAGAAATACATCAAAGGAGAGAACAAAAATGCTATGTAGTTACCAGAGAGGAATCAGACTATGGACCAGTTAAGAACAGATTAGGAATGGAATCAAGGAGCACGAAAGGTAATGTATTGGCTATTTGTTAGCATATAGGATAACATGATTGGGCACATACAGGATGCCAAGACTTCGAAAGAGGCTTGGAACAGTTTGGTCACATTGTATGAGACCAATACAAAGGCACAAAAATTGCAACTCAAGAATAAATTGCATACACTGGAGAAAAAGGGCATGTCTCTAAGTGACTACACCTTGAAAATTGTCACATGATACTTCTATTTGGTGTGAATCTCCTTTGAGTAGGATGCCACATGGCATGACATGGGATTATATACCACATAGTAGTAGAAGAGTTTGAGGAGTTTTTCTTATGTAAGACTCTTGAGAGGCTTGGACGATGGCTGGGCGGCAAACTAAACAGAAGTCTCTGTGTGTAGGATTGAGTGCGCAACATCATACGCAAAAAGGATTACGCATACGCAAAAAAGATTACACAAAACTGGTATCAGAGCTACAGGAGACGATTGCCAGGTAGATGCAGGCTATAAGGCTTGAACCTCCGACCTCATTCGTGATAGTCCAGCGCTCCATCCGAATGGGCTACTTCAATCGTTGCCAAATAATTGGGCGCCTCTTCATATTGTCTAGAGTATGAATGATTCTTAGTCACAAGAGATTCACTTGGGACCTTATATAGGTCACAACAGCTTCGCGGGCGATGTAGAGAGCTAGTCCAACCTAGCTCTATAGTGAGAGCAGGTGGAGAACGTCAGAGATAAGTCGCTTGAGGCTATTATTAAAGTTAATGAAGATATTTATATTGTTCACCTGCAAAGAGGATTCAAAAGCCATCTGGACACTCTCTTAGATAACCTCTAGACAGCCATGCGAGACCCCTTCAGCCACGCAAGAGGTTGGCAATCCTCTATGGACTTCCATAAGCATGCACCCACAATGTGCATTTACACATTAGAAGTCAAAGGAGCTTGTTTAGCTGCCTATGAGAGCTACAAGAGGAGGAGGATGATTACACTGTCCAACATGGCATTTACAAGAGTTTGTCCTTTTTCATATGAGATCATCTCAAAGGAAGAGGTATACCACTTCAAAGCACAGGTATGAAAGTTCAATTTGTTATTTCCCGAATTAATTATTGTAATATTCTATTCTTGGGAAAGAGAAAGGAAGGGCTTTAGGCAAAGCTCTGTGAGGGAGTATCAAATGTTTGGGGAATATGAGATATGTATTCCCATCTAGAGTCAAATATTCCCTCAAGTTACACCAAAGGGGTAGTTTTAGGCACTTCCAAAGTAACCTATTTTTATGATTTTCATATAATTTTCAGGGGCTATTTTTTGATAAGTAGCCATTTTGGGAAAGGGAAATGAAGAGGGATTTTTCTTAATTAGGTAGGAAAAATCATGCACACACATTGCCTAGTGTATTGACTTCCATATAACATCAAGAAATCTAAAATATACCTCAGTATGATGGGAGTTTGAAGCTCCACAAAACCCCCTTCCATCATAGTTTGAGAAAAAATTTCAGCACCTGAATCTAAGAAATTCCCATTTTGGAAGAGGGAAAAAGAGGTGCACTAGCTATGGATGGATGGGAAAAAGTATATATACTGAGAGAATGGTTTATGGACTTCTTAGGTGAATCATTAGATTCATCAAAATGACAAGTTAAGGAGGATTTTTAGTTCCTCAAAGAAACCCTTTCCGCACTTTTTGGAAAAAATTTAGATGTTAAATTTTGCGAAACTCCATTTTTGGGAGTAAGAATAAAGGTCATTTAAGAGGCTTCCCATGGATTATTGTATACATACATGCAGTATGGTGTATATATTACCATGGATAACTAGAAAATCCAAGAGAAATCCACACTTAGAGTGGATTAGAAGCTTGCTAAGAGCTCCCATTTAAGTTTTTGCATGAAAGCAAAAATTTTGATTTAGGCCTCTTTTGGGGAGCAAATTAGCATGCACGAAGGGAGGATTTGGAAGGGTAGGTCCAAGCATCTTCATGTACCACTCTTTGAGGTTATGGAGAGAATTTTAGGATTTGCTTAAGGTAAGAATGCTTAGTTTAGCATGTCCCACTTGGCATGGCCATATCTTGGGCTAGAAAACTCCAAATTGGACATGCTATGGCTCGTTTCGAAGAGCACAAAGTCTATTTTCAGTTTGTAAAATTTTTTTTAGAAAATATGTATGTTTGCAGGTCTATACAGCTCTGCAAAGTCTGAACAGCTTTTGGCAACTACCTTCCGGGAGCCATATCTTTCAAACCGGGAAGGCGATTTGAGTAATTTCACTTCGAGCTCTTTGAACATGCTATATGTTTCAGTTTTGGATTGTTTGCAGCTCCAAAAATGGTTTTTGCAGGTCTTAAGAGGGATAAAAAATGCATTTTTGAGTAAATTTTGCATCATTCTAGTAATCATCTGACCATGCTTTATGTTTTGGGAAGTGATCCGAGGTTTTTGGACACTTCAAAGCTTATGTTAGGACCTGAGGAGGAAGGTTCAGAGGTCTCGAAGTTCATCGAGAAGGATTGGATGCATGCAATTTCAATACTAAACCACTCAGGGACGTATGCTTTATGCTTTAGGCATTTTACTTTATGTTATGGCATGTTCTGTATGTACATGCATAGATTGGATTGCATACATCAAATGTTGATCATTATTTAAATTAAAAAAGTATGGATCAATGGGAGAGAAGCACACTTTTTGATTTTTTGCAGGAAAGAGGATTGCGGAAACTATATGGCTATGCAACACAGAGAATTGTTGCTAGCAATTGCTTTTATGTTTTTGCAGGTTATGGAGTCTATATATGAGTTTATGGCGTGCATGCCATGGGCCTATGAAGCCCTATGTTATTGGGTGGCCTATGTGCCATTGAGCTATTGGTTATAATTTTTTTGGGATTCCATTTCTTGGGGAAATGCGGTCAAAAATTTTCCCCTCTCATGGCGTTATATACGCACTTGCCTTTAGGTAAGAATGTTATGGCATGGTAACATGCCCTTTTTGCAAACTTCAATAAGGTGTAGGCATGCTTCTAAGCATGTATTTGATGGACTTAGTACCATCATAGTATTATACATAAGGCAACTTCAGTAGCAACAGGATCCCTACATATAATCCTTTTGGAATTAGACTATAGGATTGCTAAAGGAAGAAGCCACACCTTCACCATTAGTAATGTGCACAAGCAATCCTATAGCTTAGAGGAAGTTGCATAGAGCCACGGGAGATACAGTTTGATAATCTCCAAGTTAGTGAAGATTTATTTATCTTCACAAGAGTCTCACATGATGTATAGGAGACTATGGGGTATTATGAGGAATACCCAAAGAGTGACTAGTTTCACTCATGCACATCACTTGAGCAAGTAGTGAAGCATTTTTGCTAAACTAATAAGGAAACCAATAAGATGGGATCACAAAGATGGGTTTCATGAAACAGCATCGACGGGTGCTTATGTGATTCAAGTGATGGTTAGGAAGGCCATAGACATGGCACTAGCTCTATGGTATAGAGCATAGATCCCTTAGTCAGGAATAGTTGGGGTACCCAATACATATATATGTATATCGGGATCTACAGACAAGTACTTAGACCTAGTCTTGGTACCTAGGAACAAGTTGGTTTGGATTAGAAGGGGATATCCATTGTCACATATTGACTAGAACCAAACTAACTAGTTCGAGGACATGGGACTCATTTGAGTCCACCGACATGATTGTATGATGTGGGATTCATTGGAGTCCACGTATATATCCCATCACATATATATGGAATATATATTCGGTTTAGTGTAGGTATGGTACCGTGAATTGGAAGAAGTTTTCACTGGTATGGGACGGTGGAAATGACTTCTCTTTGAGCACTCTTCTTGTATGGCCAGGGAGAAAAGGACTCATCATTCATGGCATCATGTCTCACCAGAGCATAGGAGAGAACCTCTCCTTAGGATTGGGTGTTATCCTTCATAGTTCAGGGAAGATTTATTCTTCCACTAGAGAATGTGATAGGTGATTTTATCACCATCGGTATCACATACTCATTTGAGCTTTTTAGGAACGATAATTCCATAAGTTGATGGGATTGTATAGATCCATGCACACAGGATGGTTGGCATAGATAGCTCTTTAGTATGGATACACATGTGTTTATGCTATCATGTCATATCATTGCTGACCATTTTAGCAGAGGGCTTTGACCCTTATTAGGGATTTATTTTCTCCACTCTTCACTACATACACCTTCATTGGTTAGGGGAGATCTATTCTCCATTTTCATAGGAATATGTATAATGAGGCATTATGCATTACTTATGGAAGAGAGGACTAAATAAATTCATGAGGACTAAATAAATTCATGAGTTTTTCTTTTAAGGAAAGGAGAAAGTGGGAATCAGCTCAAAGATTCATGAGAGATCTCACTTTAGTTTAGTGGTCTCACTTTAGCTCCTCTTCTTTGAAAGAGAAAAAACAGAAAGGAAAATATGATTTCTTCATAGGAGAAGAATAGAGTATGTTTTCCTTTAGAGAGAAGAGGTGTTTGGGAAACATCTCTTAGTCTATATTTCAGAAGGAATTCATTTCCTCTACTTTTCAATGTAATTTTCCTTCACATGGGAGTATGATTCTCCACTATTTTGGGAAGGAAAAGTATGGAGAGTTTATATATATGTTCTCAGTTATGGATGAGTAGAGCAATTGGATTCAACAGAATCTCTTTCAAAGAGGAAGGGAAAATGGAATAGGTTCCACTGTTAGAGCTCCTTTCCTTGGAAGAGATTAGAGAGAGAGAGAGAGAGTTTCATTTTCTCACTTTTAGATTGTCTAGATAGAAGTGGCACTCTTCTATCAAAGACAAGAGGGAGATCAGTTAATCATGATGGTTAGATTGAGCCTCACATGGAGACTCTAGAGAGGAGCAATTATGTTATTCCAGTGATGGTCTCTGACTAGATGAGATGATCTAGTTATTGACATTAGCTAGACTGGGAGTAGAGTTATGACTCTTCTCTTTAAGGTTTCTAGGAGATAGGGATATATCTAACCTATTGGGGTACCAAACTTTTACTTGGTGTTACATCATGAGCATGATGTGTAAACATCAGTTAGAAGGATGGGTACTTAGGGATTATCTGAATCTCAAAGGGAATGTTTTTTCCATTCATATGGCAAACTACAGGGAAGAGAAATATTAGAGTTTGCACTAGTGCCAATAGATGCTCTTCCAATAGAACTTAGTCCAATAGTAAAGGATGACAAGCCACAAACTTCTTGGTTAGTCGATTGTAGAGATTTCATTTTACTACCAAGAAATTCTTATGTATGATCTAGATGATGGATTTGCATATTTCACAAGGTAGTTTAGATAAAACTACTACAAGTGATTACACTCAAGGTTAGCAAGACCTAGAGTGGTATGAGGGCAATCTATCATGTACTCCTATATGGGTTTGAAGTCACTTTTTATGGGACTTTGTTCTATACTTCAGACGATTCTATGGTTTATTATCTCCATTACGATATGGTCAAGCTTATAAGTTTGGCACTTTACACTTGCTTTTCATACTATACTCCATAGAGGATACATCACATGGACTTATGTCATTTTGATGATGTTGTATGTTGTGGGAGTGATAGTTTGGAGGTGGAGTGTATATGGGAGATAGTAGGCACCACTCAGATGGTTTCCCACCTTTTGAGATGATCCCATATGAGATCTCTTAAGGGGAAGAATATGGGGAAACAACACACAGAGATGACCATGTACATAGAGTACATGGGGTTCAGGGGTGTCCGAGCATTTTCTTCTACTATTACGGACATTTCATTTACATTTTTGAGGACGAAAATGTTTTTAAGGGGAAGGAAATGTCACATGATACTTCTATTTGGTGTGAATCTCCTTTGAGTAGGATGCCACATGGCATGACATGGGATTATATACCACATAGTAGTAGAAGAGTTTGAGGAGTTTTTCTTATGTAAGACTCTTGAGAGGCTTGGACGATGGATGGGCGGCGAACTAAACAGAAGTCTTTGTGTGTAGGATTGAGCGAGCAACATCATACGCAAAAAGGATTACGCATACAAAAAAGGATTACGCAAAAAAAAAATCAAAAGAATATGTGAGTCACTTGCATCTATTGGTGTGAATGTAGATGATGATGATAAGGTGGAAGTGTTCCTTCGTGGTTTAGGAGCTACATATAAGCAGTTCAAAACTTCTATATAGACTAGGGAAAATAATATGGATTTTGCTGATTTGGTATCCATGCTGATTATTGAAGAAAAGAATCTTGGTGAGGATTGAAAATCCCAAGGAAAGCCTAGTTCTAAGAAGGTATTCTACTCTGGTAGAGGAAGAGGTAGAGCTAGAGGTTTCAGAAGTGGAAGGGGAAATAGTAACCAAGACCAAGGTCAACAACTGAATCATGCAAGAGGAAGAGTATAATTTCTAGGCAGGGGGAGCCAAAGAGGTCATAGAAATTTCCAAATAAATGATTCAAGTAATGACTATAAAGGATGCAAGAATTGTGGTAAACTTGGACACTTTGAACATGATTCTAGGTTGAAGAATCAAAATAATAGAAAGCAGCACAACAACTATGCATCCACAAGTGCAGATGATTCTGAGAAGTTGTTCATGGTTCAACATCACATGATGAATAGGATGTCTACTCATGTTTCAAAATCGAATGATAATGTTTGGTTTGTTGATTCAGGTGCTTCAAATCACATGACCAGTCATGTGGAATGGTTTAGCACTTTGTAGAAATTGCCAGTTCCTAGATATATTGAAACAGGTGATAGCACATCACACCCTATCAAGCATTCAGGAAACAAAGCACTGTCTATGGAGGAAGGGAAGGTGAAACATCTTGCTGATGTGTTGCATGTTCCGAATATAACAAAGAATCTGTTTTTTATTGGACAAATGGTTGACCAGGGAGTACAAGTCAGGTTCAATGTTGATGGGTTATATGTAGAAGAGTACAAGTAGGATGGATGATTGATTGCCAAAGGAAACAAAAAGGGTAGGATGTTCACCTTAAATGTGAAAATTCCTAAAATGAATGAAGCCATGTTTGCAAAAGGTGCAAGAGTTATTGCAGATACAGAAACATGGCACAAACGGTTTGGACATGCAAACTTATAAAGGCTGAAATTGATGCCATCAAAAGAGATTGTCCATGGACTACCAAATTCAAGGTTGCAAAGATGCAAAAGATATGTGCAGCATGTCAATTTGGAAACCAGTGAAGATCATCATTTCCACATGACAAGCATGTTAGTGAGAAGATACTAGAAATAATACATACAGATGTTTGGGGTCCTGCAAAGACCACATCTATGGGTGATTGCAAGTTTTATGTTACTTTCAATGATGACCATACACAAAAAGTGTGGGTATATTTCATGAAAGAGAAGAGCGAGGTGTTCACTCACTTCTAGATTTTTAAAGCTATGGTGGAAAAGTAGATAGGGAAGTATATTTGGACATTAATATCTCATGGAGGAGGTGAATACATGTCAAATGAGCTCAGCAATTTTCTAAAAAATCATGGAATTCGGCATCAGTTTTCATGCAGGTACACACCACAACAGAATGGTGTTGGTGAACACAAAAATAGACATATTGCAAAAATAGCAAGAGCCTTGATGGCTGAGAAGAATACGCCTCATTCTTTTTGGGCAGAAGCTATTCATACTACTGTATACATGATGAACAGAACTCCGAATGTTGTTGTACATCAAGTTACACCTAAAGAGAAGTTTATAGGTAACAAGCCAAACTTATCACATCTGAAAGTTTTTGGCTATATTGCATATGTACATGTTTTAGATGAGTTGAGGATGAAGCTTGATCCAAAAGCAGAAAAATATGTCTTCATTGGATACTCCCTTGAGAAAAAGGGATATAAATGTTATAATCCACTCACACAATAGGTGAAGGTGAGGAGAGATGTGGTATTTGATGAAATGTCAAGCTTCTATGTAGATGCCAAAGAAGGACTAAATCTTTAACCAAATGACAAAGAAAATGCTGAGAATCTCAAGTTTTGAGTGGACCGAATGCATCACCAAGCAATAGTTCCAACTCAAATCCATGGAGTGTAAGATTTGTTGGAGTTTATTGATCTCCAAAGTACATCTAGAAGTAGGTGATACCCAACAGGACCTAGTTGACTTTTTCACAAACTTGTATGCACAGACCAATTTTCTTGCAGAGCAAATTGCTCTTTACTCACTTAGAATTTTCCAAAACTGTTTCCCACACATAAACTAGACTCTAAGAGCTTTCCAACAAGATATAGAACACCTCAAATAGATAAATACACAATGAGCTATGACCTCTGCAATATGCAGCTTTAATGGAGACCTTCAGCAAGGATAAAAAACAGAGAACACACACTACTTGCAGAGAGTATTGCTCTCAGGTCACAAATCCAATGATTATGAAAATTTACAGGACGAAAGTAGACAGTAGGAGCTTTCCAATGAGCTATCAAACATGTAATTTGGATATATAATGAGGGAGATACAAGCTCTGCAATCTCTGCATACAAAACTACAGCAGTGTAGAGATACACATCTGACTCTCTTGGACATCCCACAAGATCATAACTTTTCTCCTCTTTTTATAGCATGGGAAACTAATCTAAAACCTTCCTAATACATCTAAACTCGTGGTAGACACTTGGATGGAGGTATTACATGACTCAAGTGCTCAAATAAGCAAAGTATTGATGGACTTTGAGAACTAGCCACATCGACCTTCCACTAGGACACCACTGAAGCTCCCTTATGACTCACTAATTTGACTCACCATGTTCTAGAACTCACGTGGTATTTTTGCTACATTTTATGAATAATATGAGCCTTCTTGAAGTATTTGAAGACTTCCCAAAGGTATTTACATAATTTGAAACTTGTACCCTACATAAAACAAATGTTCGCAACATTCTCCCCCTCAAGTTTCAAAGGGTATTTCCTTCATGCCAAGAATATAGTTGAATCTTTGAAGCTTTGGTCCATCCAAGGATTTGGTGAAGATATCTGCAACTTGATCCTTTGTTCCAACAAAAGAAACCTGCACTTCATTGTTCATGGCCTTCTCTCGAACATAATGATAGTGAACCTCTATATGCTTTGTTCTAGCATGAAAAATAGGATTTGAGGTCATATGAATGCTGCTCAAGTTATCCCCATATATCAGTGGTACATCAACCTGCACATTCAAGTCATGAAACAACTTTTTAAACCACATAACCTCAGTAGTAGCCAATGCTAAACCTCTATACTCAGCCTCTGTAGAAGATAAAGCAACTGTAGGCTGTTTCTTTGAACTCCATGTTAATGTCTTGTTTCCTGCTATTACCACATATCCACTTGTGGATCTTCTGTCATCTTTGCTTCCAGCCCAATCTGCATCACTAAAGACTTTAAGAGTTAGATCAGCATCATGACTATAAAATAATCCTTCGTTCATGGTACCTTTCAAATACCTAAGCACTCTTTTCGCTGCATGCATATGAGGTACTCTAGGTTCATGCATAAACTGTGACAATACTCCCACTGCATAACATATATCAGGTCTAGTTTTTGTTGCATAAATCAAAGATCCTACCATGGATCTATATACATTCATATCATGCAACTCATCACCTTCCTTTGCGCTTAGCTTTACATTACATTCCATTGGAGTAGAAACAAATTTACATTCCTGCATACCAAACCTTTTCAACATATCACATATATACTTTCTTTGTATCAACCACATACCTTCATCGCTATACACAATTTCAATCCCAAGAAAGTATCTGAGCAAACCAAGATCTGAAATTTTAAATTCCTTTCCCAAATTACCTTTTATCTCATCAATTGCTTTTGCATCATTCCCTATAATCAACAAGTCATCCACATAAATGCATACATAGACACACATGCCATCTACATGTTTTACATAAAGTGAAGGATCAGCATGACTCGTTGTGTATCCTTGTAGCATAAGATACTTTACCAACCTTGCATTCCATGCCCTTGGTGCCTGCTTAAGACCATACAATGCCTTCTTTAACCTGCATACATGATTAGGACATTTTGCATCCACATAACCATCTGGTTGTGACATATACACTTCTTCATTTAACTCACCATTAAGAAAGGCATTCTTTATATCGAGTTGATATATATTCCACCTTTTACTTGTAGCTAAAGCCAACAAAGTTCTCACCGTTGCCATATTTGCTACTGGACTAAATGTTTCCTCATAGTCCACACCTTGAGTTTGATTATATCCTTTTGCTACAAGTCTAGCCTTATATCTAGACACACTACCATCACTATTTCTTTTAATCTTAAAAACCCACTTGCAACCAATTACCTTTTGCTTTGGTGTACTTGGAACTAAATTCCAAGTCTTGTTATCCTGTAGTGCTTCCATTTCTTCTCTCATTGCTTTCTCCCACTTTTCATCTCCTTTGGCCTCATCATAACATGTGGGTTCATTTTCCTGCTCAACTTTTGTCATAAAAGCATAATGAGTATTCATGAAAGATTCATAAGTATACCTTTGAGGTTGCTTACTTACTCTTGAAGTTCTTCTTACCTCCAATGTAGATGCTCTTCCTTTCTTATTAGGAACCTTTGATGATTCTCCATACTCACATACATCACTAATTTCCTCTCCTTCATCATTAACTTCAACAAGTTTGAGTTTACCTTTACTTTTAACACTTGGAGGTGACTCTTGCCTTAATCTTCCATTGAAAGGTGATCCTCTTTCTTCATCTAAACCACTCCTTTCATCATTTAAACTTCCTGATGGCTGAACTATGCATTCATCTCCTTCAACCACACCTTCTTCATTTTCATCCATGACCTGCAAACAATTCTTATCTGCATACCATGAAAGTGATTCATCAAAGTTTACATCTCTTGACACAACAACCTTATTGGTATGAGGATTATAGCATCTATATCCTCTTTGAGTATCTGCATAACCAATGAATATACATTTTTCTGATTTCGCATCAAGTTTAGATCTCACCTCACTAGGTACATGTACATAACATACACAGCCAAATACTTTCAAATGACTTACACTTGGTTTCCTTCCATGCCATACCTCATATGGTGTCAAATGATGAACTCCAGCAGTCGGAACTCTATTCATAATGTAAACACTTGTGCTAACAGCTTCAGCCCAAAAATAATTAGGCAAACACATATCATTAAGCATGCTTCTAGATGCTTCTGCTATGATTCTGTTTCTTCTTTCTGCGACTCCATTTTGTTGTGGAGTATACCTGCATGTAACTTCTCTTTTGATACCTTCATCATACAAAAAATCAGTAAAAGCTTGAGAGAAATACTCTCCTCCTCCATCGGATCTTAGCTTCTTAATATACCTTCCTGTTTGCTTTTCGACATATGATTTGAACTTCTTGAAACAATCAAAGACCTCACTCTTATGTTTAATAAAATACACAAATGTCATTCTACTATGATCATCAATGAATGATACATAGTACTTATTACCAACCAAGGATGCCTCTTTAGTAGGTCCCCACACATCTGTGTGTATGAGATCTAGCAAACCATCACTTACATAGCTTGAATGCTTGAAAGGTTGTCTACTCTGCTTACCCATTTGACATGCTTCACAAAGATGCACCATATATTGCTTAGTAAGATCAGGTAATCCTTCAACAATCCTCTTCTTTGATAGCTCTTTTAACCTGTGTACATTCATGTGTCCAATCCTTTTGTGCCATAGATCAAGCTCTGCTATTCGATGCATACCATAAGAGAAATAGTTTGTATGATTTGGGTTTACCTTGAATGTAAACAATCTACCTTGTTTTTGACCTCTAGCAATTAACCTCCTTTGCTTTGGATCCTCAATGAAGCAACCTGCATGATTAAATCTCACTTGTAGACCTTTTTCTACCATTTGACCAACCGACATCAAATTCTTAGTGATCGTTGGCACATAAAGTACATCCTTCAAGCAATTTTTCTTGCTCTTATCCTGCATAACAACATCTCCAACCTGCATAATCTTATGTGTTGTATCATCTCCTATTTCAACATGACCTTTACATGACGGATTATGCATATTAGAAAACCATGAAGCATCATGAGACATGTGATTAGAACAACCACTATCTACATACCATACATCGCTATTGCAATTCATCTTAGTTTCTACATTCATCATAAGAAGAGAATCATAATCATCACTTTTACCTTGAACTGCATAATTTCCTTGTTGTTTACCTCTTCTTGAATAGCCTCCTCTTCGATTACCACCTTGATTATTTTCATTTTGATAACAATCTTTGGCATAGTGTCCATACCTTCCACATATATAGCAATTGTTCTTATTATCTTCACTCCTTTGTCTTTGGTTGTAGTTGTAGTAGCCTCTCGTACCTCTAGCGCTTGATCTTCCTCTTCCTCTTGTGTTGAAGAAGCCACTTGAAGTCCTTTGATCATCGCTCCTTCTTCCTCGACCTCTATTTGAACCTCTTCCACCTCTGTTTCCACCTCTTGATGATCCTACATAAAGAGCTTGTCCTTGAGATCCTTTTTGATTTGAAGTAGAACCATTTAGATTCATCTCCTCCGTGACCATGAGGGCAATAAGTTGATCAAAATCTGGTAATTCTCCTCTGACATAAACTGAAGTAATGAAGGGTTTCCATCTCTCATCATCTTTGAGTCCGTTGAGAGTATGTGCAACCAAGTCGTCGTCCTCCACATGAGCTTGAATTGATCCTAGTTGATCTGCAATCTCTTTAACTTTCAATATGTAATCATTGACCGATGTCCTTGTATCTTCCTTTATGTTATTCAACTCATTTTTGAGTTGAATCTTCCTTGCTCTTGTACCTGTAGCATACAACCTTTCCAATGCAAGCCAAACATCTCTACTTGTGTCTAGATCTTGTATGTGTCCTACCATTGAATCTTGAATATTTTGTGATAAAATGAATATAACCCTTTTGTCTCTCTCATTCCAAAGTCTAAACTCCCTCAATTGTTGCTGATTTGGGTCCTCTTGTATGCACAGACCGATTTTCTTGCAGAGCAAATTTCTCTTTACTCACTTGGAATTTTCCAAAACTGTTTCACACACATAAACTAGACTCTAAGAGCTTTCCAACGAGATACAGAACACCTCAAATAGATAAATACACAATGAGCTATGACCTCTGCAATATGCAGCTTTAATGGAGACCTTGAAACAGAGATGAACCTGAGAACACACATCACTTGCAGAGACTACTTCTCTTAACTCACAACTCCAATGACTTTGAAACTTTCCAGAATACAATTAGACTTAAAGAGCTTTCTAACAAGCCAAAGAACACATGATTTGGATACATACACAAGGAGATATGACCTCTGCAAGTTTGAGGTTTAATGGAGACCTTCAGCAGGGATAAAAAACAGAGAACACACACTACTTGCAGAGAGTATTGCTCTCAGCTCACAACTCCAATGATTATGAAAATTTACAGGAAGAAAGTAGACAGTAAGAGATTTCCAATGCTCTATCAAACATGTAATTTGGATATATAAGGAGGGAGATACAAGCTCTGCAATCTGTGCATACAAAACTACAGCAGTGTAGAGATACACATATGACTCTCTTGGACATCCCACAAGATCATGACTTTTCTCCACTTTTTATAGCATGGGAAACTAATCTAAAACCTTCCTAATACATCTAAACTCGTGGTAGACACTTGGATGGAGGTATTACATGACTCAAGTGCTCAAATAAGCAAAGTATTGATGGACTTTGAGAACTAGCCACATCGACCTTCCACTAGGACACCACTGAAGCTCCCTTATGACTCACTAATTTGACTCACCATGTTCTAGAACTCACGTGGTATTTTTGCTACATTTTATGAATAATATGAGCCTTCTTGAAGTATTTGAAGACTTCCCAAAGGTATTTACATAATTTGAAACTTGTACCCTACATAAAACAAATGTTCGCAACAAGATTGCGTGGAAATTTCAGCTCAACAATTCATCAAATACATCTAAGAAAGGTAAAGAAAAGCTTTCTGTTGATAGTAAAACATGTGCAGGATTTGAAGACATTGATGGAGATTCAAGCGGTGTAGAAAAGAGTCTTGATCAGGGACTTGGATTGCCCTCTCTAAAGACTCCAGGATTAAGAAAGTCACATGTAGATGATACAAGAAGAAGTGACCTAGGACCAAGAAGATCTAGGAGCATGCATAATTTAGTGCAACAATTGACATATGATAGTTATATGGCTCCTCATTGTGCCCACATGACCAAGGTAATACAAGATGCACAACCTTCTTGTTTTGAAGATGCAATTGGAAATGCAGATTGGGAAAAAGCTATGGATGAGGAGATGGCTACACTTTATGGAAACGATACATGGAGGCTGGTTCCATTGCCACAAGGAAGAAAACCCATAGGCTACAGGTGGGTTTACAAGGTAAAGCACAATGCTGCTGGTAGCATAAGTAGGTATAAAGAACGTTTGGTAGCAAAAGGATATTGAAAAACTTATGGCAATTACTATGAGGAAACATTCAGCCCTATAGCTAAAATGTCTACTGTTAGAACACTTGTTGCATTAGCTACAACAGAAGGATGGACTTTGCATCAGATGGATGTGAAGAATGATTTCTTACATGGTGAGTTACAAGAAGAAGTATACATGGACTAGCCACAAGGATATGAAGATTAAAAGCATCCAATATGTTTGTAGGTTGCAAAAGGATTTGTATGGGCTGAAGCAAGCTCCTCGTGCATGGCATGCAAGAATTGTTGATTAGTTAGCCACCATTGGGTTTTCTATGTGTGATGCACATCATTCACTATATGCAAGGAAGGGTGATGATGGCATCACAATTGTGGCTATTTATGTTGATGACTTGATTGTAGGTGGTGATAATGAAGAATGCATTAAAGAGGTAAAGAAACTTCTTATGTAGGAATTTGACATGAAAAATCTTGGCATGTTGTGCTATTTCTTGTCCATTGAGTTTATACACACAAAAACAGGTATATGGATGTTGCAAAGGCAATTTTCCTTGAATATTTTGCAAAAGTATGGTATGGATGATTGTAAGACAATTTCTAGGCCATTAGATCAGAATTTGAAGTTAGATACTACATCAAGCGAAGCAGTGGAAAATGCTACTATGTCATTGTGGAAAGCTTGATACATCTCACAATTACAAGGCCCGATTTAAGATACATTGTTGGACTTGAAAGTTAACTTATGCAGGTTCCAAGGAAGCCACATTTGGATGCTCTGAGGTGCACTCTATGTTATGTGAGTGCTACTTTGGATTATGCATTGTTTTATGAAGCTGGTGTAGATTTGCAAGTTCATGGATACACCGATGCACATTGGGCTAGTAGTACTCTAGATAGAAGATCTACTAGTGGCTTTCTATTCTCACTTGGAGGTGAAACTATTAGATGGAATAGCAAGAATCAAACCACTATTGCTTTGTCAAGTACAAAGGCTGAGTATAGAGATGCTACAATGGCAGCATGTGAGGCATCATGGCTAGAGATGCTACTTGCAGATTTAGGTGTGGAAGTGCAAAAGCCTATCACCATCTATTGTGATAATCTTAGTAGCATATCATTAGCACAGAATCCTATTTTTCATGCTAGAACAAAGCATATCGTGGTACATTATCACTTCATCAGAGAGAAGGTATTAGCATGTGATATTGATCTTGTTTATGTGAGAATAGATGAGTAGGTTGCTGCCATTTTCACTAAAGCACTTAGAGCAAAGAAGTTGAAGAAGTTTCAAAAGATGTTTGGATAAGAGGACATGGCATTGAGCTTGAGAGGGAGTGTTGAGATATCAAGCTCAACATGTGATGATCCAGGATAACATGGATCACTTTTTCATTTCTCTGACATGTATAGTGGTCACGTTGGTATATGTCAGGGATACTTCATTGAGATTTATTAGATTTATCTATCAAGAGTGATGGCACATTTGTTTCTTGCTAGCTCACTCATTCGTGGACATTAGGTTTTTCCTTATGTTTTGGTCTCTATATATTGCAATAGTTGTATTCTTGTTTTTAGGTTATTCTTGTACATTCCTTTTTATGTAATAGAAAAAGAAGAAGAAGATCATTCTTCCTTGCCTCAATCTGAGTGTGTGCTTCTTCTTGATTGTGAGAGTGTGTGTGTGAGCTCTCTTCCTTATCTCCCTCCTAGTGAAATGCTCGACCAAGTTTACCCCACTTGTCTGTCGACCCAACATAGCACACGACATACACAACATCAGCCCTACATGAAATCGATGCCAGCTCGTGGCTCTTACCACCTAGCTAGAGTGACTCCACCCACCTACCAACCCATGCAGGCACATGACAATAGATAGGTCAGACCTACGATGCAACTAGCATCAGCTTGTGGCCTTGATCACCCAATCAAGGTGGTTCAACCTGCCTACTAGCCCATTGTAGTGCACTAACAATATGCACACACATATACAACTAACTTGAGTATGAAGGTTTTTCCATAAATCATGATCCATATGGAAGTAAGATCTCGGAAGAAATAAATAGTAGGACCCAAAGAATCCCACTCACTAAGCGTTCAAATCAATTAGCATATACGCGTACTCAATTTAAGCATGCCATCACATTCCCAAGCTTTCACTCCCAAAAGTCCCTAGTATGCTAACTAATTCCTTTCATATAATTTCTAGTCATTCATGCTTCATGCAAAACCATAATAGATATTTGCTATCTTCATTCTACATTATTTTCTCAAACTCGTATAGATCTTTATCACACACAAAAATGCAATGCATATGCTCTTTCAAAAAATAAAACAAAATTTGAATTGGAAACATTTCACCTGACCATTTTGGTTAATCTTCATCATTGATCGATCCAACTTTTCTTCAGTTTCTTGGTTCATTGTTCTTCATTAGCATCAACATCAATATCATCAGCATCCTCCAACATCATCATCATCATAATCATCATCAATCATTATCATCAATTATCATCATCAATCATCAATAGTCATCATCATCAATCATTATCATTCATCATCATCATTCAATTACTCTTGATCATTCTCATACATTTTAATTATGATTCTTCTTCAATCACACTTCAATATTTGCAAATATATCTTGAAAAGTTAGATTTTTACTTCTCTTGTTCTTTTTCAAAGACTTAGAAGGCTTTGCAGTTCTCTTTACATTCCCCTCGATTTGCTTAATAATATCATCAAGAAACTGTTTATCTACTTCATTCACTTCTTTGTCGGATTTTACATCTCCATGAGTTTCTTCTTTACTCTTTTCTAGTTCAATCAGTTTATCAAAGTTTAATTGAGACTCTAATTCCTAATTCTCTCTTGATCAAATAGATCCTCATTAGTCAAAAGTTTTGGATCAAATGAAACATATACATCGTGGTCTTTCTTTGACTTCTCTCGAGTTTCTCTATTAGATTCTCTTTTATGATCTATTTCCATTTGTTCTTTTAATATCTGCTCAATATTTTGTTTGTCAACCATTATCTATCTACCTTTGGTTTCTTCAATAGGTTTCTCTTGACTCTAAATAGATAGCATACTCATTTGTTCATCAAATCTATCATCTTCATGAGTTTTTGGCTTCCATATCTTTTGAAATGACTTCAATCTAGTTTTGGTCTCTTCAAAATATTCCTTCATTCCACCTCTTCCTATGTTCAAATGCAAAGGTGATCTATCTTGGTATTTACAAATTTTATTTTCATGTTTACTTACTAGCCTATGTCTGCATGCACTTTCATACGCTATGCAATCCCAGAACATCTGTCCTAACTAATTGCACCAAAAACATCATATTCTTCTCAACCCAACTTGATTTCCTAGGTATCACTCTAGGCCTGGATCTTCTAAGACCTAATGATTGTTTATGTGTAGATATGCTTTAAAATTTTACCTCATGTTCATTATCACATTTCAATACTTGTAGGTCCTTAACTTGTTCAGTCAACAAGTCAATGTTATGTTTCAATTCAAAAATCTCATAATCCATTTTCTTTTTTATGTCTTTAATACTTATGCCCATTAGCTAAATAGTGTTAGATATTGCGTTTATCATTTGCATTAAGGTCATGATGATACCAAACTTTGATTTTATAGATTCACTCGTGCTAATTTCCATTTCCCTAAGTCGCTCTTCATATTTCTAAACTGTTCTTCAATCATTTTGTTTATTTTAATTTCTTCCTTACATGATCTAAGCTATAAAAATGACGATTTCTAATCCAGGAAAGGAAAAAAAACTGCACATATATATGATCTAATCAAGTGCAAAATGTGAATGCTTGGACTCAAGCAATCAAATCAATCTTTCTATTTCAAAGTGCATGGAATGATGCAATAATTCAAAGAACTTAAAATGCTGGTACCTGGAGATCTCTATCTGATGCTTAGGTTCTTGTTTTCTCTTCTCAAAGAGTGGGTGGCATGTCGAGGATCACTGGGCAACCACCTCGCTTGACTTCAAGTTCATGTTTCACAACAAAGGAGGTCAGGAGGGAGAGTGGCACGGGGTTGGATCAGGCCCTAGTGTGGGTCATTCTTCCTGTTCGACCAATGGTGTCTGCACATTGGGTGCCTCACCCCTGGTATGATGATCCTATCATACGTTGTAGGCCGCACCTCAGAAGAGAAAAGTGAAAAGCCCTCGGTCCTACATGTATGCTCGTAAGCATCATGGATGAAGAATCAAAATACAATGCTAGGAAATAGAAATCACTAGGATGGATGCGCCAGATAAACAGATTATGCTCAATGATACAATGAGAATACAACTCATGTCATCCAATGAATAGCTCTCAATAATACAATGAATCCCACTATAGTGTAGATCCGTGATACGATATAACACTACAGTGCGGATCTGCCAAACATAAGATAGACTTTCTGCTATAGTGCGAGAAGATGCCCAGGAGCTTCGACTTTAGTCTTTGTAGTCAGATCTTTGCTTTCTTTGGTCTTTGGTCAAAGCTTTACTTCAAGTCTTCATGACAATAACTTTGCTTCTCTTTACTTCAAAAATCCATGCAAAACCTTAGAGAGAAAATTCGTGGGGGTAATGCTTTGCTTCCATCTTCAAAAACTTCAACTATTTGCTTCATATAATCTCTGAAAAAAGATCAATCGGCTAAACCTAGAGAAAATCCATGGTGGGTAATTCTTCACTTTGGTCTTCAAATCTTTTCTTTACTTCATATAATCCTCAAAAATCAATACTTGGAGAGGTGATCCACAGAAGAGATCCACGGGGTACTCTTTACTTCGGGTTTTCAAACCTTCAATTCTTTACTTCATATATTCTATGAAATAACTGCAATCTGAAGAGAATCTGCGGAGCGAAATTGGTCACTTTGATTTTGAAAGTTTTTCTTTATTTCATATAATCCTCCAACATCAATACATGAAGAGAAGATCCACAAAAAAGATCAAGGGGGAAAAAAACTGTTTATTATTAATATATTTTGAAGTAATTATGAAAACACATTCAGTATCACTTTAATTTGATCATTTTTTTTCATTTTTCTTCTAATTTCATTTTCTTTTGAGTTTTGCCTTTTTTTTAAAGTAATTTCTAATAATTATTTATGCTAGTTTATTTCATTTGTTAAACTAACAAGCAAAACAAAAAAAATAGAATAAATATAAAGCCCTATTCGAATTTCCCTTTCTCTTTCTTTCTCTCTCTATCTCTCTGAGCGTGTATGTCAGAGACATCTTTGTATGCATTTACACAAGTAGAGCTTCAAACTAATATTGTATCTCCCGTCATGAAAAGTGCACACAGATCCGTTAAGCGGGATTAAAGAACGAGGTAGAACAAGACTTTGACTACTTCATGACATGATGTCTTCTTCTCCGAAATAGCAAAAGGTTTTTCCCCTTTCATTTAGAATAATTCAAGATGGCTTCGCTTTAACAAAAACTTCTCTTTGATGCTTGATATCTAGTTCCTTTTCATAAGAGAATGCTCACATAAAAGAGGATAATGCGTTCATATGTTTTACTAGCTGCCTTCGAATATCCATTGGCTAATGAGAGTTCCCATATGCCTTTGTTTCTCCAGCAAACTCTGTTCCTCCAAAGAAAATGTCTTCTACCTCTCTTCTTGGAACCTTTCTTCCAGAACTCTCTCTCTCTCTCTCTCATCTCTCTCTCTCAATCTCTGTATCACATGTCTCTAACTACCTTTCTTTTTCTGATCCACACAATTCATTTTTGAGTCTCCATCACCCTTCTGCCATCTATACAATGTGCATGACCCTCTCAACACATAGCCGACTCTGTATCATCCTACCTTCATCATCTCTCTCTCTCTCTCTCTCTCTCTCTCTCCTTCCTCTGAATCTTTGTGCATTTTCCACCTTATTAGTCCTTTTATTTCTCACTATCTCTCTCTCTCTCTCTCCCTATTTCCTTCACGCTAACTTCTTTTGTATGTGCGTTTATATTGCTAGGCATATACCTCTCTCTCTCTCTCTCTCTCCCTAGAAGATCTGTGTGTCCTTAATTCTGCCGTGCAATATCTGTTGCTATCTCTCTCTCTCTCTCTCTCTCTCTCTCTCTCTCTCTCTCTCTTTCTCTTAGTCTCGCTCCCCTTCCTTTGAATCTGTTGGTGCAAGTGCCAAGCTTATACACTTGGCAAGGCATGAGAAGATCCTATGTGGAATGGTTGAAGTTCCATGAGAACCATTGCTATGGATTCTTTACCTTTTACCATTTGTAAAAGTCTATTTGATTGAGAGGAATATTTGTAGCTACCACTAAAGTTGTGGAGTTTGTTTGATAGAAAAGCTAGAGCTTCATTTGGAGAGAATATCTCCTAGATTAGGGGAACACGTTTTAGTGAGAGGCAAAATTGAATGCAAATCCAAAATTTGAATGGAACATCTATAAAAGATGAATGTAAAAGACTCGTGCCAAAGATCATTACAATCCCGAGTTTTGTTAATCACATTGTAAGAGAGTGAGGCCTATTCCATAACCTACACTTTTCATCATCATTGGACATTGATTACTATGCCAATGATCATTTATAACATTGTTTCATAATACAATAGATCATTCATTATATTTGTTGATCTCTCTATCATTGTCACTCAGAACAATCACTTTGTATTGCTCATATCACAATCATTTCTCCACCATTTTCAATGTTCTATAGCTTGTTGGAATCAACTCCAAGTTTACTACATGCTGCCAAATGTTGAACGCATTCTATTGAGTGGATTCAGAGAAAAGTGCATCGAGGTGCTCACTGGTCAAACTCTGCAGAGGTCCTAAACAATCGGGGGTAATGCTATTCTTGCTCAATTGATTTCTCTGTGTATAGTACATCATTTTAAGTGATTCTACTTGAAATCATTAGCTGATCAAGCTAATTTGATATCTCCAAAAAGAGGTTTTCTAATTCCTACTGTACTGGAAGCAATGAGCTTAACAAGCAGCAGGTGTGTGAACAAAAATAGAAGTTTCTCATTGATTCTTGAATTTGGAAGTAGTCTATTTTGTATCAAACATTAGTTGCATCATTTCCAAAGTACATGTAGAGCCCTAACCGGTTGAAACTAAAGGTACAAAGTATTTTTCCTCTTAAGGTTCAAAGGTTGAATCTAAAATCTTAAGGTGCAAAAGTAAAAGAATTAAAAGGAAAGGTGAAGGTGGAAGGCCGCGTACGCAAAGGTGGAAATAGGCCGCACAATCAAAATTTTATTTTAAAAGTCACTCTTGTTCTAAAGTCACTACAAGACAAAGTAGCGAATCGTTGAGGACCAGTTCAAAAAGACAATCTTGGGACATTGAAAGGACACCAAGATTGTATTGCAGTTAGAGTGCGCGAACCGGCGGACTCTCAAACAAAAAAAGAAGGACAAAGGCTACTCTTGGACATTGAGAGTTGAGAGCAAGAGAGAGCTTCAGAGGAGCAAGAGAGGAAGCAAGAAGAGCCTCCAGTGTGCGACGACATTCAAGAGTGCAAGAGGTGCCAATAGGAAAGTGTGCAGAGAAGAGAGAAGGCGGGCTGGATTCCAAGAGTTCCAAGGGCTATTGCGTGCGTGCGCAGTGATACCAATTCCTTAGCTTGGCGGAAGCTTAGTGCAAGGTGTGCACAAGGGAAGCGGGAAGCAAGTGAAGGATTGGTGCATGAGAGGCCGCCGCTAGAAGACTTGAGATAATTGGTCTTCAGTAATTGATACTCTCTGAAGTGGTATTTAGTCATTGATTAGACTGTGCGCAGTCATTGTAATTGTTGAAGGATAATTAATATTCAAGGTTTCCAAGAGTATTCCTTTGCAGAAGTTCTCACTATTATTCCATTTTCATCATCTCTTTTTTCTCCTACAAACCCTCAAACTCCTTCTTGTCCCCGAATCCCCAACAAATTTGGCACGCACGGTGGGACCTCCAAGGAGCTTTGAGCATAGGAGACTATATATTGCCATTGGAGGACAATATTCCAGTGTCGACAACATTAATCCAGTGGGCCAAAAGGTACATACTTTTATCAAGTGTCTCATTTTAAGTGGACTATGAATAGCTCATGACCGCGACCCGGTCACAAACCTTGAGAATCAAGTGCAAGCAGACAAGAAGAAAGACGAACAGAAGATCATCGAGTCCACTTTCATCGACTTCATCGGTAGGAAGCATGGCAGGACAGGTGGACCTAGAAATCTTGCTCTCCAGATTAAACATAAAATTCCCCTCCTTCAGAGGTTTAGCCCATGAGGACCCAGATGAGCACATTCGACGATTTCTTTCATTATGTAAGACTAGGGGACTAATGGGTAGGGAAGATGCTTTCTTGATACTCTTCCCCGCCACATTGGAAGGTCTGACAGACAAGTGGTTTAGCCAGTTTGCTGAAAATCACTTTACCTCTTGGGATTTGATGAAAGAGGCCTTTAAGAATCAATTTCAGCATGGTAACACGGCTGAGATCATTATAGAAGAATTGGAAAACTTGAAGTTGGGTCCAGGAGAGAAGTTCCCCGAATTCGTGACCAGGGCCAAAGCATTAATGGCTAAATTACCGGATCCACCACACGACTTCTTCGTCAAGAAGTGGCTAGCCAAACCTTTACCTGTGGTCACCCAATGCAAAATAAAAGAGTTAGTGCTACCTACTGCCTCTGTTGAGGAATTCATCAATACGGCCACCCTCTTGGAACAAATAAGGCACCAGTATGGTACAACTTCTTCCCAACCATCATATGGTACAGAACTGGAGGACCCAGTGAGCCAGTTAAGAAGGGAACTGGAAAGCTTGAAAAGGAATAAGCCCTATACAGAGGAGGAGACTACTGTAGCTCAGCTGAGAAGAGAGATTGAAGCCCTCAAGCTCCAAAAGGAAGAGGAAGCCCAAGCAGAGGAACTAGCTCAGCTGAGGCAGGAGTTGCAAGAACTAAAAGGGGGCGGCATTAAGAACGGACTATGGTGCTCCATGTGCAGTAAGCAAGGACATATAGTAAGTGAATGTCCCTTGCTAAATGTGACTTGTCAATTATGCAGGAAGATTGGGCATGAGGCCCATGAATGCCAATCAAGGGGAATGCCGACAACGACATACTGGACACAAGGCGGGCTCTTGCCACCAGCAAATGTAATGGCAGCAGCAACAAACCAAGGTAATAACTATAATCCTAGACCGAGAACTAACCTTGCAAATGGGCCTAGAAGGCCAATTATTTGCTTCAGATGTGGAGAATGTGGGCACTACCAATCTAGGTGCACCCTGCCAAAAAATGCACCTCCTTGCAGGAATTGTCCAGAGGCCAGAGATCACTATACAAATTGTTGTCCTAAGAATCAAGCCTCTACGTCCGGACCCCATCTCCAAATGATCTCTGTATTCAAGGAGGAGATATTACCTCAGGTGAATGAACCCTCACCATCCACTAGAGTGGTACAATTAGAAGAACTCGAATCTTTTGCAGTACAGACAAGAAACAGGGGAACGGCAAAAGTGGTAGAAAATCAAGAATTGATAATTAAGGAATTGAACAAAGACAGAGTTGCAATTGAAGACAAAGATACTACAGGTGCAGACACAAACCACAATGAATGTCTCACAGGCACCGGCGATGCCATTGGGCATGCCTTCAAGAGGGCTCAAGAAGAGTTGGGCAAAGCAAATGAAGCTCACTTCCTTAAAGAATCAGAGGCTTCAAAACTACTCAAGTCTATTAAGAAGGAGGTTAGTATTCTTGATTTAATAAAGATGGATGGGAAATTCAGGTCAGAATTATTGCAGATAATTGATGAGGCTTCTACGACAAGCTTAGTGGCTAAGACTGCTATCTTACATCAAGGGATAATTAAGGGGGAAGCACCCCTTACAGATTATAAAAGCCCTCGGCTTACAATATCAATCAAGGGCCATGAATTTCAAGGTGTTATTGTAGATGGTGGTTCTGGCATTAATTTGATGCCTGAACATACCATGAAAAGGATTGGACTCCACCCTTCAAGACCTGCAAATTTCACGGTCACTTTGGCAGATCAGAGCAAAGTAAGGCCCTTAGGGGTAATCCCAAAAGTTCCACTTGAAGTACAAGGTAATCTATTTATCTTGGATTTTGTGGTTTTAAGATTGCCCCAGGTTGAAGGAGGATTTCCTCTCTTAATTGGAAGACCTTGGCTGAGGCATGCCAGTGTCATTCATGATTGGGGTAAGGACACCATGTGGGTACAAAAGAAAGGGCAGGAGCTGACACAAATTCATTTAGAAGAAGGCCCAGACAATCAAGGAAACACTAGTATGATGCAAACAGTGAGCATTTGCATGGAAACAGAAGCGGAGGATCAACCCCAAATAGATTTTGAGGAAGAAGAGGATATTTTAAGTTGGCTTCATGCCGGCAACTCTTCTTCTTGTTTTGGAATTTTTCTTGATAATCCTGGTACAATTGGAGGCTATGATGAAGACAAAGGAAAGGTCCAGGTTGATGGATTGGGAGAGCCCATCACTGACCACAGAAGGGGCAGGAAGATACCCCTCAAATACAAATTGGAGGAGGATGTGTCAACATCAGATAACGAAGTTTCCAAAGCTAAAAGCAAGGTAAAAAATTCTGAGGTTGAATGTTCTTTCCCAATTCAAGAAATCCCTACAGGATGGATGCAGGACAAGGAGGAAAACATCGAAGTTCAAAATACACCTGCTTATGAAGCAATGCACGAAAAGCTAGTAGAAGAAGACAAGGAAGCAGATGCACAAGAAGATAATCTGGTAACAAGAAATCCGGTTCAAGAAGTACATTTATGCACCCAAAACAATAATCAACCAGTTCTAGTGGCCACTTGGTTGTGGAGCCACCCAAAGCTCCTGGAAAAGGTAAAATCATTCTTAACCCAGTATGCAGATGTTTTTGCCTGGCATTATAAAGACTTAGAAGGAGTGCCTGCATCTTATGGAGAGCACAGAATTCCTCTGGTTGAGGGAGCCAGACCCATCAGAGGAAGGAGTTATAGACTCAATGCAAAGTATGCCGAAGCTGTCTATGTGGAAATCCAAAAGATGGAAGATGCAGGAATCATCATTCCTGTGGAACACTCAGAGTGGCTCTCGCCTATGGTTATAGTACCAAAGAAGAATACTAATAAAATCAGAATTTGTGTGGACTTTAGAGCTCTCAACAAGGTGACCATTCCAGACGGGTTCCCTATGCCTTTTGCAGAACAGGTCATTGAAGAAGTGGCGGGGCATGCACTATATAGTTTTATGGATGGCTTCAGTGGCTATAATCAAATATCAATACACCCAGAGGATCGTGAAAAGATTGCTTTTATCACACCGTGGGGAACGTATGTGTATGTAAAAATGCCATTTGGGCTCAGAAATGCTCCAGCCACATTTAACAGAACGGTCAATCTCATTTTTGGCCCCTTATTGCTGGAATCACTTAGAATCTTCATGGATGATTTCTCTTCATTTTCAGGATCTCACAAAGAAACTCATCTAGATTGCTTGGACCAGCACCTGAGGCAGCTGCAGAATATTTTCCAAAGATGCAGAGAAACTAAGTTAAAGCTCAATCCAAATAAATGTCATTTCCTTGTGACAGAAGGAACCCTTTTAGGACATGTGGTATCCGCTAAAGGTATGGCCCCAGATCCTGACAAAATTCTCTCTATATTAAAGTTACCTAAACCCAAAACTCCTAAAGAGATCCAGAGTTTTTTGGGGCATACCGGTTATCATAGAAGGTTTATAAAAATGTATGCAGAGATAGCTAGACCTCTGACTAGACTCACAGGTAAAGAAGTACCTTTCAAATGGGAAGAAGAGGAGGAAAAAGCATATCAGACATTAAGGTCACGGCTAGTGTGTGCTCCTATCTTGGTCACCCCGGAGTGGTCAAAAATCTTTCATATACATGTCGATGCCAATGCATATGCAGTGGGAGCAGTTCTGACTCAACCCAGTGAAGAATTTAAAATGGACAGGCCAATTCAATATGCCAGTAGAATCTTGACCAAGGCTGAAAGGAATTACAGTACTACCGAAAGGGAAGCACTAGCAATGGTCTTTGCAGTTCAAAAATTCCGCCATTACTTATTGGGGGTAAAATTTATTATTATATCAGATCACCAACCTCTCAAGTACTTACTCAACAAACCACATGCTACCGGTAGAATATGGAGGTGGTTACTATTATTCCAAGAGTTCGATTTCTCGATAATCCATAAGCCAGGAAGAGAGAATGTGATGGCGGATCACTTGTCCAGAATAAATAGGAAGGATCAAACCAGTGGTATCAATGATGATTTCCCTGATGCACACTTGTTTGCTATACAACCTAAAGGATGGTATGATGATATCAAGCAGTTCATTAATACTGGATTGTATCCAGAAAGTGCTAATGCTGTACTAAGAAAGAGGCTGCTTATCAAGAGTAGACCATATACTTTCATTGAGGGTAAACTCTACAGACAGGGCAAGGATGACAGGATGAGGAAATGCTTAGAGGAAGATGAAGTGAGGGAAATACTGCAATTTGCACATGAAGGAACAGGTGGTGGGCACCTTCCAGGGCATATCATGAGCCAGAGAATACTAGATGCTGGTCTATGGTGGCCTACACTCTTTAAGGATGCAGATGATTGGAGAAAAACATGTGATGTGTGCCAAAGGTGTGGACCTAAACCCACCAAGCAAAGACATCACCCTTTGGTAGTTTCCACTTCTTGGCAGCCCTTTGAGAAGTGGGGATTAGACTTTGTTGGGCCTATATACCCCGCGGCACTTCCAAAAAGGGAAAAGTACTTACTGATAGCCACGGATTACGCAACAAAATGGGCTGAAGCTATTGCATCAACGGACTGCTCTGCACAAACAGTGGCTGACTTTTTGTATTGTAACATCATTTGCAGATTTGGATGCCCGCTGGAAATCTGTACCGATCAGGGTACTCATTTTGTTAACAAAGTACTACAAGAAATTTCAAACAGGTATCGCATCTTACACAGGACTTCTTGTGCATACTACCCACGAGCTAATGGACAAGCCGAGTCAACGAACAAAGTATTAATTTCAATGTTACGAAAAGAATGCATGTTGCAGCCGACCTCTTGGGGACGGGCCTATCTGGGTACATTATGGGCATACAGACTGGCCTATAAAGAGTCTAGGTATTCTCCCTTTCAATTAGTTTATGGCTTGGTTCCTATTGAACCATTTGAATTCATCAGAGGCTCTATAAGAACGGAAAGACTAGAGAAAAATGGGATGGAAGTTCCAGCACGACTGACTGCTTTGCATAAACTGGAAGAATCGAGAATTTTAGCCTCCAAACAGTTAGAGAAGCTTCAATTACACAGGAAGGAGACTCATGACAAAAATCTATGGCAAAACAATTTGAAGCCTGGAGATTTAGCTCTGCTACACAGACCACAAATTTCTACTCAAACAAAAGGGAAATGGATCCCTCATTGGGAAGGCCCTTTTCGCATCACAAAGATACTACAATGGGGTGCTGTGCAATTGGAAACACTAGATGGGGACACCCTACCCTTGGTAAACATCTCCCGACTCAAGGGGTACCACCTAAAGCCATAAACAGTGAATTTTCATTTCTTTGGTTTCATTAGTGTTTTGATTGCTTTAATAAAAAACATTTAATAAGCAAAATGTTCAAGCATTGTTTTGGAACGCAAAAATCAAGTTTATTTCGTTGGCGAATAATTTAGGCGCCGATTTTTTTGATTGGCCCTTATTTCTGCAAATCACTTTCATTACCACCCTCTCTTTTGTTTATCTTTTGGATGGATGAGATTAGATCTTGCATCTCCTCTCTTTTGAGCACACTTTTGGGTTAAACCATCCATGCCTCTGAGGTAGCCTTTCATTCCTCCTTGCTATATAAAGTGCCTTCTCCTTCCTTATTGCTCCCCTCAGCATCCGCAATTTTGTATCCTCATCAACACTCTGGCCAAGTTCAGCTGTCCATGATATTGCACTTTGATCTGTGCATCCGACGTGGAAGAGAGAAGCTGTGGAAGAAAGAAGACGCAATCCTTACCCCTCCACCTCCCTCCAACTTTTCCCAAAACCCCCACTTCCACCTCTCAATCTTCCGCTCCTTCACCCCCTCTCCCCCTTCCACCATCCTCCTCCTCATCCTACACACGTCCACCCCCCCTCCCAACTCCGCCCGGCACCCAACCCCCCCTCATCCTACACCTCAACACCCCCCCTGGCGGCACTCAGCAAACCCCCCCTCCGACTCAGCCCTCCACACCCCAACCCCCCCTCCCAACCCCGCTCGCCCTCCCTCCACCCCCCCCTCCCAACCCCGCTCGCCCCCCCTCACCACACCCCCCCCTCAACACACCTCCACCCCCCCCTCCCAACCTCGCTCGCCCCCCTCACCACACACCCCCCCCTCTCCGACGCAGCAGCGCCCCCCTCCTCCTACACCTCACCACCCCCCCTGGTGGCACTCAGCAAACCCCCCTCTCCGGCACCCAAACCCCCCCTCCGATTCATCCCTCCAAACCCCAACACCCCCCTCCCAACCCCGCTCGCCCCCCCTCACCACACCACCCCCCCCCTCAACACACCTCCACCCCCCACCTCCCAACCCCGCTCGCCCCCCCCTCACCACACTACCCCCCCCCTCACCACACCTCCACCCCCCCCCCCCTCCCAACCCCGCTCGCCCCCATCACCACACACCCCCCCCTCTCCGACGCAGTAGCGCCCCCCTCCTCCTACACCTCACCACCCCCCTGGCGGCGCTCCTCAAACCCCCCTCTCCGGCACCCAAACCCCCCCTCCGATTCATCCCTCCACACCCCAACCCCCCCTCCCAACCCCGCTCGCCCCCCCCTCACCACACCACCCCCCCCTCAACACACCTCCACCCCCCACCTCCCAACCCCGCTCGCCCCCCCTCACCACACCACCCCCCCCCCCTCACCACACCACCCCCCCCCCCCAACACACCTCCACCCCCCACCTCCCAACCCCGCTCGCCCCCCCTCACCACACCACCCCCCCCCCTCACCACACCCCAACCCCCCCTCCCAACCTCGCTCGCCCCCCCTCACCACACCACCCCCCCCTCAACACACCTCCACCCCCCACCTCCCAACCCCGCTCGCCCCCCCTCACCACACCACCCCCCCCCCCCCCCCTCACCACACCCCAACCCCCCCCCCTCCCAACCCCGCTCGCCCCCCCTCACCACACCACCCCCCGCCTCAACACACCTCCACCCCCCACCTCCCAACCCCGCTCGCCCCCCCTCACCACACCACCCCCCCCCCTCAACACACCTCCACCCCCCCCCCTCCCAACCCCGCTCGCCCCCCTCACCACACACCCCCCCCCTCTCCGACGCAGCAGCGCCCCCCTCCTCCTACACCTCACCACCCCCCCTGGCGGCACTCAGCAAACCCCCCCTCTCCGGCACCCAAACCCCCCCTCCGATTCATCCCTCCACACCCCAACCCCCCCCTCCCAACCCCGCTCGCCCCCCCTCACCACACCACCCCCCCCCCCTCAACACACCTCCACCCCCCAATCTGTAGAGCCCTAACCGATTGAAACTAAAGGTACAAAGTATTTTTCCTCTTAAGGTTCAAAGGTTGAATCTAAAATCTTAAGGTGCAAAAGTAAAAGAATTAAAAGGAAAGGTGAAGGTGGAAGGCCGCGTACGCAAAGGTGGAAATAGGCCGCACAATCAAAATTTTATTTTAAAAGTCACTCTTGTTCTAAATTCACTACAAGACAAAGTAGCGAATCGTTGAGGACCAGTTCAAAAAGACAATCTTGGGACATTGAAAGGACACCAAGATTGTATTGCAGTTAGAGTGCGCGAACCGGCGGACTCTCAAACAAAAAAAGAAGGACAAAGGATACTCTTGGACATTGAGAGTTGAGAGCAAGAGAGAGCTTCAGAGGAGCAAGAGAGGAAGCAAGAAGAGCCTCCAGTGTGCGACGACATTCAAGAGTGCAAGAGGTGCCAGGAGGAAAGTGTGCAGAGAAGAGAGAAGGCGGGCTGGATTCCAAGAGTTCCAAGGGCTATTGCGTGCGTGCGCAGTGATACCAATTCCTTAGCTTGGCGGAAGCTTAGTGCAAGGTGTGCGCAAGGGAAGCGGGAAGCAAGTGAAGGATTGGTGCACGAGAGGCCGCCGCTAGAAGACTTGAGATAATTGGTCTTCAGTAATTGATACTCTCTGAAGTGGTATTTAGTCATTGATTAGACTGTGCGCAGTCATTGTAATTGTTGAAGGATAATTAATATTCAAGGTTTCCAAGAGTATTCCTTTGCAGAAGTTCTCACTATTATTCCATTTTCATCATCTCTTTTTTCTCCTACAAACCCTCAAACTCCTTCTTGTCCCCGAATCCCCAACAGTACATAGGAACTTGTTTAGTGTCATTGGAAAGCTAAGAGGGCCTACAACACAACTCTAAAGCCAAAGAGGGCTGGCACAAAGCAGGGATTAGCAGTACCAACTCATTTTTTGGAGTGTCCATCCATCTTCTCCTACAGTGGTATCAGAGCAAAGCTAAGGTGAAATGGGAGATGGTTTTCCTTATTTCGTTGATAAATTGGATAGGAACAACTACCAAGCATGGTCCTTGAGGATGAAGACATACTTGCAAGGAAGGAGTCTCTATGGATACATCTCAGGAGATGAGGAGATGCCCATTTTCAGAAGCATAGGAAAACCTACAAGAGAGGGGCATGAAAGACTCAATTCATGGTATACCAAAGATGCATTAGCAAGGTCATAGGTACTTAACTCAATCTCTGATTTTATTCTTCCACACATTAGGAATTGTAACACATCCCAAGAGACTTTGGAAACATTGTCTTCTTGGAATACCTAATGTATCCAAGAAACACATGATCTATAAATGTGGTGCCTATCTACATGGGGACCAAGCAAGGATCCCTCAATTTCTCGATCAAGGTATTATGTATCTTCATTGATGACTTTAGTAGGTGGACCATCTTATATTTTATGAAGCACAAATATGAAGTATTCAGTTGATTTAAAAGGTATATTGCACTTGTTGAGGACCACACAGGAAGAAGTCTAAAGAGACTAAGGTCAGATGGACGAGGTGAGTACTTCTCAAATGATTTTGATGCATTCTTGCAGGATAGAGGAATCAAGAGAGAAATCACAAGGTATACCCCTGAGCAAAATGGGGTAGCAGAGAGGAGAAATAGACTAATTGTTGAAATGGCTAGGTCAAAGCTAAATGAGAAAAAATTACCTAATTATTTATGGGTAGAAAGTGTATCTACTACCACTTATCTTGCAAACAGGTTGCCATCCATATCTCTTGATGGGATGACCCCATATGAAGCATGGCATGGTAGAAGACCTTTACTTGCTCATTGCAAGATCTTTGGATGGGTTGCTTATGTACATATGCCTTTTCAAATCAAAGATAAGCTAGACCCTAAGGCATAGAAGTGCATCTTCATAGGGTATGACTTGAATCAGAAAGGGTATAGGTTCTACAATCCTTCCAACAGAGGATTAATGGTCACTAGAGATGTTGTCTTTGATGAGAATGACTCTTGGTTTGAAAGTGAATGCAGGAGAGTAAAGCTACCTTATGACTTGGAAGAGGAATTTGTAAGCTTCACCAAGGAGGAGCCAAACCAGATTAAAGACATCAAATCAGATGATGAAGACATCATCAACCTAGAGCAATTAAAGGCATGGAAGTCCAAAGGCAAAGTCAAAATGAAGGCGTTGGAGGATATACCTGAATCATCGAACCAAGCAATCACAAGATCACAAAGAGAGAGCAAGGAGCCATACAGATATGGGTATGAAACTTTTTTAGTTACTCAACACTCTGTTTATCTTGCAAAAGACTTGTCATTTGAAGAGCCATCATCATATGAGGAGGCAAAGACCAAGGCAGAATGGAAGGAAGCTGTGGATTTGGAGATTGAAGCACTAAAGGAGAATGATACATGGGAGCTAGTGCCAAAGAAAGAATCTATGAAGGTAATTGGTTCTAGATGGATCTATAAGATCAAGAGGAATTCTGATGGATCAATAAATAAGTACAAAGCTAGACTTGTGGCTAAGGGTTTTTCACAAACCCAAGGAGTTGATTATGAAGAAACCTTCTCACCTGTGACCAAGATGCCAACCATCAGGGTATTGGTAAGTGTTGCTGAATCAAAGAATTGGAACATGTATCAATTGGATGTAAAAAATGCATTTCTAAATGGCTGGATGTCAGAGGAGGTTTACATGTCTCCACCTCCAGGCTATGAGGACCCAAGCAAGGTAACATACGTGTGTAAATTGAACAAAGATCTTTATGGATTGAAGTAGGCACCTAAGGCATGGAACCATAGGTTGACTACATACCTTTAGGATCAAGGATTCATCATGAGTAAAGCATATACTTCTCTGTTTGTTAAGAGTAATTCAGAGGTAATATACCTATGTGTATATGGTGATGATATCACGCTCATAGGTAATGACACTAATGGCATCAAGCAGATTAAGAACCAAATGATGCATGAGTCCAAAATCAGTGATCTAGGATCACTAAAGTATTTTCTTGGACTTGAGTTAGTCTATACTAACTCTGGAATTTATATTACTTAGAGAAGGTATATACAGGACATGTTAAAGAAGTTTCATTTGCAGGATGCCAAGGTAGAAAGCACTACAATAGAGGTAAACCAAAAATTAAGTGCTCATGAAGGTGATGAGCTTGAGAATATTGAAGGTTACCAAAGCATAGTGGGAAGCTTAAATTATGCTACATTGACAAGGATTGATATTGCTTATGGAGTAAGTGTTTTAAGTCAATTTATGCACAAACCTAGGGCACCTCACCTTGAAACGGCCAAGAGGATTTTGAAGTACCTTAAGAGCACTCAAAATCAAGGATTATACTTTCCTTATACCTCAGATTTGGACATCAAAATGTATTCAGATGGAGATTGGGCAGGTTGCAAAGATGATAGAAGGAGTACCTTAGGTTACCTATCTTTTGGAGGTGACAAACCTATATCATGGTCTTCCAAGAAGCAACGTACTGTTGCTTTATCTTCAACAGAAGCAGAATATAGAGGAATGGCCAATGGTACTCAAGAGGCTATATGGATCAGATTGTTATATACAAATTTGGGTTTGCGTACTACATCTCCAATGATTTTTTGAGATAATACAAGCTCACTACACCTTACAACAAATCCTATTTATCATGCTAGGATGAAGCATATAGAGGTCCACTATCATTATGTGAGAGAGAAATTATTGAGCAAGGAAATTCAGTTGGCATATTGTTCAACCAATATGAAATGTGGATACTTATTGACTAAAGCACTAGATGGTACTAAACTTTGCAGGTTTAAGTCTATGATTGGATTGCAGGACATTCAAGAGGAGTGAATAAGAAGAACAAGCCAAGATGTTTGGCTTGAGGGGGAGTTGTTGCTGTAAGTACCAAGCCTACACACTTGGCAAGGCATGACAAGATCCTATGTGGAATAGTTGAAGTCCCATGAGAACCATTGCTATGGATTCTTTACCTTTTACCATGTGTAAAAGTCTATTTGACTTAGAGGAATATTTGTAGCTACCACTAAGCTCTTGGAGTTTGTTAGATAGAAAAGCTATGATTTCATTTGGAGAGAATATCTTCTAGATTAGGTGAACACTTTTTAGTGAGAGCCAAAATTGAATTCAAATTCAAAATTTGAATCGAACATCTATAACAGATGAATGTAAAAGACTCTCGACAGAGTTCACTATTGTAAGAAAATGAGGCCTATTCCATAGCCTACACTTCTCATCATCATTGGACATTGATTAGTATGCCAATCATCATGTACAACATTGTTTCATTATACAATAGAGCATTCATTATATCTGTTGATCTCTCTGTCATTGTCACTCAAAACAGTCATTTTCTATTGCTCATATCGCAGTCATTTCCCCACCATTTTTAATGTTCTATAGCTTGTTGGAATCCTCTCTAAGTCTAATACATGTGGCCAAAGTTTGAAGACGTTCTATTTAGGGGATTCAGAGAAAAGATCATCAAGATCATCCCTGGTCAAACTCTGCAGTGGTCCTAAAAAATCGATGGTAATGCTATTCTTGCTAAATTGATTGCTCTATGTATAGTACACCATTTTAAGTGATTCCACTTGAAATCGTTAGCTCATTAAGTTAATTTGATATCTCCAAAAGGAAGGTTTCTAATTCCTACCATACTAGAAGCACCGAGCTTAACAAGCAGCAAGTGTGTGAACAAAAGTAGAAGGTTTTCATTGATCCTTGAATTTAGAAGTAGTCTGTTTTGTATCAAACATTACTTGCATCATTTCCAAAGTACATAGGCACTTGTTTAATGTCATTGGAAAGCTACGAGGGCCTACAACACAACTCTGAAGCTAAAGAGGGCTGGTCCAAAGCAGGGATTAGTAGTACCAACTCATTTTCTGGAGTGTCCGTCCATCTTTCTGTTTTCAGCATTTTGGAGTTCTTGCTGCAAAAGTTCCAACTATTATTGAGGTGATGCCCTAGGTAGGGGTGATGTACCAGAATCCTCGATGTTATGGCTAGGGTCCATGGCCTTCTATAGGACCAAAACCTAGGACTAGGCATGTGAAATTTTTTTTAACAATAGTGTATATAATGATAGAAATAATAATAATAATAAATAAATAAAATAAATGAGACTGTTGAATAAATAAATAAATAAATAAGGTGAAGAGAGTGCTAAAAGTTGTGTTAAATATTAATTAAAAGGAATGGGCTATCAATAAGTGAAAATAGGCTAGTGGATAAAGCTTATCTCTTGGAAGTGTGAGGTTGTGGGTTCAAATCCATGCTAAATGAGGAATTAAGTAGGCTAATTAGAGAAATAAGTAAGCTAACTTGGGAAATAACTAAGCACTTATTGCCACTCATAAGTTAGAATTGGTTCACATGTAGCCAACAACTACCAACAGAACCAAAGGGAACCAAAGAGAACCATGAGTGCTAGAGAAGCCAAAGATGCCAAAGTAACATAGGGGGTACGGTGAGTACAATGAGCAAATTGAGCACAATGAGAATAGGGGGCATAGGGTGTACTATGAGCACAAGGGGGAATAGTGAGTATAGTGAGCACAGTGCACAATACCAAATTCGAAAAAAATTCAAAAAAACAAATGGATGAACCAAGAACAAAAAAGCTTGATAAACAAAAACCTAGACTAGATGGTTGAGATGGATGCCAAATTGCAAATGGACACCGTGAATCACAACCACATGCTTGGAAACCACCTCTACATATGTTCCTTGGCTTTGATACCACTTTTAACTGGATCTCAGAGATGCATGTATGCAGAGGATAGTATAGAAATGAATCCTACAAAAGTGCTTATAGAATTGAAAGAGACAAGAGACTTGACACCAAATTGGGTATAATCTGCCCCCACATACTCTGATGGACAATTCTATCAATGCCTGTGTATCTATAGGTATTTTTATTACGTCCTGAATAGATGATACATGAGGGTAATGCCTTAAAAAGCATGCATTTGTGCAAATCTATTTTATTTACAAAATTATCGCTTTTCAAGTGATCTATTATTTCTTAAAAAATTTTTCTTTCTAAAATGATCTATTATTTTTACAAAAATAACTAAAATACTAGTCTAGATATTCTTTTGAATATATGCAAAAATATCTGAATAAGTCCACATATGTTCACACCCTCATGAGTCCACGTGCTAAATCAAAGCACAAATCACATTCAAACCCTCAAGACATTAAATCCATTTAACATTCCATTATTCCATAAATTATAAGACTCCTAAGTCTGGGATCCATAAGATTGAGTATGTATATGGCCAAGCCCTCCTTATATAGGCTTTCAAAGGAAGTTACGAATTGATAATGTCATTGATGATGTCATGAACTCGAAACAAGACCTCTAGGTGTCTGAATTAAGCAAAAAGACAGTCAATCTCAGGGTTTTGGCATATTTCAAATGTGATGGTATGATTAGTTTCTACAATTGCTCAACCAATAAGGAGATATAGATATTCACATAGAATCTAAAGTTCATGATGGTTTTCTTATCCATCATAGCGATCCCTTTCATGATGGACATCAATGGGGTTGAGTGCAAGATGTTGAAAGTGTGAACTATGCAAGCTCTAGGTGGACAAAGGGGTCAAAAGACCTTAATGTGGACAAAATTCATGAGTTTGTTCACTTAGGGTAGGTTCAAGGTCAGCCGAGGTAGTCCTAAGGTGGTGGAAAAGTTGGGAGATGCATCCAAAAGCTATAAAAGGGGGTGAAGAGACATCAAATGTATGGAAGTCTTGTAGGTCTTTGAAGATTAGGAGACATATACTCAAGGAGGCTCAAGGAGAGGGTCGTCCAAGGCTCAAGGAGCTGAAATTTAGGAGTGCAATCTAGGGAAAATGTAGAGGAGGACATTAGATGGAGAGAGGAGGATTAAGGAAGAGCTATCAAGCCCACACCCCCTCTAGTCTCTTGTAGGTATAGACATAGTCTACTTATAATAGTTGTAACTCTTTGTGTACATATCCAAGATAAGAGATTTAAGGTGCATTCTATAGCTTATATATGTATCTTACTTTTCCTAAGAGGGCTTCTTGAGATCATTTCTATGTGCAGAGAAACTGGTGTATCTCTGCAACCCTAATTTCTTCATATCCTACATCTCTCCATATTCTATTTTGTATAGAATTTTTCATTAACCTAAATAGATCCATTTGATTTTTTCTATAGCTTCTTTTTGAAAGCTTATGGATGAATACTAAGTGTGGCTGAAAGCTTAGGTGATTTGGATCATTGTAAGGTAGGTGAAGTAGGGATTTTCTTTAGGGTAGACAAAAGTTTTATAAAGGGATCTAATTATTGGGTGCATTTTAGTTCTAGTGTGCAAATATGAGGGATTAAATTCCATTATTTGGTATTAGAATAGGAAACCTCCTTTGAAGACTCTATGATAAGGACACAAAAGTTTGTACATCAAGGTTAAGAGGTACTTTTCAGTGTAACCTTAATTTCCCACTCATTATGGTAGATTTAGGTTCAAATGTGGAGATGCTTGACAAACACAGCCATAAGTCATGGAAGTTCAGAGTCATGAATTACCTCATAAGCAAAGGTTTATGGTGTATTGTGTGTGAAGATGAAGATAAGGCCAATGTGGATCCCGAAGATCAAAAGGTCACCAATCAAGAATTGAAGACCTTGAAGAATTGGGAGGAAAGGAATAGAAGATCTATCTTCTACATATCACAGGTAATCTCTAACACAATGATTGGTCATATATCATAGTTTGATCATGCTGGAGATGTTTGGGAGGCCTTAGAGAAGTCATATGCCACTTCCACAAGAAACAAAAATATGCAATTTAAGAGTGAACTCCATTCTTTGAAGAAGGGTAGTGGTCAATCTATTGTTGACTACACCTTGAGGGTAAAGGAGTTGATGAAGAAGGAATTTTGCAGATTACTCTCAATGGGATGAGAGGGGAAGACAAGTGGAAACCTCTCATTACTACCATCTTGTATACATATCCTCTACCAATTCTTGAGGAGTTGATCCCACACCTATTGGCAGAAGAGGTTTCCATAGGATATACATCCAAGAAGGATGGTCACTCACAGGTCATACATGCTAGCAAAGGCAAGGAGAAGAGTGGCAAGAAGGGGAAAGGAGGAAAAAGCAAGTGGAAGCAGTTCAAGGAAGAAGATTCAAATTCAAAAGGAGATAGAAAGGCATCATCTTTAAGGAAGGGCAAGAATGGCAAAGACAAGAATAACCCTCATCAAGGTAAAAATTGATTTATATGTGGTAACTAGAATCATAATTCTTCAAATTGTTTGTTCAAGGATGACAAAGACAAGAAGAAGAAGGAGCAAGCAAACCATGCTAACAACGCCAAGAAGGATGATGAGAAGGAGACCCTCCTAGTGATGAGAGATGGCTACACTAGTGATCCCAAGGATACAAAGTGGTACATAGACTTTGGTTTCTCTAATCACATGTCATGAATGGAAGAATGTTTTGTTCATATGCACGTCCCAAAGTTTAACCATTTGTGTTGAGACATGAGATAACACTGAGCATCCCATTACACATGTGGGAGATGTGAAGCTAGGTAAAGGTAAATCTATCAAGACTCTTAAATATGTGCTCCATGTGCCATCTATTTCCAAGAACCTTATCTCTATAGGACATATGGTAGAGAGAGGTATGCAGGTTATATTTCATGCAAAATGATGCATGGTGAAGCAAGGAGGCAAGATCATTGCTAAGGGAAGGAAAGAAGAAAGATTGTTCACACTAGGTATTGCTCTTACACACAACAAGGCATGTTATGGGATGATTCGTGACAAAAGAATTGCAAAGATTGATCTTTGGCATAAGAGGATAGGACATATGAATATTCCTAAGTTAAAAAGCATGTGCAAAGCATGTTTAGTGCAGGGACTACCAAATCTTGAAGGCAAATATCTACATGCAATTCTCCAAGGAAGTCACAAAGTACTTGAAGGACAATGGCATAAAGTGGAACTTTACATGCAAGTACATCCCTCAACAAAATTGTGTTGCAAAGAGGAATAATAGGCATTTGGTTGAGATATTTAGATGTCTCATAAACAAAGGTATGTTACCATTCTCTTATTGGGTTGAGGCTGTGAATACACCTTGTTAATTGATAAACAAGGTTCCAATAGGTGGTGTGCAGAACTTGACTCCACATGAAGTCTATTATGGCAAGAAACCAACCATGGAGGACCTCAAGGTATTTGGATATGTATGCTTTCTTCATTTTTCTAGTGAACTGAGAACAAAGTTAGACCCCAAGAGTGAGAAACGAGTGTTCATTGGCTTCTCAAATGAGGAAAAAGGCGACAGGTGCTACAACCATCTCTTAAAGAAGCTATATGTGTCAAGAGACGTTGTGTTTGATGAGTCAAGGTCATGGTATGGACACAAGGGCAAGGAAAAGTTTGATGAAGAGGATCAAGAGGAGTATTTAGACTTTATTATGACTCTCATTCAACACACTACAAAGATGTGTGAATCATGGAACATATTTAGAAATCAATATGAAACTCATAATTAGACATATATTCAAAACTTGGAGAATCAGCTAGCAGGAGAGAAATTTAGTGATGGGAAGACTACAATGCTGTTTATCACTTGCATAAAGGATCTATGAGGTCAAATGGTAGGAGAAAGTGTACAAAAGTCAAGTGAGGAGCTAGCTCAGTGTTGTCTTTGAATCTTTCCATGTTTGATGGTTTGGTAACTGCTCTTAATACTCAAATCAGACCCCAATCACTAACCTTTCAAGAATTCAATGCATCACTCATGGAGGAGGAGTTATGGCTCAAGTCAACAAGTGGTGGCTGCAAAGGAGATGATGAATTCATGGAAAATGCCAAAGGAGTCGAAGTGGACTCTTCAAAAGATGGAGACAAAAAGAAGAATAACAAAAGGGAGTTCAAGGGAGAGTGTTTCCACTAAAAGAAGAAAGGACACAAAATCCAAGACTATCACATCAAGAAAGTAGAAGAGAAGAATGGATCTTCAAAAGGTGGCAAGGGCAAGGGGTCTCCCAACATTGTAGAGATAGAGGTTGAGTTCCCTGTTATGATAGAGCAGGTATGATCCTCGACTAAAGATTCAGGAATAGATGACTCATGGGTGTTGGATAGTGGTGCATCTCATCACATGACATGCAAAAGGGACCTTTTCAATTCCTTATAGCCTCTAAAGTAACGCATCACAATAAAGGTAGGAAACAATGCAAGATGTCCTACAGACGATGAAGGTACCGTTTCTTTCATTAATTCTAATGGGGATGTAATAAAGCTTTCAAATGTGTTCTATGTTCCACAAATCAAACAAAATCTACTTTTAGTAATGTCTCAACCATGAAATTTAAGGCTCTCAATTCAGAGAACAAGGTATGCAAGCTAAAGAAGACATTATATGGGTAGAAGCAAGCCCCTAGAGCATGGTACGAGTAGATAGATAAGTATCTCTTGGATCTAGGTTTCAAAAGATGTGCTTTTGGTGCTAACTTGTATGTTCTAAACAGAGAAGCGAAGACAGTTCGGCTTGTGCTCTATGTAGCTGACATTATGATTACATGAAATGATGATGCTCTTCTTCAACAAATGAAAGATGTCGTGAGTTCAAAATTTGAAATGATAGACATGAACTTAATGCATAATTGCTACTCCTTGAATATTTTCATCTCTCAACAAAAGTACGGAAGGTAGATATAGAACGCATTCCACATGGATGATTGCAAGGAAATTTCTACACCTATGCACATCAACACAAAATTATCTAATGAAGATACTTCACAAGCAAAAACCACTCGTGGACACACGAGTGTCATAGCAACCGGCCCAATCAGAGTCAGAAAAAGCATGCAAATCTGGTGGTAGTGATCCCCCCTTGGGATAAAACAACCCAAGTAGCCGAGTACCACTCAAGTAGCGAAAGATGCGCTTAACCGCCTGCCAATGCTTGACTCCTGGGCAATGCATAAATCTGCTCATCTGTGAGACAGCAAACTGAATATCTGGCCGAGTAATGCATAAGTAAATCAAGCATCCAATAGCATGTTGATAGAGAACATCATCAAATGCATTTCCAGCATCTTGAAGACTCAATCGTAAACCTATCTCCATAGGAGTGGCAATAGGCTTATAGTCTTCAAGGTCAAGTCGCTGCAATAATGTGTCAATATATTTCATTTGACACAAAGCCATTCCACCATCAACTTGCATAAACTGAATGCCCAAATAGTGATGCAAATGCCCCAAATCAGATATCTCAAATGAGGCATGCAAATCAGCCTTAAAATCAGCAATATGCTTCTCAATAGGACCAGTGAGCAGCATGTCGTCAACATAGACAACTATGATCAGAAGCACATCATTAGCATGCTTAACATATAAGGTGTTTTCAGTTGGACTGTTCTCAAAACCATGTGCAATCAGATAGGCATGTATCTTCTCATACCAAGCACGTGGTTCTTGCTTTTTTAAACCATATAATGCCTTCTTTAACCTGCACACCTGGTTTTCATGCCCTTTCTGCACAAAGCCGCAGGGCTAAAAAACATACACTTCTTCATGCAAGTCACCATTCAGAAATGTTGTTTTAATGTCCAACTGATGTACATTCCAAGCATGATGGGCTGCAAGTGCACAAATACTCCGAACAGTAGTCATACAGCATGTAGGTGCAAAGGTCTCATCAAAATCAATGCCTCTTTCCTACGCATAACCCTTTGCAACAAGCCTAGCCTTATACCTGTCAACTGTACCATCAGGTTTACGCTTCAACTTGTATACCCACTTAGTGCCAATGGCCTTCTTGCAAGGAGGCAAGTCACATAAAGACCATGTACCATTCTTCATTATAGCATCATATTCAGATTGCATAGCAGCCATCCAATTTTTTGAATTCTGTGCTTCATCAAAAGAAACAGGCTCATTCTCATCACAGAGACTAGACGTAGCCATAGCATAGCAATCTGATGCAAAGGAAGCACTATGAGAGCTTGAACGAGTACGATATGACAAAGGTGCATCTAATGTGCTGTCACGCAAAGTCTGCACCAGCCATTTTGGCATAGTTTTTGCTTGCTCAATATCAACTCTCTCATCAACAAGTGCATCATGTAAATCTGCATAAAAAATGGAATGATTTGCATCATCGTATGAAACCTGCAAAGGCTGAGAAGTTGCCTCATTAGGACCAGCACTAGACTGTCCACCTATAAAAAGAGGCATCAAAGTATCATACATGTCTTTGGAGCTAACAGATGTCTCCTTAGTACATGAAAGCAATGGTTGAATAGCATCTTCCACAAAGACAACATCACGGCTAACCAGAATGCATTTAGTCTGTGGATGATACAGACGATAGCCTTTACTTTCAGAACTGTACCCAACAAAAATACATTTTACTACCTTATCATCCAATTTTCTGTGATGTTGTTCAGGCACTAGTGCATATGCCAAACAACCAAAAACACGCAGATGAGCAACAGATGGCTTGCGGTCATGCCAAGCCTCATATGGAGTGATAGACTGCAGCGCTTTAGTGGGACACCTGTTCAGTACATATGCTACACACATGACAGCCTCAAGCCAGAAACTATGTGGTAAAGCCTGACTCTTGACCATGTACCTCGCCATCTCCATGATTGACCTGTTCTTTCGTTCAGCAACTCCATTCTGTTGAGGTGTATGCGGCACTGTACACTGGTGTTTTTGTTGGGAGTGATGGTTGGATGCACTCAAGAGATTGAGTTGAAGCTGCTAAACCTGCTTTGCTTCAGCCCTCCTTTGCTTCAGATATGCTTAGTACACTTGCGTATCTTCCAAATGATACCAAGAAAGCATATATGTACTTTGCAAATGATATGTGAGATGACCAAATCAAAACAGATAACTTGACACTTCAAAAATCAAGGAAAACTTGCTATTTTTGTAGTGATACCTGCTCAGTCTTTCACTCAGTGTGACCAGCACACTAACAATTGATCTAATTCCTTCTGGACATATTAAATTAGCTTAACAAGCTACCATTTGCAAGTGGAATGAGATAAAATGATGGACTATACTCAGAGAAAGATGTTTAGCAAAAATATATGTACCCCCGACTTTTTAGGAACACTGCAGAAAAATACCAGTGACGACTTCGAGTGAGATTTCGCCGAGATGGCTGATCCTTTGGCCTTGAAATTTTGTAGGCACGTAGTATGCTTAGAGCTGGTTCCAATGTGCTTTGAATCACTTGATTTGGTTTAGTAGATCCTGAGATATGATCCTTTGAAGTTGACAGACTTGGAGTAGATGACTCAGAGACAACAGAGATAGTGAATGTGTATACTTCTATTGATTGATGTAATTGTACATACTCATTAGCTTGACAATCATAGCTAAATGAGGTGTTGTGGTGTAGGCTATGAAGTAGCACTAACACACACTGAGTTACAACAGTAGAATGCCTCGGGGAGTGAGCTCAATTGGACTAGCTAACCCGCGAGTTTCTTCCTTCACTTTTATATGAGTTAAGTGATCATTTGAATTTGAAATTCAAATCTAGGCTCCCTAGAATCTCTCCTCTAAAAGTAGGGAGATATTCTCTCAATCACAAGCTCCAATTTTTCCACGAATCTATCAAGTAGGTGTGATTAGATGTGAATGCCAAGTCACATAGACTTTTACAATGGGTAAGAAGTAAGAACTTATACGCATAAGTTCACATGGTCCTTTCTCCAAGTGAATTAAACTTCCAAGATTTCAACACCACATTTCCAAGGTTCCAAGCCAAGTGTGAAGGCTTGAAATGCACCAACAGTTTTATCCCACGTTTAGCCAAAAATGCATTAAAATCAGAAGACATATATTCCCCCCCTCAATCAGAACGGAGGGTGCCCATTTTACATGCTAACAGATTTTCAGCCAAAACCAAAAACTGTTTGAAGCACATGAACACTTCGGACTTTGCTTTGAGTGGATATACCCATGCATGCCTCGAAAAATCATCAATGAAAGTCACTAAGTAAAGGTAATTCCCAAAAGAGGGTGTCTGCATACGACCATAGACATCACTATGTACAAGCTGCAAATTCTGTGTAGCCCGAATTGAACCATCTTTTGGAAAGGAGGAACGCTGCATTTTGCCCAAAATACAACCTTCACATACATGTTTTCCAGGTGCCTCAAGCTTGGGCAAAGAAGACACCATATTAGATTTCTGCAGGCGTAGCAAACTAGCAAAATTTAGATGATCAAAGCGTGCATGCCAAAGCTTTGCATCTGACATAGCCTGAGAATCATGAACTGCACATGCCGAATCATTCAAATATCTTTCATAGTCTATGAGCTTATACAGCCCACGACATAAAATGCCAGAAGCAATAATAACATCGCCATTTGACAAATCATGAACTGTACATTTGTCATCAACAAATTTCACAACCAAGACAATCTTGGCTAATGCAGAAACTGATAACAGATTCTTCTTGATCCCTCGCACAAATAAAGTATCTGACAAGGTGAAAGAACTACCATCAGCAGTAGTCAGAATGATCTTACCAACTCCCATAACAGGATAAGAGGAGTTCTTGGTGCATGTGACAATATTCCCTGTAGGGGCAGGCTCGAGTGAAGAGAAGAAACTGCGCTGCGAGGTAATATGTTTGGTCGCCCCACTGTCAAAGTACCAAACATCTGAGTCCACTGCAGACATGCACTGCTCATGAGAAGATGGGTCAAAACTGCAAATAGTAGTAAACACCCATTCTTCTTCCTGCACAAGATTAGTAGACTCTGTGTTTGGTGTAGAGGCTTCTGCAACAACCATTCCAGCCTCCTTTTTCTTTGCCTCTTTTGCAGCCAGTTTTGGATAGTTCTTTATGATATGATCATTCCCTTTACAGTATTTGCAAAACAATTTTTGCTTTTCTGATTTCTTCTCATCTTTATCCTGGCTCTTCGAATGTGCAGCATTTGCAGATTTTTGCTTACTAGTAGAAGAGCTCCATTTTCCTTTGCCCTTCTGACTAGCCAGAAAAGCTTGATCTGCAACATGCATAATGGACCTGTTCTGCCTAGACTGACCTTCCTGCAACAGAACAAGAACTAACTCCTCAAATGATAAAGCATTCGGATTGCCTTTCATCATCGACCGAAGAGTAGAAGCAAAACTCTGATATGAATCAGGAAGACCATTCAGAATGGTCTGCACAAGTGAGCTATCTAGTATAACCTCATCAGCAAAAATCAACTGTTCCTTCAAATCTTTGATCTTTGTTAGGAAATTGTGCATAGAATCACCTTCATTCATGTGCTCACTCTCCAACTGTTTTTGGAGGTAAGCAACACGAGCCTCATTCCTAGCTTGGTACAATGTGGTAAGTGTATCCCAAGCATCCCTAGCTATTCTGCAAGAGCAAATATGAGGAATAATGGCACGTTTGACAGACAAAGCTATCAATGCATATGCCTGGGCATCTCTGCCATCCCAATGAATTTGCTCTGTAGTAGGTGCAATAGAAACAGCAGCACGAACAGGAATCTGCACAATATCATCTTCGACACCATCTTCATCAGCTCCAGCACCTGTATTCGTGGTACTTGTTGTTAGAGGTATAACAGGACGTCTTTCAACACCCTGCACAATGTTCCACAATCCTTTTGCAACCAATACATGTGGCATCATATAAGCCCATAATGGGTAGTTGGTACCATCCAACTTATCCTCAACAACCAACATACGGAATACATCACTGCTTTTAGCCATGGCCAGTGACTAAAATACCTTGATGCAGAAAATTGACTGTATATGAAAAAGTTGAACAGAATTGCCCAGACGAGTTTTGCTAGACCTATAGCAGACTTCGAGACGCTTAAACTGGCAAACAAAAACTGGTATATACCTTTGGCACAAAAAGACAAAATAGCCTGCACAAGCGCTGCAATAGTGCATTCGGAGGCCGAAACGAGCTCAGATCACCGTGAGTATGCTCACCAAATTTCGTGCGAATCTGAGACTGCAAATGGAGGAGTGTCGACGGCACCCTAGATGAAGCGACAACCTGCTCTGATACCAATTGTTGGAGTTAGACATCTACGGAAGCACGCGAACAGCACAAGGAAGAAGAAGAAGCTTGGAGCACAACACACAATAGTGAATGTATTACTAGAGAATGTACAAAGATAAGTAGCCCATTAGGGGAATAGGCGTATATACAAGCCGAGGGAAAAAAACCTCCTAAAGAGGGAAAAAAGTGCCCCGGTGGTCCTAGAGTGTTCACACACATCACTACCTAAATATATCAACAGGAGTATGCATAACTTCTATTTCTTTATCAACAACCTTCTCTCTCAGAAAATGATACTGAAGCTTAGTATGTTTAGTTCTAACATGAAATACAGGATTTGCTGCCAAATATAAAGAACTCATATTGTCTCCACAAATGATAGGAGTACTCTGAACAATATCAAAACTCTTCATAAGAGTCTTTAACCATATTACTTCCTTTGCAGCTTCTCCCATGCCTTTGTATTCTGCTTCTGTAGATGATAAAGCAATTGTTGTTGCTTCTTGGAGCACCATGAAATTAGCTTATCTCCCACATAACACAAGTATCCATGTGTTGATCTTCTATCATAATGACACTTTATGGGATGTAATTACTTTGCACGACATGTCCCAACCTATAATAAGATGGGACATGCAAGTGCAAGGCATACTTATGTAGACGATGCATGATTGGTCCGGTTATGATGAATGTTCAGGTTTATTGATTTTGGTTTGCCATACTTATCCCCTATGCAAACCACGACTCGAAGCATGCTACTCCAAAGCACTTCAAAAAAACTATCTATAAAGGATATCATAGATATTTGCCTGATAGACATGTTTTACATGAAGGGAAAATTGTCTGACAAGTGCAATGCCAAATGAAAGCAAGCGATTAGACGAAATTGTGGGATGTAGAAGCATCACTCGCTGGCATGAAAGGTCTATCAATCTTTCATGATCTCCCTTATTAGAGTGAGTTATTTATCAATCATGTGGTAGATCCGATGTATATTTTCAAGAATGTGGGAGAGATGCTCTGTAAGACATTAATTGGAAAGAAGGAAAGCAAAGCACAAAGCAAGTACTTGGAAGAACGAGGTCATATGCAAGAGTTGTGGGCAATTACCAAGCCCAACGTGCAAGATGGAAGAGCAACAAGTGAAGAAGGTGATTTCAAAGTTTCCAACACCTACTAGATGTATGATATGTGTGAAGAATACCTTCACATGAAAGGAAAATCTTGAAGGGCTCAAGTCTCATGCTTGGCACAAGTTTTTATAGTTTGATCTCCATATAGCTCTAAAAGATTGACTTTTGGAGGATATGCAAACAACCATTTATAAAATCACTTCCTTGGTATGGTGGATCTCTTCTAAAGAGATAAGGAGAGATAGCATAGAGAGTGCAAAACTAAATGCTATAGAGGTTTCCTGTATGGTTGAGAAATACTTTCTGACAAATATTCTCACAATTCAACTTCATTTACTGGTTCATGTGGCTTATGAAGTTGCAATAGCAAGAACTATCCATAGTTGATAGATGCTCTTCTTAGAGAAATTCGTGAAGATATTAAAAGGGTTTATTCATTGGAGAGCACATTGAGAGGGTGGCACGGAAGAGGGGTGGTCTATACAAGAGTCTCTTGTATTCATAACAAAGTTACTACGCATGTCGGACTCAAAAATACCTCACTTATGGAGCAATGATGAAGATGTTCGTCTCATAGGCAATGAACCTCAAAGTGGAGTGATGCAAAGAATAATGGATATAGCTTTTAGAGAGAAGGAAATGAAGTTTTGCATCGTTAACTCTGAGCCTATATCGAAGTGGTTGGAGAGGCATAAGTTTGCCAAGGAGACAAACACAAAGGAAAGAGCTAAGTTTTGAAAGAATCATTCTAGTTGCTCTTTGCCACTTCCAAAAATTATTCGACCTCTTCCACCCTTCCCAACGATGAGATGGCTAGACACAGCCCTTTCACAAGCAAAGGCAATAGTTGAGAATATCTCTAAAGAAGATGAGGAGATCATATAGGGGTTTGATTGGAAGTATTCTAAACATGATGCATTATGGTCTCATGGATGAAAGTTTTGGCTTGCAAGAATTGACAAAAATAGGTCTTCTTTTGATAGTGGGGTGATGATGAACTTTTTCCAAAAACTTAGAGCTATTGCAAGAGACGAAAATGCTCAAGAAGGCCAACTCAAGTATTGTGGCGTGATCAAAGATATCTTGAAGTTATCCTTCAGGAGGTTTGACTACTTTCTGTTTAATGTGAAATGATTCAAAGTAGTCACCTTTGGAAGAAACACAATAGTGAGGTGGGATAAGAGTGGTTTGCTTCAAGTAGACTCTGCAAAGCTATGGACAGATGAAAGAGATACATTTGTAATTCCCGAACACTGTGAGTAGGTTCTTTTTATGCTAGATTCAAAATAACCAAAGTGGCTATTTGTTTTACAAGTCTCTTGATGTAGCAAAAAAATTTGTGAGGACATAGACGTAGAAGAAATTCCATCCGTAATGGAGTATTGTGGCGTGATCGAAGATATCTTGAAGCTATCCTTCAAGAGGTTTGACTACTTTCTGTTTAATGTGAAATGATTCAAAGTAGTCACCTTTGGAAGAAACGCAACAGTGAGGTGGGATAAGAGTGGTTTGCTTCAAGTAGAATCTACAAAGCTATGGACAGATGAAAGAGATACATTTGTAATTCCCGAACAATGTGAGTAGGTTCTTTTATGCTAGATTCAAAAGAACCAAAGTGGCTATTTGTTTTACAAGTCTCTTGATGTAGCAGAAAAATTTGTGAGGACATAGAAGTAGAATAAATTCCATCCGTAATGGAATTTGAGGCACATTCGATAGTCAAGGAGGAAGAGATCATTGTCCGAGATGAAGAGGTCTTTGACGACGATGAGGTACACGATGAAGTAATAAATGAGATGTTGTATGAGAATAATGATCAAGAAGAGGAGGCATACCTAGAGATCTAGAAGTCACCAATGTAGAGATAAATATCCTCTATGCATCAGATCTCCAAGAGGAAGCTAGAATAGAGGATTTATGAAGCAAACACTTGTACATACTATTTTATGTTTATTTATCTTGCTATATTTTTTTACCAGTTTTTTTCTGTATGAACATTATTATCGTATGCCCATTATTTGATTTTTCTATTATAGAGCATGATGGGAGACAATCCTCCACTCACTCCACATTCCATGATAGAGGAGTAGTTCTTAGAGTTTATATCTCAGGTGCTTCTTTCTTATATGGCTAGAGCAACACATTACTAGATCACTCATGGTAGCACTCCCCTCGGCCTCACTCCCATCGGTGTCACTCTCGCCTATGTCACTCCCTTTTGCAAGACTACTCCCACCAGAGGTACTCCCTTTGGTGAGACTACTCCTATTAGAGGTACTCCCTTTGGCAAGACTACTCCCTTCGGAGGTACTCCTAGCTTTACGACTCCACCATGACCACCCTCTTAGCCATCCTCTAGTGGCTTTAGTAGTTGATGTATGCGTTCGATACCATGCCGTGATGCAGGTGTTGGCCCATGTCATACATCCCATCGGTTGAGGTCATGCTTTGGAGGAGCAGGTTCTAGAGGTGGATCTATAAGTGGCTCTGGAGGAGGAAAATGTTGTGGAGGTAGTTTGATGGACAATCTTTCTCCCACTTCTACTCCTAGAGAGTACCTCAGATGCAGGTATGCCACATAGTACACCACATACATCTTGGGATGATCATGAACATCACAAATCCAAGGTGTACCGTATATGTGATGGAGCTCTAGTGATGGATGCAACCAGAAAGGCCATGCATTAGCATATATGATAGTTGTGCTCCATACAGTATGGACACTCTATCATGATGAAATGGAGTGAACAGGACAAGGATCAAAAAATTACATCATAAAGTCCATCTATCATGAGCATCAGCTAGCAGCTAGGTACTCTATTGTTAGATCAGAGTGGATTCACCATACGACACTTGTGGTGATGTCCCATTGATGATCAAAGGCTCGTGATGTTTTGAGAGCAAGCTTATTGAAGCTTGTATGGTTAGACACTGAGGAGTGGGATATGATTCGTGATAAGCAACAATAGACTCCTGATGGATATTGTCAATAGTGAGATGTGATGGCCACATGTCTAAATATGGTCAAAGCATCGCATTTGGGTAGTCGAAGATATGAAATTATGCATCAAAAGTTTGTAAGTATAATTTTGATGATTAAATTTTCTTGTGTTAAGCTGACCATGCATGTTCATCTAATGTTTTGCATATTTGTTGTCGCAGTTGGCATTGTCTTATCCTCTAACATGAGCAGAGAAGGCTAATGGATATCATCATGGATTGGTTGTGCTATTGAAGGACTTGGAGGGACATGGTGTTGTCATTTCATGGGAGCATCTACAGTGAGGTGAGCTTATATACTTGGTTTGGCATTTTTTAGTTATTGTTTATAAATATCATGTCGATTTGTCTCATTTCATGAATGTGCTTTGTTGTAGGACTATAGATATAGATGTTTTCATCCTTTTGGGCATGTGTATGAAAGTGTTATGCCACAATTTTGTATTTTGCTCATATATGGCAGTGGTGCACCTCAATTTCGTATTTGGTTCCTATATGGCAATGGTTTGCCACATTTTATATTTAGCTCATATATCACAGTGTTTTGCCATACTTTTGTACATGGTTCATTTATGGAATATATATCTCTTTTGTACATGGTTCATTTATGTAATATCTCTTTTCTACATGGATCATGGTTCAGTCTGCTCATCTTTTTTATGTTCGAAAATGTGATTTGCTCTTTCAAATCATGTTTTGGTTGTCAACCATGTAAGCCCTAAATCGATAACCACTAGAGTACATGTCACATGTACTCCGTTTCTTTTGGACAAAGTGTAGTGTCTTTTCCTACACAACAGCATCGAAATGTTTCTAGAGCAAGACAACACACTGTACCCAAAAAAAATTTTGTGGGTTTGGTTGTTGGTATAGGTGACGATATGAGCATTAGTATATCTAGGGACCTACCCATGCTTATACCGACATTGTTGCCCAGGGACATACCGATGCTTATATCCATGATTTTCATATTGATGCACATACCATCGATTATACTGTTAGTTTGTAGATACATACTGATGCCTATACCGGTAGAAATATACGGACACATATATCAACACTGATACTGATGCTATTGTTCGACGATCAATGCATATACCGATATCCATATCGATGCTTATTTCGATGCTTTTGTACCGGCATGCATACCAGTGCTTATATTGACACTGAGGCAAAACTACACCCATGTATTTATGCTGATATAGGGCATGTTATGCCCCTCATATGTTGTAGTGCACAATGAATGAATAAATCCCCTACTGATCATGCAACATTGTATCAAGTGTCATTGATATGAGATTAGAGAAATCCATTAGTTGACTTTCTGAGGACAAAGAAATTCCCTCAAGGGATGATTGTAGCACATGAAAGAAGTCCAGAGCACAATGCTCAAGACTACACACTCATAAGAGATAATCTTTACAAGTGTGGATGAGGTGTATATCTAAGACTATGTGTGCACGAAATTCTAGTACTTGAAGATCTTGGAAACTACACACCAAGGTGTTGCATGCAGACACTTTGGGCCTCAACAAATGATCAAAGCTATCTTATTTTTAGGTCTTTGGTGGCCTACTCTTCATATGGACACACATAACTATGTGAACAGAAGTGACATGTGTCAAAGAACTCAAAGTCCTATTCGAAAAGATGAGGCGCCACTAAGACCCATGATGTGAGGATGTGCATTTTGTAAGTGGGAAATAGACTTTGTAGGTCCTATTAATCCCCTAGCCAAGATTCCACATGCCGAATACATCATTGTTGCAACTCATTATCTAACCAAAAGGATAGAATTAAAAGCAACGAGGAAAAATGATGCAAAAATAACAATTACATATTTGAAAATGTTTTTACACGATATGATTTGCCTATAGAACTAGTAAGTGATCGTGGCACTCACTTCTTGAATGAGGTCATCGAATATCTATTACAAGATTTCATGGTCATTCACAATAATTCTACCCCTTATCACCCACAGGCCAACGGGCAAGTTGAGAGTACAAACAAGACCCTGTGTACACTTCTAACTATGTTCTTAAATGATAAGTGTTATGATTGGGACGAACATCTTCATCATGTTATTTGGCCATCTCAAGTCACCTATAAAAGAGTGCTCAATGCCACTCCCTTTCATATGGTATTTGGCTAGAATGTTGTGGTCTCGTTAGAACTTCTTATACCCACAACTCAAGGTGGCACAAGAGCATTGGTGGACTGGTCATGAGCTATCTTCATAGATCTTGGACCTAGAAAGATTAGATGAGACACGATCGAGAGCACTCACAGGCACACATGCAATGAAAAAGTGACAAAAAGCATACTTTGATGTTCATGTGAAAGACAAAGGCTTGAAATCTAGTGATGTGGTCTTCATATAGACCCTAAAGCAACATCTACATAAACTAGAGAAGCGTGGCTATTGGCCCATGATCATTAGTAGGATATCAATAGGTGGAGTGATCCACTTAGCCACCTTAGAGGAAAATGTATTACCAAAATATATTAGAACATGTAGAGTCAAATTATATCAAGAGCCTTTGACTGAATAAATGCTAAATCAACTTACTATAGATAAGGAACACAAAGAAGAAGAATTAAGGATAAGGAAAGAAGCACATGCAAAAGCCTTGGAGCACATTAGATGTATGAAGTTGACAAGGCAAGGCATAGTTCAGCCTAGGAATATGAATTATTAGTCTTATGATGAAGCCCTCAGGTATAACATGGCTTTGTGCTAGGCTAAGAGAAACCTCTCTCATAGCATTATGGATAGATGACCCTTTATCTCAATGGAATTAGGGCATATCATGAACACTAAGACAATCATGGCATTCATTGATTTAGGTGCAACAACTGTTGCTATAAGATATTCTTACTATCAGAACATGGGATTGTTAGTTCATCCTATTGAAGCTTACCTTATAGGGTTAGGAGGAGTGGAAGCCCTTCCATAGCAAGGTGGAGCTTCCCATCTCCATTCAACATGTCCCTATGACAAATTAAAGCACTAGTATGCCATGACAAATACCTCACTAATTCTTTCATCCCGAGTCAACACTGGATCTTTGACCATGTAGTCAACATAAATCTAAGAAGTAGACTTATTTAGATTTGGATAAATGAGCAGTGTGTCATGATAGAGCTAGACAAGGGTATAGTCATTGATCTAGCCATCCCATCGACTCTTAGTCTATCTAAGATTAATCATGAAGAAAAAGATGTTGTTATTGTCTGAAGCTATGTGATGCAGAAGGATTCAATTGTTGAAGCACAATTACGAGAGATGATGGAACTCCCTTCTTTTCCCAAGAAAATTGTGATCCCATAGTCTCAACCTAAGAAGGAATTCAAGCAGCCCAAGAAGATTAAGGAATCAAGAAGAAAGGCAGCATCTGGAAGCCAAATAGTTTAGGGCATGAAGCCGATCATGATACGAAAGGTTGATCATCTAGTTTGTCACATGCTAGTGCAACCCTTATCGATGAAAGAGCCTAGGAAAAAAAGGAAAATAATTACAGCACATCAAAGATCTCATCCACAAAAAGTACTCTCCATTTGGGTACCAAAGAAATTAATGAAGGCTAACCACAATCCTAGAAAAATTTGGGTGTGCAAGGTGTGCTTAAGAGCTCAACTTAAAACACATGAGCTTTTAGGACATAGTCCATCATAAGGAACCCCAACCCCTCGAAAACCTATGTTGAAAGTTGAAATGCTTCACCCACTTTTCTTCACCCAAGGTTGAAATGCTTCACCCAACCTCATAAAAAGATTTGTTTTTGTCTATACACCTTGTAACGCGTCACCTAGTCCCCACTTCCACCATGTTAAGCCACCCCGCCTCACAATCCACATAACCCATTTTTCCCTCAAGGACCTACACATCCACATTTTCATCCATTATTCAACCTCAACCACCTTCAACTACACCATCACTTTATGGGAGCTACTTTCCAACCACTTGCTCAATCTACTTATTGGTAGGCTAGCTCTTCCCAAGGTTTGCAACCATTTATAACATCTTCAATTTTCACCGACACTATCAGCATTACACCCCATATTCAAAGTAGATCCTTGAAGCACAACCACGTCCAATCCCATGGACATCGCACAACCCATAGCACCTCCCTCAGCCCCCACACTTTCACCGTATCACATTTCCCCTCCACCAACCTCACCTGCACCCAAATGCCAATGTGCACTGCATCCACAACTTCCATTCCCTTTCCTTATCCCCTTATATTTCAATATGTACATACATCCTCTATGCATATAGACACTACTTTGAATACAATGATTCAATATGCAAGCCAACTAAGACAAGAATATCAACACTTGGAAGAGTGCAATGTAGCAATATGTTGAATCTATCCAACCATAAGAAAGAGTGATCGAATTAAAGGCTAGCAACAAGGCTTTACATGATGAATACCACACTCTAAAGTAGAACCAGAGTGAAATTGGCTCCAAACTTCAACTTGTGGATCACGAAGCTATGAAGGAAATTGAAATTGGCTTGCACGTACAAATGGAGCACAATGCAAAACTCCAATGAAATATGGCCCTCTTATGATGTCACACGGTAGTTGCACTTGAGGAGAACAAGCACCCAATGCCAAGCAATCCTACCTAAGAATATTCGCACAATATTAGAAGAGCATGTCATGGACACAAAGGAAACCATCCTGAACCTTAGATCCTATGCAAATTTCTATACTTTATGATTGGTTTAGAATTTGGAGAAACTAATTTGCATTGCATCTAGAACATGCCAAAACCCTAAGATCAATTGTCTACTTGCTGGATTTTGATATTCGAAGGTCTTGCCTCAGATTGCTAACATCATGAACTTTTAAGCACCCTTGATCACCCATATATGGAGGGCTTGGCCACATACATCCTCAATCTTGCCAATCCCAGTCTTGGGAGCTCAAGGACTCATGATCGCCAAGTACTTTCAAAGTTCTAGTTCCAATTCTTGTCTTGTTCCTTGTTCTAGTCCTGATTAGTCTAGTACTTGTAACATCATAGTATAAGATCTTATCTAGTTATTTCTTATATCTAGTTCAACTTCCTCAAGGGAGTTCTTATAATCTAGATATCTTGCTTCTTGCTTACAATGACGGGTTGTGGGATCTCCTGTATCATCTCTAATCAAGTTATCCATACCTATCAATCATGGATTGTGGGAATTCTTTCCCTATGTGGAGGAGCTTGTAATCAAAAGTATAATTACAAAAAAAATCTTGTCTAGTCTAGTCAAAGGGCACAATCTAGTGCTCCCTTGACAGAACATGCTAACCTTTTGGAACCATAGGATCACTTAACTAAAGAGTTTAATAAATTATATCCCCAACAAGCATCCTCATCCTAGAAGACATCCTGATTAGTGCAAAATCATAAGAGATTGTAGTGTTGCAAAACCAAATAGAAGAAATACAAGAAAGCTTACTCCAATATGAGAGACCATCTTCATTGTAGGAAGTACCCGATGCTGAAGAGCTAGAAGAAAGGCTCGTTGAAGAAACTATTGAAGATACATATGAACCGTAATCAATGCCAGGAGGATTGGTCATTGAAGAAGGTCAAGAAATATATGAGGCCACTAGGTCACAATGGCTCAAATTGCTAGAAGAAATCATGCACACTCACGATGCTTAGGTGGCCATAAAATTTAGTCCATGGCCATTCTTAAAGAAATGGTGCTTCATTCAAAGTACTTCCAAAATCTACCTCATCAACATCTAATCACAACATCAGAGTTGCAACACATGCTCTATTTCAAGGTTTTAGCTGTTTTCCTGAAAAACTCCAACCTAGCAATGTTCCAAAGAGAGATCAATGGGGCAATATATTTCAACCCAACTGGCATCGCAATCACTACAACATATGCGGGGCATACTGATGCTGTCCATACTGATGGTCACCCCCCAATGTTGGTATGATGGTTGAAAATATCTCTAAAGATCTTGTTGGGCATATTGACGGTCATTTGACCGCCAATATGACTGTTTAAAACGGATCGTCGATATTCATTGCCATCCTCGATATAGGTGCCGGTATAAGTGTCAGTATATGCATTGGTATAAGTGTTGGTAATTTGTTGGAAATTATGGACGCTTATATCTTTTCTTATACCGACGCATATACTAATGCTGTCTTTTAAACATACAGGGACCTGAGAGAAAAAGTTTGATATTTTGCACATCATTTGAACTCAGTACTACTTCTGTCAAACTTGCATGCACAAACTAAATTGTGATGTGCATTATCTTATGCACACACACATAGATCTCTCTCTCTCTCTCTACACACACACACACTCTCTCTCTCTTTTGATTTTGCATCTTGGTAAGTGGTGCATGTACTCTTGCCCTTTCTCTTTCTCTATGCATTCTGTTTTATAATTTCTATTCTCCTTGGTTTCGTGGGCGTTTTTTGGCATCAATCCTTTGGAATTGGATGAGAGAGGACATTCATTAGGCTTTGATGATAGCGATCCAAAAGAGGGACATAGTTGTAAGTGATTGTTTGATTCTCTATTGATAGAGAGTGAGAAAGACAGAGAGATGAAAGAGAGAGAAAAAGAGAAAGAAAAAGAGAAAGAGAGAGATCTAGAAAGAGAGAAAGAGAGAGAGATCTAGAAAGAGAGACAGAGAGAAAGAGAGAGAGAGAGAGAGAGAGAGTGGGAGAGAGATATGAAAGAGAGAGGGAGAGAGAGAGAGATTAAAGAAAGAGAGAGATAAAGAGAGAGAATGAGAGAGAGATAGAGATACATATACACACACATGCATACATACACACATACATATACACACATGCATACACACACATACACGTATGCATACATATGCATACATACACACACATATACACATTTGCATACACATACATATGCATACATACATTCACACATATACATACACATATACATACATAAACATACACATACACATACATACACATATACATACACAAACATATGCATACATACATTCACACACATACATACACACACATACATACACAAACATACATACACATACAATATTACATACACACATGCATATATTACATACACACATGCATATTACATAATCACATATATATTACATACTCAAATACACATATTCATGCATATACATACATGCATACACATTCATATACATATACACACATTCACATATATACACACACAAACATATGCATACATACATATGTACATACACAAACATATGCATGCATACATTCACACATACACGTACACACACATACATAAGACATTCTCACATACACATATTCATGCATATGCATGCATGCATACACACATATACATACGCTCATGTACATATTACATACACACATGCATATACATACACACATATATACATACATACTCACATACCTATATATACACACACACACACACTCACATACATATACACACACACACTCACATATATACATACACACTCACACCTATACACACACACTCACATACATATTACATACACACATGCATATACATACAGTCACATATGCATACTCATTCATATGCATACACACATATGCATATACATACACACACATATCCATATGCATAAACATGCATATGCATACACACACATATGCATATACATACACACACATATGCATACACATGCATATGCATACACATGTATATGCATACACATGCATATGCATACACACACATATGCATACACATGCATACGCATACATGCATACGCATACATGCATACGCATACATGCATACGCATACATGCATACGCATACATGCATACGCATACATGCATACGCATACATGCATATGCATACACGCATATGCATACATGTATATGCATACATGCATATGCATACATGCATACACACATGCATATGCATACATACATACACAGATATGCATACAAACATATGCATACACACATATTAAATATATAAAAAATATTTCCACTCGATTTTTAGGATTTTTACATATACATAATCAAATATATAAAAAATAGGGATTTATAGTTTTTTAATTAAATTAAATATATATAAGAAAAATAAAAGATATAAAATTTGAATATATATCTAAATATATATAAAAAATAGGATTTTGGTATAGATAAATAAATATGAAAATAGTTAGTATTTTAATTAAATATATATAATTAAATATATAAAAATAGGATTTTAGGGTTTTTAATCAAATTAAATATATAAAAATAGGATTAGGGTTTTTAGGATGTTTACACATGCATACACACATATACGCACATAATATATATACACACACACACACACACACATATATATATATATATATATATATATATATATATATATATATATATATATATATATATATATATATATATATATATATATATATATATATATATATATATATATATATATATATATATATCACATGCATACACACATATACATGTTTTAGGTCTGGGTCGTTATGGTTAGGGTTTAGGGTTTTTACACATGCATAACATATATACACATATACACATATAATACATATACATATATACATGTATATACACATGCATACACACTTATACATGTTTTGGGTCTAGGTCTTTAGGATTAGGATTTTAGGGTTTTTATGCATGCATAACATATATACACATATACACATATAATATTTATACATATATACATGTATATACACATGCGTACACACATATACATGTTTTAGGTCTAGGTCTTTAGGATTAGGGTTTTAGGGTTTTTACACATGCATAACATATATACACATAAACACATATAATACATATACATAAATACATGTATATACACATGCATACACACATATACATGTTTTAGGTGTAGATCTTTATGATTAGGGTTTTAGGGTTTTTACACATGCATAACATATATACATATATACACATATAATAAATACACATACATACATGTATATACACATGCATACATACATATACATGTTTTAGGTCTAGTTCTTTGGGATTAGGCTTTTAGGTTTTTTACACATGCATAACATGTAAACACATATACACATATAATACATATACATATATACATGTATATACACATGCATACACACATATACATGTTTTAGGTCTAGGCCTTTAGGATTAGGCTTTTAGGTTTTTCACATATATATAATAAAAATAAATATTTATAATTAAATATATAAAAAATAGGTCTTTATGGTTTTTAGGTTTTTTCTATGTATATAATCAAATATATAAAAACTAGGGTTTTAGGATCTTCTAATTCAATTAAATTTATATAAGAAAAAAATTAGAATATATAGACAAATAAATATAAAAAGAGCGAGTGTTTTAAATTATATATATATATATATATATATATATATATATATATATATATATATATATATATATATATATATATATATATATATATATATAATATAATATATATATAGAATATATATAAAAAATAAGATTAGGGTTTTTAGGCTATTTACAGATGCATACATACATACAATAAAAATAAAATATATATAATTAAATATACGAAAAATAGGTCTTTAGGGTTTTATGTCTTTTACATATATATAATCAAATAGATATAAAATAGGGTTGAAGGGTTTTTTAATTAAATTAAATATATATGAGAAAACGAATTATGAGAAAAAAAAAGATCTAGTGTTTCAAATACATATAATATATATATATATATATATATATATATATATATATATATATATATATATATATATATATATATATATATATATATATATATATATATATATATATATATATTATTTACACATTCATAGATTCATATACATATTTTAGTTTTAGTTCTTTAGGATTAGGGTTTTTTAGGTTTAATAAGAAAAATTAAATGTTCTAAAATGTCCATATTGTATTAGATGGCATCTTTGGATCCCAAGGAGAGAATGGAATATCCTTGTACTCAGTGCAAGTATCAAATTTATAAAAAACGATGGATTTGTATTGCACATGTTAGAGAATATGGATCCTTTGATAAAAGCGGACTACAAAACCTATGCTACCATTCACATGGTCCCTCGCCCAGACGACATTGCATCGGTAACCTCTCATGCATAAGAGAACAAAGAGAGAGGTAGAAGTACAAGGTACTAGTATCATTACACAGAATGAACACATGGAAGAAATGCTCGAAGCATTTTATGAGATGGACGAAGATCATGATGGTGGAGAAGATGTCATGGGTTACATGGACACAACAAAATTTCCATGACCAGAAGCCGATGAAGAATACGAGAACATGCAAAGACTAACTCGTTTACCACTCTATAGTGGGGCAAATATATATGTACTATGCGCATCACTCACAATGCTCAATGTGCAATCCATTTATGGATGGTCAGATAGTAGTGTCTTTGAATTGTTCAAGTAAGTAGATTTGAAATAAACTTTCATAGGTATCAAAATAACTTTATTTACTAATACCGTTCTAATTTCTTATTGCATGTTTCTTAAAGATCAATTTTTGCCAGATGGCAGTGACATGCCTGCAACATGGGGAGATGCAAAAAAGCTTTTACAATCCATTGGAGTGGACTACACTAAGATTCATGCTTATCCGAATGATTGCATCCTCTTTCGGAATGAGTATGAGCATCTCCACATATGTCCAAAGTGTGGAGCAAATAGGTTTAGAGAAGACCTTGTGGGTGAAGCAATCCCCACTAAGGTTTTTGGCCACTTTCCTATCATTCCAAGAATTAAGAGCATGTTTAGATGCAAAGCCATAGCTGAGTTAATGTCATGGCATGTAAAGAGCAGGTCTAGAGATGGTGTAATGCGAGTGCCGATTGACTTCGATGCGTGGAAAAACATAGATAGTAAGTGGCCAGAGTTTGCTAGTGAGCCTCAGAACTATAGTCTAGGCCTCCATCCATTTGGTTTACGTAGAACTTCATGGAGCACATGGCTTGTATTTTTGGTCAGTTATAACATCCCACGATGGTTGGCCACAAAGAAGGGCCATTTATTATTAGCTCTTATTATTTGAGGTAACTATAAGGTAAAAAACATGGATGTCTACCTTGCACCACTTGTGAAGGAGCTATGCACTTTATGGGATGGGATTATTGTGTGCAACATGACTCAATCTATAAGAAGATGAGACTTGCGAGTGCAAGGCATACTTATGTGGATGATGCATGAATGGCCTGGTTATGATGAATGTTCAGGTTTATCAATTTCAGGTTACCATGATCGTCCCCTATGCGGACCATAACTCAAAGCATGCTATTCCAAAGCACTTCCAAAAACTATCTATGAAGGACATCATAGATATTTTCCTGATGGATATGTTTTACGTGAAGGGCAAATTGTCTGATAAGTGCAATGCCAAATGAAAGCTAGCAATTGGAAATAGCTGTGAGATTTAGAAACACCAGCCGTTGGCATGAAACGGTTGTCGATCTTTCACGAACTCCCTTGTTGGAGTGAGTTATTGATCAATCATTTGGTAGACCCAATGCATAGTTTCATGAATGTGGGAGAGATTCTCTGGAAGACGTTGATTAGAAAGAAAGAAAGCAAAGCACAAAGGGAGGACTCAAGCTAAAGGGATGCAAAGAAAAATGGATGTAGCTTTCAGAGAGAAGGAAAGAAAGTTTTGCATCGTTAACTCTGAGCCTATGTAGAAGTGGTTAGAAAGGTATGAGCTAGCCAAGGAGACAAATGCAAAGGAAAGAGCTCAGTTTTGAAAGACTCCTTCCAATGAATCTTTGCCCCTTTCGGAAAGTCTTTGACCTCTTCCACCCTTTTCAATGAGCAAATGGATACATATAGCGGTTTTACAAGCAAAGGCAGTGGGTGAGGATATCTTTGAAGAAAAGAAGAACTCCCAAAGGGATGTGATTGGGAGTATTCTGAATACGGTGCACTATGTTCTCATGTACGCCAATTTTGGATCAGACAAATCAATGAAAATAGGTCTACTTTTGATAGTGGGGTGATGGTGAACTTTTTTCTAAAAATTAAAGCTAGTGCAAGAAACGAGCATGCTTAAGAACGCCAAGTAGATTATTATGGAGTGATTCAAGATATCTTGAAGCTATCCTTCAAGAATTTTTATTACTTTGTTTTTTATGTGAAATGTTTCAAAGTACTCAGCTTTGTAAGAAACACAACATTGAGGCAGAATAAGAGTGGTTTGCTTCAATGCAACTCCACAAACTTATGGACAAATAAGAGATACATTTTTACTTCGTGAACACTATGATCAAGTTATTTTTATGATAGATTCGAAAGAACTAGAGTGGCTATTTGTTTTACAAGTCTCCCCACATAGCACATAAATTTGTTACAACATAGATGTAGAACAAAGTCCATCTACAATGGACTTTGAGATTCATTCGGTAGTTGAGGAGGAAGAGATCATTGTCCGAGATGAAGATGTCTTTGAAGAGGATGAGATACACAATGAAGGAACACATGATGATCAAGAAGAAGCTAGCATACCAAGAGATCTAGAAGTCACCAATGTAGAGATAGATATCCTCTCTGCATCAGATCTCCAAAAGGATGCTAGAATAGTGGATTTTTTAATCAAACACGTACGTACTAATTTGTATTCATTTTTTTTATTATGTTCTTTTGTATACTACTATTTCTCTATATTACTTGTATTGTCATATGCTAATTATTTGAGTTCTTTTGTTACAGAGCATGATGGAAGACACTTCTATAGTCACTCCACATTCAATGATAGAGGAGCAGCTTTTGGAGTTTATATCTCAGGTGCCTCCCCCGCATATGGCCGCTACATCACAGTACTAGATCGCTCAGGGTAGCACTCCCCTAGGCCTCACTCCAGTCGGTGTCACTCCCACTGACGTCACTCCTGCCAGTGTCACTCCTGCAGGCAAGGCTACTCGTGCTGAAGGTATATGTCCTGGCTTTATGACTCCACCACAACCACCTTCTCAGCCATTCCCTAGTGGCTCTAGTAGTAGATGTGTGCGTTTGACACCTTAGTGCGATACAAGTGTTGGCTCATCCTATAGGTCTAGGTCACGCTCTAGAGGAAGAGGTTCTAGGAGTGGATCTAGAGATGGCTCTAGAGGAGGTGGATGTTATGCAGACATTGCTATCCACGTTGTGTCATCCACTTCTACTTCTAGAGTGAGTACGTCAGATGTAAGTACGCCACATGATATGCCACGTGGTACACCATGTGATACATCATGTACACATTGGGGTGCTCATGACCATGATGACTCCAAGGTGTATAGTATCCGTGATGGAGTTTTGGTGATGGATGCGATTAGAACGGCCATGCATCAATGTATACGAAAGCTTTGCTCCATATATTTGAACACTCTATCATCTTGAAATAGAGGAACAAGATAAAAATCATAAAAATTATATCACATAGAGAATTTATAAGGAGTTTTGGCTAGGACATGAGCATCCTTTTATTAGCTTAGAGTGGATTCAGCACAAGACACATAAGGTTATGTCCCATTGATGATGTGAGGTTCGTGATGCTTTTAGAGCATGCTTACCAAAGCTTATATGGTTAGATGTTGAGGAGTGGGATATGATTTGCGATGAGCGGTAGCAGACTCTTGACCGATATCACTAGCAGCAAGATGCAACAACCACATGTCTAGATATAGTCAGACCATCATCACATTTGGGTAGTGGTGGATATGACACTATGCATCATGAGTTTGTAAGTATCATTTGGTGTATTGAATTTGTTTGTGTTAAGCATATCATGTATGTTCATCTAATGTTTTGCATATTTGTTGCAGGAGTTGGCAGCGGATCATCCTCCAACAAAAATCGAGGAGGCTTATGGATATCATCATGGATTGGTTGCACTATTGGAGCACTTGGAGGGACATGGTGAGGTCGTTTCATGGGAGCATCTACGATGAGCTGATGAGCTTATAAACTTGGTTTGGTGTTTTAAGTTGTTGTTTGTAAATATCATGTCAATTTGTCTCATTTCATGAGTGTTCTTTATTGTATACTGCTGATATAGATGTTTTGATCCTTTTGGGCATATGTATGGTAGTGATGTGCCATAATTTTGTATTTGGCTAATATATGGCAGTGGTAAACCAGAATTTTGTATTTGGTTACTATATGGCAGTGCTTTGCCACATTTTGTATTTGGATCATATATGGAAGTGGTTTGCCACACTCTCGTACATGTTTCATTTATGGAATATATAACTTTTTTGTACATGGTTCATGGTTCATTTTGCTCATCTCTTTTGTGTCCAATAGTATTTTGCTTTATGAAATCATGTTTTGGTTGCCATTAGAGTACAAGTCACATGTACACGATTTCTTTTGGGTAGAGTGTATTTTCTTTTGCTACACAACATCATGGTAATGTTGCTACAGCAAGAGACAAGCCACTCTGCCCAAAGAAAACTTTGTAGATATGGTTGTCGATATGCACATTGGTACTCCTAAGCAGTCATGGGTATGTGTGATGATACTCCCAATACGGTCATCAGTATAGGTGCCAGTATAGGTACCGATATAGGCACTAGTATAGGTGTTGGTATAGGCATCGGTATAAGCATCAGTATTATTGATGCTTATACCGATGCCTATACCGGTGCCTATATCAGCGATTTATCACAGATGCCTATCATGACCCTTACATCGACGTACATCACCTACAATCCATGCTATGGCTCGGTACCAAGGAGAAGGACATGGCCAGCTTTTGCAATCAAAGTAAGAAACATTCCAAGATACTCTAATCGGTTAAACTATTCCTACTTTGATCCATCTCGAGGACTACCTAGAGTGACCTACATGGTATCCACAATCTACCATTGGATTCCAACACTCAATAACATACCATATGTAGCAGCAAAGATGTGCATGAAGATATTCAAATTGATGACAATGGTCTTGAATGCATTCAAGAAATTCAAAGCTCCATATATCTCAGCATCGGATTCCAACAAAGGGAATTTTGACTTGGTCTATGATATGAGCACTAGAACCTTTGTTTAGACCATATATGCTTGGTATGTGTGCATAAAGTATTTATTGACATGTTACAAATAGACCTTCACGGGTCTCCTCATGTTGGTTCTCACCCTTGAGCTAGAGTGATAAGGAGCGATCTACTCTAATACCAATTGTTGGATTTTGAGGTCTGTAGAAGCATATATAACCCTAACAGGCTACTTATCTCTATACATTCACTTACTAATTCTTTCAGTGTTGTGTTGTGCTCCAAGCGTCTTCTTCTTCCTTGTATATATGCTTCTGTAGACCTCAAACTCCAACAATTTGTATGAGATCACACTATATGCTTATATACAAGTCAAGGAAAAAAACCCTCCTAAAGAAGGAAAAGAGTGCCCTAGCAGTCCTAAGTGTGTTCACACACATCACTAAGGAAATATATCAACATAAGAATCAAATGTTGAGTCAAACAATCACAAACATTTTCAACTCAACATCATACACAGAAATATACATATACATACTATTATGAAGTGAGAATCAATCTTGAGTCAAATAATCACAATAGTTTTAAAATCACAATCTTAAATACACGCATATATATACACGCATTCCTACACTTACAAATTCACTCGCATATACCTAGTGCTAAAACAACCCAAAATTATTGTGAAGAAAGAGTCAATTTATGAATTAGACAATCAAAATAGTATCTAAATTATAGAGAACCTCAAAAATTATGATTCTTATTTTTAGAATTTAAATATAAATTTTAAATAATATTATATTTGAATTTGAACTATTAATTCTAAATTTTAAAATTATAAATAATATAAATTTTAAATCTGAACTATTAATTCTAATAAGCATAGAAATTTTCAAATATTTTTATTACATTTACTTCCTTAACAGATTTCTATATATTTAACTCTAAATTATATATTTTTTTTACATTTAGAATCCTAAAATAATTTTTTTTTCAAAAGAGTTTATATCTTGCTTTGTGTATAACACTCTTTATTTGCAAAAAACAAGGCAATTCTAGTGATAGTACAGTGCAGAGCACTAATTCTGGTGATAATACAATACGAGGAACTATTTTCTTGAATATACTTTTGATTGGAAGCTTTTCGATCATGAACCTTTTCAAGCAAAAAATTTTGGATTGAAAAAAATTTCTATCGAAAGCTTTTTGATTCAAAAGATTTTCCATAAAAAAAACTATGATTTTTTGGTGATAAACAATTTGGACTTTACTGAATAAAGTAAGATGACACTAAAAAATTTGATCGAATAATAAAGTTCTATCGTAAGTTCCTATAATTATTCAAATTATCATATTATCGAATAATGAATAATACAACCTAAACTGACACACATGCACAGAAAGAATGTATACAAACACATTCACGTGCATATAAGACACATAAATATGTACACTTTTACACACAACATGCACATATACATGCAGTTACATGCGCATACACATATTGACGTTTACAAGCACTCATGGTTCAAGTGTAGTTATATTCACAAGTGAAACACTCATACACGCACACACATGTATACTTACACACATCATTGATAGTACATATCAACACCTATACATCATATATGCAACAAACACAAATACAGCATGCACACGTACAACTCACATATACATATACATTTCTTGTACACACATATATACACATGGATGCATTCACGTAATTGTGCACAAAACACACGCCAATTGCATCATCTTTCAACACACACATATATAGATCATACTTACACATGCACATGTTCATAACACTTACACATGCACATGTCTATGATACTTACACATGCACATGTCCATGAAGAATGCATCACAAATATCATATGCACATATATAAACACACGCAAACACATTTCTCACTTTCACAAGTCGAATGCAACCACAATATGTTCACTTATATATAATGTAGCCAAATGCAAATGAATCCAAGGAATGCAACGAATGCAAGGAATACATTCATAAAATACAATAAGACATCAATTCTTTATGAAGTGGAAAAATGGAAAGTTGATCCAATCATGAATGAATCCTAAGTCACTTAGTTCATGAATACAAATATTCACAAGCATAAACAGATATTCTTAGAATAGGAGTTTAAGAAAGACAACGCCAAAATCATATATGTTCATATATCCATATGAATTAACTTCCCCTCTCGACCATCACTTGATCCTTTTCACGATTCTTTGATATTTTGTTCAATCTGCTGCTATTTTGATTCAAATTCACGTTCAATTGTGTTCTCGATTAGTGCGTCCATCTCAATTCCAGGTTAGGCCTCAAATCATGAGGATAACATGCACATAGATTTTACTCTCTAGTATATATAAAGATCAAAATTTCTCTTGAGAGTATGGAAGTCAACGAATTATGCTATATGCAATTGTTTTTTATGTCCTACACTAACCTACTTTATACGTCTCATGAAACTCCAAGCCAAGCACTGTTTGTCCTTTACAGGAAGATTTTGTAACTTCCCAAGTTTCTTTCAGTTGTGTATAAGTCTCCATACAGCCAAATGAATAGAGAGTCAAACTACTGCAGATGTATTCTGCTAAGAAGCTGAATATGGACCACAACCAGTTGGGTCTCCTCTATCCTTTTGCTGTAAATTTGTTGTTGAATACTTCTCTTATTGCTAGAAAGAAGACAAGGACTTGCAAGAAAAATATAAAGATGGATCCATGAGATTGGGCAACATGTGCCCCTACTTGACCTAAGATCATGTCAACGACCTTGAACTTTCTACTGTTAGAGCACTTTTAGGTCCTCATGTTTCATTGCTCAAATGAAAAAATTGGACAAACTTTATTATTTTATGAAAGAACTTTTGTGCTCCATAATCAAGAAAAAAAATACCATGACTGTATCCAAGATATGCAAAAGGATGAGCCAGATCCTTAGCTTTTCTTCCTTTGAGGAAATTTGATCTTTATTACCTACTCTGCATCTTGTGTCCCCCCATTTTGAAGGCGTCAAACTCAGAGTTTATTCCGGTAAAGACAGAATGTGGAAATGGTGAAGCTCGCTGCAACGCAGGCAAAGCCCACAAATATCATAGCCACACCTCCGCCAATCTGACGACAGAAATTGCCCGCAAGGTCGCAATACGAGGTGTTCCAAGACACCTCGTAGTTATCAAGCTCATTCACGAGAGCCGCTCCAGCGCTTCCTCCAGTCAACAGTAACACGATGATTACCTGTAACACATCTCTCTCTCTCTCTCTCTCTCTCTCTCTCTCTCTCTCTCTCTCTCTCTCTCTCACACACACACACACACACACAGGTACTGAGAATCAGAAGCAGTGCCTGATCGCCAATGTAAGATACGTAAGATGAAATGTTTTTGGGAAGCATGAGTCGGCCAGCAACAAGTCGCGTTGTCATGGAAACGGCTTCAAATATGGAGTAGGCAACTCCTATGGTCGCCACCGTCATCGCATACCTGCGGGCATATACAAATATCTCTCTCTCTCTCTCTCTCTCTCTCTCTCTCTCTCTCTCTCTCTCTCTCTCTCTCTCCCCAGCGTAGACTGCGTAGTCGTTGAAGGGACGCCATTGGTACCGGACGCTAAGAATGTGAAGGCTTACTTTGTACTTGCGAAAGAACTGAAGGAGAGCGTCACTGCACCGTAGGCCTTGGAGAAGGAGCAATAAGGGCGAGGCCGATTGTAAGTATGATAACCGCACAAACGCGGAGGACTAAGGCAGCAATAACCATCGCGAGCGTCATCTGACTGGTAACCGATTGAGGCTGGTTTGTCTTCTGGATGTCGCGATGAGCCGGAGCTCCTTGTGACGAGCGCTTCTCTTCAGGTACAAGGCCATCGCTGGCAGACTGAACATTGTGGTTGGACGCTTGAGGCCTTTGCACCGGAGGCTTCAGATTGATCGGCTGAGATGTTTGAGGGCGGTGAGGTCCCTGTCCAAAGCTGGAAGTGTCGAACTGCGGATCTCGGGCAGGCTCGCTTAGATTCATGGTGTCCAACGCGGTCCCTTCTGCAGGACGCCCTTCATAGCGGATCTGCTCGTGAAAATATCCCCCCATTCTCTGTTTCTCGCACACAGACGCGCACAGAAACTAAGCTCTCTCTCTCTCTCTCTCTCTCTCTCTCTCTCACACACACACAGACACACACACACATACACAGATGATTCTCAGCAATAAGGGTCGTTTAGGATCGGACTGATGCCATACGGGAATTGTTGGAAATGTCAACGTATAGAATTGTGCAATACACTCTATGCAATGCTCACACTATGGAAACGTTATGGAGACGTTATGCACACACACCATCGACATGTTGAAATAATTAAATGGAAGAAAGATGTTTTTCTTATTAGCTGGCATAGTGAGCTTCTTTTGCTAATGGCATAGTGAGCTTGCATGAATTTCTTCGTAAAGTGACAAAGTGAGTTCACTTCGGAAAATGTTGGGTCTTTCAAGTTGTTATCTTCATCAACCTTCATACTACTATATATATATATATATATATATGTATATATATATATATATATATATATACATATATATATATATATATATATATATATATATATATATATATATATATATATGAGTAGAAGGACTTTAACATAGCACAAATAGCATATGCCCTGGACATTGCTAGTTAGCAGTATTAATTCGCATAACTTGCATCGTTCTTGAACGTCTTTTCAGCACATTCTCTCTCTCCCTCTCTCTCTCTCTCAGGTTGTTATCTTCATCAACCTTTCATACTACAATCCCAACATTTCATCCCACCACATACCCTCTTTCTCTCTCAGGTTGTTATCTCCGTCAACCACTCATATGTCAATCACAACATTTTATTCCACTTCTCTCTCTCTCTCGTGTGTGTGTCTCTCTCTCTCTCTCTCTATGTTTTGATCCTAAACAACACAAGCCCTCACATTTGTGATGTGTTCTGAGTTCTTCGTCCTCTTGGATTCAGGCTTGTGATAAAGAAATGAATAGATAGATCAGGTAGAAGGAAGAAAACAAGTGAGGAAAACTACACTTCCAACGTGAAAGGACCGAACTCAAGGGGGCCTCATAGGTGCCATTCTACATAGGTTTCCAAAACCATCTAGTTCTCAATGCCTTTTAGCTTTCTTGGATGGCTCCTTGCACCATATGGGAGTATGAAAGACAAATAAAGAGGAAAATAAGAGAGGCACAAGGACTTTTGCATAGGGAGATCGAACTGGATGGTGATCTAGATGTCGTAGGGAAGAAAAGGGTAGCTTCAAAAATTTTAAACCTCTTTAAGAAGAAGACCCAAGTTCATCCTCAAGAGATGAATCAAGAAATAGAATTTTGCTCAGCATCTTGCACTGCACATGATGAACCATCTCATCTTGAGGAGACGGTGACTAAAAGTTCAATTGTTTTGAACATTAGTGACATTTTGGCTCATGTGAAGCAACCAAGTTTTAGCCAAGAGCTATTTTCTAGAGACTCTACATTGTCAAAGATACTTAAGTCCACTGAGAACATGCCCATTAGTAAAATTATAGAGTCTGGAAGGTTGTTTGTCACACATTTACAAAGAAAAACCACATCTTCACACTCATGTAGATACTAAATTATTCTCATTAGCTGCGTGTCACAAGGAGCAACACCAAAGTCCACTCACTGGAAAAATAAAGGAGTTACTCTATAGCTTCTAGAAAGATGAGAGGTGTGTATTCCCCCAACACAAAAGATGTCTATAGAAAGAGAATTGGGAGAAAATGCTTTGTGCGCACCCAATGCATCGCTAGGAAGAACCTCAAGTAATCTATTACATCTTGTTTGACCCCATTGTTAGTGCTTGGCCGACACAAGAGAAATGAAAGATATTGCTTTATGATGTTTAATTATACGGCATGGCCCAAGATTTTATGATACAATAGAAAAAGTCCAAATTAGAGAGAGTAAATTCTATTGTTGTGGACACGATGACAACATGAAACATTGTTTTCTTATTTAATTAGATGGAAGTTTTCCTAGGAGAATGCTACATTTGAATGTCCCATTTTGGATCTTACTTAAGCCTATAGAATACATAGAAAAACACAATACACAAGGAGCGCAAACAAAAACTTCTTAGATGTTACAAATGCAGTCGAACATACAGTCTCTGATTGACTAGGCCACTATATGTTTTATTAAAGAACATATACAAAAGTGTTCAATGGCCATTTGGCCTTTCACATGGACACTAACACTAACACTATGTAGCATAGATAGTACATTGAGTAGCCGGTTAAGTATGTTAATTCGCATATTCTATATACTGATTTGCATAGATTGTACATTAATTATTACAAATCAATATACAAACCAACATAGTCAATGTGGTAGTTAGTAAAGCCATTAATTATCATGTCGTTTTGCTAATTAAGAGATGTTAAAACATCAAGCTTACACTATGCTTGAGATCGATTTGGTCTACAACAAAACGCTATCATTTGGACTACATCAAAACTATCCAATGAAGAGTTCTTTTATTTATGCTTATTTATTGTATTCTTTTGAAGAATTTTTATGGATCATTTACCAATGTAAAAGCCTAAAGCTTTACACATGTAAAAGGAGAAAACGAGAGCTCAAATTCCACAAATTTGAGGTTACGATTGATATTGACAATCAATGAATCAATCAATAGTTGGGGGATTCTTTTGCAGAAAGGGACTTGAGTATTTGTAGGAGAAAGAAGAAGAAGAAGAAGAAGTGAAACACTGACACCGGCAGCTTTTGTATATTGATTAAAAATATAAAATACAATGATGATGTCTAGAACAAGACCAATCATTCTCTGTGTCGAATGCTTAATCTCAAAGAGTGCACACACACACACAAAATTATAAGATACCCAAAGTTCCTTATGCCGTCAACCTTCTCTGCACTAGAACTCTTGCAAAACTTGAGTTTAGCAGTGTCAAGTAACTAATGCAAAACTTGAGTTTAGGAGTGTCAAGAAACATGAAATTGACCCCAAATCTGAAACAAAATGGCCACCCAAGGTGCAATCTAGAGCCAAAACCATTTTGCCAATTAAAAGAAATGTAACCACACCATAGGATAAAACTTATCCTATGGTGGGTGTGTGAAGAGATGGATAGGTATGTGCTTGAAGATGAAGAGGTATTGCAAAATCCTTGATCTACACCAGCCAAATGAACTCCAGGAGTATATGGTGGGCCCTTTTAGCTTGCCAATGGATGTATTAGACACCCTATGTACCTTGGAAGATCACTCTCAAAAAGATAGATCAAAACAGATAAGTTGGAGTTAGCTCAGAGGTGAAAACTTGCTATTCTTGGTTCATACACATGTCCAGTGTTTTACATAATTCTCTGAGCACAGCAACAATTAGCTCAATTCCTCTTGGGAAAGTCTAGGCAACTTACAGAGCTAGCTTTCAAGAGTAATCTCAGCAAAAATAATGAACCACACACTGAGAATGAGTTTTAACAAGTGATGACATCATCCCGATTTTCACGGGCTGCTATAGAAATAGACCAGTGAGCAGAAAAATCCACATAACTCAAACTGTAGAAATCCAATGATTATGAACATTTTTATGGTTATACTAGACAGTAATCTGAATCCAACAAGCTTTAAAGCACTAAATTTGGATAAGTAACCACTGAGAAATGGCTCTGACAAGATGAGTGAAAAAGTCGGGTACCTGACACAGAAGTGAAGATGAACAGACCCTGTTGACTTCAAATGAACATAACTGAAGATTGCAACATCCAAATGACATGAAAATTTGTGAGCATATAGTAGACTTATAGAGCAATCACTGAAAATGATGCACCAAGCTCAGAGAAAACATCTCTGCAAGCTGATTGAGAAAACTGAGAGTAATGGCAGTGAGTAGTACACTTCACAAGAACATGGAAAGATGAACTCAAATAATCATGAAAATGAAAGTATATTGCTTGTACAATACAATGACTTATTGATACATATGTGTGCCTTGTAATCACACCTTGATATGGCATAAAGCTCAGCTCTTGGAGGTCTTCACATAGGTCTCTCTAACCACGACTAAAATTGCCATCTATTTATAGTTGAGTTTGGGAGGCTAACTTCCCTCAATCACTCTCCAATCAATCAATGATTGATTTGATTCTCTACCTACCACAAATCACGAATTCGTGGCTCCTCTTTCCATTCTTGATCAAGTGGACTCAACCACTTAAGATTCTCTTACTTTTACATTAAGTAAACTCTTCAAAAAATTACAAGAGGTAGTTCACAAGTGAACTTTACATAGTCTTCTTTTTAAAGCTTCTTCTAAGACTTTGTGGAACTCAAGCCAATACTTAGGCTTGTCATAGACTTGCTCCAACAGCTCCCCCTGAAGCCAAGTATGCTTGAGGTCTTCAATCTTCCAAGATTACCTGCAAACCAATCATAGCCTTGAATTTGCAAAGCTTTGTACCATCCAATGCTTTGGTTAGAATATATGCACATTGTTGATGAGTGGACACATATGATATTTGAATCTCTTTGCTTAAAACCTTTTCTCGTACATAGTGATAATGAACTTCAATATGTTTAGTCCTTGCATGAAAAATAGGATTAGCAATCAAATGAATAGAACTCATATTGTCACCAAAAATAGTTGGAGTTCCAAACTCCAATCCAAGATCTTTGAATAATGTCTTCATCCACATAGCTTCTTGTGTAGCTATGGCAAGACCTCTATATTCAGCTTCAGTAGAAGAGAGAGCAACTGTGGGTTGCTTCTTGGATGACCATGAAATAAGCTTTGAACCTGCAAAGGTAAGATAACCTGAAGTACTCCTTCTATCTTCCTTGGAGCTAGCCCAATCTGCATCAGAAAATAGCTTCAAACCTAAATCAGATACATAAGGATAATAAAGTCCTTCATTTATGGTTCCTTTGAGATACTTGAGAATCCTTTTGGCAGCATCCATATGTGGTTTCCTTGGTGTGTGCATAAATTGACTTAGCACACTCACACTGTAACATATATCTACTCTTGTCAATGTGGCATAGTTGAGACTACCCACTAGACTTTGATATGATGTGATGTCCTCTATGAGTTCACCTTCATGTGAGCTCAATTTGTGATTGACCTCCATTGGAGTACCTGCAATCTTACAATCTTGCATCTTGAATTTTGCCAACATGTCCTTAATGTACTTTCTTTGAGTGAGAAACAAACCATGATCTTTGTAGACAACTTCCAAACCTAGGAAGTAGGTAAGTGAACCCAAATCACTTATCTTGAACTCTTCTCTCATCTGATCTTTGATCTTCTTCATACCATCTGCATCATTTCCTGTCAATATAATATCATCTACATATACACATAGGTAGATGATCTCAGAATTACTCTTTTTAATAAAGAGTGAAGGATCTGCCTTGCTTGGTTGAAAGCCTTTGTCCTGCAAGAATGAAACAAGCCTGAAATTCCAAGCTCTTGGAGCTTGCTTGTGACCATACAATGCTTTTTTAAGTTTACACACATAATCAGGATAAACTTGATTCTCAAAACCATGTGGTTGTGCCATATATACCTCTTCTATTATCCAACCATTCAAGAATGCATTCTTTACATCTAGTTGAAGTATCTTCCAATTCTTGGAAGAGGCAATACTAAGCAAAACCCTAATAGTAGGCATCTTTGCCACAGGAGAGAAAGTCTCCTCATAATCAATTCCCTGAGTTTGTGCAAAGCCTTTTGCTACAAGCCTTGCCTTATACCTGTTAATTGAACCATTAGAATTCTTCTTCAGTTTATAGACCCATCTTGAGCCTATTACCTTCATGGATGAAGTCTTGGGCACCAAATCCCAAGTGTTGTTTTCCTCAAGTGCTTCGATCTCTTCCTTCATTGCATGCTTCCATTCTATTTTTGCTTTGGCCTCTTCAAATGATGATGGCTCCTCTTGGTTTATGTCCTGTGCTATGTAGATAGAATGTTTAGTTACTAATGAGGTATCAAACCCATACCTTTCTGGTTTTTTCTTTTCCCTCATAGATCTTCTTAGGCCATGATGTGATGATTCTGCCTCATGTCTAAGTTCCTGCAATTTTGCTTTACCTTTAGACTTCCATGCTTTGATCTTTTCCATATGAGATTCTTCATCATCCTCCGAGGTGTCTTGTTCTTCAATCTTTGGTTGTTCTCTACCAAGCTTTGGAAAATCTTCTTCAAGATTATATGGTAAATTGACCTTCCTGCATGAATCTTCATACCATGAATTGTTCTCATCAAAAACTACATCTCTGCTTACCAAGAATCCTTTGTTGGTAGGGTTGTATAACCTGTAGCCCTTTTGATTGTTGTCATATCCAATAAATACACACCTTTCTACCTTTGGATCCATCTTGCCTCTAACCTGTGAAGGAACATGAGCAAAAGCAATACATCCAAAAATTTTACAATGATCTAAGCTTGGTCTTCTTCCATTCCAAGCCTCATATGGAGTCATCCCATCAAGGGGTTTTGAAGGCAACCTGTTAATCAAGTAAGTGGCTGTAGATACAACCTCAGCCCATAAGTAATTAGGTAAATGCTTTTCATTTAACATAGACCTTGCAGCTTCAACAATTGTCCTATTCCTCCTTTCTACCACTCCATTTTGCTCAGGAGTGTACCTTGTAGTTACCTCTCTTTTGATTCCTCTTTCTTGAAGAAAAGAATCAAAATCATGGGAGAAGTATTCTCCCCCTCCATCTGACCTTAGCCTTTTTAGTGATTTACCTGTTTGATTCTCCACAAGAGCCAAATATCTTTTGAAACATGAAAAAACTTCATCTTTGTGTTTCATAAAGAATAGGATAGTCCATCTGCTGCAATCATCAATAAAGGAAACATAATACCTTGATCCAGATATTGAAGCTTCCTTGCTAGGTCCCCATACATGTGTATGAACCAACTCCAAGAGATCTCCATGCATATAACCTTTCTTCATGAATGGTAACCTGTGAGACTTTCCAAATTGACATGCACTACACTTATAAATCATATGTTGTTTTGACAAATTAGGAAGTTCAAGTACACTTTGGTCCCTGCAGATTTGCTTTAATGACCTTTCACCAATATGTGCTAACCTTTTGTGCGATACTTCCAATTCTGTGAGTGTCTGACTACCATAATTAAAGAGAGCAATGTTTCTAGTGTCCTGTAATTCAAATGTGAACAATCTACCTGTCTTTTCACCTTTTGCAATTCTTCTGAATCCTTGACTTGGATCTTCAACAAATGCTCCTGCCTTTGTGAACCTGACTTGCAACCCTTTCTCTACTATCTACCCAACACTTATCAAATTCTTTGTAATGGTAGGGACATAGAGTACCTTACTGAGTAGGTTGATGTTTCCATCAGGTGCTTTGACATTGCCTATTTTCTCCACAGGATGTTTTGTATCATCTCCTATTTGTACCTCATGCTTATTCCTTGGATCTTCTAAATCTGATAGGAGTGCCACATTTCCTACCACATGATTTGAACAACCTAAATCTATGTAGAAAACATGCTCATCAGATTTACCTTGTGGCATAGCCATGTTCATGATCAATAATGAATCCTCTTTGTTTGAGTCTTCTGTGTAGTTATTGTAGTCTCTCCTTCCTTTGTAGCCTCCTTGATAGTTTGAATGATTGTAGTTGTTGTAGTTGCCATGGTAGTTGTTGAACCTTCCTCTTGAGTAGCCATAACTTCCTCTATTGTATCCTCTACCTCTTTGATTCCTGGAATTCCTAAAGCAATTTTCAGTTGTATGATTAGTTAATCCACAAATAGAACATGAGTTGGAGTCTTGGGATCTCCCCCTGCCTTGTCTACCTCCTCTTCCTCTACCTCTGCCATGTCTTCCTCTACCTGCATAGTTAGCTTGATATGTACCTGCTTCATCATCCACTTTCTTTGCCTTTCCTTTGTTATCTTTGGACTTGCTTTTATCAGTGTATAAAGTTGAAGATTGATTACCTTTAGAGCTTTCTCCATTTTTTATAAGCTTTGCCTCTTGAGTAAGTAGTTGTCCAATCAGTGTATTGAAATCAGGTACATGTATGTCCATGTACAAATCCATAGCTGTGGTGAATGCTTCCCACTTGTCATCTGCCTTCAAGCCATTGATGACTTGCCTTACAATTTGCTCTTCATCTATTACCTCTCCAATGCTTCCCAACTGATCCGCTATGTCCTTGAGCTTTGTGACAAAATCAGTCACATTTTGTTTGGGAGCCTTCTTGAGAGTTGTGAAATCCAGCCATAGTTGATGCTTCCTAGCTTTAGTACTTGAAGAAAAGAAAGCTTCAAGTGCATCCCACACTTCTTGAGATGTCTTACAACTCCTAATGTGAGGCAACAAAAAATCTGAGATAGAGTTGAGGAGATATGACCTTGCAAGTGCATCCTTGGAGCACCATGTGCTCAATCTTTCTTGCTCTTCTTGTGTTGGTTGACTTTTGTTCCTGAAACTTGGCATAACTTCATCTCCAGCCACATAACCATATAAACTTCTACCTTGGAGATAGGCTTCCATTCTTAATGACCAAGCTGAGTAGTTACCTCTGTCTAATTTGTCAATTGATGAAGGAAATCCATCTGCCATGTTGTCCAACCTTGCTCTGATACCACTTTGAAGAGATGGATAGGTATGTGCTTGAAGATGAAGAGGTATTGCAAAATCCTTGATCTACACCAGCCAAATGAACTCCAGGAGTATATGGTGGGCCCTTTTAGCTTGCCAATGGATGTATTAGACACCCTATGTACCTTGGAAGATCACTCTCAAAAAGATAGATCAAAACAGATAAGTTGGAGTTAGCTCAGAGGTGAAAACTTGCTATTCTTGGTTCATACATCTGTCCAGTGTTTTACATAATTCTCTGAGCACAGCAGCAATTAGCTCAATTCCTCTTGGGGAATTCTAGGCAACTTAAAGAGTTAACTTTCAAGAGTAATCGCATAAAACATAATGAACCACACACTGAGAATGAGTTTTAACAAGTGATGACATCATCTCGATTTTCACGGGCTACTACAGAAATAGACTAGTGAGCAGAAACAATCCACATAACTCAAAATTTAGACATCCAATGATTATGAAAATTTGTATGGTCATACTAGACAGTAAGCTGAATCCAACAAGCTTTAAAGCATTGAATTTGGATAAGTAACCACTGAGAAATGGCTCTGGCAAGATGAGTGAAAAAGTCGGGTACCTAACACAGAAGTGAAGATGAACAGACCCTGTTGACTTCAAATGCACATAACTGAAGATTGCAACATCCAAATGCAATGAAAATTTGTGAGCATATAGTAGACTTATAGAGCTAACCTTAGCAAGTTAAATCACTGAAAATGATGCACCAAGCTCAGAGAAAACATCTTTGCAAGCTGACTGAGAAAACTGAGAGTAATGGCAGTGAGTAGTACACTTCACAAGAACATGGAAAGATGGACTCAAATAATCATGAAAATGAAAGTATATTGCTTGTACAATACAATGACTTACTGATACATATGTGTGCCTTGTAATCACACCTTGATATGGCATAAAGCTCAGCTCTTGGAGGTCTTCACATAGGTCTCTCTAACCACGACTAAAACTGCCATCTATTTATAGTTGAGTTTGGGAGGCTAACTTCCCTCAATCACTCTCCAATCAATCAATGATTGATTTGATTCTCTACCTACCACAAATCACGAATTCGTGGCTCCTCTTTCCATTCTTGATCAAGTGGACTCAACCACTTAAGATTCTCTTACTTTTACATTAAGTAAACTCTTCAAAAAATTACAAGAGGTAGTTCACAAGTGAACTTTACATAGTCTTCTTTTTAAAGCTTCTTCTAAGACTTTGTGGAACTCAAGCCAATACTTAGGCTTTTCATAGACTTGCTCCAACAGGGTGGGGGAGGGGGGGCATGGGGGGGAGGGGGGATAGAGAGAGGATAGAGGTGTTGAGATATCAAGCTCAACATGTGATGATCCAAGATGACACGTACCAGTTTTTTGTTTCTCTGACATGTATAGTGGTCATACCAATATATGTCAGGCATACTTCATTGAGCTTTATTAGATTTATCTACCGAGAGTGATGGCACATTTGATTCTTGCCAGCTCACTCATTCGGGGATATTAGGTTTTTCCTTATGTACTGATCTTTATATATTGCACTTGTTGTATTCTTGTTTTTAGGTCATTCTTGTACATTCCTTTTATGTAATAGAAGAAGAAGAAGAAGATCATTCTTCCTTGCCTCAATCTATGTGTGTGCTTCTCCTTGAGAAAGAAGAAGAAGAAGAAGAAGAAGTGAAACACTGACACCGACAGCTTTTGTATATTGATTAAAAATATAAAATGCAATGATGATGTCTAGAACAAGACCAATCATTCTGTGTGTGGAATGCTTAATCTCAAAGAGCACACACACACACAAAAAAAATTATAAGATACCCAAAGTTCCTTATGCCGCCAACCTTCTCTGCACTAGAACTCTTGCAAAACTTGAGTTTAGGAGTGTCAAGAAACTAATGCAAAACTTGAGTTTAGGAGTGTCAAGAAACATGAAATTGACCCCAAATGTGAAACAAAATGGCCACCCAAGGTGCAATCTAGAGCCAAAACCATTTTGCCAATTAAAAAAAAATGTAACCACACCATAGGATAAAACTTATCCTATGGTGGGTGGGGGAGGGGGGGCATGGGGGGGAGGGGGGATAGAGAGAGGATAGAGGGAGAGTAGAGAGAGGGTCAAGAGAGATAGAGAGAGGTGAAGAGAGAGAAGAGAGAGATAGAGAGAGAAGATAGAGAGAGATAGAGAGGTGGAGAGAGAAGATAAAGAGAGGTAGAGAGAGGTAGAGAGAGAAAATTTTTTGGAATAAAAAACAAAAATTAGAGGGGCTACTTTTTTTGGAAAATATCTGAAAATAGACAAAAATCTAAATAAGATCCAAAAAATCCAAAAAACTCCAAACAAATTTAAAAAAATCTCAAAAAAATCTCTAAGCTTCTAGAAAACTTTCCCACTCAAAGTTACAGAGAGCTTCCTTTTTTCTTTTATTTTATCAAGAACAATAACATTTAAAAAAGATTAAAAAATTCTAACAAAATTCTTAAAATTCTTAAAAATTTCCAACAAGTTTTTCATGAAAAGAGCTATGAAATGGATTCTAAATTTCATAAAAACTAAAAGGACAAGCATGAAAATCGATGAAAACTAATAAAACGTAAGCAAAAAGAATGGAACGAGATAGCTATGCACAACCAGGACGGATTTTTTAAGTTCCAAGTGATCCAGAAAGCTCAACTTTTGTTGGTGAGAGGCCTTGCGCTTGGATATGATGACTAACAGAACCTTCTTGCCTCCACAGTCTCTGATTATACCGCACTTCATTTGAATTGTATTTCTTTTGGGCACATAGACCATCTGATAGGGACACCCTCAATCTTTCATTGGAATAATATTTTGAGCCTACTCCATTTGAATTAATCTGTATCATTTCCCTCTTACTATTCTAGCTTCTTCAGCCAGTGGAATCCTATGTTTCCAAAGACATGTAGGTACTCCTTCCACATCCTTGTCAAGCCCTGCACTTACTTCCACAAAAGTTATCATAGCTAATGATATCCATACCATTATCCATAACAAAGTGGCCATTGATATAGGATTTGAAGTAGCTGCATTAATGTTGCACTGAAGGGCCTATGACTGGCTCACCCGAATCAATAACCTGAATGATATCCTTTTTCCTTCATAGACTTCCTCTCTCCTTGAGTTGTTTGGAAACATTCCATAGTGAGAAGATGAGTGTTCTCCATGTATCCAAGCCAACATAGTTTCTTCTTCATATAAATCCAGCTCTAGATTGTCCAACATATATTTTTCAATACAAACACACCAATTGTCTGCATCGTGCTGGTATGTCTTTGGTTGTCTTGTCCTTCTTCTAAAAATATTTCTTGAAGCTCTTTTCCCTCTTGTTTTACCCACATAGTGTCATTATCCCAATCATGTAGCATATTGGTATGTCTTAACCAAAGTCTCCCAATCAATAAGGAGAAACTTCCATCTACTTGTGGCAGGTCTAAGACAAAAAAATCCAAGTTAAAGATGTTACCTTGTATCTCAATTGGGATTCTAGGGACCATTCCCATAGGTCTTACTATGTTTTGATATGCCAATGTCATAGTTAAGTTGGTAGGTCTTATAGGTTGGAGTCCAACCCTTTTCATCATATGTTTAGGCATCAAGTTAATGCCAGAATCTCCATCCACAATAGCTCCTTGTAACTAATGTCCTCTGATAGTGACTATTAGATGCGAGCTCTTATAATCTATGAAGGGGGCTTCCCTTACAGTTTTATCCTTATTCATAGTAGTAGCCTTCGCCATTAAAGTTGTTGTCGAGGCCCCATCAATGATCTGCAAGAGCTTTGAACTGAATTTTGCATCCATATTTATTAAATCAAGAATAGTGATCTCCTTTTTAATTGATTTGGGCGTGGAGGCCTCTACAACAACCATTCTAGCTTTTTTTTCTTTGCCTCTTTTTCAGCCAATTTTGGACAGGTCTTTATGAGATGATAATTTCCTTTACAGTACTTGCAAAAAAAAAATTATTTTCTATTTTCTTCTTGTCTCTGTCATCCTTCTTTGATTGTGCAGAATTAGAACATTTCTGCTTACTAGTGGATGAGCTCCATTTACCTTTGCCCTTCTGACTAGCCAAGAAAGCTTGATCTACAACACGCATAATGGTAGACTAATCTTCCTGCAACAGAACAGAGATTAACTCCTCAAATGTTAAGGCACTTGGATTGCATTTCACTAGCAATCGAAGAATAGAAGCAAAAATCTGATATGAATCTGGAAGACCATTAGAAGAGGCTACACAAGTGTATTGTCAAGCAAGACTTCATCATTAGAAATGAATTGCTCCTTCAAATTTTTTATCTTTTTTGGAAAACTATGCATGGAATCTCCTTCAAGATGTGCTCACTCTCCAACTATTTTTGGAGGTAAGAAACACAAGCCTCATTCCTTTCCTAGTATAAAGTGGTAAGTGTATCGCAAAAATATTTTGTCCTTTTGCAAGAGTGAATGTGAGGAATAATGGCACATTTGATAGACAAGGAACAAACATGAACCTGAAGAATATCACCATTTTCAATGCCATCTGCATCACCTTCAGTAACTATGTTTGCAAGTGCAATAGGATGTTTTTCAACACCTTGCACAATATTCCACAGTCCTTTTGCAACCAATACATGATGCAACATATAAATAATGGGTTATTGGTACTATCCAACCTATCCTCAACAGCCAACATAGAGACTATTGGGTGTGTGTAGAAGTGCGAGCGACACACAAGAAGCACACACAAGGAGCACAAATGCAGCAAGACACTGAGAAGACGGATGGTTGGAATAGCTCTCTCTATCGACAACGAGCTGAACTAAAGTAAGAGCTGAATAATATCCCTAAGTACAAAGTACCACCATATATGAGTGAATCATGTATGTGGTAACATGGGGAAAAAACCTCTACTGTGTTATCTTTCTCTGATTTTTCATTTTGTGAGCATTGTCAATATGGAAAGCAAACCAAAAATGTGCATAGAACGCACATTGACTCTTCAATTCAGCCTTTAGATCTCGTTCATACAGATGTGTGTCGTCCTATGCCCACTAGGTCCTTAGGTGGTTCTCTTTACTTTGTCACTTTCATAGATGATGCTACTAGAAAAGTCTGGGTATATCCTATCAAATCAAAGGATGATGTATTCCCTACTTTTAGAAAATGGCTTGCTTCAGTTGAGACTGAAAAAGGAACTAAGCTTAAGGCTTTACGTTCAGATAATGGGGGTGAGTATACCTCACATGAATTTAGCCTTTTCTGTCAGTCTAGAGGGATTCGTAGAGAGTTTACAGCTCCTTATATCCTAGTACAGAATGGTGTAGCCGAGAGGATGAATAGAACTATTTAAGATAGAGTAGTCTCTATGGTGCATCATGCAAACCTCTCACAAGGCTTTTGGGCAGAAGCAGTATTGACTGCAGTTCATGTGATTAACCTTTCACCTAGTACTGCCAAAGGTCTGAAAGTGGCACAAGAGTATTGGACAGGGAAACCACCATATTATGATCATCTTCGAGTTTTTGGGTGTGAAGCACATGTTCATATACCCAAGAATCTTAGACAAAAGTTGGAGCATAAGTCAAAGAAATGCATTTTTCTTGGATATGGTCGAGAAGGACAATTTGGATCCTGAAACACGGTTAGTGATCAGAAGTAGTGATGTCATTTTTAATGAGTCTAAGATGCATAAACAGCCCATTAAGGAGGTTGAAGTGAGAAGAGTGGTGTTTGAGGATACTAGTCCTCCGGTTAGCATGCATAAAAATGCTGCACATAGGGATGTTCAAGAGAATGTCCATTCAGATCAGTGTGCACATGTTCCTGTTCACCAACCATTGAGACGTTCTGCACGTGTCTCACATCCACCTGATAGATATGTTCCAGGTTTAGATTTTGTTATGCTAACAGATGCCGGTGAGCCTTCTTGCTACAAAGAGGCTATGTAGACAGAGGATCATGTCAAGTGGGAGAGTGCCATGAAGAGTGAGTTGGATTCTATTCACAAGAATGGTACTTGGGACTTAGTACCTTTGCCAAAGGGCAGGAAAGCTTTACCATGTAAATGGGTATATAAGTTGAAATTCACATCAGATAGTGCTTCTCCAAAATATAAAGCATGACTTGTTGCAAAGGGTTTTAAGCAACAACATGGTGTTGATTTTGAGGAAATCTTCTCTCCAGTGGTCAAGATGACTACTTTGCGCATGTTGCTTGTATTCGTTGCAATGGAGGACTTAGAGTTAGTCCAAATGGATGTGAAAACAGCTTTCTTGCATGGAGATCTTATAGATGAGATCTATATGGAACAACCAGAGGGTTATGTAGTACCTGGCAAGGAAAGTCTAGTTTGTAAGCTCAAGAAGAGCTTGTATGGACTTAAATAGTCTCTTAGACAATGGTACCAAAAGTTTGATGCTTTTATGAAGTCCCAAGGCTATTCTTAGAGCAATGAGGATCATTGTCTCTACACAAAGAGATGCTCTGATGGCATACTTTACGTCGATGATATATTGATTGCTGGGAAATCCGCTTATGATTTTTCAATTCTCAAAAAGAAGTTGAGTCAAACCTTTGACATGAAGGATTTGGGGGATGCCAAACATATTCTTGGCATGCGCATTACTCGTGTTAAGAGTAAAAAATGCATATACTTGTCTCAAAGTGAGTACATATCCAAAGTACTTCACCAGTTCAATATGCAGGGTGGAAAGGCATTGAGTACACCTTTACCCACATATGTGAAATTGAGAAAGGATGACTGCCCCAAATAAGATGAGGAAAAGAAATTCATGACAAAATTCCATATCAGTCTGCTGTTGGTAGTCACATGTACGCTATGGTAGCTACGAGACCAGACATTGCATTTGCAGTGGGAGTTGTGAGCAGATATATGTCTAATCCTAGCAAGAAACATTGGGAAGCGGTCAAGATGATTTTGAGATATCTGAGTGGCACTAAGGACAAGTGTCTATGCTTAGGTAGAGGGAAAGCATCCATTATTGGTTACACAGATTGTGACTATGCTAGTTGTGTAGACAATCGTAAGTCTACATCAGGGTATATTTTTCATTTTGCTGGAGGTGCTATCTCTGGGAGATCTCGTCTTCAAGAATGTACAGCTGTTTCCACCACAGAAGCAGATTATGTTGCAGCCAGTGAGGCATGTAAGGAAGCATTGTGGCTTTCTCGTCTTGCTTGTGATATGGGTTTACCTCAGCATGTACCTCGCTTGCTCAGTGATAGTCAGAGTGCCATTGCTTTGGCTAAGAACCCGGTCTATCATGCAAAGACCAAGCACATTGAGGTGAGGTATCACTTCATTAGAGATTGCTTAGCCACTGAGAGCATTATTCTTGAGAAGGTTCACACTCTAGATAATGCTGCAAATGTTTTGACTAAAGCTCTACCACAGGATAGCTTTCGACACTGTTGTCACTTGATGGGGTTACTTGATGCTTGATCTTACACAGTCACTTGTATATTGTGTAACATGCCCATCAGGTGGGAGGTATACTTTGTATACTTACACTCAGGTATTCTTTATCATTCTTTATTTTTTCTCCCATAGTTACTCTGGCCATATTGGCCTTTAGTTGGAGATTGTTACCGTTAGTGTCCATGTGAAAGGCCAAAGGGCCACCGGACACTTCTTTGTATATGTTCTTTAATAAAACATATAGTGGCCTGGTGAGTCATAGACTGTAAGTTCGACCGCATTTGTAAGACCTAAGAAGTATGTCTTCGTGCTCCTTGTGTACTGTGTTTTCTGCGTATTCTGCACCCTCTGTGCGGAGTACCGCGTGCGACCTTAGGAGCTCGGTTTTCTACTCCCGAGCATATCGGCGTGGAGCTCTCAAGAAGGAGAGCGTGTTGTGGTGCATCGCCATCAAAATACTTCATTCACAACACCAAAAAACACTACAAGCAGCACTTCTGTTTGAACATTGTCGCACTATGATGTGAGAGTTCGATCTCAGAAAAACACAGTCTTTGTGTATCAATAGTACACAGAATTGCTTGAAATTCTGGATCTGGAATATATGAGTGTTGCCAAACAAGATGCAAGTTACGTTTTGGCAAACTGACCTGGGTTCTCTATGGCCCCACCTTGTGGGCTTGAAACATAGGTCGAAATGGCTCTGAAACTCTGATCTGACAAAAATAAGTGACCCTAAAGGGATAACTCTTGAAAATATTTTGAGGTCTTCTAGATTCACAGCAATTTTCATAGCAATCTGAGGTTTTTTGTGAATCGCATTTTCTCCATGCCTTCTCACATACTCTTCACCCTTGGCCTTCTCCACGAGCTCTCTACAACCACACTGGCTCTGATACCATGTCACGAGGAAGGAGACAAGGAAGAGAGCTCACACACACACACTCTCACAATTAAAGAGGAGTGCACATAGATTGAAGCAAGGAAGAATGATTTTCTTCTTCTTCTTCTTCTATTATGGAAAAGGAATGTACAAGAATGAACTAAAAACAAGAATACAACAAGTGCAATATATAAAGAACAATACATAAGGAAAAACCCAATGTCCTCAAATGAGTGAGTTCGCAAGAAAAAAATGTGTCGTCACTCTCGGTCGATAAATCTAACAAAGGTCAATGAAGTGTCCTTGATATATATTGGCCTGATCACTATACATGTTAGAGAAATGAAAAACTGATACATGTCATCCTGGATCATCACGTGTTAAGCTTGATATCTCAACAATTCACATAATTCAAATGGATCCACAACATCTACTCCACTTAATGCAAATGAATCTATATCATTTAATCCACATAGTTGAATTGAATATAGATCATTTTCAATATGGCCTTAATCCATCTGTCATGGATATCTTTAAACCATACTGACTTAGATTCGAGAATGCTCTAAGTAGTTCACGTGTATCTGCTCTTTTTGACACATCTCTGTTAAAAGCTAGTTCTAAAGAATATTTCAACTTGTAAATTCCATTTCTATCAATAGGATAACTATTTAAATCTATATATTTCAAGAGTTGCAATAGTAGTAGTATCGAAATTGTAAATGTCTTCTCGCCTTCATTAAAAGGTGGAGGACTAGTGGATATACATTCGGGTGGAATCCACCAATACTTCTGACTCCACTCATTTCTAGTCAATATTTCTAAATTAGGTAGCTTTGAAAAACATTTTTTTGTTGGTAAATATGTTGCTCTACAAAATTCACGTAACCCGGTATAAGCATGTTGAGGTTCAAAATTCAACAAAATGTTTCCTAGATGGAGATCGTTATGGGATATATTACAAGTGTGTAAAAATGATATTGTTTGCAATACTCCATTGATCAGCTTCCAAATCTTTGTCTTCAAGGTTGTTATGTATCCTTCTATGTCTTTAATACCTCTGCTTCGTGGTACGTTTAGTACTCCTTCTTCATTTTCTCTAGCCACATGTCTAATGTACCACCATTCTATAGTTTGAAAATAAGACACGGGCTTTTGCTATGGTGCCTAGCTAATGCAAGTGGACTAGTAAGTACACTATGCGTAACAAATAAAACTATGGCTTCATTCATGCCTTTGTTCTCTCATGTTTGTATGTTTGCACCATGTAATTTGAATAACTTGGCTGCAAATACTTCATTGATGAATCTCGGGTGGGTTATTCTAAATTTATGGATCATTCCATATTGTCCTTCCCCCACAAGAGTTACATCTTCAAAATAATGAGATGAATATGGGAGCAAACAAAGATTATTCGATGTTTGATCTCCCATATTCACATGTGTATCTCTTCTATTTGGAACTATCGATGGTCTCACTCCATGTTTAGTCATGCTCGATCTTATTGATTTTTATTATTGTTTATATTAGGCATGTGTTTTAATACTTTAATTATGTATGTGTGTGTATATGTATGTATGTGCATGTGCATGTGTATTTATATGCATGTATGTGCATGTGCATGTATAAGTGTATATGTGTGTATGAGTATGTGCATATGCATGTGTATGTATGTATGTATGTGTATATGTATATGCATGTATATGTATAACTCTATGTGTATATGTGTGTATGTGCATGTATATGTGTATATGTAGGTATGTGCATGTGTGTGCATGTGTATATGTGTTTTAATACTTTAATTATATAATTCATTCATATGTGTGTACCTAAGTGTATATGTATGTATGTGCATGTGTATGTGTGTGTATATGTATGTATGTGCATGTGCATGTATAAGTGTATATGTATGTATCAATATGTGCATGTTCTTTTGTATGTGTGTGTATATTTATATGCATGTATATGTATAACTCTATGTGTATGTGTGTGTATGTGCATGTATATGTGTATATGTAGGTATATGCATGTGTGTGTGCATGTGTATATGTGTTTTAATACTTTAATTATATAATTCATTCATATGTGTGTACCTAAGAGTATATGTATGTGTGTGTATATGTATGTATGTGCATGTGTATGTGTGTGTATATGTATGTATGTGCATGTGCATGTATAAATGTATATGTGTGTATGAGTATGTGCATGTTCTTGTGTATGTGTGTGTATATGTATATGCATGTATATGTATGTGTGTGTACATGTATATGCATGTATATGTATATGTGTGTATATGTATATGTATATGTGTATATGTATATGTGTATATGTATATGCATGTGTATATGTATGAAACATGCATGTGTATGTGGATGTGCATATACATGTATTTGCATATATGTTAATGTGTGTATGTATATATATATATATATATATATATATATATATATATATATATATATATATATATATATATATATATATATATATATATATATATATATATATATATGTATGCATGGACGTCTTTTTATGTGGTTGTAGGAATGTTTGTGCATATGCATGTGTACATGTGTGTATGTCTAAGTGTATGTGCACATGTATCTATGTGTATATATGTGTGTGTATGTGCATGTGTATATATGTATATGTGTGAAAGTGCATCTGCATCATGTATAAGTGTATGAGTGCATATCAATAAGTGTGAGTATGCTATGTAATGAAAATAACACAATTCAAATGATCTACAAAGAATAGAAATTGTACTTACAATTGTTAGCCATACTTTTTGCTTGGTTAGCTTCTTGAATAACCTGCAATAAAGAGAGAAAGAAAAGAGAGAGAGAGAGAGAGAGATCTAGAGAGAGAGAGATCTAGAGAGAAAGAGAGAGAGAGATCTAGAGAGAGAGAGAGAGAATTCAAAGAGAGAAAGATGTAGAAAGAGAGAAACAAAGATAGAGGGAGACAATAAGAGAGAGCTTAGGCAAAACAACAATTCTGCATATACTTGCTTTAGCTCGTAAGCGCAACGCAATTGCGAACGTTGGAGAGATCTTCGATCGGATGCGTGAAAATGTCGATTGCAGAGCCTCCAACATTTTAATTTTTGTCCGTCGACAGATCGACGTGTAAACGATGCTATTCGTCGTCGAATACGGGACAATTTTACCGTCGCTTATGCGAAGGCACGTAACATCGCCTATGCGATGCAAGAAAGCGTCGCTTTTAAATTGCATCGTTTTAGCAACGTTTTATGGGAACGTCGCAATCCCGTCATGTCACAAGTCGCAAATACCGTCGTTTTCTGCGTCGTTTAATCGACGGTCGGCGCGTGACGCTAATTACGATGCAAGTTGCAATTTTATAGCGATGAAATTCTTTCGCCTTAACCGTTGCTATACGCGTGTATTTCTTGTAGTGTGATTGCATGAGAGAGAGAGAGAGAGAGAGAGAGAGAGAAAGAGAGCGAGCAAGAAAGAAAGACATTCTCTATGCAAAGCCGTCCTTGTACTCTCCCTTAGAGCAAGCTGTCGAAGAAGATGGAGCTTCATAACACTACTCCTCTGTAGCAAACGGAGCTTCAGAACAGTACCTCTCTTGTAGACGGAGCGCATATCTACACTTGCTCTCTGAAACACACACACACACACACAGAGAGACAGAGAGAGAAAGAGAGAGAGAGAGAGAGATAGAGCTCTACTTTGCCGGCATGCGTGCTCCCTACATTTCTGCGCATCCATTTCTTTTCTTAGCAGCTAATGGGGAGAGAAAATAGGTGCCCCACTATAATTAGCATGATCATAATTTATCCCTTGATATTCTGGGGTGGTGGTACCTGCTAATTCACATGATACCTGCACGTTGCCGACCTGGCCTCTTCTTGCTCACTTGTTGATGAGTATATGTGGCAAGTATTGCACCGCTCACTCTGCAAAGTTAATCGATTTGGCAGGTGCCTCATTTGAGTTGTTTTCCTAAATCAAGCATGAACATTCGGGAATCGGGTGTACCTATTTGCCATTGAATGACACATTTTAAATGATGCTTATAATAGTATGGATAGGCATCTTTGACCCCACGTCACACCTATTTGCTTCAGTCCTTCTTTCCTACGTGTATACAAAATCAAAGCCATCCTTTGGATATTTCGAAAAGTATTTTGACAATTAATTTATGCACACTTATGACCACTCTTTAACCCTCATTTTGGCACTCTTTGATCTCATTGTGTTATCAACCTTTGTAACAATCCAAAAGCCATTTACCCTCATTGTACCAAATCCCTTGCCACTTCTCTTGAGGATATCATTTGGCACTAAGTGCCCTCTTTTTGTACCACAAGAACCAGAAGGACCCTATAGAACTCAGTTACAATTTCTCCGAACCAACCGCTTAGGTGCTCGCATCTATGAGGATGGTTTGCGAAGACAAGTGGTGCAAATGCAAAACCCTGATCAACCCATTGGATTGGAACATCCAGTGGTGAAATTCGAGAGAGACGCGTACATAGACAAGGAAGGAACAATCTACATCGTAAGTACTCATCCAAATAATACCAATGAGTTTGGCGTAATTCAGTTAGAGACGGAAGCGAGAGCCAAAGGAAAAGAACCATTAGAAGAACCTAGGACACCTAGAGGGAAATCTGTACTAACAAGAGTACTAATCCCAGAGTGTATCCCTTAGGACAACAGAAGCATAGAGCTGTTTGTTAATAAAGAGATAGATGAAGCATTTTGGAGGTATAGAACGAAACAACCTAGTGAGGTAGGCACCATCATTATTTATAAATTCAAGGACCCAGATACACTCGAAAAGGTTCTATACCTAGATGAAACTTCAGAAGGAGTATTTGTAGTACCAGATCATGCGAGAAATACCTACACATGGAGAGGTGAGTTGGTATTCCCTCCATCACGAGCAAATGTAAACGCGAGCCAACAGGGGCAGGAACATCCTCAGCCCATGGCACTCAAAAAGAGAAAAACAAAGAGAATCCTGAAGTCAGTTTCAATCATCCCATAGGGAGAGATAGAACCACCATAAACACGGATAGAGTGGATAGACAAGGAGAACCTAGAATACCAGGTGGTAGAGATGATTTTCCTCTACCTAGACCATGTGAACAGGCAAGAATATTAAGACCCACTCAGTTAGTAAAATCCATGAAAAACTACTTTGATGGGACAGGAGATCCCTATGACCATGTTGCGGAATTTAAGCAAGTGCTACGAGCAGAGCAAGTAGAAGACATGTTCACACAATATAACGCATTTGGACTAACGTTAAAGAACACAGCTTTAACTTGGTTCCAACCATTGCAACAAAGGCAATTTAGAGATATCCATCACTTTTTAGAGTCATTCATCACGGAATTCTCTAAAAGTGGAATGAGACATGATACATCTTCGTTGATTCATAGTTCCAAACAGACCCCTCAAGAAACAGTTAGACTGGCAGGACGTAGGTTTAGACAGTATGTGGAGTGATGCCCAATGCAAGAGCTACCCTCACAGGCCAAGCAAGTGTCATTGTTTCTCGATGGTCTGTTGAGCTCTAAACTACGCTCCTATGTATACTTGAAGGAACCCAGAACACTAGAGTAGTGTGTAAGGATTTGTATAGACATTGAAGACAACTTGGGAGATGAGTTGGAACTCTCAAAGGTCTATAAGGACTCAGATTGTTCCTCTCTAGCATCCACAAAATTGTCTAGCTCGATAGAAAATCTAGCAGAAAAAGTGGCCCAAAAACTAGGAGTTTCTAGTAAACAGATGCCTAGGTTAACAACAAACAAGCATTGTTACACCTGTGGCGGTGATCATATGGCAAATGTGTGTCCCAATGCAACACAACTGCAAGCCAACCCTAGTGGCCAATACTGTATAATTGAGAAAATGTACACAAATCACACCGCTCAAGACTGCCCATACAATAAACACAGAGCTACCCGCAAGCATACGCACAGCCAGGAAGGTGTCAAGGTCAGTATAATACTCAGCCTCATTACTATAGGCCTCCACAGAACTATCCTTATTATGCTCAAGAGAGACCTCAACCTGTTTTAGCTCAGCAGCCATCCCCACTAGCTAATGTCATCTCAGTTAAATACACTGTTGCAGAAGAGAACCTAAGTAGGGCTTTAGTGCCTTCTTCACCCTTGATCACAGAAAGTAACCTGAACTCAAACAGTTTTGACTCTACGCATGTAGATAGTCCACCCGCTTATTACACAGAGTCACCAGAACATGTGGAGACATATCAATACGATAGTCCACCAGTGGAATCCAGTTGGGAGCCCGACTACGCTAATATGATGTACACAAACCCTAATCCACGGCCCCAATTGAGACAGCAAAGACCATAGGGCCCTAGAGTACCATGCTTTAGGTGCCAAGGAGATCATTTCATAAAGGACTGTCCACATCCTCCGATAGCAGGACAATCACAATACTATAACATACAAGGCTTTTGTGCCGATTGTGGTAAGGAGCATATCATAAAAGACTGTCCTAAGAACCCCGCGAACGCTTCAAATGTAACACCCATCAACGTGATAGGTATTCTACAAATTGCAGATGGATCCGACCCTACATACGTGCCTATCCAAGCTATAACAAGAGCCCAGGCACTCTTGCAGAAACAACTGCTTAATCAGGAGAAAATAGCCGAAACTAGTGAAGCTGGAGAATCTAGCAATAAAAAGACGAAATCTTGGAAAGATTCTAGAGAGAGAATTAAGAGAAAATGGAGTAAGAGGATAACAAAATTGGAAGGAAGTCTCAAGGAATCTAGAGCCAAAATCCTAGAATTGACTTCATAGGAATTGAATCAAGAGAATCTAGCTCAAAGATCAGGATCAGTTCTAGCAGAACCCATACCAGAAAACCTAGACATGATGTTTCGTGCGTATCAAGCTAGATTAAAAGAAGGACCTCAAATAGCGGAGATGACTAAGAACTACCCTCGAGCAGACGTAGAAATTGAGAGGACTAAACTTTGCATGAAGATGGTAGAATTAGCACAAGCTATGTTTGAAGCCTCTAGATATCTAAATTGGAATAACATGGCAAAACCGGAATTACACTTTCAAGGACTGATGGAGAGGCTAGAATACTTAATGGATAGCAAAGAGAAAAAAGATTAGCATAGGAACCCAAGTGCCTCAGAGACACAGGAAAGGAATGCACCATCCCTGTCTCAAGTACCCAATACGGAAGGTGAAGGCAGCCTGTCTTCCATACATAGATATTCACATGAATTTTTGAGAGAAATACAAGAAGAGAAGTGGAGAAAAGAACAAGGAACTCATCCTCCTATTCAAGAAATAGACGACTTGCAAGAGCAATTTCCCCAAGACATTCCCTCTATTTACGATGATGTAGAGGAGGAGCAACTGAGTGAACACATGGGTTTTGAATCCAATTCTTTGCAAGAATTACCTCAGTTCACAGGACCTTGGGAAGCTAAGTCTATTAGTATGAGAACACCCACGATAATAGTGAGGAATGAAGAATCAGTGATCCCTAGAAACACGAAAGTGATCAAGAACACTAAAGTTCAATGTAACCTCACTTTAGAGAAATTGTTGAAGGTTAAACCACCCCTAATCCTTGGCCAAGATTGGCTATACGATCACTCTGTGGACCTAAATCTTAGACAAGGCTCCTTGCAAATTGGAACCTTAGATCAGCAGCGAGTGATACCGCTTGACTTCCCTAATAACCCTCCGCCTGAGGTATGTAATCTTGGCCCCTATGAAACGCTCACGACGGAGGATCGGAAGATATTTGGCCAAATCCTCAGCTAAGCATGCACCTTCCAAAGTCAGCCCATGAGATCTTGGCGATGGATCGTTGCCACATAAAAGATTGTCAAGGGATTTTCCCCCAGTCTTCCAGCAGTGGAGAAAAGGGGACCATTGCAGGTCAGGTGGGTTACATTAGTAGCCACATGGGCAAAACACCCTGCAGTTCCCATCCTTCCACACTTATTGCGGACTGGCCTAGATTAATAGTACAAAACGGAGCACTTCCTAATGGGCAGGTTTCACAAGTGTTGGACCTTCCTTCTTTTCCAAAGTAGAGTGTCCATCTAACCTCTCAACCTCAACCACTAAGGAGTCAACCACGATGAAGGAACCCAGACCGACGACAATATCAGGCTACACAAGGAAAGCAACAGTATCAGTATCACAAAGCAAGAGGCACAAGACAAATATGGGTGCCAAAAGGACATAAACCACCCACAGATTTCAACAATGCAGACAGCGATAAGAAGAAGTCAAGGTAGAAGCAGAATCAGTATCCAACATCTCCTTGGCCTTCTTCCACAAGTTCGAACATTCGGCATATTTGGATCGCTAAGAAGTACCTTACGAACCAACCCACACCCATGCAAATCTGGGTACCCAAACAGTGTATTATAGCTCAACCCTCAAGCCATGTAATATATACCCCTCAGAAATCTCTTCACCCTTCAATACCACCACATCCGATATCATTAGCTATACTTAGCACAACACCGATGGGAGAGGAAAAAGGTAATCCATGGATGCTGCGCTCTTAGGAGAATTGTATATATGTGTTTGGCATACAACTTGCCAATCGAGCGTGCAATGACAAGTGAGGAGTTGAAAACATTCAAAGGGACAACAAAGAAAGCTCGGAAGGCTAGCAAAGGATGAGTAGGAAAGCACATGAGAGGAACTATCCCCTGCCTATAGGTCCCAGAATCACCATCACCGCAACCCTCTCTAGAACAGTCTCCGACAGAAGCCACTCCAACTGTACAACCCATTCGCATACGGTTATCAAGACTGGTTGTAACAAGGACACTACCAGCACAATCGCTCCTCAAGCAGCCACCGCCCCGGGTCCTCCCACCACTGCAGCAGAAGTTCCCACCACTATTGGTGCAAAAGCATTTTCTTTTTCGATACCCAACTTGTGCTAGGGACCCATGCCACATCGCCATTCCTGGAAGGCATTTGCCATTAAAGTACAGAACTACAAGCAATGGAAGGATTGGTTGAACTACCCGTACTTCACTCCACCCATCGGACCACCAATAGTTGGATACATGATGGCAATGATTCGCCACTGGCTCCCCCGCTTAAAACACATGGACGATGTAGCAGCGCATATGACTGTCAAGATATTTGACATGATGCAGATGGTATTCAAGGTCTTCCGTCGCGTCAAGGCACCACATGTAAACACCCCAGGTTTCGAGCATGGCAACCTAGATTTAGCTTATGAGATGAGTACGACACCATTGCTCCGGGTGTGTTATGCCTGGCACTGCTGAATCAAATACTTACCGGCATGCTATAACCATACCTTCGAAGAAATGTTCAGAACCGGTTTTTGGGAATACCACTCAGAAGTGTTCATCAGCAGGCCCATGCACTTGCTTCAATTATTTGCCTGTGAACAGGTGGTATACTCCACACACTACAGACTCCCGACATCAGATGAACCGCAACCAATAGATTGAGAGAAACTCGAGGCAGATCTGTCCCAAGGAATTCGTATATCAGAGCACACCCTCGCTCAGGACCTCCTATAGAATTACATCCGACAGACCTCACAACAAGGTTTTGTTGAGACGACAGAAGCGAGAGGGAGGGGGTGTTGGCAGTAGCCAGAGACATAGAAGATACGGAAGCATGTGAAGATAGAGCATAACAAAGTAGCCGAGAGCCAATCGGATCATTTTTTTCAAACAAATATGTTTTAAAATACTTTTCAAAAATCTCCAACAGTGATTTTCATCACTATTGTAACATATGTAACATATAAAAACCCTTTTTGTAATTTATAGCTCCATTTTGTACAAACCGAGGAGTGCTCGAGCTTGAGGAGCTTAGGTAGAATGAGCATACGAATTTTGACTATTTTTAGACACCGTTCACCCTTTCAAATAGCACTTAGAACCTATTTTTTAACTATGCCAATCACTAGATGTGAAACCGGTCAAAACTAGTCTAGAATCTATAAAAAGGGCTAGAGAGCTCATTTTTGAGGTTAGCGAGTGTAGACTTGTATGAGCTAGAGTGAGCTTGAGCTTGTAAGAGTGTTCTTGAGTAATAGAGTTGATTTACTACCTTCCATTGTGTCCTGCTTGTCTCTTCGTAGTGTGTGTGTATGTGTGTGTGCATCTCTATGCTTCTCACCTTCACTCTCACTTCATCTCATATTCACTATCTTCATATCACTCCTATCTCTTTCGCGGATCGACATTAAGGAGGTGGAGCTTCTTAATGTGGTTCTCACCATTGTGCTAGAGCAACAATGCTTCCCAAAACATGGAGTCTTGATGGGACTACATACATCACTATGAACAAGCTGTAATTTTCTTGTAGTGTGTGTATGACCATCTTTTGGAAAAGAAGCACAATGCATTTTTCCAAGAATGCAACCTTCACATGCATGCTTTTCAATGGAATCAAGTATAGGCAAGCCAATAACCATGTCCTTCTTTTGCAAGTAGAGCAAACTATTGAAGTTCAAGTGCCCAAAACGAGCATGCCAAAGCTCTATTTCAACCATGGAAGAAGTATGAGCAACTAAGGCATTCGAGGCAGCCCTCTTGTATGTATCCATGCGATACAAACCATTACATAATGTACCGGACATCATGATAACATCACCATTGCTGAAATCATGAACCATACACTTATCATCAACAATGTGTACATGAAGTATAGCTTTGGCAATCAACGGAACTGAAATTAAGTTCTTCTTTATACCGGGCACATACAATGCATTTTTCAAGAGAATCACACCTCCATTTGCAGCCGTAAGCTCAATTTCTCCTACTCCAATGATAGGATAAGAGGCATTGTTTGCACACACCACATGTCCTCCTTTAGGTGCATCTTTCAAAGAGGCAAAAATTCTTTTGCATGATGTTATGTGCTTTGAACCACCACTATCAAAGAACCAATCTGAATCAGCCTCACTCACAACCAGACATTTAGAATGTAAAGAAGCATCATAATGACATGTAACAACACATGCCCAAAAATCTTGAGCCATGTTAGCTTCATCATTCTTTGCATTTGCTGAATTTTCAGCATAGACATGCCGGATTCCTTCTTCTTTTCATTGCGTTTAGCAAGCTTTCTACACTCATCAATAGTATGACCACCGTTCTAGCAATATTTGCATCTCTTCTTCTTTTGCAAATCACCATCATTAGAGGAATGAGTGGAAGAGGAAGCTTGAGGCTTTGGTTTTGATGAACCCAAAGCTGAACCATACTTGCTTTTCCCCTTTTGTGAGATAGCGAGTGCTTGTGTTCCCTCAATCAAACCACTCCTATTCACTCTAGATTGCTCTTCTTGCAAAAGAAGAGACACAACCTCATCAAATGCATACATATTCGGATTTCCTTTTGCAACCAAACAAAGCGTAGTAGCAAAGATTTGAAAAGATTCCAGTAATCCTTTCAACAATGTAGAAATGAGTGATGCATCCGGAATGATCTCATCTATGTTTGCCAATTGCTCTTTCAAATCCTTGATGCAAGTCACATACACATCCACCAACTCATTTTCAGCCATACATACATCCTCAAGTTGCTTCCTCAAGTATGCAACACATGCTTCATTATGCACAGCATACAAAGAAGCAAGAGTGTCCCATGCCTGTCTCGATGTAGAACATGACTGAATGTGTGGAACTGTATGACACTTCACTGAAAGCGCAATCAAAGCATGAGCTTGAGCATCTTTTCCATCCCATCTAAGCTGCTGCTGTGTAGGTGGAGAAGGAGCAACCACTGTACTCAAAGAAGAAGCTCCATCTGTGACAGTAGACTGTGAAGTAGAAGCACCTGCCGGTCTTCGATCTACATCTGCCACTATGTTCCAAAGTTGTTTTGCAACAAGAACATGCTTCATCATGTAAGACCACGTCGGATAGTTGGTCCGATCAAGCTTATGTTCAGCTTGAAGCATGCCAAACAAGTCATTGCTGCCTGCCATTTCACTAAGGAACAAGAATGTGACAAAATCTTCACTTAGACGAAAGCTAAAATGAGTGCTGAAAATTCAGCTCACAAACTGTCACTCTGATGGCATTTCTAACTGCACGAATGGCTTCAAAATGGGGGTAAAATTCCAGTACACCTGATGGAAATGTTTCTTGCCTGCTGAAATTCACAGTTCTATGCTCCGAAGTGGATTTGCACTGTTAAAGTGCACGCGTGTCGCGACGCAAAAAACCGAAACTTGAGAAGAAGCTTAACCTTCTCTGATACCACTGTTGGGTGTGTGTAGAAGTGCGAGAGACACACAAGAAGCACACACAAAGAGCACAAATGCAGCAATGACACACGGAGAAGACGATGGCTGGAATAGCTCTCTCTATTGACGATGAACTGAACTAAAGTAAGAGCTGAATGATATCCCTAAGTACAAAGTACCACCACATATGAGAGTATCAAGTATGTGGTAACATGGGGAAAAAACCTCTAGCCAGCACTAGAGTAAAAAGTGCCCATGTATAGGGAAAGGGTTCACATCAAAGCTAACCGAGGAACACATAAGTGTAACACGCTCTTCCCTCCTGACCTTCTTCTCGACAACTTCAAGTAGTGGTATGTGTTGTGTTATTGTATGCAAACTATAATAAAAGAATTTTCTCATCCCTATCGAAAGAATAACAACATAATAAATCCAAAATAGTATTATTTATAGCTTCACTTTGCCCATTACTTTGAGGATGAAATGGAGAGATAGTCTATTTTAGAACCTAAATTTTGAAATAATGAACCCAAAAGTGATTACAAAAACGAACATCTTGATTTGAAAGAATAACTTTTGGAAAACTATGATGCAGAAAAATACATTTAATAAATAACTAAGCAGCTTAAGGTGCAGAAAGATTCTTTTTACAAGGAATGAGATACACTTGTTTACTAAACCCATCAACAATTTTCGAAATCATATCATTATGAGATGAAGTTGTAGGAAGACCAGTAATAAAATCCATAGAGATTTGTTCCCATGGTCTATTAGGTATGGGAAGTGGCATTGATAATCCAAATGGTTTACCATGATGTCTTTTCACATGTTGACACACAAGGCAATGGGAAACATACTCTGCAATATGCTTTTCCATATTTGGCCAAACGAAAAATTCTTTACACGTAGAAATAGTACTTTGTATGCGCTTATGACCCATATATGGTGGTTCATGCATCTCTTTCATAAAAAATTCTTTAAAACCTTGTGTGATGCTTAAATTTTGCTCAAAATACAAGAATCCATTATGAAAAGTGTAGTGATCCTCAATAGATGGTGTAGAATTATTGAAAACATCCCATGTTTGTGAAAAATATAAATCAGATGCATAAGTAGGAATCATGTCATGAAATGAATGAATATGAATAGTAGAAATATTATTGATTGAAACAATATTTTCTTGTGGGGATGGGAAATGACTAAGGGCATCAACTACAACATTAGCTTTGCCAGGTTGATATTGAATCATAGACTAAAAATTTTGTATGAATGAAGCCCATTTAATGTGTCTATTTGCAATCAATTGTTGATTTAATAAATGCTTAATAGCCTGTTGTTCTCTTTTGATTAGAACTTCAAAACCCATAAGATAATGTTTCGAGAATTTCAAAGCATGCACAATAGCCAAAAGTTCCTTATCATATGTACTATAATTCTTTTCAGAAGGTTTATGTCTCCTACTTTCAAATGCAATGGGATGATTATTTTGCATTAAAATATTACCTATACCAAAACCACTAGCATTTGTAACTACATGGAAAGGTTGTGGAAAATCTGATAATTGCAAAACTAGTGCACGCGAAAGTGCATGTTTGAGTTTTCAAAAGATTGTTGTTGTGCTAATCCCCATGCAAATTTAAACTTTGTCTTCAATAATAATGTGATTGGAATGCTAAATAAGAAAAACCTTTTACATACTTTCTATAAAAACTAGCTAACCCTAGAAAAGATCGTACATCATTCACAGTTTGAGGTACAAGCCATTCTTCAATTACTTTAATTTTCTTTGGATCTACATGAATGCCTTGACTAGAAACAATATGGCCTAAATACTCTAATTCTCACTATAAACAAGTATATCCTCAAAGAAAACAAGAGCAGAAGCTTGATAATCAAGAAAAATGTTAGTCACCATATGTGCATATGTGGCAGGTGCATTGTTGATCCAAAAGGCATTACCATGAATTCAAAATGACCCGTCTAAGTTCAAAAGATAGCTTTATAAATGTCATTTTGTGTCATTCGTATCTGATGATACCCAGATTTAAGATCAATTTTGTCTTATAAGTCTTGTTCAATGCACATCCTATGAGTCTTGTTCTTTTCTTGTCCTAAAAGAACAGGTGCTCCAAAAGGAGATGAACTAGGCTTTATAAGTCCTTTGTGGAGTATATCCTTAACTTGATTAGCAATTTCTTCTATTCAAGGGATTCCGTGTATTGTTGATACACAAAAACTGTGTTTTTCTGAGATCGAACTGTCATGTCATAGTGCGACAGTGTTCAAGCAGAAGTGCTGCTTGTAGAAAGCAACTTCTTTTGCAAGAATTTGACATGAAAGATCTTGGTGTGCTGCGCTATTTCTTGGGCATTGAGTTTATACATACAGAAATAGTTATATGGATGTCGCAAAGGCAATATGCCTTGAATATGCTGCAAAAGTATGGTATGGCTGGTTGTAAGCCAATTTCTATGCCATTAGATCAGAATTTGAAGTTGGATACTACATTAGGTGAAGCATTGGGAAATGCTACTATGTACAGGAAAATTGTGGGGAGTCTTATATATCTTACAATTACAATTACAAGGAAAATGCTACAATTACAAGGTCTGATTTAAGCTATACTGTTGGACTTGAAAGTCAGTTTATGCAGGTTCCCAAGAAGCCACATTTGGACGCTCTGAGGCGCACTCTACATTATGTGAGTGCTACTTTGGATTATGCATTGTTTTATGAAGCTGGTGTAGATTTGCAGGTTCATGGATACACCGATGCAGATTGGGCTGGTAGTACTCTAGATAGAAGATCTACTAGTGGCTTTCTTTTCTCACTTGGAGGTGCAGCTATTACATGGAGCAGTAAGAAGCAACCCACTGTTGCTTTGTCGAGTACAGAGGCTGAGTATAGAGGTGCTGCAATGGCAGCATGTGAGGCATCATGGTTGGAGATGTTACTTGCAGATTTAGGTGTGGAAGTGCAAAAGCATATCAGTATCTATTGTGATAATTTTAACAGCATACAGTTAGCACGGAACCCTGTTTTCCATGCTAGAACAAAGCATATCGAGGTACATTATCACTTCATCAGAGAGAAGGTATTAGCAGGTGATATTGATCTTGTTTATGTGAGAACAGATGAGCAGGTTGCTGGTATTTTCACCAAAGCACTTGGAGTTGAGAAGTTGAAGAAGTTTCGGGAGATGCTTGGATTACAGGATATGGCATTGAGCTTGAGGGGGAGTGTTGAGATATCAAGCTCAACATGTGATGATCCAGGATGACACGTACTAGTTTTTCGTTTCTCTGACATGTATAGTGGTCACACCGGTATACGTCAGGGATACTTCATTGAACTTTATTAGATTTATCTACCAAGAGTGATGGCACATTTGTTTCTTGCTAGCTCACTCATTCACGGACATTAGGTTTTTCCTTATGTACTGATCTTTATATATTGCACTTTTTGTATTCTTGTTTTTAGGTCATTCTTGTACATTCCTTTTATGTAATAGAAGAAGAAGAAGAAGAAGAACATTCTTCCTTGCCTCAATCTGTGTGTGTGCTTCTCCTTGAGAGTGAGAGTGTGTGTGTGAGATCTCTTCCTTATCTCCTTCCTCGAGAAAAAAATGGGGAGAAAGATTGATCCCAATCCTCACACATGGACCACACCATAGAATCAATAGGGACCACAAAAAAGAGTTCATGCAATCATAGAGCTTACACATTGTGGCTGATAGCCTGTATTTAAAAGAGCTAATGGCTTATTGTTAAGATGTGTAGAAGATGAAGAATGCAAAAATCAACTAGAGCAAGCCCATGTGAACCACTGGCAAACACACAAGGGCATTACTGGAACAATGGGAGAGTTGAAAAGACTAGTTGTGTATTGGCCAGATATGCAAAATGATGCACATGAACATATCTTGACTTGTCAAGAATACCAAGAAAATACACTTGATGATTATTCTTCCCTAGATTTCTCCACGATAGCCCTAGAATGGAGCAAAATGCTAGTTGAATTTTTGAAATCACCAACCCACCAAGAAGGAGCAAGCCTAGCTAGAAAGAGGGATTGGAGGAACAGAGAAAAGATTACACCATAATTAGGAGATAAGTATTCAAAAGAGAAAAGGACAATCAACTATGGTGGCAAGAGAGAATACTTGCCTATATTAGAGATGGCTCATGCGACTGCAGTGAGAGGTCACTTTTCAATCAGTAAGACTGTCAAAATGATTCTCTTTATGGGCCCGTGGTGGCCAACCTTACATATGGATGCAGAAACCTACATACGAAGTTGCACAGTATGTCAACAAACAAAGTATTCTATATGAAGAGATGACGTGCCTCTAAGACCAATGATTAGTGCCAGAGCATTTTTGAAATGGGGTATTGATTTCATAGGACCATTAAATCCCCCAACGAAAGGGTCACATGCTGAGTATATTATTGTAGCCACAGATTATCTAACAAAATGGGTAGAAGCCAATGCAACTAGGAAAAATAATGCCCATACTATGACCAATTTTTTTTTGAAAATATATTCACTCACTTTGGACTTCCAATTGAAATCATTAGTCATAGGGGAACACACTTCATCAATGAGGCCATTGAGTCTCTTACGAATGAGTTTTTTGTAATCCATAATAAATCATCTCCGTATCATTCTCAAGAAAATGGACAAGCTGAGAGTTTTAATAAATTGCTATGTACAATCTTAACTAAGATAGTTAGCAATGGAAGGTTGGATGGGATAAACAATTGCATCATGCAATATGTGCCTTCTTAGTAGCATACAAGACCGCCATTGGAACTAAAATCCATTCGACACTAGACATTCTAAAAAAGGCCGATATTCATCAGTATTTTGAGCTTTTGATTCACAAGCCCAACTTCCAAAGATGGACACAGGTGATGAACACACGGCATCCGATGGTAGATATGCCATCAAGGCTAGAAGCATGGGTCCTCAATGTAGAAGGAGAATGGACCACAATTGCTTTCCAAACATGTATTAGTACACCGCACCACAAAAGATTGTAGTCCAGCGTTTGTCTCATGCAATCAAGCAAGTGGGCAACCAGATAAATCTAACACCCTATATTCAAGAATGCTTATTTGAAGCTAAGAAAGAGTGGGTCCACAAACATTTTCTCAATGGAACTGTGGCTTTGATGATGCTTATCTTCCATGCATAGAAAATCAAAGAATATCTTCAAGAGATGCCTTCTTCGGTTGAAATGGCCAAGTATGCAAAATCTGCTATTGTACCTTAAAAGAGGAAAAGTGTGAGTATTAGAGAAGAAGCATGAACAAGTTCATAACCTTTAATGCAAGGAGCATAATGATTGAGGGAAGCTCTTAAAGAGGAGGCAACTCCAATGGCGAAGAGGATACATGTCCTCCCAAGAACACAATTAGCAAAGCCAACAAAATTTATAGAGGTAGAATTACTAAAAGCTCTAGAACAGACCCATGAATACATGGAAGGACAAGTCCATTTACTGGGACAAGGGCATCATTACCATCAAGCAAAGGTGGCATCCCATAATCACTGAGGCAAAAGATTAACAAAATTCCATAGATAACAAGAATTGGGATTAATTAATTCAAGCTCATCATCTGACTCTCGAGAAGACAACGACCAATCAACTATGAATATGGAAATCCATAGCAAAACAAATGATGAAGGAGGATGGGATGAATTAAATCAAGTGGTGGACCAACACGAGGTGGATAGCAACAAGCAAAATCAAGAACAAGCTAATAAACTGGAGCAAGAACCAAAGGATGAACAATGAAAAGAAGGTGTATATTGGGTTCAAATAAATGAAACAACAAAGCTTCAATTCACAAAACTCATATTGAAGGTCAAAATATAATGAAGCATCCCAAGGAAGAGCGCATAGAAGAAGAAAGTATTGAATAAGGACAACTTACACCCGTTCAAGTGGTGCTAGAGCCGTCACCCATGGATGTCACCTTTCAAGGAAGCACAACAAAGAGTAGCAAAGTGAAGGAGGATGAACAACAAGTTCATCTTCAGATTTGACAACCATTTAATGAAACATTACATATTGAGAAAGGTAGAGATGTAAAAATAGGAGAAGAACCCATTATACCACAAACATGGTTGAATGCGGACGTGGCCCAACTCAAACCAATAGTGATGCAAATAATCCAAATGGCCATGTACACACAATAGGATTTAATGGAAACAGACGAGTATGATCAAGTGCTTCACTAAAAAAATATTGAGTGAGGAGCTATCTGCACACATTCTATAATCTCAACAGGTAATCACAAAGAAAGAGGACAAACTTAATGAAACAAGGGTGAAGTGCAATCAACTCATTGCAAAAACGAGCGATTGAAGGATCAAATCAAATCAAATCAAAATCACACAAAAATATGAGATGAATGAAGTAGAAAAGGTACACCTAATGAATGAGAACAAAATTTTAGAAACACGAATCAAGATATACATGGATGAAGCAGATACATTGAGAGTAAAAAATAAGGAACTAATGACTTTGATCCTGCTCAATCAACCAATAGAAATAGCTAAGACTACCCAAGCAAATACAATGGAACTAAAGGCAAAACTTGAAAAGTATGCTAAACTGATAAAGCAGGAACAAGATCTATGCAAACAATGGGAGAGAAAATACATGCACGACACCAAGGAATTACAGAATAAATGGAAGGCTACAGAATCAAAGATTTTGGAACATTGCAAAGAGGATGAAAATCAATTAGCCATAGTGGGTGAATGCCTCGTGTAATGTAATGAAGACCTTAAAGATGCCAAAGAACAAATAAAGGACAAAGATGAAATCATTAAAAGTTTACAGGATGAGATTGCAAATCATGGCAATATGGGAACACTAGTAGTTCTTAGCTCTCAAGCAACTACTGTGGAGAGTGCGAAATAAGCCAAAAAGAGTAGGCTCTGCTGGTGTCCCAACTCATAAAAAACTTCAAAGATAGAGTAGTAAATGTGATGAATAAAGCAAAAATAAAAAATAAAAATTTTGATCAAATTTTAAAAACATTCAATATACCATACGGGTTACTCAGAGAAGAGACTAGGCAATACATCAAATGAATGATGCATAAAGAACCAGACCAATAGTTCAACTTCAGAGCTGACACATTTTCATACACACAAGAGGAATTTGATAAAGCTTATCCAATTTGGATGCAAAAGTTTTTGGAGAAAAATCATACTCTACGAGTGCGTGGGGAAGATGTGTTGTATTTACTCCACGTCAATCCTTTATTTTGCTTAGTACCACATAGACCACCATGGATGCGGTTTTGGGAAGGACAATGCCATGACACCATTAATAATGAATGGCTTAATTACCCACTTTTGCGAAGCCCACCAAACAATTACCTACCGACCAAAGATTATATGGTGTGCACCATAGAATTTTGGCTTTTTAGATACACTTCAGTTCCAAATTTAGCCATCAAAATGACCAATAAAGTGTTGAGCATGCTACTTACAGTTTTAAAAGTATATGTTGCATACATGTTTTTGAATTACATCGGTATCAACCAAGGAACAGATGCATTAGTTTATGTTCTTTTTATGACACCAAGTCACTTGGCCATAATGGCTATTTACTCTAGACTCATGTTTTTGTTGAGCACATATATGCGAACATTCAAAGAAGCATTTTTTATAGGATTTTTTGAAATGGACTCAAAAGTATTCTTGAAGATGTCCACAAATTTAAATGATAGATTGGTGGAACACCAACTAAGCTCCACATGACAGAGTGGTCTACAGAATGGAAAGAATTAATGATACATGAAGATAATTTACTGAATCAAAGAAAGCAAAAAACCATCCAGGCTTACTTATGTCACCATTCAAAGCGTTTCGGGGACGATAGAGTTCAGGAGGTGGGATGTGTGGATGGAGAATCCAGCAAAATAAAAAGAAGAAGAAAATCAAAATGCAAAGTAGCTCAATAAATAAATCACCCTCTACCCAATGCTCTGCAGGGGCATGCATCAGGCTTCAACACGAAACATCAAGCTTCAACACAAAACAATGAGAACCCGAAGAATATGAATAAGAAAGTTTAAGAAAGTCCCAAACTCATAAGATCGTTCCAACTAAATACATGTAACTCTAGTCGCTGGGTGCAGGTGGTGAAGAAGTTAAACAAGGTCCTCCCAATAACGCGAAGAACTCTAGTGAAAGGTGATTGGGTCGATGTCACCTCAATCGCTCGATGCGTACGATGAAAAAATAAATATGCTCAAAATAATGCATCAGGGCCCGACAAAAGAAACCTCCGACTTTTCGATTGATCTCGCAAATCGAGAAACAAATAGACATTCGGAAGGTTATGGATGAAAAAATTATGAAAGCAGAGGTAACCATGACATTAGAGGAATGGTTAGCTTGGACTTTGGTTCGAAATCTCACAAAATATTGTACATAAATTAGATAAAATGACTGTTTATTTTCCATCTGCTACTTTAAATATTTTGCATTTTAAACAAATTCCAAGAAAACTTATAAAAAAATACCAAAAACATTTGAAAAACAAAGGAGATCTGTTAATGGATGAAACTATTGAACATGTTATTGAAACCACACATTGCTTCTCAATAATAGAAGAATTAGAATTTTGTTATCAAGATAAGTCTACTTCCCATATTCTAATCTCTTCACTTGATGTGTATGCATTAATTCAAGATTATGCATCTAAAATTGATCATGATTATGATGCCTTAGTGGAGACTAAATATAAAACTGTAGCACAACCACTACCAAAATTTAGTAATGATATTATAAAGAATAAGTCATGAGCCAATCCTTAGAAATCCGACAAATATTGGCCATGTATTTAATAAAGAATCCTTAAATCAAATTAAGTTAGATGCTAGTGGTTTCCTTCTTCCAACAGAAAAAGAGTATTTTCTGAAGATTATTGAGCAGCATGGAAGAGCATTTTCTCTTGAGCCTTCAGAGATAGGATGTGCAGATCCTAGGATAGTTTCACCGATGATTATTTTTACTATTCCGCATATTCCTTGGAATTTACGCCCTATTCGAGTTCCTAAAGCTCATCTTCCAGAGCTGATTAGATTACTTAAAGAAAAAATTCATATGCATATTTTAGAATCCTCTTCAGCTCCCTATTCAAACAGTTGGTTTACTGTGCCCAAGAAGAATGGAAAACATCGGTTTATCCAAGATCATCAGCCAGTTAATAAAGTGACCATTAGAAATGTGGGTATAGGTCCAATTGTGGATGAATTTGCAAAAGCATTTTTAGGAAATTCTATATATTCAATGGGTGATCTCTACTTTGGATATGATCAATTTCAATTGGCACTAGAAAGTACAGACATTACTACCATGAAAACACCTTTGGGATTAGTTAGAATGTGTACGTTACCTCAAGGTGCGACCAATTCAGTAGCACACATGATGAGTGCAATGAATTTGGTTTTGCATGATTTCATTCCTCACATTACTATGCCCTTTATAGATGACATTCCCATTAAGGGTTGCTTGGAAGAAGAGAAAGATAGCACTCTAGATGAAGATGGTTGTTGTAAATTTGTAAAGGCTCATATCCTTGATTGTAAAAAAATCTTTCAACAATTTATTCAAGTTGTCTTAACATTATCCATAGAAAAATCTACTTTTGGTGTTAATGAGGTCCTTATTGTAGGTCATCTTTGTGGCCATTATGGATGAAAGCCATACCCTCAAAAAATTGACGCCATTAATAAGATTTCGGAGATTTTTTTAAAATGTGAGTGAAGTTCATCGGTTCTTAGGAGCTTGTATCTTCTATGTCATATGGATTCCACATTTTGCACATGTAGCTGACTGTCTTTATGATTTATTAAGGAAGAAAAGAAAATTTTTATGGACATAAAAACATACTCAAGCAATGCGTAGATTAAAGAAGTTATTGCAAGAAGCTCCAATTCTTAAGCGAGTAGATTATACAAATAATAAGCCTATTATTTTGACTGTTGACAATAGCCCTATTGGAATAGGTTGGGTCATAAGTCAAGACGATGAAGAGGGTAGAAGGTATGCTGTGAGATTTGGAGCTAAGATTTTGCATAACACTCAAAGACATTACCCACAAATTCAAAGAGAACTTTGGGTTTAGTCACAACTCTAAAATCTGATAAAGGATATTTCATAGGAGCAAATGTGATTGTTGAAACAAATTGTTTACCGCTGATAGGAATGATCACAAATTGCTCTTCACCGGATATTGCAATGCTTTGCTGGATTTCTTATATTAAATTTATAAATCCAATTTTAATTCATATCTCAGGAAAATCTAACTCTGTTGCTAATATGCTTTCAAGAGCTACGTACGATGAGGATGATGAAGCCAATGTAGATACGATTAATTATGATTCCCAAGTATATGTATATGAAAAATTTAATACTGATGAATATGAAGGAGAGTGGCTAGAGATTGGGAGGTATCTTAGTACTTTAATTAGATCACCTTCATGGTCTTCAAATAGAAAAAGAGCATTTAACTTTTTCCTAAAAGATGGGTTAATTTGGAGACATGCAAGGGGAAAGATTAAAATGCCAAGAATCTTCAGATGCAAGTCATGAAGAGCATGCATGATACTTTATGGGCTGGGCATAAAGGATTTGTTGCCACTTATGAAAATATTAGAGAGTGTTACAGGTGGCCAGGTATTTATGTTAATGTAAAGAATTATGTGGATTCTTGCAATGTATGTCAAGTTTATTCATCAGTTAAGCATAGGGATCCACTGCACCCTACATATCCGCCATGCATACACTATAAGTGGGTTGTTGACTTAGTGACCATGCCCAAAGGTATTGATAAGATGAGATACATAGTTCTTGCTCGAGAAGATCTTACTAACCATGTTGAAGGCCGAGCTCTAAGATCAAAAACCACTTTCAATGTATGTAAATTTCTTCTTGAAGATGTGATTTCAAGATTTGGGTATATTGAAAAGATAGTAGCTGATAGAGGCGAATTAGATGCGCAAGAGGCTAGAGAATTCTTTGCTAGGCATGGATTCGTTTAGCTCTTACGACTGCATATAACCCTGAGGCTAATGGAAAGATTGAAAGAGGGCATTCTCCTACCATTAAGGCGATTTCTAAAGCTTGCAAAGGAGAACTTAAGAATTGGCCGAAATTTTTGCCATTCGCTTTGTGGGCTGACAGAATGAACTGCACTAGAACGATGGGATTTATGCCAGTAGAGCTAATGTACTACCAAAAACAAATTTTTCTAGTGCAAACCCAAATCCTTACTTGGATTACACTTCCTTGGGAAGATAATCTATCTACTGAAGGTTTATTAGCTCTAAGGATTCAGCAACTTGAACAAGGGAATGAAAGGTTAGAAGAAGCTGTAGCTAAATTGAAAGATTCTCGTCTTAAAAATAAAAAATATTTTGATAAATCACATAGGTTAAGGCCAAAGCCAATACAAATTAATGATTGGGTATTGATATATGATAACACATTCGATTCACAGTATGATGCTCGTAGGAAATTAAAAAAGTGTTGGTTTGGACCTTATGTGGTGGTTAAAATTTATGAAAATGGAACGTATGCCTTACGAGAGTTAGATGGAACTCCTCCTAAGAATTTAATTGCAGGTAAAAGAGTTAAATTATTCAAACAAAGAGATGAAGAAATTTATGCCTTATTATCTAATGAAGAAAATGATGAAAGAATTTTTAATAAGAATGATGAATAAAGTTTCTTTTAAATATGTTTTTTTTTCTTTTATATGTATGAAAATAAAAGTTTATTTATGAAAACTAATTTTTCTTGTGAGCCTACATGTTGTTGATTGCTAGCAGGAGTTGAAGATGCTTTCTGATCAAATAAATTAAAGATTGTTTTATGATAAAAGTGAAGATGAAGAAGATTGATGAAGTTGATTTTAGGTCGTATTTTTCTATGTCTTAAAATTTTGATTGATGTATTTTATTTGCATTCATATAAAATTAAAATATAAAATCTAGAATGAAGAATATTAGTTTATAAAGGAATCTATTTAACCATACTAGGAAAACAGGCATAGTTTATATTTCTAAATTTATAGATTGAGTGAGATTTGTTATGAATAGAAGGATTTGTAGTTCATTTCACATAATGAAAGTAGTTGTATATGTGTAGGAGCATATTGTTGCATGATTCTTGTCTGTGAGAACCTAAGTCTTTCTTGTACATGCATCTAGATCCTTAGCTCGGATTAAGGGGTTAAGCCTTTCCCCTTTAAAACAAAAAAGTTACGAATAAAAAGAAAAAAAAAAGAAAAGAAACGAAAAAGAATATTGATATGGAAGTTATGCCTTCTTTCACCCCAAAAGGTATTTACACTTATTATCGACATGAAGATTTACATCATATTTGTATGAAGAAAACTAGTTGTGGAAAACACATCTAGTGATTAAAATTGGGCAAACAAGGCGGATGTTTGTACGAGTAGATTTAGTAGATTTCTTTGGCATGCTTCATACTAATCTTTGCAAAGTTTATAAATGGATGAAATGTAGATTAATGTTTTGTTGACTAAACAGGTTAATAGTTTAACTTTATAATTTAATATGTTTTCATTACCAGATTGAATTTAAATAAACTTCATGTGCATAATGAATGAAAGAATGAAAATTTGATAAGTTAAAAAATTTTATAAAAGAATTGATGCTGTTCTATGATTTAATTTCAAGATAATCATTGAAAATGCTGCTGCCCTTAATCTGCAAGTTGCACCATCGGGGACGATGTGCAGGTTTGGTGGGGGTGAATGTCGAAAAGTTTTCAACCTTTCCGTTGACGACCAAGAAAACTAAAAAATGTTTATTGATTAATTCTAATCCCATTATTACAATGTTTTGCTTGGAACTAATCTTTTGTTAAGTGTTTGCAGGTTCAAATGGATGAAGAAAACATAATTTCATATTATGGTTTACCCTAAACTAGTCTTATAATGTGTGTTTAGGTCAATGAAACATTGAATTATGGGTTTAAGACCCTAGGTTTACGTTCATTCATGTGTATTTAAGTTAGGAGCACTAATTTTTGGTTAATGATAGGGTTTAAATAAGTTTTCAATTATTTTCCAAAGGGTTTCAATGGGTTTTTGATGGGTTTTCTAGGTTTTTAGTATATCTAAAGGGTTAGAATAGCTGTTATTTAAATACATTAATCTATAAATTAAATATTTATGTATTAAAAATTAAAATATGATTTAACTAATTACTTTAATCATGTGTGTGAATTTTAAATACTAAGGTATTAGTTAATTAAACCCTTAAACTAAGCTTAAAGTAAATGAAATAATTTAATTATGAAAAATTAGAATAATTAAATTAAAATGCTAAATTAAATGGATAAATATTTAGTGGTGTGTGAGAGTGTTAGACTAAAGAATGATTTATATAAGATGTGGAGTTAAAGTGATTTAAAGAGTGGATCATAAAAAATATGCACTTAAAGTGAATAAAGTTGGTTAAAAAAAAGAATGGTGAGGATTAGTGAAGACGAAAAGAGAGGAGTAGAAAAGTTGTGTGGTTAAAGTAGTTAAAGTAAACTGAAAAGTGTGGTGAATTAGAGTGAAGTAAAGTGTGGATGAGAAATTAAAGTAAGTTCAAAAAAAGTGGTAAGAATTTGACTTCTGTAAATATATATATGTGTGCTATGCTCCGGTTTTTCCTAATGTTCTTTTGCAGGTAATTTTTCCTCCTCCTTACCTCCTTCTGAATTTTGTAGAGTCTTCTGAAAATTCTGTAGAGTTAGATTGTTGTGCTTAAGTGTTTGTTTTTCCTTCATTTCCTTCTGGCAGTATTTTGGACGACTGCAAAGAATCACATCTGAAAGGAGGCTACCCTCGTGCTTCGGCATTTCTAGCCTGTATTCTTTTGTGCGGACCTTCCTGATAGTTTGGTTTTCCTTATATTCAGATCTATAAATCGCTAGTGTTTGCGTATGCGATCATTGCCAGTCTTGGGACAGCAACCTGGTTCGATTCCCGTGATTCCTGATACAGTACGCCATGGAGGCTTGGGCCCTTTGCATTTTTGTCTGCACTGGCCCCTCTTCTTATCTGCAGGGGATCGCCGCTCGCCTGCCAGTCCCGACTGTTGTTGCAAGTTTCCATGGTTTGACTTGTCCACTCCTTGGTTATGGATCTCCGTGTTGGACCTTCCTCTCCTGCTTGCAGCATCTGTCTACGTAAACCCCTTGTGGCTTGAGAGGTTCTGCCATATCTTCGCGGTGTGCCATCGAATACCTGTCGCAGAAAGTTAATTACCGAATTATTCCATTGTCACATTCATGGAGCGCTCAAAACAGAGGAAATCGATGATGCTATTCTCATTGAAATTTTGGGCACATTCTTGCAGCGCAGAGAAGTCACTCTGATTTGTCTTTACGGTTTGTGAGACCTTGCAGTTTCCCTGTAATCCCCATTACTAGAGGAGTTAGAGGGAATTCAGCAGCCAAATGCTTGTGCCCTTCAGCCATGCCCACTGGGTTTATGCAATTGTTGCCTGCTTATGTCAATTTCAAGGATGTCACCTCACAGGCAACAAGTGAGAGAGCCTTAGCAACTGTTGACATTGCGGTGCTATAAAGAGAAACAACCGTCGTGTGCTACAGTGTGACGTATTTGTGAATCTACAGTGCTTTCTCGATATAAGTATTGGTGGTGAGTTAGAAGGAAGGATTGTGGTTGCGCTCTACGTAGATGTAGTTCCACGATCAACAAAAAAAAATCAGAGTTCTCTATACAGGAGATAAATGAATAGAGAAAATGAATAGAGAAGGAGACTGACTGTTCGTTCCATTATTCGGGGGTTCCTTTCGTTTTTTGTTATGATTCAAAGTCATGATTTTTTTTTCTTTTATTGCTCACAATAGTAGAGGAGGAGAAAACGTCAGTAGTTGTTGAAGCGTGTCTGTTGAAAGAGGGAGAAGAAACCGCGTCGACCAATATGCTGCTGGAAGCACTGAACTTCTCTCCACATATTGTAGTATAAAGTTGATTTTTGCTCTATAAAGAATTCAGTTTGAGAAAAGAAAGGAACCTCAGGAAAGGAGCGTTGCTGGCAAGTTACTGTTGTTTAGTGCATGAGCGTGTTTTTTTCAGAGTCTCTACACAAAGGTTGTGATTATCAGGAAGGAAGAAACCAGATTTGCTGTAGAGAAGAAGGGCAAGGACCTTGCTGTTCATTATCTCTTTGTTGCTCATTGAATCTCTGATGAATGAATGTAGGCAGTGCCAAAGAATTTTCGGAGAAAAAAATGGCAGTGAGAGAAAAGAGATATATAATTAGTTATAATTAGAACTAACTAAATATATACTATTACATTTTATTTATTTTATTGTTTTGATTCAATCAGATTTAAGTAAGATTTAATTATTTTATTTATTAATTAGATATTCTTATAAGTTGAATCAGATAAATCATTATCTATGTTTATGCTCATAATCAAAAGCTCATACATGTTAATACGTGTACTTTCACATAAGAGTTTATATATATATATATATATATATATATATATATATATATATATATATATATATATATATATATATATATATATATATATATATATATATATATATATATATATATATATATATATATATATGCATTTAAATAGGATGTGAAATGAATGTACATATAAATATATTTGATGTGAGATATATGAACATGAGCGTTAATGTATGCATGATTAGAATGCATGGGTATGAATGGTATAATAAGAGCATGCATGTAAAGTGCATTAGAACATGTAGGTGAGTGTTAGCATACATATGTAGGTGCATAAAAATGTGTGTTGACGTAAGGTATGTGCATATGAAAGTGCGTGTTTTGTTAGCATGTATGTGTGTTAAGCATGATTGAAAGCATGCATGTAAAGTGCATATAGGAATAAATGAGCATGTGAATTAAAGTATGTATGAGATTAATGATTTTTTTGAGATATACTAATATTTGCTAATGTTTCTTTGCAGACATTACAAAACGAAGTATCAAAGAGCATTACAAACAAAGTGAAGAATTCAACAAAGCAAAGATCCGTTATTTGATATAAACCTATAGAACTTATCTTGATTAAGATTTTGTATAGGAGTCATTAGTTTTTTAGCAACCTTTTAGATAAAATACATCATTGATCTATAGCATTGTAAACACTTATTATTGTTAGTAGCATTAATTCAACCTTTTTTGTTTTGTATAGGAGTCATTAGTTTTTTAGCAACCTTTTAGATAAAATACATCATTGATCTATAGCATTGTAAACACTTATTATTGTTAGTAGCATTAATTCAATTTCTATTCCCATTCTCTTTATTGTCGATGTCTTCTAAACATACAATTGAATCTGAAAATAATGCAACTTTAGAAATCGAAGTAGAAGTAGTTAAGGATATTATTACACACGAATCTTTAATATCAGTATCTCACGATTATTGTCGTAATAGATTTATAGCATTATTTTCGATTGCATCTAGTGACCCTCAAGATAACATAGATTCATTTCCACCACCCTTAATTAGGCATATGCAACCTAATCAAATAGAAATCCAAGAAGACGAAATTATAAAAGATAAAATAACTGAAGAAACTTTGATATTACCTACACCTCAAGAAGCTATTGATAGATATAGGACAGCTCAGCCTTACGGTTCTTAGAAGTTTAAAGTGTTACAATTACCTACTAGACATTTCGTAGATTTTTCACTAAATTAAAACTTTATTTACCTTAGACTAAAGAAAAATATACCTAAAACACCTAAGATTGTCTCAAACACCCTACGTGTGTTGAGGGATTTAGCGGTTGACTGATCCACCAGCCGTGTGTCCGTAACTTCCCGACAGCGTTGAACCTGACTTGTAATGCCTTACCTTCCCGTCTTCCATAGACAATGCTTCCTCTATGCTCGATACGATGCTATGTATCATCACCTGTTTCAACATATCCAAGAACTGGTAATTTTTGCAAACTACTAAACCATTCTCCATGATTGGTCATGTGATTTGAAGCTCCTAAATCACCATAACAAACATTATCATTTGATTTTGAAACACTAGCAGACATCGTATTCATCATGTGATGTTGAACCATGAAAAACTTCTCAGAATCATCTGCACTTGTAGATGCATAGTTATTCTACTACCTTTTGTTATTTTGATTCTTCAACCTACAATCATATTCAAAGTGTCCAGGTTTACCACAATTCCAACATCCTTTACTGTCATTACCTGAATCATTTCTATGGAAAATTCTATGGCCTCTTTGGTTCTCCCTGCCTCAAAACTATCCTCTTCCTCCTACATGATTCTGTTGTTGATTTTGGTCTTGGTTACTATTTCCTCTTCCACTTCCAAAACCTCTACCTCTACCTCTACCTCTTCCTTTGCCAGAGTAGAATACCTACTCAGAACTAGATTTTCCTTGGGAGTTTGAATCCTCACCAAGATTATTTTCTTTAATAATCAGCATAGATACCAGATCAACAGGCTTTGGAATATTTTCCCTTATCTATATAGAAGTTTTGAACTGCTTATATGTAGCTCCTAAACCACGAAGAAAAACTTCCACCTTATTATCATCATCTACATTCATGCCAATAGATGCAAGTGACTCACATATGCTTTTGATTTTCAAGGTGTAGTCACTTACTGACATGCTCTTCTTCTCCAATGTATGCATCTTGTTCTTGAGATGTAATTTCCATGCCTTTGTATTGGTCTCATACAATATGAACAAACTCTTCCAAGTTTTCGGAGTTTTGGCATCCTACATGTGTCCAATCATGCTATCCTGTATGCTAACAGAAAGCCAGTACATTACCTTTCATGCTCCTTGATTCCATTCCTCATATGCTCTTAACTAATCTGTAGTCTGATTCCTTTCTGGTAACTGCGGAGCATTTTCCTTCTCTCCTTCGATGTACTTCCACTAGCCTTTTCCCATAAGGAAATTCGTCATTCTGAATCTCCAAGCATGGAAATTTTTCTTGAAGTAATTCGACGGTGATGCACCTCAATGCACTCTCCTTCTCGAGAGCTTCACGATGATATCCTCGGAGTAAAAAACTGAGCTCTTACGACCGCACATAGTGCTCCGCACAAAGGCTGTAGAATACACTGAAAAACACACTACACAGGGAGCATGAAGATAGACTTCTTAGGTCTTACAAATGCAGTCGAACTTACAGTCTCCCACTAAAGGCCAATATGGCCAAAGTAACTATGGGAGAAAAATAAAGAATGATAAAGAATACCTGAGTGTAAGTATACAAACTACACCTCCCACTTGATGGGCATGTTACAGAGTATACAAATGACTGTGTAAGATCATGAATCAAGTAATCCCCATCAAGTGATAGTAGTGTCGAAAACTATCCTGTGATAGAGCTTTAGTCAAAACATGTGCAACATTATCTCGAGTGTGAACCTTCTCAAGAATAATGCGTTCACAGGCTAAGCAATCTCTAATGAAGTGAAATCTCACCTCAATGTGCTTGGTCTTTGCATGATAGACCGGATTCTTAGCTGAAGCAATGGCACTTTGACTATCACTGAGAAAACGCGGCACATGCTGAGGTAAACCCATATCACAAGCAAGACAAGAAAGCCACAGTGCTTCCTTACATGCCTCACTTGCTAAGACATACTCTGCTTCTGTGATGGAAACAGTTGTACATTCTTGAAGAAGAGATCTCCAAGAGATAGCACCTCTAGCAAAATGAAAAATGTACCCTGCTGTAGACATACAATTGTCTGCACAACAAGCATAGTAAGAATCTGTGTAACCAATAATGGATGGTTTCCCTCTACCTAAGCATAGACACTTGTCCTTACTGCCACTCAGATATCTCAAAATCATCATGACCACTTCGCAATGTTTCTTGCCAGGATTAGACATATATCTGCTCACAACTCCCATTGCAAATGCAATGTCTAGTCTCGTATCTACCATAGCATACATGAGACTACCAATGACAGACTCATAGGGAATTTTGGTCATGAATTCCTTCTCCTCATCTAATTGGGGGCAATCATCCTTGCTCAATTTCACATATGTGGGTAAAGGTGTACTCAATGCCTTTCCACCCTGCATATTGAACCTGTGAAGTACTTTTGATATGTAATCACTTTGAGAAAAGTATATGCATTGTTTACTCCTATCACAAGTAATAACAAGAATATGTTTGGCATCCCCCAAATCCTTCATATCAAATGTTTTACTCAACTTCCTTTTGAGAATTGACAAGTCACAGGAGGAGTTCCCAGCAATGAACATATCATCGACATAAAGTATCAAGCATATCAAGCTGCCATCTTGTTACATAAGAACAAGCTCTAAAGTATTATTTTTTTAGGCTTATGGAGTTCATTATTTATGATAAATAACATGTGGAAGTGCTCACATCTCCTAAGTTAGAGTAAAAGTAGATAAAAGTAAGAAGGAAAGAAGAGGTGTCTATTTTTAGACAAGGAAGGCACTTCTGTTGATAGCCTCTCAATGAAAAGAGTGACTCTTACTATAGGTGGCCAAATTGAGTGATTCTTGTTGTGTTGCAAAGCTTACAACTTTTACTATATATCTATATCCATTTTGCTACAAATTTTAATGAGAAAACCTCGCGCAACTAGGCATTTTGCATATCTTTTTTCTTATGTCTATCCGGTGTCTCATCAGAGACATACCTCTCATCAAACTTTCATATCTCAGTGGTTATGAGGTCTTTTTGAGTGATTTCACTTGGAGGTGTTTCCTTAGCTCCCACAATTTCTATCTATATCAAAATTTTTCATAGATCTATGAGTTATCTTGCTTTTGTACATTAGTTTTCAATTCAGATAGTTAGTTATACCTTGCTGTTGTAGGCCTCCACATACCTTGAATTCAAGCTATTGTTTTGGGAACTATACTCCATGTTTTTTGACTTTTTTTTTTGTTTTTAAAACATGCTAATTAGAGTCTTCTTTCAGAATATATGATTAATTTTGAAAAATTTTGCTCAGAGAGTTTCTCATGGTTATTTTGCTATAGTCACCTATTTCTATTTTCTTGAAAGTTTGGAGGAAAGTTTGATTTTTGAAATTTGGAAATATTTATTTGATCTTTTGAAGATCTTGGGAGGTCTCATCACTTTCATTTTGAAATTTGATGTTTACAAGTTTGTAAACATAACATTGTGGTATCAGAGCCTTTGTTTTTCTGTCAAATCTTTCATACAACTTATTGAATTATCTTCTTTGTTTACAACAATTCAACATGGCAGATTTGAGTGCATCGATTGAGAAATTATCAGATGGGAGAAATTATCCCATGTGGCAATTTAGAATGGAGTATTATCTCATGTCTAAAGGTCTTTGGGGATTGATAACACGTATAGAAGTGAAGCCAATATTACCAGAAGCTCCTACACAAGCAGATCGAGCAAGAGAGCAAGAATGGGTTGAAAGAGACAGACGAGTTTTGTTTATTATCTCACAAACAGTTTCAAATATTATGCTTGGGCATATAAGAGACCAAAATAGAAGAGGTGGTTTTAGAGGAGGACAAAGAGGAAGAGGCCAAGATCGCATGCATCAAAACTATTACATAGTGCAAGAGGAGGCTTAGACATAGAATGAAAACATTCTTATGGCTATGCATATAGAGACACATAAGAGGAAGGTAAAAAACAAAACTTGTTATGTAGATAGTGGTTGCGCAAACCACATGAGTCATAACATGAACATGTTTGTGAACTTATACAAGCCAGATTCAAGAGTCACAATTGCTACAAGAGATAATACTGAGCATGAAGTAGATTAGATTGGTGATTGTCCACTTAATGAACATGTAACTCTTAGAGATGTTTTGTTTGTTCCTACTATTACAAAAAATTTGATTTCAATTGGACAGATGGAGGAAAATGGAGTGAAGGTCGATTTTGATAATAATCAGTGGTAGGCTTATCAGAGGAAGGATGGGAATTTTGTTATAAAAGGACAAAAGGTAAACAGATTATATACGTATGAAGTTGAAGTTCTAGATTATGCATGTTATACAATTGTTAATGGGACTCAAGTAAGTCAATTGGACTTATGGCATAAAAGATTAGGACACATCAGTGTTGGCACGTTAAAGGATATTGCAAAGAAATCATTGGTTGAAGGTTTACCACAACTACTTAAGCAAGATTTGGATTTTGTTTGTGAGGCATGTCCGTTTGGAAAACAGATACAATGTCCTTTTTCAAAAGTAGGATTGCAAAGGAGACGTATTTTGGACTTGATTCATACTGATGTATGGAGTCATCTCAAGAAGAGTCCATGGGAGGTAGCAAGTACTTTGTAACATTTATTGATGACTTCTCGAAGTTTACATGTTGGAAACAATGCCAATTGGTCAACACTTGCTCAATATCTTATTGGTCAAACACTTTCTACAACATGTGTACAATCTAATATCACTCCTTCCTACAAGAAATGATGACGGGCACCGTGGCTAGAGTATTGTGCTCTTATCCCAACGGCCCGAGTTCGATTCCCTCCAGCAACGGCGCAACATGAAAAATTTATTGTTTTAGCTTTTCAAAAGCGACAGATTTTTGGACAGCTAATGGGTATTGATTCGTGAAGTTGCTTTATTGATCGTTGATTGTAGATCTCTACGAAGGAACTTTTCAAGTGTGCTTTATTAGGTGCTTTTCAAAATACACAATCTACTATATAATAAGAGCATTAGCACATGGGGCAGCCATGGTGCTAACTTGAAGCATGTTGAGGAGCGGCTATGGAGTTCTTCTTGGAGAAGAAGAGTGTGCTCACACTCTTGCTCATGGAGAGGAGGTTATCTCTTGTTCATGGAGAGAGGACTTGGTTATTAGCAATTTGAAGGTGAGGATCGGCCATCTACATGGTGTATTTCAAAATTGTCTTCTACATGAAGATTTCGGGTTACTTGAAAGACATTGGATGGTGGTTAACATAAGATTTGCATCTTATGTTAAGTATTCAGGTACATACTCTCTTTATGCATACATGCACTACTTGAAGTTTATGGAGGCAGTGGCATCCGTATCAAGAGGAGTCCTATTCGGCATAGGTACAAGAGAATCAATACGTATATGCTTTATGCATATTTGGATGAGGTGTTAGAGAAGATATGTTCATATGAGTTTGAGAATTTTCGGAAGCAAACTTGTTAGCATTCTTTGCTACTTTTTAAGAATGTGATCTTTCCACACACGTATCTGACTTAGGGTCTTCCACACTCTTCTATAACCTATAAGGTCACACATCTCATGTATATTCAGATTTATGTCCATACATCTGAATATGTTTGTTACATTTGTACATTCAGTCATCCATCTATTTCTCATCACATAGAGTGGTTGAGAGTTTTACTCCCACATTGTACATTGAACATTGGTATATATGATACTGTGAGTAAGCGGTGGCTTACGTAACACTTTACACATGTTGTCTAGTCTCTCTCTATCTTTTTCTCATCATTTGTATGATTAAATGTGGTATGTTCATGGTTTGTCAATACTGGAAGATTACTAGATTCTATGTTGTATATGCTGGACCTATGGAACCTTGGACCTCTGATATGAGCTATGGGCCTACCTCATTTCCAACATTTGGTATCAGAGCTCTAAGCTTTTGGTATCAGATCTTTAGGACTTTGGCATCAACGCATTCAGGCTCATTCATATTCTCAGGTTTCTAGAATTCTAGGTTTACAACTTATGATTTAAGAGCATCTTCTAATACTTGACATTTGACATACACAATTAATCTAGATTAGTAGAGATTTGAGAATTAGACAATTCAATCACATGTGTATTCATCAGTGTGGAGTATGAAGTTGATGATCTGTTAGCAGCCACATATTTTTGGAAGAGTATGCAAATACATTACAGAAGTATTGTTTGAAGACCTAGACTTGATGAAGAGAAGGCTACTTCAAATTCAAGGAAGAACAATGGTTTAGAGAAGATGAAGGAATCAAATCAACATCAAATCATAAGTATCAATTTTTACTATCAGATTATCATTTGCAGATCATGTCTTAGAAGAGCAGTTATGAAGAGATTTGAAGGATTCAAGGAATACTTTTATACACTTTCATCATTTGAAAGTTAAAAGCTACATCAAAACAGGTATCTAGAGGTTTTTCTAGAGAAGCTTTGAGAGATCTTTTTCATGGCAGTTAAAGCTTATCTAAGAAGACAAATTTGGAGATAGGATGAGTTTTTCAACCAATTTTCTGTTGTAAACTGGTTGGATATCCAGGTACAGAATGTAATCTAGGTATCTAGAGAGGTAACTCTAGAAAGGTAATTCATCATTCAGACAAAAGGTTGGTGAATTCAATCTATCAAACATTTGAAGCAAAGGTTTGATTCAAGGATATGAGGAGATGATAAAACATGTTTCTATATTCTTTTCCATTTGTATACCATGTTTGTTTTATCTCTTACTCTTAGCATTAGAGGAAGAGAAAAGTTCATTTGAAGAAGTTAAGAGTGCTTGCTACTTCAAGACGAAGAGAACAAAAGGTATGGAAGAGAAGTTTGAAGATGTCGACATCATCATCAGGTGGAAGAAAGATGTAGAAGAAGAAAGTCCATCATTTCCAAAAGAAAAGTAAGGCTTCCTTTTCTCATATATTTTCCATATACTTTTCCTATTTTATCCTCTACACCCAAAGACAAGTCTATGAGAAAATCTTGTGTCAAGATAGTCTAAAAAAGAAGCAGTTTCTTGTTTTGCATTACACTTGGTCATGATTTAGTAGATTTGACAAAGAATTGCATTGAGAAAACAAAAGCAACATATATATGTTGTGACTCATATGTGTATGAGTTATATTGAAGCTTTTTGAGCAGGCAGCTTATATGTTCCCTCAAAGAATTCTTGGAGTGTCAATACAAAGCTACTTGGTATATGACAAGTTGCAGAGAAGTATATTTCTTCTTTATCTAAGTCTTGAGGTAAAAGAGTTTTTTGTAGCAGATGTTGAAGACTTGGGTTGAGGTTTTATGTTTGGAAAAGGTTACCTCATATTCAGTATTTTTAGAAAACTTCAGAAAATTCAGATCTGTTGATGTACTAGTCAGTTGGAGAATCTACTTTCAGTGATTGTCTTGATTTTTGGATATGTGTTTGTATTCAAAAAGGTGTTCCATCAGATCCTATCACTTGATTGAGAAGTGGAGTTAGCCAAAAGAAAATCAAGTAGGTACTATCACATTTCACCCGGGTAGAATATGAAAAGATGAAGTATCCACTTGCAGCTTTTGGAGTTCTCAACGTGAGAAGTTTGTCCACTTATATTTCAAGTAGGAGTTGCAGATTCTTGGGAAGGAGTTTTTTAAAGAAAAGTTTTACAACTTTTTGTGAGAAGCATGGACACTTGGAGACATTCAAGTAACAAATAAAACATTCATTCATGAAGGTTTAATGAGAGTAGATTCTACGCAGGAGAGATCATTGATCTTGAATAGATCTTGTATGATCTTGAGTATTTATGAGTCAGTTTTCTATCCTTTGTTTGAGAAAGTTCTTAGCATTGGAGAAAGTAAGTCAAAGATTTAGGTTCTATCAGACTTGTGTTGCACAGAGATAGAAGAAGATACTTGTTATGTTGTAGAAGGTTATGAATCCTATAAAGCTTTAATTTCAGCAAGGTTTTGTTATTTTAAGATCAGCTAACCTTATTCTACAATGTGGAAAGCTGAAGAGTTATAGTGAAAGCTATTAGCAACTGCAGTGCTAATTAAAAGGGTTTAGAGATTTTTGCTTCAGATATAGGTATTTGATCACTTCGATAGAGGTGGTGTTTCTTCTAGCATTCGGGGTAGCCATGGTGCTAACTTGAAGCATGTTGAGGAGTGGCTTTGGAGTTCTTCTTGGAGAAGAAGAGTGTGCTCGCACTCTTGCTCATGGAGAGGAGGTTATCACTTGTTCATGGAGAGAGGACTTGGTTATTAGCAGCTTGATGGTGAGGGTCGGCCATCTACATGGTGTATTTGAAGATTGTCTTCTACATGAAGATTTCGGGTTACTTGAAAGACATTGGATGGTGGTTAACATAAGATTTGCATCTTATGTTAAGTATTCACGTACATATTCTCTTTATGCATACAGGTACCACTTGAAGTTTATGGAGGCAGTGGCATCCATATCAAGAGGAGTCCTATTCGGCATAGGTACAAGAGAATCAGTATGTATATGCTTTATGCATATTTGGATGAGGTGTTAGAGAAGACATGTTCATATGAGTTTGAGGATTTCCGGCAGCAAACTTGTTAGCATTCTTTGCTACTTTTTAAGAATGTCATCCTCGATCATCACATGTTGAGCTTGATATCTCAACAGGACACTTGTGTGGAAAAGGCTGGATGTTGCTTATATAGAGTTTTGCTTTTCCTACAATCTAGCTAACCACCCACCAATTAGTGTAGGTGCACTTTTTAGTGGTAGATTGATGAGATTTGAATTTGATTGAGCTTTCTCAAGCTTCTAACTTGATTCCACAACTTTGGGTCCTCCTTTCTGATTGGTCCACTTGAAAAATTCATGATTGAGTCCTTTTGCATGATTGAAACCTTATTTTCAACATTGGGAGGGAGCAACTCCATCGACACTTTCCAAAGCTTGGAATTGGACCAAGCAGGTAGTTCACTGTAGGGTGGATGTTGAGGGGGGGGGGGGGTGTTAGATATACTTAAAAGTCCTCTATCAAGTGACCACAAATGATCCATGGTGCTCTTAGTTGTAAAGCCACCATTATGAGGAGAAATTATTGTGAGAGGCGGGACATTTCTGGAACCCTAACTTCTAGCTTAGATGAGTCCTATGTCTATTCGTTGATGGTAATAGATGATCTTTGTGAGGCTAACCATTAGGTTAGTAGGAGATAAACTTCTAGGCCATTGGGTTACCATTCGAGGTGAAAATAAAGGCCTTTTGGTGCCACATGGTTTCCCCATATAACCTTAATGGGGGAAAACATAGGTGGGCTTGCCCCCTTTTACAAGGTCTAGGGGGCCTATCCCATTAGCCAATAGGGCAGAGACAATAGGACTTCTAGGCATGGTGATATTGTCACGTTTTATATTTTGCCAAATATTTTGTCTCTCTCAACTATGTTTATCGATATTGACCCCCATTGTAAAATCTATATAAACATGGACTATGTGTAGCATTACATAGCATTGCGCATTGGTAATCCCTTCATCATACGTCTATCTAGATTGCCATCTAGGCTCCATATTGGGACTACATGGGTGGAAAACACCATTTTGTAGCAAATTACTCTTTGTGATCTAAGTATTTGAGTTTTGTATCTCTCAGTCTGCATCTCTCTTAGTCTACATTTTTTTTTCAATGCTATGTACCAGTCTATCCCATTCTGTTGTTATTTCTTACATGAACTACATGGCTATAACATATTTCATAAAGATGAAAAGTGAACTGGTTTATAGACGTCCATGGAGCATAGATGTCAAGCACTCATCTGGCTAGACGAATGGCATAGTGTTGATCCCATCAAAGTCAATCTGATCAAAAGTCAAATGGTTAAAGTCAACTAGTCAACATCTAGATGGTCAAAGTCAAAGTTTTCAAAGTCAATTTGGTCAAAGTACAGTGATCAAGGTGTGCACAAGCACAAATACCTCTCAATTGATCTCGCTAATTGGGCTCAGTTTCATGAGTCTTTTGATCCACTTTTATAGTTGAGGTCGGAGCCAAGCTTTGACTTCAAATTCAAATTCTCACCATAAAGTGAGTCCTAAACTATAGGATTTATTCTCTAATCAATCATCTACTAAGTAACCTAAGATTTGATTCCTCCTAACTCCATGTGAGAGTAGTGCAACAAACATAGGCACTGTTGATATATTTAGGTAGTGATGTGTGTGAACACACTAGGACCGTCGGGACACTTTTTTTCCCTCTTTAGGAGGTTTTTTCCCCCGGCTTGTATATACGCCTATTGCCCTAATGGGCTACTTATCTTTGTACATTCTCTAGTAATACATTCAGTATTGTGTGTTTGTGCTCCAAGCTTCTTCTTCTTCCTTGTGTTGTTCACGTGCTTCTGCAGACGTCTAACTCCAACAATTGGTATCAGAGCAGGTCGTCACTTCATCTAGGGTGCCGTCGACACTCCTCCATTTGCAGTCTCAGAATCGCACGAATTTTGGTGAGCATACTCAGCGTGTTTTTGAGATCAAAACGGCTTCGCTTTGTGGTGCCGAAATCGCGATCTGAGCTCGTTTCGGCTTCCAAACATAGTATCACAGCGCTTGTGCAGGCTATTTTGTCTTTTTGTACCAAAGGTATATACCAGTTTCTGTTCACCAGTTTAAGCGTCTCGAAGTTTGCTACAGGTCTAGTAGAACGCATCTGGGCAGTTTTGTTCAACTTTTGAGATACAGTCAATTTTCTGCATCAAGGTATTTTAGTCACCGGCCATGGCTGAAAGCAGTGATGTATTCCGTATGTTCTATTGAGGATAAGTTGGATGGTACCAACTACCCATTATGGGCTTATATGATGCGACATGTTTTGGTTGCAAAAGGATTGTGGAACATTGTGCAGGGTGTTGAAAGACGTCCTGTTACACCTATAACGATAGGTACTGCAAATACAGGTGCTGGAGCTGATGAAGATGGTGTCGAAGATGATATTCCATAGATTCCTATTCGTGCTGCTATTTCTGTTACACCTACTATAGAGAAAATTTGTTGGGATGGCAGAGATGCACAGGCACATGCATTGATAGCTTTGTTTGTCAAACGTGCCATTATTCCTCATATTTGCTCTTGTAGAACATCTAGGGATGCTTGGGATACACTTACCACATTGTACCAAGCTAGGAATGAGGCTCGTGTTGCTTACCTCCGAATAAAGTTGGAGAGTGAGCACATGAATGAAGGTAATTCTATGGACAGTTTCCTAACGAAGATCAAAGATTTGAAGGAACAGTTGATTTTTGCTCATGAGGTTATACTAGATAGCTCACTTGTGCAGACCATTCTGAATGGTCTTCCTGATTCATATCAGAGTTTTGCTTCTACTCTTCAGTTAATGATGAAAGGCAATCCGAATGCCTTATCATTTGAGGAGTTAGTCTCTGTTCTGTTGCAGGAAGATCAGTCCAGGCAGAACAGGTCCATTATGTGTGTTGCAGATCAAGCTTCCTGGCTAGTCAGAAGGGCAAAGGAAAATGGAGCTCTTCTACTAGTAAGCAGAAATTTGCAAATGCTGCACATTCGAAGAACCAGGATAAAGATGAGAAGAAATCAGAAAAGCAGAAATAGTTTTCCAAGTACTGTAAAGGGAATGATCATATCATAAAGAACTGTCCAAAACTGGCTGCAAAAGAGGCAAAGAAAAAGGAGGCTAGAATGGTTGTTGCAGAAGCCTCTACACCAAAAACAAAGTCTGCTAATCTAGTGCAGGAAGAAGAATGGGCGTTTACTACTGTTTGCAGTTTTGACCCATCTTCTCATGACCAGTGCATGTCTACAGTGGACTCAGATGTTTGGTACTTTGACAGTGGGGCGACCAAACATATTACCTCGCAGCGCAGTTTCTTCTCTTCACTGGAGCCTGCCCCTACAGAGAATACTGTCACATGCGCCAACAACTCCTTTTATCCTGTTATGGGAGTTGGTAAGATCATTTTGACTACTGCTGATGGTAGTTCTTTCACCTTGTCTGATGCTTTATTTGTGCCAGGGATCAAGAAGAATCTGTTATCAGTTTCTGCATTAGCCAAGATTGGCTTGGTTGTGAAATTCGTTAAAGACAGGTGTACAGTTCATGATCTATCAAATGGCGATGTGATTATTGCTTCTGGCATTTTATGTCGTGGGATGTATAAGCTCATAGACTATGAAAGATCTGTGAATGATTCGGCATGTGCAGTTCATGATTCTCAGCCTATGTTAGATGCAAAGCTTTGGCATGCACGCTTTAGTCATCTGAATTTTGCTAGTTTGCTACACCTGCAGAAATCTGATATGGTGTCTTCTTTGCCCAAGGTTGAGGCACCTAGAAAACATGTATGTTATTTTGGGCAAAATGCAGCATTCCTCCTTTCCAAAAGATGGTTCAGTTCGGGCTACGCAAAAATTGCAGCTTGTACATAGTGATGTCTGTGGTCCTATGCAGACACCCTCTTTTGGGAATTACCTTTACTTCGTGACTTTCATTGATGATTTTTCCGGGCATGCATGGGTATATCCACTCAAAGAAAAGTCCGAAGTGTTCATGTGCTTTAAACAATTTTTGGTTTTGGCTGAAAATCTGTCGGCATGTAAAATGGGCACCCTCCGTTCTGATCGAGGGGGGGAATATATGTCTTCTGATTTTAATGCATTTTTGGCTGAACGTGGGATAAAACACCAGTGTATAGTGTACACCTCAACAGAATGGAGTTGCTGAACGAAAGAACAGGTCACTCATGGAGATGGCGAGGTGCATGGTCAAGAGTTAGGCTTTACCACATAGTTTCTGGCTTGAGGCTATCATGTGTGCAGCATATGTACTGAACAGGTGTCCCACTAAAGCGTTGTAGTCTATCACTCCATATGAGGCTTGGCATGACCACAAGCCATCTGTTGCTCATCTGCGTGTTTTTGGTTATTTGGCATATGGATTAGTGCCTGAACAACATCGCAGAAAATTGGATGATAAGGCAGTAAAATGTATTTTTGTTGGGTATAGTTCTGAAAGTAAAGGCTATCGTCTGTATCATCCACAGACTCAACGCATTCTGGTTAGCTGTGATGTTGTCTTTGTGGAAGGCTTTCATGTAGTAAGGAGACATCTGTTAGCTCCAAAGACATGTATGATACGTTGATGCCTCTTTTTACAGGTGGACAGTCTAGTGCTGGTCCTAATGAGGCAACTTCTCAGCCTTTGCAGGTTTCATATGATGATGCAAATCATTCTATTCCTGATGCAGATTTACATGATGCACTTGTTGATGAGAGAGGTGATATTGAGCAGGCAAAAACTATGCCAAAATGGTTGGTGCAGACTTTGCGTGACAGCAAATTAGATGCACCTTTGTCATATCGTACTCGTTCAGGCTCTCATAGTGCCTCCTTTGCATCAGATTGCTATGCTATGGCTACGGCTAGTCTCTGTGATGAGAATGAGCCTGTTTCTTTTGATGAAGCACAAAATTCAGAAAATTGGATGGCTGCCATGCAATCTGAATATGATGCTATAATGAAGAATGGTACATGGTCTTTATGTGACTTGCCTCCTGGCAAGAAGGCCATTGGCACTAAGTGGGTATACAAGCTTAAGCATAAACCTGATGGTACAGTTGACAGGTATAAGGCTAGGCTTGTTGCAAAGGGTTATGCGCAGGAAAGAGGCATTGATTTTGATGAGACCTTTGCACCTACATGCCGTATGACTATTGTTCGGAGCATTTGTGCACTTGCAGCCCATCATGGTTGGAATGTACATCAGTTGGACATTAAAATAGCATTTCTGAATGGTGACTTGCATGAATAAGTGTATATTTTTCAGCCTTGTGACTTTGTGTAGAAAGGGCATGAAAACCAGGTGTGCAGGTTAAAGAAGGCATTATATGGTTTAAAGCAAGCACCACGTGCTTGGTATGAGAAGATACATGCCTGTTGCTCTAGCACAATGGTGAGAACCACGTTAATAAGCTTCACCTCCTTAATGTCAATCCGTGGGAGAGGTAGGAGTGATATGAAGATCGTGAACGTGAGATGATGTGAGAGTGAAGGTGAGAAGCACAAAGATGCACACACACATACACACGCACAAAGAAGAGACAAGCAAGACACAATGGAAGGTGGGAATTTAGCTCTATTACTCAAGAATAATCTTACAAGCTCAAAAGAACTCTAATCTCAAACAAGCTAACATGAACCAACCTCAAAAATGAGCTCTCTAGCTCTTTTTATAGTTTCTAGACTAGTTTTGACCGGTTTCACATCTAGTGACCGGCCTAGTTAAAAAATAGGTCCTAGATGCTATTTGGAAGGGTAAACAGTATCTAAAAATAACGAAAATTGGTACGTGCATTCTACCTAAGCTCCTCAAGCTCGAGGACTCCTCGGCTTGCACAAAATGGAGCTATGGATTACAAAATGGGGTTTTCTATGATACATATGTTATAATTAGTGATAACAATCACTGTTGAATGTTTGAAGAAATAATAATAAGAAACATATTTGTTTGGAAAATTGATCCGACTGGCTCCCTGCGCCGTCTTTACATGCTTCCGTGGCGTCTGTGCCTCTGGCTGCTTCCAACACCCCCCTCCCTCTCGCTTCTGTCGTCCCTGACAGAACCTTGTTGTGAGGTCTGCCGGATGTAGTTCTGTAGGAGGTCTTGAGCGAGGGTGTGCTCTGAGATACGAATGCTGCGGGCTAGATCAGCCTCGAGTTTCTCCCAGTCAATAGGTTGCGGCTCGTCTGGTGGTGGGAGCTGATAATGTGTAGAGTACACCATTCGTTCACAGGCGAATAATTGCAATAAATGTGTGGGCCTGCTTATAAATACCTCTGAATGGTACTCCCAAAAGCCGGTGGTGAACATTTCTTCGAATGTCTGCTGGTAGCACGCCGGTAGATATTTTATTCTGCAGTGCCAGGCATAACACACCCGTAGCGATGGCGTTGTGCTCATATCATAGACTAAATCAAAGTTGCCATGCTCAAAGCCCGGGGTGTTTACATGGGGGGCCTTGACGCGTCGGAAGACTTTAAAGATCATTTGCATCATGTCAAAGATTTTGACAGTCATGTGCGCGGCAATATCATCCATATGCTTTAACCTAGGGAGCCAGTGGCGGATCGTCGCCATCATGTAGCCTACTATTGGTAACTCGATTGGTGGCTTGAAATAGGGATAATTCAACCAGTCTTGGCACTGCTTATTGTTTTGTACCTTAATAGCGAATGCAGTCCAAGAGCGGCGTCGTGGTACTGGTCCCCAGCATGGGTTAAATTTTAAGTGCAGCGGCGCTTTCACCCATGTGCTCATCATCTCTGGATAGTTTTGCAATAAATCTTTGCGCCAGTCTGGTTGATGGATTTCACCTCTCTGCGCACTTGGTGGCAAGTCCTCCGGCTCGAATTGAGTGGCATGCGTTGGTTTCATACCTGTTTCTTTCTCTATGGCTAACTGGTATTCGGCCATTAACATGAAGTACGGTTTATATTGGAGCTCATGCCCAGATATGTATCGTCGCGGGGCCAGATGAGCAAAGAATGGTGACTGTAAAATCCTCTCTTCGATCATGGCCATGGCATGTAACTATGCCTCTACTCTGGCCGAATGTGTCGTTCCGAGTTCTTCAACTGTCTTCATCCACGCGGGGGTAGGTAATTCATAGGTCATCTGGCCTTCGGCCGTGACACGTCCGCCTGGGATGGGTATCGGCTCATATGCCTCTTCAAATGTCTCCTCCACCGGGATAGTGACGGTTTCTTCCTCAGCTGGTAGCTCAGGTGGGGAGTCTGGCCTTGGTGGTGCTTCATAGACTGCAATTCTAGATTCAAGATTTGTTACCTGGGCCCGGAGTGCGTTGAGTTCCTCTAAAATTCCAGGGGCAGGGTCCACAGGTGCTGGTAAGTCTGCTGCTACTTGTACTTGTTGTGTTGCCGGTTCTCTGAGTTGTAGTAGCTTTGTGATCTTCCTTTAACTTTTGATGCTCTTCGTTCATACGATCATAGTCCTCGAGCAATCGAACATGATCATCTAGCAACATCCTCATCGATTCGGATGGGATTGCCTTGAATCTGCTCGGACTTAGTGGTTGTTCTGGATGATCCAATGCCGCTTCCAAGTTTTCTCTATTCTGCGCTTGGAGTCTCACGTTCTCCTCCTGGGCTGCGGCTAGGTGTCTTCTTAGTAAGCCCATATTTCTAGTGAGCGTTGCATTTCTAATCGTTTGAGCTCGAAGTAGGTTGTCCAAGTCCGCAGTGGCTTCTTTTGTTTTCTCCTCACTTTCTAGTTCTAATTTGTGATAGGCCTCTCGTAAATCTTGGTATCGGCTGTTCAGTGAGGCATTCTCAATTGATAATGAATTAAGCTGCGTTTGTAGTTCATTCGTCGTTCTCTGCAGCTGTTGATAGTTGGTGCCAAGTGATGCAAACTCATCGCGGACTTGTGTCATGCACGTGAACATTTGTTGAAATGCGGTGTCTATGGTGGGCGATAGTAGTAATGAAGTGCTAAATGAGGATGCAGTGGAAGTATATGCAGCGGGAATGGGAAATGGGGTTGGGAAGGTGGATGCAGTGGTGATCGTGGAAAATTGTGATGTGTCTAAAAATGTTTGTGCCGGGAGTGAAGTGAGTGGTGGTGCCGTGGGTGGTGAGATGTCCATGTCACTGGACGTGTTTAGTGTTGTGACTGTGAAAAGTGGTGTGATTGTGGGTGGTTGTGTAGGTGTGAATACGGGATTTACAAATGTAGAGTAATTTACAGGGGGGATGGCTGGAGCAGCTTGGTGAAAAGGGGGTATAGGGGTTATGGTGGGTTGGGGAGGTGAAACTGGTGAGAAGGTTAATGGGGTTAGAAAAGTGAAAGGGGGTCTTAAATGTGGGGGAAACGTTGGGAAGGATGAAGGGGTTAACATGTAGATGCGGAGGGTTGGGTGTGGGCATGGTGGTATGAATGGGCAGGGCAAAGGGTGTGGCTATGTTGCCTTGTACTGGTGTAGATGTGGGGAAAGTAGGTGGGTGTGCGGGGGATACAGGATGGGTTGGTGAAAGATGAGGTGAGAGAGGGGTAGAAGGTGTGGATGTTATTTCGAGGATAGTGGTGGTATGTACAATGGTAGTACGTGGTGGGGAATCTACAAGGATAGGTTCTGCGGTCAATGAACTTTCGGGGACGAGGCGTGCCTCCCTGGCTTGGGCTGAAGATTGAGCTCCTGTTGGTACACGAATATACTCTCCGGGCTTTGAAAGTAGTCGCACTCGGCGGGGATCAAACTGTGGTAGTTGCTTTCTTTGTAAGTACCTGAGTGCTTCATTGGAGCCTACTGATTTGACTAACTCTCTGAACCCTTTGATGTATGCGTCTTCGAATCCTCCGGAGATGAGTTCCTGTTCAATTAATGCCTGGCTCTCCTCTTCAGTTAACTTCTTCCGTGCCCAGACTTTCTCCATCGTACGATATAATTTTTTGATTGCCAGTGTGTAAGCTGCGGCTTCGAAAGTCTCATCTTCATATGTGCTGGTGTCGCCGTGTGCGTCGGTTTGTTGGCCTTGGCCATCTGTCTGTCCGTCAGGTGAGCCCTGGCTGGCTTCATCGTCGCCTTCGTCGTCGTCTGTTTCGGTTCTTTCTTCTTCAGAGCTCGACACAGCTTGTCCCTGTGGCAGATCTCGCGGTGTGGTAGGGTAGCTGGGGCGTTCATATTCCTGGGAGAACATCTGTGCTTCTGAAAACTGGAATTGGTTTGAGAATGCATCAGGCATCTCAAAATCAAATGTTGTGTTTATTGGGTCTGCCTCCATATGTGGTATTGGGAAAGAAAAGGCTTCCGCACCAATAGTGGTGGGAGCTTCTGCTGTTGTGGTGGTGGGTTCGGTGGTGGCAGCTTCCTGAGGTGCAGCGGTACTAGTGGTGCCCTCCGTAACCACTGGTCTGGACAACCTTATGCGAATAGGTTGTACTGTGGGAGCAGCTTCTGTCGGTGATCGCTCTGGAGAAGGTTGTGGTGAAGGTGACTCTGGCACTTGAAGGCAAGGAATAGTGCCTCTCATGCGCTTACCTGCCCGTGTTCTGCTGGGCTTCCTGGCTTTCTTCGTCGCTCCTTTGAATGCCTTCAGCTCTTCTGCGGTTAATGCACGCTCGATTGGCAAGTCATAAGCCAAACACATATACACAATTCTAGTGAGTGCACAACATCCATTAAGCACTTTTTTGCGTTCCCATCTGTGTTGTGCTAGATACATTTGATCTATGATCCAGCTCGCCAGATCAACAGTCTGAGGTCCCGTGCATGCCAAATACAATCCAAACCATATTCTTTTGTGTGGCATGGTGAATCTATCCTGAGCGGGGAATGCGAAGTGTTGCATGCATATCCTTAGTGGCTTTGACAGCTCAGGTGTAATCGCTGAGATCTCCTCCACTTAGTAACATCCCCACGTTTCATAGGATCTGGAATTAATCTTTCTCGATCTGTGGGTGTGTGGGTTCCATGAATCTTGATGGCCGCTCTGATTAAATCCTTTGAGAGGTAAAATCTCTTGTAGGGTGGATCATCCACTAAAGAAGGCAAAATGAAGGTTCCGGGGATATCCTTATTCTCGGAGGCCAGCAAAGTAGTAATTAAGTAATAGCACCTGTAAAAGTCCGGTTTGGGCAGAGGATCGCTGAAATACTCTGTGAAGCCTGCTCTGGCCCAAACGTGAGTCAAATCCTGGGTGCTCTGTAGGGCTTCGAACTCTCTGGAGAAGAACTGGTATTTTCCCCACGTGCGGTCATCAAATGTCAAAGAGGATTCAAATATAAAGTCCGTGTCCGCAAGGGGTCCTGCAAGTCCCTGAAACCAATGAGAGTTCCGGTGTATCTTCTCTGTGTAGCCCATAGGTGGATTGTCGATAGGCATGGGCCCTGGAAATCCTTGGAACTCCGGCGGTGGAGCAGTCGGGTGGGATTCTGCTCGTAGCACGTTGAGGGGCACTGCCGCTACACTGGGGCCTGCTCCTGATGTTCCTTCGTCGGTTTGCATGGTGACTGATGCGCTAATAGGAAAGATCTGCTACAAAAGATTAACACATTAGCATGGAAATTAATTATGATCCCATTAAAGTGAGACCACAATCCCTTTCCATAACTGATGCGTAACCCGTGTAGCCAAGTGCTGTGATGTGATGGATGCAATGTTTCTTGCAGCACTAGTGCAGGTCTCTAGACACCTACACTTTTCAGATTATGCATACATTTCTTGGTGAGATGAGATTATGAGTGATTGTGTGATGATGGTGGGTGAATTTATACAAGGTTTAAAGGTTAGTGATTTAGTACAAGGTTGTATGTTAGTCGGGGGGGTAGTTTTGTCAGACATGGGGTTAGGGGGAGACGGTTGGACACGCTTCGGTATCCATTTCCTAAGAGTCCTTGAATGGGTGGTGGGTTTCTGCTGAGGAGCAAAAGATAGTATTGGGGGTGGTGGTATAAAGGGATGGAAAGATTGGCGAGGGGTATATATTACATGGCTTATGGGTGGAGCTATGATACATGGTTTGGGTACCCAAATCTGCGTGGGTGTGGGTCTATGGGTAAGGTATTTCTTGGCGATCCAAATTCGTCGAATGCTCGGACCTGTAGAAGGAGGTCGAGGGGATGGTGAATATCGATTCTGTTTCTGTTCTGCCTTTTTCTTGTCGATCTCTGCTTGGTTGGAGTTCTTTGGTGCTTTTTGTCCTTTTGGCACCCAGATTTGTCTGGTGCCGCTTCCTTTGGGTGGCGCAAACTGCTTTCCTTGTTGTTTCCTCTAATACTGCCGTCGGTCTGGGTTCCTTCGTCGTGGGTGACTCTGTTGTTGTTTAGGTTGAGAGGTCGGTTGGACACTCTGCTTTGGAAAAGAAGGGAGATCCAACACTTGCGTGACCTGCCCATTAGGAAGTGATGCCTTATTTAACTTTAATCTAGGCGAGTCCGCAACAAGTTTGGAAGGATGAGCACCGCAGGGTGTCGTGCTCATTTGTCCGCTGATGCAACCCACCTGACCTCTGATTGTGTCCATCTGCCCTTGCAGTTGGGTAACTGTCTCTTCTAGTTTGCAGGAAGTCCCAGGGAAGATCTTCTGTCGTCCTTCTGATTGACAGTTGTCTATGACCAAGCCCGAGTGGGTTGGTGTAGACGTAGCGTGACTGAGCTGATCAAAGATCCTCCGGTCTTCCGTTGCATGTGTTTCATGGGGTCTAGGGTCACAACCGTCGGGCGGAATGCCGTTAGGGAAGTCAAGCGGTATCACTCGCTTCTGCTCTAAGGTTCCAATCTGTAAGGAGCCTTGTCTAAGATTTAGGTCCACTGAGTGATCGTATAGCCAATCTTGGCCAAGGATTAGGGGTTCTATCAGGTCGTCATCATGGCACACTAGTAGCTTTGCTGTCATGGTCACATCCTTAATGAGGATAGGAAGGTCCACCTCACCCATGCAAGGGGTTTCCATGCCTCCTAGGCCTATGAGGTATGCCTCAATTGGCCGCATTTCTATTCCTGAATCCTTATAGTGGGACCATCTAATCGCACTAGTCACAGCACCTGAGTCAATTAAAGCCCTGAGTTCTTGGCAAGGGTTGCCGTGCTCTAGCCTAACTGTAATGAATGGTCTCCTGTCCACTATGCTAGGATGAGTGGTTGACTTTACTTGACACATGGCCATGGGATATCTGGGTGATGTTTCCAGATGGTTATAATGTTCTCTCCCTAGTCCTTGTCTTCTTAGCTTCATGCGCTTAATGCGTTCTATTGCTTCTGCCTGAGCTTCCGCTCGTATTCTATTTTCTTCCTCCTTACGCTTCTTTGCCAATGTGAGTCGTCTAAGCATATCCTCAGTAAGAGGTTCCTGATATAGCCTGACTCTACAGCCACTAATGTAATTAGGCATTACATCTCCTTCTAAGGTGGCTAACTGTACTGCTCCACTAGTCGAAAGTCTGTTAATGATCATAGGTCCATAACCTCGCTTCTCTAACTTCCGTGCGTGCTGTTTCAGCGTATACACTAGAACTAAATCTCCTTCTTTTAGGCCTTTATCTTTCACATGTGCATCAAAATATGCTTTCTGTCGCTTCTTTGCTGCGTATATTCCTGCTGCTGCCTTTAGCCTGGTTTCTCCTAATCGTTCCAAGTCCATTATTCTTGCTGATAATTCATGGCCGGTCCACTGATGTTTCTGTGCAACCTTAAGGGTCGGTATCAAGAAGTCCAAAGGAAGCACTGCATTCTGACCAAAAACCATCTGAAAGGGAGTTGCATTGAGTGCGGTCTTGTAGGCCACTCGATATGCCCAAACAGCGTGGTGTAACTGTTTGTCCCAATCTGAACGTTTGTTGTTCACGAGTTTCGTCAGTACGTTACAAAGTATTTTGTTAGTGCTTTCAGCCTGACCATTGGCCTGAGGATGATATGGTGCAGATTTCTTGTGAATCACCATAAAATCCTGTAACAAATATTCAATGACTTGGTTTAGAAAGTGAGTGCCTCGATCGCTCACTAATTCTATAGGCAGTCCATATCTTGTAAAGACATTTTCAAATAAGAATTTTGCAGTCGTGTGAGCATCATTCTTTTTTGTGGCTTTTGCCTCTACCCATTTGGTTAGATAATCTGTGGCAACAATAATGTATTCCGCATGTGTACCTTTTGCAGGGGGATTAATGGGTCCTACAAAGTCTATACCCCACTTAGAAAATGCACGTCCGCCCATCATGGGTTTCAATGGCATTTCATCTCTGCGAGTAGGAAATTGAGTTCTTTGGCACACATCACATCTCTTTACATAGGTATGTGCATCCATGTGAAGAGTGGGCCACCATAATCCTGCAAAGAGAATGGCTTTGATTATCCTATCTGGTCCAAAATGACCTCCTGCAACACCTTGGTGTGCAGTCTCTAGTATGCTAAGATAATCGCTCTCATGAACACATTGTCTTAGATATCCATCTCGTCCTCTTTTGTATAGATTATCGCCAATAAGTGAATAGTCTTGAGCTTCCCGCTCTAGACTGCGTTGTCGCGCTAAGGTCATGCCTTGAGGGAATGTGTTCGTCCTCAAGTATGTCACTAAAGGTTCACTCCAGTCTGGTGTGAGAGACACATGATATAATGTAGCATGCTCTACTGGTGGTCTTTCACAACAAACATTGCATTCCTTACACAACTTGTAGACATCTGCTTCCATCGTAGGCCAATATACTCCTAATCTATGCAAAGTCTGTAATGTTCGATGTTTTGAATGATGTTGCTTTAGTGCACCTACGTGTGCTAATTGCAACCAATTCGCATGTTCTGATTCATCTACACAACAAGCAAGAATCTTTTGATTATCCTGTTTATATATGCTTCCTGCCATTATTTGGTATCTCTGAGACTTGGTAATCTCTCCTTCTTTGATCTTTATCCTAGGATTCTTGGGTCCGTATGTCAGAATAGGGACTATCGGCTTAGCCCATTCTGGTGCTATCTCAAGGTTAAACAAGTATGCATCTGGTAATTCATCGGCTACTCCTTGAGGAGCTTCTCCTGAGGTTAATCTCGAAAGGTGGTCAGCTCTAAGGTGTGTCTTTCCTTTCCTGACTACTACTTCAAAATCATACTCCATGAGTAATAGAAACCAGCGTATTAATCGTCCTGTGTTACATGGTTTGTTGACTAAGTACAATAGGGCTTGATGATCTGTAAAGAACTTGAATTTGTTGGCCAACAAGTAGTGCCTAAACTTCTTTACAGCGTAGATCATCCCTAATCCTTCTCGTTCCGTCGTGGTGTAATTTCTTTCTGCTGCGTTCAGTTGTCTGCTAGCGTAAGCTATGGGGAGATCTATGTTACCTTCATTCGTGGGTTGTGCTAACACACATCCTATGGCGTAATTGGATGCATCCACATGTACATGGAATGGCTTACTCCAATCTGGGGTTGTCAATATAGGTGCTGAGCACAAGCGTTGTTTGAGTTCATTGAATGAATTTTCACATTCATCTGTCCATTCAAAATTGGTTAAAAGAGAGTACAAAGGCTTGGCTATGATTGCATACATATGTATGAATCTCCTATAATAACCGCAATGGCCCATGAATGCCTGTACCTCTTTCACATTAGTTGGTCTAGGTAATTCTGCAATCACCTTCACCTTTTCCTCGTCCGTAGAGATTCCATTTTTTGACACAATGTGTCCTAGAATTTTGCCTTGTCTGACCATGAAAACGCATTTTTCTGGGTTCAAACAAACCTGATACTCTCGACATTTGTCAAATATTTGTCTTAACTCTGGGATATGTGTCTGTCTTACATTTGAATGAGCACATAAGTCGTCGACATAAACTTCCAAGCTCTTGCGTAAGAATTCCTTAAAAACATGACACATGAGTCGTTGGAAAGTGGCGGGTGCATTTGTTAAGCCAAATGGCATTACACGAAATGCAAATATGCCCCATTCAGTGGCAAAAGCCGTCTTGTGTTGATCTTCTAGAGCAATGGCTACTTGATTATAGTCTGAGAATCCATCAAGAAAGCTGTAAACTTCCTTGCCCGCAACTCTTTCCAATAGATGTTCCGTGATAGGAAGAGGATAACTGTCTCTAATCGTGGCAGCATTAACTTTTTTAAGGTTAATACACACACGCAATTTTCCATTCTTCTTGGGCACAACCACAATGGGGGATACCCATTCAGTATGCTCAATTTCGTAAATGAATCCTGCTTCTATCAAGCGATCTATCTCCTCTTTAATCTTCGCAGCGTAGTTATCATTGTACGTGTAAGGTTTCTGTTTTGTCGGTTTTGCCTCTCGAGTCATAGGTATTCTATGAGAACATATATCTGGATCTACTCCTTTCAAATCTTTGTAACTCCAAGCAAAAACATCTCTATATTCGCGCAATAGGGCAACTAGTTCTTCCTCTTCTTCAGTCGTCAAATCATGCCCTATGTAGGTACATTTTTCTTCTTCTCCTTCTATGGCAACTATTATTTTCTTGGTTTTCTCTCGGTTATCATATACTTGTCCGTCCTTCTCTTTTCTATTAGGCATTTGTACCATGATTCTTCTATCTTCAATTTCATATTTCTTGAAATTCTCGGGTACTTCAAATAAAGATTCTTCTTTTTCTGACATGGTTTCTTTCTTCTTCCTTTTCTTGTCTTCACTCTTGTTCGTTACTTCTGTGGCTAACCTCACCTCGTTCGTAATTTCCTCGTGTCTCTGAGTGTGAGTCTCTACTTCGTAGAAATATTCTTCCTCTGATGCAAAGGGTGGGTCCATGATAATTGATTCTAAATCAAAATCGCTTGCATCCTCAAATGCATCAGTGTTCGGTTCACACTCTTCTAAAATTGCATCGCCCATGATTGGCTCTATCGTGAAAACTGAAATGTCATAGCCATCCTCGTCACAGTGGGGTGTCCATTGTTCTTCATTGATGGCTACATCCATGGTTGCTAGTATTTCTGCCCAACCGTGGGGTTCAAACTCTTCGTCTGGGAATACTACAGGTGCATATGCTGGATCTTGAAGGGTTCGTGGATGTTGTTATGCACCTAAGGTCCTGGCTTCTAATCTTTCTTCCTCTTGTTTGGCTACTTTACACATCCATAAATGGGTATCCTCATGCAACCAAGAAGGATCTGATTCTAATGAGTGCACGGATTCCGTCTCCACTGGAGTCTTATGGATGGTATTCCATTGTATTGGGGGTACATCTCTGTGTGAATAGTCTTTAAGATTGACTTTGGTAGTCACTCCTAAATGTTGCAAGTACAAAGAATTAGTTCCCCAATCTTGTACAATTTGCAACTGACGCATGAATGGTCGTCCCAATATCATCTCATACGCACGATTTTTCGCGAAGTCACAAATGGCGAAAGTATGCTCAAATTCTACACCACAAGTGGTGAGAGATATGCCTTCTAGTAAGCCTAACGGTTTTTCTATGTGTCCATCAGCCATTTGTAGCTTCATCCTAGTGGGTCTGAGTGCTGGCTTACCCCAACGTTTCCACAAAGCGGTGGTAGCGATGGCTACTCCGGCTCCTGAATCTAAGATGGCTTTCGTGGTGTAGCCCTGATGGGTTATTGGAAGATATGTGTTACCTTCCTCTCCTTCGCTCACGTCTCCAATCTTTTCCAAGGGTATCTCTGGTACCTTCTTATGTGATCCTATCTGAGAGGGTGTGGTAGCTAGCTCAGGGAATTGAATTGCTACGTGCTTCCACAATTCTGGTTTTACCTTTAACAATTCCTCCAGAGTGAGATTACACTGTACTTTAGTGTTCTTGATCACTTCCGTGTTCCTAGGGATCACTGATTCTTCATTCCTCACTATTATCGTGGGTGCTCTCATACTAATAGACTTTGCTTCCCAAGGTCCTGTGAACTGAGGTAATTCTTGTAGAGAATTAGATTCAAATCCTGTGGGTTCACTCAGTCGTTCCACCTCTGCATCATCATATATAGAGGGGATGTCTTGGGGAAATTGTTCCTGCAAATCGTCTATTTCTTGAATAGGAGGATGAGTTCCTTGTTCTTTTCTCCATTTCTCTTCTTGTATTTCTCTCAAAAATTCATGTGAGTACTTAGGTATGGAAGACAAGTTGTCTTGACTTTCTGTATTGGGTACTTGAGACAGGGATGGTGCATTCCTTTCCTGTGTCTCTGGGACAATAGGGTTACTATGCTGATCCTTTTTCTCTTTGCTTTCTATCAAGTGTTCTAGCCTCTCCATTAGTCCTTGAAAGTGTAGTTCTGGTTTTGCCATGTTATTCCAATTAAGATATCTAGAGGCTTCGAACAAAGCTTGTGCTAATTCTACCATCTTCATGCAAAGTTTAGTTCTTTCTATTTCTAGATCAGCTCGAGGGTAGTTTTTACTCATTTTCGTGACTTGAGGTCCCTCTTTTAATCTAGCCTGATATGCACGAAACATCATGTATAGGTCTTCTGGTATGGGTTCCGCTAAAACTGATCTTGATTTCTGAGCTGGGTTTTCTTGGTTTAATTCTTGTGAAGCCAATTCTTGTATTTTGGCTCTAGATTCCCTTAAACTTCCTTCCAACTCACTTATCTTTTTACTCCATTTTCTCTTTATCCTTTCTCTAGAATCTTTCCAAGATTTTGTCTTTTTACTGCTAGATTCTGCTACCTCACTACTTCCTGCTACTTTCTCTTGATTAAGTTGCTGGTTTTGTAAGAGCGCCTGGGCTCTGGTTATAGCTTGGATAGGCACGTATGTAGGGTTGGATCCATCTGCGTTGTTTACAATACCTATCACGTTGATCGGTGTCACATTTGAAGTGTTAACTGGGTTCTTAGGACAATCTTTGACTATGTGCTCTTTGCCACAATCGGCACAAAAGCCTTGGATGCTATAGTACTGTGATTGCCTTGCTATTGGGGGATGTGGACAATCCTTTATGAAGTGATCTCCTTGGCACCTAAAGCATGGTCCTCTAGGGCCCTGTGGTCTCTGTTGTCTCAATTGGGGCCGTGGGTTTGGGTTTGCGTACATCACATTAGTATAATCTAGCTCCCAACTAGGTTCCATTGGAGGACTATCATAATGATATGTCTCCACATGTTCTGGTGACTCCGTGTAATAAGCTGGTGGACTAGTTACATGAGTAGAGTCAAAACTGTTTGAGTTCGGGTCACTTTCTGTGATCAAGGGTGAAGAAGGCACTAAGGCCCTACTTAGGTTCTCTTCTGCAGCAGCGTATTTGACTGAGATGACATTCGCTGGTGGGGGTAGCTGCTGAGCTAAGACGGGTTGAGGTCTCTGTTGAGCCTGGTATGGGTAGTTCTGAGGAGGCCTATAGCAATAAGGCTGAGCATTGTATTGGCCTTGATACCTGCCTGGCTGCTGGTATCTTTGCGGGTAGTTCTGTCTCACGGTTTGTTTGTTGTATGGGCAGTCCTGAGCCGTATGATTCGTGTATCTTCTCTCAATTGTGCAATATTGGCCACTAGGGTTGACATGAGGTTGAGGTGCATTGGGGCACACATTTGCCAAATGATTTCCACCACAAGTGTAACAACGTACATTAGTTGGTAGCTTGGGCACCTGTTTACTAGAAACTCCTAGTTTTTGGGCCACTTTTTCTGCTAGGTCCTCTATCGAATTAGACAATTTTGTGGATGCTAGAGAAGAACAGTCTGAGTCCTTATAGACCTTTGAGAGTTCTAATTCATCTCCTAGGTTGTCCTCGATGTCTATACATATTCTTACACACTCCTCTAGCGTTCTGGGTTCTTTTAGGTACACATAGGAGCGTAGTTTAGCGCTCAACAAGCCATCTAGGAACAGTGATACTTGTTTAGCTTGTGAGGGTAGCTCTTGCATTGGACATCGTTCGACATATTGTCTGAACCTACGTCCTGCCAGTCTTACTGTTTCTTGAGGGGTCTGTTTAAAGCTATGAATCAACGAAGACGTGTCGTGTCTAATCCCACTTTTAGAGAATTCAGTGATGAATGACTCTAAAAAGTGATGGATGTCTCTAAATTGCCTTTGTTGCAGTGGTTGGAACCAAGTTAAAGCTGTATTCTTTAACGTTAGTCCAAATGCATTGTACTGCGTGAACATGTCCTCGACTTGTTCTGCTCTTAATACTTGCTTGAATTCTGCAACGTGGTCATAGGGATCTCCTGTCCCATCAAAATAATTCTTCATGGATTTCACTAATTGAGTGGGTCTCAATACTCTTGCGTGTTCACGTGGTCTAGGTAGAGGAAAATCATCTCTACCACCTGGTATTCCATGATCTCTCTGTCTATCCATTCTATTAGTGTCCAAGGTTGTTCTATCTCTCCCTATGGGGTGATTGAAGCTTACTTCCGGTCTCTCGTTATTTCCTTCTCTTTGATTTCCATGGGCTGAGGATGTTCCTGCCCCTTGTTGACTTGTATTTATGTTCGTTCTAGATGGAGGGAATATCAATTCACCTCTCCATGTGTATGTGTTTTTAGCGCGCTCAGGCACCACAAAGACTCTTTCTGAAGTCTCATCCAGGTATACAACCTTTCCAGGTGTATCTGGGTCCTTGAATTCATAGATTGTAATGATACCTATCTCACCAGGGTGTTCCTTTCTGTACTTCCAAAAGGCTTCATCCGTCTCTTTATTTACAAACAACTCGGTGCTCCTGTTATCTTGAGGGATCCACTCTGGGGTGAGTACTCTTGTTAATACGGATTTCCCTCTCGGTGTTCTAGGTTCTTCTAACGGTTCTTTTCCTTGAAATTTCGCTTCCGTCTCTAATTGAATTGTGCCAAACTCATTAGTATCGTTTGGTTGCGTACTTAGGACGTACATGGTTCCTTCTTTGTCTATGTAAGCGTCTCTCTCAAATTTCACCACTGGTCTTTCCAATCCAATGGGTTGATCAGGGTTGTGCAGTTGCACCACTTGCCTTTGCAAACCATCCTCATAGATGCGAGCACCTAATCGGTTGGTTCGGAGAAACTCTAATTGCGTTCTATAGGGTCCTTCTGGTTTTTCTAGGTATGCTACATGAGACCCTCCTTCTGGTCTGTCTGTGCTAAATGCCATTTCTGATTCGCTAGTCTCTGAGCTCTCGTAGGGGTAATTACTATTCAATTGCTGAGCCCACGATCGAACAGTAGTCCTTACACTAGCCTCTGATGATCTAAGGCTTCGTCGGTCTGACTTACCTATGTGTCTCCCTCATCTAAGGTTCATTAATTTCCTTCCTTGCACACTAAGTCACACACTTAGATCGTCAATGGTTCTTTGTTATTACTTTCTTGATTCTTTTTAATTTCTTTAGATTCTTGTCTTAATATATGCGTCAGGAATTCGACTTTCCGTTATGATTTTGAGTTCTCGTTCCGTCAGACTTATGTTCTTTCCTTTAGGTTTTCGTCACACACACTTTTACTTGTAGTCTTAGACTTGAAAGAATTAAGTATCTTGAACTTGAGGCGTTCCTATCGTCTTAAATCCACAACTACCGTTCAGCCTAAGCTGAGAATTGACTGAGGGGGTTGAGTAATCTTCCAACCTCGAGTCGGCTTTTCTGGTTGCTCTGATGCCCAAGAAGTCGCGCTTCCCAAGCTCTGCTGTCTTCGCTGCCTTGCTTGCTTGCCTTCGATTGCCTTTGCTAGACCTGGAGAAATCCAATATTAGACCAATTCACAAGATGATCAAACACTTGAGTATATACACCTTTTAAGTCCTTCCCTTTTGCCCAATTTTTCAATGTGTGCCCCCTGGCTTCCTAGTCCCAACTGGGTGAACCTCAAAATAGCTTATCCAAAAATAGACGTATCCTTTAAGAAAAAAACAGTTGAGGTCACGTAGTACTCGTCACGAGCTTTCTAACGAGCTATTAAGCTCAAAAAACGGACTTCGGATGAAAAAGTTATGAGCGTTCAGGCCCTGGGGGGTAAAAACTGACAATCAAGTTTTTCTTCAAATATAGGCTAAGGGGTCTCCTATGAGTCTAATGGTCCAAAAATTTCTCAAAAATACCCCCAAAATTGGTCAAAAAATGAAGCCCAAAATTTGCGATGGGGGTGGACAATTGCGATGGTCTGGGACCGTCGCGATGGTCCGAGCGAACCGTCGCGATGGCGTGGAGTTTGGACAATCGCGATGGCGCGAAAAGGCGAACCGTCGCGATGGCCCGAAGTGAACGATCGCGATGGCGTGGGAATGGACCGTCGCGATGGTCCGAAAAATGAACCGTCACGATGGCGTGATCAGGCGGACAATCGCGATGGCGCGGGTCAACGGTCAAAGGTGGACAATCGCGATGGTCCGAAGTGAACCGTCGCGATGGTCCGCGATGCGATGGCTTGAGCCAATCGCGATGGTCCGATTTTGGGCTGTCGTGATGGTCCGAAAAATGAACCGTCGCGATGGTCTATCGTGACACGTGGCACTGTCGTGGCGATGGCGTGAGCCAATCGCGATGGTCCGGGGTCAGCTGAACAATCGCGATGGTCCAAGTGGACCGTCGCGATGGCTCAAGTGAACCGTCGCGATGGTCCGAAAAAGCGAACCGTCGCGATGGTCCGAAAAAGCGAACCGTCGCGATGGTCCGGCCGAGCCGTCGCGATGGCGTGAGCCTATCGCGATGGTGCGACACAATCGCGATGGTTTGAGCCAATCGCGATGGTCCACCAAACAACGAATTTTTGAAATGCAACTGTGGTTCCGTGTATGCGCAGGGATCGCCTACCTCGTGGTGTGGTCGCCTACCTCAAAATCCGAAAGTTGCAAACCATCGCGATGGTCCGCCACACTCGGAAATTTTTGACAGAAAGTACATTTTTTACCTTTTGGAAGCTTTCCTGATGCTCTGAAGCTCTGTACCTGCAAGAAAACTCAAGAAAACACAAGCACTCACAAGCACAAAAGTTCTCTCTCGCTCTCTCGCATGCACAAATGAGGGGAAATGAGGTGAATGGGTGGTTATGGTGAATTTTCTGATTTTTTTGGAGATGAAGATGATGATGCGATGATGAAGATGGAGTGTGGGGAAGGTGAAAAACACTAAAAACTAAGTAAAAACAACAACAAAAACTGAAATTTTTACCTTCCAACGCCACTTCTTGCTATACTCTTACCATCACACATTTGTCCTAGACTCGATCCCCGGCAACGGCGCCAAATTTGGTGTTGCTCTAGCACAATGGTGAGAACCACGTTAAGAAGCTTCACCTCCTTAATGTCAATCCGTGGGAGAGGTAGGAGTGATATGAAGATCGTGAACGTGAGATGATGTGAGAGTGAAGGTGAGAAGCACAAAGATGCACACACACATACACACGCACAAAGAAGAGACAAGCAAGACACAATGGAAGGTGGGAATTTAGCTCTATTACTCAAGAATAATCTTACAAGCTCAAAAGAACTCTAATCTCAAACAAGCTAACATGAACCAACCTCAAAAATGAGCTCTCTAGCTCTTTTTATAGTTTCTAGACTAGTTTTGACCGGTTTCACATCTAGTGACCGGCCTAGTTAAAAAATAGGTCCTAGATGCTATTTGGAAGGGTAAACAGTATCTAAAAATAACGAAAATTGGTACGTGCATTCTACCTAAGCTCCTCAAGCTCGAGGACTCCTCGGCTTGCACAAAATGGAGCTATGGATTACAAAATGGGGTTTTCTATGATACATATGTTACAATTAGTGATAACAATCACTGTTGAATGTTTGAAGAAATAATAATAAGAAACATATTTGTTTGGAAAATTGATCCGACTGGCTCCCTGCACCGTCTTTACATGCTTCCGTGGCGTCTGTGCCTCTGGCTGCTTCCAACAATGCCTATTTGGTTGCACATGGTTTTGTGAGCAGTCCAACTGAAAGCACCTCATATGTTAAGCGTGCTAATGATGTGCTTCTGATCATTGTTTTCTATGTTGATGACATGCTGCTCACTGGTCCTATTGAGAAGCATATTGCTAATTTTTTTTTCAAGGCTGATTTTCATGCCTCATTTGAGATTCTGATTTGGGGCATTTGCATCACTATTTGGGCATTCAGTTTATGCAAGTTGATGGTGGAATGGCTTTGTGTCAAATGAAATATATTGACACATTATTATAGCGTTTTGGCCTTGAAGACTATAAGCCTATTCCCACTCCTATGGATACAGGTCTACGATTGAGTCTTCATGATGCTGGAGATGCATTTGATGCTATTCTCTATCAACAGGCTGTTGGATGCTTGATTTACTTATGCATTACTCGGCCAAATATTCAGTTTGTTGTCTCACAGATGAGCAGGTATATGCATTGCCCAGGAGTCACACATTGGAAGGCGGTTAAGCGCATCTTTCGCTACTTGAGTGGTACTCGGCTACTTGGGTTGTTTTATCCCAAGGGGGGATCACTACCGCCAGATTTGCATGCTTTTTCTGACTCAGATTGGGCTCGTTGCTATGACACTCGTGTGTCCACCAGTGGTTTTTGCTTCATGCTTGGTAGCTCATGTATATCTTGGTTGAGCAAGAAGCAGCCTACTATGGCCACTTCCAGTTGTGAGGCTGAGTATAGGGCAACTTTCATAGCCACTGTTGAGTGTGCGGCTCAGACGCCTTATCGCTGATTTGGGTGTTGGCCAGTCTTCTGCCACCACCATCTTCACTGACAGTCAGAGTGCATTGGCAGTTGTGAGGAACCCTGTGTTCCATGCTCGCACTAAGCACATTGAGGTGCATTATCACTATGTCAGGGAGAGGTTCTCTGCTGGGGAGATCAGCTTGGCATATGTGCCCATGCAGGAGCGTTAAGCCTCTATATTCTGCCTCTGTAGATGAAAATGCCATAGTTGGTTGCTTCTTTGATGAACATGATATAAACTTTGAACCTGCAAAAGATAGTGCTCCTCCTATTATCCTTGGAGCTGTTGGGAATGATGGATGGACACTTCAAGTGATGAGTACGTAATGCCAAACCCTGCTTAATACCAGCCCTTGGAAGCTTCAGAGTTGATAATTGGATCCTTTTAGCTTTCCAACGACACCATAAAAGTGCCTATGTACTTTGGAAATGATGTATGAAAAGATTTGATCAAAACAAACTACTTCTCAATAGAAGAATCCAAGAAAAGTTTCTATTTTGGATCATACACCTACTGCTTGTAATGCTCAGTACAACCAGTACAGTAGGAATTGGAAAAAGTCCTTTTAGAGCTATCTAATTAGCTTAGTAAGCTAATGATTACAAGTGGAATCACTTGAAATGATCAACTATACACAGAGAAATCAATTTAGCAAAATTATCATTAGCCTCGATTTTTTAGGACCTCTGTAGGTATTGACAAGTGAGTGCTTCGATGCAGATTTCTCTCAATTGGCTTAATATAATTTCTTCAAACTTTGTCAGCACGTAGGTAACTTAAAGTTGGTTCCAAAAAGGTATCGATTATTGAATTTGGTTGGGAAGTGAGTGACATATGAGCAGCACAAGTTGACAGTAGAGAATGACTATAACAGAGATGTTATAAATGAACAATGTAAGTATAATATAGTAATGAACAATGTTGTACAATGTCATAGGCTTGGTAATCATAGCCTTATGATGATGAATGGTGTAGGCTAAAATGTAGTCCTTCCACACATACAGAAACACAATGGAGAGCTCGGGATATGATGACTCTAATCGTGACTTTTTCATGAGAGTTTATATAAGTGTTCTAATCAAATTTGAATTTAAATTCAAATTTTGGCTCCCTCTAAAATGTATACCTTCATTCTAGGAGATATTCTATCAAAGTGGTTGTTACTTTCCAACTAATCAAGTCCACGACTTTTTGTAGGTAGTTACAAATATTCTCAAGTCAAAAAATGACTTTTACAAGTGTAAATAAGTAATCCTCCACTAGGAATGGTTTCCATGAAACTGTATAGGTGTATAAGCTACAAGCCAAATGTGTAGGCTTGCGATTTGCACCAACAGCTCCCCCTCAAGCCAAACATTTTGGCTTGGGCTTCACTTCTAGTCTTCATGAACATCCTGCAATCCAATCATTGCTTTAAACCTGCAAAGTTTTGTACCATCTAATGCTTTAGTCAATAAATTTGCACATTGCATATTAGTTGATACATATGCTAGCTAAGTATCTTTGCTTAATAGTTTCTCTCTCACATAATGATAGTGGACCTCTATATGCTTGGTCCTAGCATGATAAATAGGATTAGCTGCAAGGTGTAGTGAGCTTGTATTATCTCCAAAGATCATTGGAGATGTAGTATGCAAGCCCAATTCTGTATACAACAATCTGATCCATATGGCCTCTTGAGTAGCATTGGTCAATCCTCTATACTCTACCTCTGTAGAAGATAAAGCAACAGTAGGTTGCTTCTTTGAAGACCATGATATTGGCTTATCACCTGCAAATGAAAGGTATCTTGAGGTACTCCTCCTATCATCTTTGCATCCTGCCCAATCTGCATCTGAATAAATTTTAATGTCCAAGTCTAATGTATAAGGAAAATATAGACCATGATGTTAAGTGCCCTTAAGATACTTCAAGATTCTTTTGGCATCCTCCAAGTGAGGTGCCCTAGGCTTGTGCATAAACTCGCTTAGCACACTTAATCCATAAGCAATGTCTATCCTTGTCAAGGTAGCATAATTCAAGCTTCGTACTATGGTTTGATAACTTGTAATGTCATCAAGCACATCACCTTCATGAGCACTTAATTTTAGGTTTACCTCCATTGGAGTACTTGCAACTTTGGCAACCTGCAAATGAAACTTCTTCAACATATCCTGTATATACTTCCTCTGAGTAATGTAAATGCCAGACTAAGTATAGAATAACTCAAGTCCAATAAAATATTCTAGTGATCCAAGGTCACTAATTTTGAACTCCCTCATCATCTGATTCTTGATCTGTTTGATGCCATTAGCATCATTACCTGTAAGTATGATATCATCAGCATATACACATAGGTATATTACCTATGAATTACTTCTCTTAATGAATAAAGAAGTATCTCCTTTACTCATGACAAAACCTTGGTCCTGAAGATATGTGGTCAACCTATGGTTCCATGCCCTAGGTGCCTGCTTTAATCCATAAAGAGCTTTATTCAATTTGCATACATATGTTACCTTGTTTGGATCCTCATAGCCAAGAGGTTGTGACATGTACACCTCCTCTGAACTCCAGCCATTCAAAAATGCATTTTTTGAATCCAAATGATACATGTTCCAATTCTTTGATGCAGCCACACTTACCAATACCCTGATGGTTGGCATTTTGGCCACAAGTGAGAAGGTTTCCTCATAGTCAATGCCTTGGGTTTGTGCAAAACCCTTAGCCACAAGTCTGGCTTTGTACCTACTTATCAACCCATCAGAACCTCTTTTTATCTTATAGATCCATCTAGAAACAATTACCTTCATAGACTCCTTCGGTACTAGTTCCCAAGTGTAACTCTCCTTGAGTGCCTCAATCTCCTCATCCATAGCTTCCTTCCATTCTGCCTTGGTCTTAGCCTCTTCATATGATGCTGGTTCTTCAATTGATAAATCTTTTGCAAGATAAACAGAGTGCTTACCCATATTTGATTGGTTTCTTGCTCTCCCTTTGTGATCTTCTGATTGCTTGATTAGAGGATTTAGGTATATCCTCTAATTTCTTCATCTTGAGTTTACCTTTGGACTTCCATGCCTTGAACTCTTCAAGGTTGATGATGTCTTCATCATCTGAATTGGTGTCTTCATTCTGAGTAGGCTCCTCCTTAGTGAGGCTTGGAAACTCCTCTTCCAAGTCATAAGGTAGCTTTACCTTCCTTTATTCACTATCAAACCAAGAGTCATTTTCATCAAAGACATCTCTACTGACCATGAATCCCTTGTTTGAAGGAGAGGATTGTAGAACCTGTAACCTTTCTGATTTAGATCATATCCAATGAAGATGCACTTCTCTGCCTTAGGGGCTTAGCTCTTATCTGAGAAGGGATATGCACATATGCTACACATCCAAAGATCCTACAATGATCAAGTGAAGGCCTTCTACCATGCCATGCTTCATATGGGGTCATCACATCAAGAGATTTGGATGGCAACCTGTTTACCAAATAAGTAGCAGTAGATACACTCTCTGCCCACAAATAGTTAGGTATTTTTTTCTCATTTAACATTGACCTAATTGTTTCAACAATCAATCTATTTCTTCTTTCTGCTACTCCATTCTGTTCAGGAGTATACCTTATGGTAATTTCTCTCTTAATTCCTCTATCTTGCAAGAATGCATCAAAATCATTTGAGAATTACTCACCTCCTCCATCTGACCTTAGCCTTTTTAGATTTCTCCCTGTTTGATTCTTAACAAGTGCAAGATACTTTTTAAAGCAATTGAATACTTCATCTTTGTGCTTCATAAAGTACAATACAGTCCACCTACTGTAATCATCAATGAAAGATACATAATACCTTGATCTAGAGATTGAGGGATCCTTGCTTGGTCCCCATACATCTGTATGAACAAGTTCTAGGTAGTCCTCATGCATGTAGTCTTTCCTTGAGAAGGGTAACCTGTGAGATTTTCCATACTGACAAGCACCACACTTATAAACCATGTGTTGCTTGGATACATTAGTTATCCTAAGCACACATTGATCTCTGCATATTTGTTTCAAGGTTGTTTCACCTACATGCCCTAATCTTTTGTGCCAAATTTCAAGCTCTGATAATGTTTGATCCTTATAACTATAGAGTGCTATGTTCCTTGTATCCTCAAGTTCAAAAGTGAAAAGTCTACATGTCTCTTCTCCTTTGGCTATTCTCTTGAACCCATGCTTGGGATCCTCCACAATTGCTACATATTGGTTGAATCTAACCTACAAACCTTTTTCCACAATCTGTCCAACACTCATCAAATTCTTGGTAATAGTTGGTACATATAGAACTTTACTCAACATATTTTTGTTCCCATTAGAGGTCTTAACATTTCCAACTTTAATTACTGAGTGCTTGGTGTCATCAGCTGTTTGTACCTGATGCCTACCCTTTGGTTCCTCAAGGTCAGAGAGAAGAGCTACATTGCCTGCCACATGATTTGAGCATCCAGAGTCAATGTAGAAGAGATGGTCATCATTTATACCTGGTTTTGATGTCATATTCATAATCAGAAGAGAATCTTCTTGCTCTCTGTATAGTTGTTGTAATCCTTTCTGGATTTGTATCCTCCTTGGTAGTTGCCATTGTAGTTGTTGTTGTAGTTGTTGGTATATCATTGGTGGTGATTGAATCTGCCTCTTGATTGTGTGTATCCACCTCTTCGATATCCTCTACCTCTCTGATTCTTGAAGTTCTTGAAACACTCATATGTAGTATGATTTGATAAACCATAAATATTGCATGGTGAGAAGTTATAAGGTCTCCCCTTACCTTGCTTACCTCCTCTTCCCCTTCCTCTTGATGATCTACCTCTCCCTGCATAGTTGGCTTGGAAGGTAGTTCCCTCATCTTCCATTTTCTTGTTCTTGCCTTCCTCTTTAGTCTTATTCTTATCAGTGTATAGGGCAGAAGAGCTATTACCTCTTGATAAGTCTCCATTCTTGTTGAGCTTGGCTTCATGGGTGAATAACTGCCCCATGAGTGTGGTAAGATCTGGAATCTGCATGTCCATGTACAAGTCCATGGCAGTTGTGAAGCTTTCCCATTTGTCATCTGCTTTAATACCATTGATAACTTGCCTTACAATCTACTCCTCTTCAATTTCTTCTCCTATACTTGCTAACTGATGTGCTACATCATTAACTTTGGTCACATACTCTGAGATAGCTTGCTTAGGTTGTTTCCTTTGGGTTGTGAATTCAATCCACAATTGATTCTTCCTGGCCCTTGTGTTGGAAGAGAAATAAGAAGACAATGTTTCCCAAGTCTCTTGGGATGTCTTACAGTTCCTAATATGTGGAAGTGAAACAAGTAAAGACTTCATCTTTATGCTTCATGAAGTAAAGAATTGTCCATCTACTATAATCATCTATGAATGAAACATAATACCTTGCACTTGAGATTGATGGCTCTGTGCTAGGACCCCACACATTTGTGTGTACAAGCTCCAAGTAGTCTTAATACATATATCCTTTTCTGTTGAATGGTTGTCTGTGATATTTGCCAAATTGGCATGCTTACATTTGGTTATCATGTGCTGCTTGGACACATTATGGTTTGATCTTTGTAGTTGAAGAGTGCAATGTTTTCTGGTATCTTCAACTTAAAATGTAAAGAGTGTTCCATATTTCTCACCTTTTGCAATCCTCTTGAAGGCTTGTTGAGGTTCTTCCACATATGCTCCATGCCTTGTCAATCTGACTTGTAAGCCTTTCTCAGCAATCTGCCCAACACTCATTATATTTTTTGTTATGGTTGGCACATATAGAACCTTACTCAAAAGGTTCATGTTACGATTAGAAGCCTTGACATTTCCAATTTTCTTAATAGAGTGTCCAGTGTCATCAATTGTTTAGACTTCATGCTTCCATTTAGAATCTTCAAGATCAGATAGCAATGCTACATTTCCAGCCACATGACTGGAGCAACCAGAATCAATATAGAAAAGATGCTCATTATCTTTACCTTGCTTGGATGTCATGTTCATGATCAGTAGAGAATCCTCTTGGTCTTTTGTGTAGTACTTATAATCTCTTCTACCGCTAAAGCCTCCTTGATAATTTTTGTTGTAGCCTTGGTTGTAGTTGTGATGATAATTGCTTCCTCCATTGTTGAACTTGCCTTAAGATTGTCCATAGCTTCCTCTATGGAAACCTCTTCCTCTCTGATTCCTTGTGTTCTTGAAACACTAATCTGTGGTATAGTTATTCAAACCACACATATTGCAAGGTGAAGGGTTGTATGATCTCCCCTGCCTTGCTTTCCTCCTCTATCCCTTCCTCTAGTACCTCTTCCTCTACCTATGAAGTTCACTTGAAAGGTACTAGCCTCTTCTTCATTCCTTTTGCCTTTACCTTTATCCTTACTTTTATTTCTATATATGTAAAGGGCAGAAGATTGATTACTTTTAGAGTTGTCTCCATTCATGTTGAGCTTTGTCTCATGGGAGAAGAGTTGCCCCATCAAGGTGTTCAGTTCAGGTATCTGCATGTCCATATATAGGTCCATTGTTATGGTGAAGGACTCCCACCTATCATCAGCTTTGATGTCATTTATGATTTTCCTTATTATCTACTCCTCTTCTATCTCTTCTCCAATGCATGCAAGTTGGTTAGCTGCATCCTTCATTTTGGTTACATAGTCAGCTACACTTTGCTTTGGTTGCTTTTTCAAGGTTGTAAACTCCATCCATAGCTGGTTATTCCTAGCCCTTGTATTTGATGAGAAGTATGAAGAAAGTACTTCGCAAGTCTCTTGGGAGGTCTTTCAATTCCTAATATCAGGTAATAAGAAATCAGATATTGAGTTAAATATATAAGACCTGGCAAGACCATCCTTTGCACACCATGTAGTTAGCCTTTCTTGCTCTTCCCTTGTAGGTTGATGTTTGCTCCTAAATGTTGGCATTTCTTCATCTCCTAAAATACACCCATATAAGCTTCTTCCTTGGAGGCAGGCTTGCATCCTTAGTGACCATGCAAAATAGTTACTCCCCTCCAATTTGTCAATGAATGATAGAAATCCATCTCCCATCTTGCTTTGATGTTGCTCTCATACCACTATTGAGGAGATGGTGGATCGACTCTAGAGATGAAGTGGTGCTGCAAAACCCTGTTTCACAGCAACCAAGAACAAGATGTGGAGAGTGTAGTAGACCCTTTGAGCTTCGTAATGATCACAAATAATCACATATTTTTTTTGGAACATGATCATCTGATCAATGGATTAAAAGAGATAAGTAGAAAGTCCAACGAAGAGTTTAGACTTGTTATTTTGGTCTTTGCACATGTTGAGTAAAATGAATAGTGCTCTCAACCTGCTAGCAATTAGCCAAATTCCTTTTAGTAGTATCTAGTTAACTTATAAATCATGATTTATGTCAATAAAAAAGATCAATTGTACACTGAGAATGATGCTTAGCAAGTACAAATGCTTTCATACTTTCAGCAGCTTGTTGGAGATTGAATTGAGCTATTTTTAAGTTAGCTTGCATATCTCTCAAAAACTTTAAAGCAATACGAGATTTCCTAGGTAACCCAACGGTAGCTGGACTATGTGGAATAAATCCATAAATCATCTCAAAAGGTGCCAGCCTAGTAGTCTTCTGCTTCCAGCTATTATAAGAAAATTCAACTAATGGGAGAAAACTATCCCAATTTGTTTACGTTTTTGAAACATATGCCCGTAGCATATCTTCCAGTATCTGATTAACTCTTTCGGTCTGATCGTCTATCTGTGGATGATCTCCACTACTCATCTTGAGTTGAACTTGAAGCTTATTGAACACGTGTTTCCAAAAATTTCCTGTGAACCTAGGATCCCTATATGGAACTATAGATCTCGATAGACCATGCAGTCTAAAAAAATTCTAAACAAATAGTTCCGTGACTTGCAGAGCCTCCACTGATTCTTTTGTAGGGATAAAGTGTGCCATTTTACTCAAACAATCAACCACTACAAGAATATCATTCTTTTGTCATGGTATCCTAGGTAAACCCATTTTGAAGTCCATGGAAATACTATCCCAACAACACTGTGGTATCTCCAATGGCTGTAGCAGACCAGGAGTACTAATCCTCTCTACTTTATTCACCTGACATTTAAAACACTGACTTACATAATTGTTTACATCCTTGACCATCTTCGTCCACCAAAAAGTACATCTGATCAATTGCAAAGTTTTATCAATACCAAGATGTCCTGCACAAGGTACATCGTGGTTCTCAAAAATAACCTCTTTTGTAAACTTCCCTTCTTGGGAATTAGGCACAAAAATCTTTCCCTTTCTTTTGAGCAAACCTTGCACCACTTGATCTTTATCATTTTGTGATAACTTGTTGATTATAGAGTGACAATAATCATCTTCAATCTTTGATCTCTTGGATCAAATCACTATCAAGAATTGTAAAGTTAATCTGATGCAAAATACGCGATAATGCATCTGCAACTGTATTCATTTTTCCTTTTCTATATAGAATTTCCATATGAAATTCTTGCATCAACTTAGACCATCTAGCATGTCTCCCCCGAAGATCAGGCTGGGAACACAAATACTTCAATGTGCAATGATATGTGTATACTTTAAAAGTTGCACCGTACAGATAGTGTCTCCAAATCTTCAAAGCATGAACTATTGCATATAATTCTTGTTCATGGACAGGACAACTTCTCTGAGCTGGAGAAAGTTTCTTACTTTCAAAAGCTACTGGTCTACCATCTTGAATCAAAACTGCACCAAATGCGATGCCACTAGCATCGGTTTCTATTTCAAAAGGTTTTGGGGGATCTACCACCAATAAAATTGGGGCACTTGAAACTGATTGTATCAATGTGTCAAAATCTTTCTGTTGTGCGCTAGTCCATACAAACTTTTGATTATTCTGTAACAGATCCTTCAATGGTGCAGCTATGTGCGAATAGCTGGCAATGAATTTCATATAGAAGCCCCATAATCCTAAGAATGATTGCAGCTAGTGCTCATTTTGAGGAATCGGCCAACCAAGGATCACAGAAACTTTTCGTGGATCCATTCTAATTCCATCTGCATAAATTATATGTCCTAAGTACTCAACCTCAGATAAACATAGCTGTGTCTTCTCTGGGTTGACATACAAAGTATTGTCATCCAACATTTGAAAAACTATATGCAAATGAAATTCATGTTCTTCCAACTTTTACTATAAACCAACAAATGAACTACAAAATCAACCACAAACTGACCAATAAAAGGACAAAAATTATCATTCATGAGCATCATAAAAGTAGTTGGAGCATGTTGGGGGTTTTCTTGGACGTGAAGGAGTTTGAGGGTTTGTAGGAGAAAAAGAAGAAGAACAAGAGACGAAATAACTCAGACAAGCTTCTGCAGAAACACCTTTGAACCTTTGAACCTTGAGTTTTTGATTACAATAGAAGGATTATACTATTTCATTCAATCCAAGTTAATACTTTTGGTACAATTACAGTGAATACTCAATCATAAAAGATTAATTATCTCAGAATCTCCCAGCAGTCGGCCTCTTCTGCACCAGTCCTTCACTTGCTTCCAGCTTCTCCTTGTGCACACCTTGCACTAAACCTCCACAAGCTGAGGGACTAATCTCATTCGGCCTGATCGCGGAGAGAGACTTCTTTGGGATTGGTCCCTTGCTTCGCACTCTCTACACCTCCCTTAGCCTCACTTCTTGCACTCTTCACCTTCTGCAGTCGACACCCCAGTGACTCTTCACTTCTCCTTTTCTTCTTTCTTCCAGTGTCCAAGAATAGCCTTTTGTCTCTCTTTTGTTGAGTCCGCCGGTTCGCGCACTCTAACTGTAATACAATCTTGGTGCCCTTTCAATGTCCCAAGATTGTCTTTTGAACTGGTCCTCAATGACTTGCTACTTTGTTCTGTAGTGACTTTAGAACAAGAGTGACTTTTAAAATAAAATTTTGATTGGGCGGCCCTATTTCCACCTTTGCGTACGCGGCCTTCCATACCTTCACCTTTCCTTTTAATTCTTTACTTTTGCACCTTAAGATTTTAAATTCATCCTTTGAACCTTAAGAGAAAAAATACTTTGCACCTTTAGTTTCAACCCGTTAGGGCTCTACAGATGCCCACCACCTAAAGTTCTCTCCGTCCCGGAGAGACAACAGCAATACAAAACTGAAAAATTGCAAAGACACAGACATGAAAACAACGAAACTGAGGCAAGAAAAGAGGTAAAGGGTGTGTATATTATTTAGTTAAGAAAAAGTATAAGGCACCCTACAAGAATTATTGAGAAATCAAAGGGAGGAGTAAATTATTGACAAAGCGATAACGGAATCTAAGAGCAATTATTATGAAGGGGATGAGCAATTTAGTTGGATTGTGGATGGCAAATTATTGTGCAGGTTGATTGAGATTCTGAGCCGAGGTTGGTGGAGAGGGGGGCAAAGGATCAGAAGCTTGTTCGATCGTATGCTGTAGCGAACTAAGGCATTGCCTAAGATTATCCCTTTCCCGGCGGATACGTCTGCATGCAACATTAGCACAAAGCCCTAAGTTGGAGCGATTCTGAAGATCTTCTAAGGCTTTCAACGTAGAGTCGGCCATATCGCGATAATGATCTCTCTCTTCTTTGAGCAATCGCGTCGTTTCGTTGAGCGAGTGCCATTGAGAGTTGGCCATGCGATTGATGTTTTCTATTGTTGAGATATACTGTTGATGAACCGAAGCGGCGGCCGATACCGAATCCAAGGAAATCTGGGAGGCCTGAGCATTGCCGAGAGCGACTACACTCGCGTCCTGTAGTAATTGCAAAAAGGAAGGGGTTGATGGGAGGTCAGAATGCGGAGGGGGAGTGGCCGTTGGAGCAGGAGGGGGAGGGGAAGGGGGAATAACCGGCGGAGGAGGAGGAAGGGTTGTAGTGGAAGATGGATTGGGAAGGGAAGGATTGGGGGAGGGAAGTGGTTGACTGACAGGGATATTAATGATAGGGGGTGAGGTGGAATCCGGGGGAAGTGGGGGCATACAGGTAGGGTTTTGAGGGTTGAGTTGTGTTTGAATGAGTGGCTTGAAAGCTGAAGAGAGGGGAGGTCTAGGTATAAGGGGAGGGGTAGGCATGGATGGAGAAGTGGTAGATGCAGGAGGGATAGGGGAAGAAGATTGGGGAGGGAAGGAGGGGACATCAGGGGGGGTAGTCATGGATGGAGAAGTGGTAGATGCAGGAGGGATAGGTGAAGAAGATTGGGGAGGGAAGGAGGGGACATCAGGGGGTGCGGATGCGGGTGTCGATGCGGAAGCTGAGTCAATTGAGATTAGAGGGGGGGAGGGAGATTGAGCAATGGACGGTAGCCCAGGGTTGGTAGGGAGATAAGCAACATTGTGGGTAGATTGTGCGGGAATGTGATAGAGCCAAGCTAAGAAGGGTGCAGAATAGATGGAAAATGCATGAGAGCCTCTAGAGATAGCCTCGCGGAGTCGACGGGAGCGCAAAGTCAAGGAACTATAAATGAGGGTTGCGTAAGGGTAAGGACGGCTATGGAGAAAGCAGAAAAGCGGATCGGCAATACGAATATCTGACCAGGGAAGCGAAGAAGTGGGACTACGCAGTAAGAAGAAAAAGATGAACGCATTGAGAATGGTGGTCATGCGGAGTGAAAACCTAGCATTACTTTGAAAGTGAGTGGTACAAAAGGCAATAGTAGCCGAGGCTGACAATCCAGAGTATAGGAAGGGGGAAGCACTAAAATGTAAGAGGGAGGACCCAATACTGGTGGCAATGGCTGGGATGGAGATTGTGCCTGTTCTATAATGAGGGAAAAGGCGAATAGCTTCATAAACCTGTGTAAAATTGGATGGATTATTGAAGAAAACGTTGGCCAAGCCCCACAGGCTCGCCTGCTGAAGATCTTCAATGGAAAACATTTGACGAAGGGCAATGGTAGGTAGGGATAAATGCATACGGATTTGCAGGTTTAAGTCAGGTGGAAGAAACAGGCGCATATAATCCCCAGTTGGCGAAGATGGCTGTGAGGAATGAGACACAGATGGGGAAAGAGACGGAGGGTGAGGGATGGGAGGAGGGGAATAAAGGTCGGTGGAATCAGAGTGTATGGAATAAATAGGAAGGGCAAGAAGGGCTGGAGGAGGAGCCGAGTGCGATGCATCTTGCGGGGGGTGTTCTGCCGAGGCAGTAGGTTGATTTGGATGGCCGGAGGGAAGCGCGGATGTGGGAGAGGATTGATTGTGATGGTTGGGAGGAAATTCGGACGGTGGAGTATGTTGATTGGAATGGTTTGTAGGCAGTGCGGGCGGCGTGGGTTCTGAAAGATCACCCGGAGCGGAGGGGTCGGCTATGATGGAAATGAGGATAAGAAGCTGAGCAGGAAAAATCCAATGTCCTGGATGGCTGGCAAGGCCCGAATCGATGGGCTGCAAGTCTCTTCTTTTATTGGAATTTCTTGAAGGTCCTGGAGGTGGAGGGGAGTTGTGGGGGGAGAGGTTGGAGAAAGATGATGTGATGGAAGCGGCCGCGGAAGGAATTGGAGGGCGCTGGCGGGGGTAATGGAAGTGGGTAAATCAGAGTTGAGGAGTGGATGGTGGGGTGAGTGGAGGGGAGGGGTCGGGGAAGAGAGGGTGGGCGGCCTAGTAACTAGAGGGGGAGGGTGGTGAGCGGGTCCAAATGGAGGGGGAGGCGGAGGAGAGAGGGGTGGTGGCGGGGAAATTGGAGAGAGGGGAGGGTGCTGCTGTCGGGTTGAGGCGTCGAGCGGGGGTGTTGGATAGGGGGTAGGAAGGGTGGTGGGCGGGGTCGGAGAGAGGGTTGGTGGGCGGGGGAATTGGAGGGAGGGGGGGGGCGCTGCGGTAGGAGGTGAGGCGGGGAGCGGGGGGGTTGGATAGGGGGTAGGAAGGGGTGGTGGGCGGGGGTCGGAGAGAGGGGTGGTGGCGGGGGAATTGGAGAGAGGGGGGGGTGCTGCTGTTGTTATAAGGGTTGCCCACAATTTCCTCATGCAAAGGCACCCTCTAGCCCTCATAAAAATATCTCTTTTTGTATTTAGGAGATGTCCATATGAACACTCTCCTAAAACCCCTTTTTGATAATTCCTCTAGTCTATGGTATGGAAGCCTTTTCAAATAAAATCTCTTTTTGCACACATCCATAGATTTCCCACGTAGATTTCCCACGCATATATTTGTATTGAAGAGGGTGGTTGGAAGGAATATTTGAAAAGATCTAGAGAGATATGAGCATGTGCTCCTTTTTGACTAGTCAAAAAGAGCACATGGGAGAATGAGCTGAGCCTATAAATAGAGGCTATTTCTTGTAAAGGGAGGTCCCTTGGCCATGGCCTTGGCCTCCATTTTGGTAATGGAAGAAGGTGTCATTTGGCTTCCACATTTCTCCTTGTGTGCTAGGCGATGATCCATGTGTGTGGGTTTGGCATTTGGGGTTGGCTTGTGTGTGAGCATTGCCCTCCCTTGTTCCTTTTGACGTTGGCCATGGTGCCATTGTTCATGGACGTGGGTGTGTGTGCGTTGCTTGCACTTCTTGCAACTCCTCTTGGAAGAGCCCCTCACTTCCATGTGAGGCGGTTTGGGTTGGTTACTCCCCATACTTCAACAACAAATTTGGCGCCGTTGCCGGGGATGATCGACCTTCAACCGTTGGGTTTTTTCAAGATTGCCGTGCCTACACTTGGTGGATGCACCTCATGCTTGGATTGAGTTGTGGATTCGTGTGGCCTTCGGTTGGCCTTGGGTACCTCCTCTTTTAATTTTTGGAGTAATTTAGATCTTTATTTTGTTTGTTGCACAAAAACACCCCCTAACCCCCTTCTTTCTCTCATATTCACACACCTCCACACACACATTTGGGCATCAACCCCATCTCTGTCCTTTCTTGAAAATTGATGCTTGCTTTGGAAAAAGGGGGTGGGTAGTTCCCTCTGTTGTCCCTCCCCCTCATCCATGAAAAGAAAAATACGAATAAAAACTTGAGTGAAGAATTCGTGGCGGTTTTTCTTCTTTTCTGCCAAATTGAATGTATCGGGTCATTTTCTTTAGCTTTAATGCTCGTACTTCAAAATTGGGAAGGTTGTAAGGGTCTCTCTCTCTCTCCTCATTTACTGCCTAGCCGGCGTTGCTAGGCAAGGACGCGAATGGGGTTAATCATATCATGCATGTTGGTGTGGTGGGTAGGGAGTGTAACTTCCCTCCTTGCTCATTTACACTTCCTTTGACATAGCTTATTCTCTCTGGGCTCCTTCCATCCGTTAGACCTGCTCGACGCGGGTAAGCCATGGCTTCCCTCCATGTTTATGACCTGCAGCGAGGAATGGAGCCACATGTTTTTCTCCCCCTTCTACCTCTCTCCCTCTTGCCTCCCATCTGAACCTGGCTCATGAGCTGTGCTATGCACGACATTGTCTTGGAGGTCTATCCCAACAGACATCATGGCATCTTTTCCTCATTACCTCTGATCGTTGAGAACTTCTTCATACACGAAGCTCCGCGGTGGAGGACTGTTATTTCTACCATTACTGTACCAATCTATGTGCAAAACCGTGCCCCGTGGTGGGGCAACCGCCTCAAGAATCGAGGCCTTACTGTTGAGATCTCGTGTCCTCTGATTCTGCTCTCCTTTGGCAACTAGGGTGGTCTCATATTTCCACTCTCAAGCTCGAAGCAAAAAGCGTCTGTGGTGGTCAGGAGCTTCGCACTCCCCTATGCATGTATTGAAGTATGAATACGGCTTCCCTTCCGAGGTCTCAATTATGCTTCTGCGCCTGTGGTGTCAAGCTCCCTGGAATGAGCTATGGAGCTCTTTTAGTCTTGTAAGAAGTCTCTGCGTTACGATTTTTACTCATATTTTGTTTTGCTCCAAACTTGTGAAGGATGCCTGCAGATGGAGTCCTCGACTTAGATTGTCCAGAATCTCTATGAATGGGCTGGGCTCCAATAGAGCTCCTTATTTTGGGGTTCTCTATTGCCCTAACTTCTCAATGCCGCATAAAGGAGAATTTTGCCTAGTTTCTGCCCATAGGTTGTGTTTTCTACTTCAGGATATGCATCCCTTGGCTTCTTTGATGTTGATCTCTAATCACGATGAGTTCTAGTATCCTGACGGATCCTCACCTTTCACCAGCGATGGTACCAAGAATCCATGTCCTTCTGTGCTCCATTGACTCATGTAATCGTAAAACTCTCAGGCTACCTCGGGTCGGTTCAAGCCTTGGATGTCGCATGTGCTGCCGTTGACCATCGATACTATGTTTACTCTTCCAAATTCGTCAGTCATGTTTGTTAAATAGTATGGAAGATGTCTTGCGTAATGCATGGTGGTAGATTTCATTTTGAACCCATGCTTAGAATATTACGATTTTTTTTTCAAGTTTGATTCCTGCAAGGACATACTGATAATGTATTGGAGTGGTTAAAAGTCCGGAGTTTTGTTGGTAAGTTTTTTTTGTGACATCTTTTTGGTAGGACAATCATTGCTGAAATAAATCATTGTGCTTGTTGAGCTCATGTCTTCCCCGTCCTAAACGAGTGACTTTTTTGGGTTTGAGAGAGGTAGTCATGACACCATGATCATGCATTTCAGTCGCATTGCAAGGTTTTTCATGTCACTTTCAGGTGTAAATAAGGGTTGATAAGTTATTGAACTAATGTTTGTGATGGTAAAATTCTTCAAGTTTACAATCTTGCAAGGTAATAAGTTAACATTTAATCAACTTACTCAAGTTTGTATTATGGTAATAGAAGGGAAATCATGAGCCTTGGCGCCAAGACTAAATGCATCTTGTTTATTTACTATTCTGTTGCCTCCATACTTTGTCACAACCACATGCTGGCACAACTTCATCATGGCTTATATACCTATGTGTGTGACTTGGGTACAATAGGCTGTAGATACAAATGATCGAAAACATATGATGAATTTTCTCCAAGCAACAAACTTATGGACCAATGGTCAAATGGACAAAACATCTGTGTATGAGTTAATGCGTAGGAACCTTGGTTTTTTTTTGCCATGTCCTCTGTTGACTCTCTACCTCTCTTTCTTGGCCATAATTGCATGCATGATACAGTTGGCAAATTCCTCACTTATCTATGCTCTTCGTTGGGCATGAGATTATGTCCTCACAACTTAGTCTAGAATCAGGGATCTTCCCTAGTTTTCAATTAAATCTCTGTGATGTATGATTTTTATAACATCCATTTGGTTGAACACATAATAAAAAGAAATTCTACAGAGCTGCTCATTACTGCATATGGTCAAGTCTCACAAAATTCTTGGCAATATGGGGTTAATGTTGTATGAAGGTATCTATGTATAAGTCAAAACTCTAGATTGTTGTTGGATGCCATTTTGCCTGAGGAAAGATGATGACTAGACTAAATCTGGTTCGGACATGATCTAGGATTTAGACTAATGATTATAAACTCAATTGCTATATCGGACAAACTGAGGTGGCTTGGTGCTTGAACCACTTTGTCGAGGTCTTTGATCTCAGAGGCTTGAAAGCCACAAAGGTTGGAGTACATCTTGTGAATGATGATCTGTGTAATTATTGCCCACTGTCTGTTGAGTGGTTGTGATTGCCCATTTACATGGGAATGTAGGGGTAATAGGTGATGAATGCTCACTTTTCAGATTATGTAACTTTAAGTTTGTCCTGACCATGCTTCAGGATTTGCTGCAGGTTTTAAGTCCTCTTGTCATCTTTTTATGGAAGAAGAATGAACTAGCCTCTACACTCTCTCATGTTGATATTAAGCCATATCTGCCTTCAAGTAAAGAGTGTGAAAAAATTTTCTGCTGATCGCTATGTTTCAAAATATCTATTGCAGGCTCCAGGGAGGATAGGAATAGTTTCTTTTATAATTCCATTTGCATTGCAAGAATTGGGTATTACAAAACTTGGCATCATGTGACTGAAGTATATGACTACACTATTCAAGGACTGTGCCCAAATTTCCTGCTAAAAGAAATTGTAGTGTTTGTTTCTTACTGTTACAGGCATTCGGTTGAGCTACATGATCTCTTGGTCTTGCCATAGTTCCAGTTTAAAAAGGATTATGTCTGTAGCATATACATAAACTTTGAGTTCATAAACTTGGTTTCCTGAATGATGACCTGGAATTTGGAAAGATCAGAAAAAGTTGCAGTGCTTGAGGGGTTGTCTTTGGATTATTAGATTACTTTGACTCTAGATGACCTCTCACAATTATGTCCAAAAAGGATTCCTCCCGAATTGGGCCACATATTAGTTGTTTGTATGCTCAGGCTTTGATCAAATAATTATATTTCTGTCTTATGCTGATAACTCCTTGGTTTGGTTACTTCCGTATTCTCATGATCACATCAACACATGCAGGTCAATCATCAGATGCATTACAAGAACAATGCTTACCTCATGTTTTTGTTATTTCTGAGCTAACACAGTTAGGATTGTTAGCATGGTAAAGAATCACAAGAATGTTTGGAGGTCAAGGAATGAGCACTTGTTTTTTGCCAGGGAAGAAATTGTCTGGTTTTACAATGATCTCATAATGCATCTCAAACTTACACGGAATTCCAGCATGGATTCTTTTCATGGCTCCTATAAAAAGATTTGCAAGAATAGCTTTGGATAAGCTATTTGAATTTCATGTATGCCTTGGGTTGTAATATTGCACTATTACCTAATCATTTTGTGAGCACATAACACTCATGTTAATTTGCAAGCTTGTTGACTAGGAGCATAGTATAAATGATGGTAGGACCATAGGTTACATTCATCTCATGCTTTACAATGCAAAATGTCCCACCCTCACTTGAAAATATCAGAGTATGGAATCATGGAGACATAAAGGACAGACACTCATGGTCTTGATAAGGGCTCCTTGTTTCAGGACTATGGTTTTTCTTTTCTTTGCAGGAGCAAGACGGTTTTTCATACAGACTTCTCTCTAATAGAGCAAGTCTTGTGGAAATGGATGCCCCCTGAAGTGGAAACTAAAAATGGAATTAACATTTTTTTGTTGCTTCTTTTCAAAAATCAGTCTACTTGTTGTGTATGTTTAATTTTCAGGTATTGGAGCTTTGAGTAAAGGCATGGGAAGGAGGCTGGGCTGACTGCCCCCCCAGGGGATTGTGTCGATCAGCACTGCTGGATTAGAGATTTGCAGGCAGACGGCTTGCTGATTCAAAAGATTTGCAGCCTTGCAAAATTCAGATTGGAACTGCTGCATATTTGAAGAGTTGAAGACTCCAAACTTGGACCAGTTTGGCACTATAGGCTTCTCTCTTAGCTTTGTCGAGGACGACAAAGTCTAGGAGGAGGAGGGTGTTGTTATAAGGGTTGCCCACAATTTCCTCATGCAAAGGCACCCTCTAGCCCTCATAAAAATATCTCTTTTTGTATTTAGGAGATGTCCATATGAACACTCTCCTAAAACCCCTTTTTGATAATTCCTCTAGTCTATGGTATGGAAGCCTTTTCAAATAAAATCTCTTTTTGCACACATCCATAGATTTCCCACGTAGATTTCCCACGCATATATTTGTATTGAAGAGGGTGGTTGGAAGGAATATTTGAAAAGATCTAGAGAGATATGAGCATGTGCTCCTTTTTGACTAGTCAAAAAGAGCACATGGGAGAATGAGCTGAGCCTATAAATAGAGGCTATTTCTTGTAAAGGGAGGTCCCTTGGCCATGGCCTTGGCCTCCATTTTGGTAATGGAAGAAGGTGTCATTTGGCTTCCACATTTCTCCTTGTGTGCTAGGCGATGATCCATGTGTGTGGGTTTGGCATTTGGGGTTGGCTTGTGTGTGAGCATTGCCCTCCCTTGTTCCTTTTGACGTTGGCCATGGTGCCATTGTTCATGGACGTGGGTGTGTGTGCGTTGCTTGCACTTCTTGCAACTCCTCTTGGAAGAGCCCCTCACTTCCATGTGAGGCGGTTTGGGTTGGTTACTCCCCATACTTCAACAGCTGCGGTAGGAGGTGAGGCGGGGAGCGGGGGGATTAGGGGGTAGAGGGAGGGGGGGCGGGGGAGGATGGAGGGGGGCGGTGGTGGGGTCGGAGAGAGGGGAGGGGTGGTTGGCGGTGAGGCTTGGAGAGAGGGGGGGGGCGCGGCGGTGGGCGGGGTCGGAGAGAGGGGAGGGGTGGTTGGGTGAATTTGAGAGAGGGGTGGGGGGCGCTGCGGTAGGAAGTGAGGCGGGGAGCGGGGGGATTAGGGAGTAGAGGGAGGGGGGCGCTGGTGGGGTCGGAGAGAGGGGAGGGGTAGTTGGCGGTGAGACTTGGAGAGAGGGGGGGCGCTGCGGTGGGCGGGGTCGGAGAGAGGGGAGGGGTGGTTGGGTGAATTTGAGAGAGGGGTGGGGGGGCGCTGCGATAGGAGGTGAGCCGGGGAGGGGTGGTTGGCGGTGAGGCTTGGAGAGAGGGGGGGGTGCTGCGGTAGGAGGTGAGGCGGGGAGCGCTGCGGTAGGAGGTGAGGCGGGGGAGGATGGAGGGGGGCGCTAGTGGGGTCGGAGAGAGGGAAGGGGTGGTTGGCGGTGAGGCATGGAGATAGGGGGGTGGGGGGGCGCTACGGTAGGAGGTGAGGCGGGGAGGGGTGGTTGGTGGTGAGGCTTGGAGAGAGGGGGGGCGCGGCGATGGGCGGGGTCGGAGAGAGGGGAGGGGTGGTTGGCGGTGAGGCGTGGAGAGAGGGGGGGGGCGCTGCGGTGGGCGGGGGTCGGAGAGATGGGAGGGGTGTTGGCGGTGAGGCTTGGAGAGAGGGGGGGGGCGGCGGTGGGCGGGGTCGGAGAGAGGGGAGGGGTGGTTGGGTGAATTTGAGAGAGGGGTGGCGGGCGCTGCGGTGGGCGGGGTCGGAGAGAGGGGTGGTGGGAAGGGAAATTGGAGAGAGGGGGGGGGCGTTGCAGTGGGGGGGGGGTCGGAGAGAGTAGTGGTGGGCGGGGGACAAGAGGGGTGGTGGCGGGGAACTTGGAGAGAAGGGAGGGGCGCTGCGGTGGGGGAGTCGGAGAGAGGGGAGGGGTGGTTGGGGGGCGCTGCGGTAGGAGGTGAGGCGGGGAGGGGGGGGGTTGGATAGGGGGTAGGAAGGGGGGGTGGACGTTCGAGGGAGGAGAGGGTGGCGGATGGGTAGGGATGCCCGCCAGGTTGAAGGGGGGGTTGGGTGGAGGAGAGGGGTGGAGGAGGGGGTTTGTGGAGCTGCGGGGAATGGGGGAAAGACCGTGGAGGATGGGGTGCGCGAGGGAGGATTGGATGGCAGGAAGGGGGAGGTAGTCGAGGGGGTAGGAGGGCTTGGAGAGCTTTCTGGTGAGGGGGTAGGTTTCTTCTTTTTGTTTCCACAACGGCTTCCTGTACCAAGGCTGGGCCGGGGCTCACGTTCATCGATCGATCAGAGAGCACTTTCGCAGACAGCTTAACTCTTCCAGCAATGATGAGGATGCAGGATTGCAGATACGCGGGGAGCGATGATGAATGAGAAGTCACATTATATAGCAAGGGGAAACGAAGAATGACCTCTCAGAAGTGAATGGATCAGCATAAAAGAGTTTCCAAAAGAGTGGAGAAGCAAACTTTAATTAACATCCGCTCAAGAAGTGAACAAAGATAGGGGTATTATTGAAAGTAGTTTGCAGATTTAAAGGCCATCCAAAAAAATGGCGCTCAAAACTAATTTATGTAATTAATGAAATTAAAGAACAAGGAAAAACGCGCCAAAAAGAGAAAATTCGTGAGCATTTTTGCTTATTAAATGTACCTGGAAACAAAATAATTGAAAAATGCAATGTTTATGTCTTTTGGTGGTACCCCTTGAGTCTGGAGATGTTTACCAAGGGTAGAGTGTCACCAGCCAGTGTTTCAATTGCACAGCACCCCACTGCAGCATCTTCGTAATGCGAAAAGGCCCTTCCCATTGAGGGATCCATTTCCCTTTGGTTTGATTATAAATTTGGGGCCTGTGTAATAGAGCTAAATCACCTGGCTTCAAGTTGTGGTGCCATAAATTTCTGTCATGAGCCTCCTTTCTTTTTATCTGAGTCTCTATCAATTGTTTGGTCGCAAGTAGACGAATCTCCTCCACTTTATGTAGTGCTCCTAACCTCCGAGAGATATCACAATCCTTCTTTCCCTGCATGAATGCTATCTTAGGTGATCCATGTAAAAATTCAAAGGGATCGATAGGTAATATGCCATAGACCAATTGGAATGGGGAATATCCAGTGGCCTCTTTGTAGGCTAACCTGTATGCCCAAAGTGTACCTAGGTACGCAATGCCCCATGAAGTGGGTTGCAACATACACTCCTTTCTTAACATTGCAATTAAAACCTTATTTGTGGACTCAGCCTGTCCATTTGCTCGTGGATAGTAAGCACAAGAGGTCCTATGAAGAATTCTATACCTGTTGAAGATTTCTTGCAGGACTTTATTAACAAAATGGGTACCTTGATCAGTACAAATTTCAAGTGGACAACCAAACCTGCAAATGATGTTACTATAAATGAAATCAGCAACAGTTTGGGCAGTGCAATCGGAGGAGGCAATAGCTTCAGCCCACTTTGTCGCATAATCTGTAGCTATCAAGAGATATTTTTCTCTTTTTTTTGGAAAAGCGGGAGGGTAGATGGGCCCTACAAAATCTAGCCCCCACTTCTCAAATGGTTGCCAGGAGGTGGAGATAACCAAGGGGTTATTTCTCTGCTTTGTTGGCTTAGGTCCACACCTTTGGCAAATATCACATGCCTTACCCCATTCATCTGCATCCCTGAAAAGTGTAGGCCACCATAGACCCGCATCCAGTATCTTCTGACTCATAATATGTCCTGGGAGGTGCCCACCACCTGTTCCTTCATGTGCAGAGTGAAGGACTTCCCTCACTTCTTCTTCTTCCAAACACTTCCTGAACCGATCATCTTTGCCTTGTCTGTACAATTTATCTTGGATGAAGGTATATGGTCTACTCTTGATTAGCAGGCTCTTCTTTTGTACAGCACTAGCCTTTTCTGGATACAATCCAGTTTTAATGAAATTTTTAATGTCGTAATACCAACCTTGAGCTTTTACAGCAAACAGATGTGCATCTGGAAAGTCATCATTGATTCCACTAGATTGATTCATCATATTTATTCTGGATAGGTGATCCGCCATAACATTATCTTTCCCTGGTTTATGGACTACAGAAAAATCAAATTCTTGGAACAACAATAACCACCTCCATATTCTACCGGTGGCCTGGGGTTTGTTGAGTAGGTATTTTAGTGGTTGGTGATCTGATATAATAATAAATTTTACCCCCAGTAAGTAATGACGAAATTTTTGGACAGCAAAGACCATTGCTAGGGCTTCCCTTTCAGTAGTACTGTAATTCCTCTCAGCCTTGGTCAAGATTCTACTTGCATATTGAATTGGCCTGTCCACTTTAAATTCTTCACTGGGTTGGGTCAAAATTGCCCCTACTGCATATGCACTGGCATCGACATGTATATGAAAGATTTTTGACCACTCAGGTGTGACCAAGATAGGAGCACACACCAACCTTGACCGTAATGTCTGATATGCCTTTTCCTCCTCTTCTTCCCATTTGAAAGGTACTTCCTTACCTGTAAGTCTAGTCAGAGGTCTAGCTATCTCTGCATACATTTTTATAAACCTTCTATGATAACCGGTATGCCCCAAGAAACTCTGGATCTCTTTAGGAGATTTAGGTTTAGGTAACTTTAATATAGACATGATTTTGTCAGGATCTGGGGCCATACCTTTAGCCGACACCACATGTTTTAAAAGGGTTCCTTCTATAACAAGGAAATGACATTTATTTGGATTGAGCTTTAACTTAGTCTCTCTGCATCTTTGGAAAATATTCTGCAGCTGCCTCAAGTGGTGGTCCAAACAATCTAGATGAGTTTCCTTGTGAGATCCTGAAAATGAAGAGAAGTCATCCATGAAGATTCTAAGTGATTCCAGCAATAGGGGGCCAAAAATGAGATTGACCGTTCTGTTAAAGGTAGCTGGGGCATTTCTGAGCCCAAAAGGCATTTTTACATACACATATGTTCCCCAAGGTGTGATAAAAGCAGTCTTTTCACGATCGTCTGGATGTATTGATATTTGATTATAGCCACTGAATCCATCCATAAAACTATATAATGCATGCCCAGCCACTTCTTCAATGACCTGTTCTGCAAAAGGCATAGGGAACCCATCTGGAATGGTCACCTTGTTGAGAGCTCTAAATTCGACACAAATTCTGATTTTATTAGTATTCTTCTTCGGTACTATAACCATAGGTGAGAGCCGCTCTGAGTGTTCCACAGGGATGATGATTCCTGCATCCTCCATCTTTTGGATTTCCACATAGACAGCTTCGGCATACTTTGGATTAAGTTTATAACTCCTTCCTCTGATGGGTCTGGCTCCATCAACCAGAGGGATTCTGTGCTCTCCATAAGATGCAGGCACTCCTTCTAAGTCTTTATAATGCCAGGCAAAAACATCTGCGTACTGGGTCAAGAATGATTTTACCTTTCCAAGGAGCCCTGGGTGGCTCCACAACCAAGTGGCCACCAGAACTGGCTGATTATTGTCTTGAGTGCCTAAGTGTATTTCTTGGACAGGATTTCTCACTACCATATTATCTCCATGTGCATCTGCTTCCTTGTCTTCTTCTACTAGCATTTCGTGCATTGCTTCATAAGCAGGTGTATTTTGGACTTCGATGTGTTCCTCCTTGTCCTGCATCCATCCTGCAGGGATCTCTTGAATTGGGAAAGAACATTCAACCTTAGAATTTTTTACCTTGTTTTTAGCTTTAGAAACTTCGTTATCTGTGGTTGACACATCCTCTTCCAATTTGTATTTGAGGGGTATCTTCTTGCCCCTTCTGTGGTCAGTGATGGGCTCTCCCAATCCATCAACCTGTACCTTTTCCTTGTCTTCATCATAACCTTCAGTCGTGCCAGGATTATCAAGAAAAATTCCAAAACAAGAGGAAGAGTTGCCTGCTTGGAGCCAACTTAGAATATCCTCTTCTTCCTCAAAATCTATTTGGGGTTGATCCTCCGCTTCTGTTTCCATGCAAATGCTCACTGTTTGCATCATACTAGTGTTTCCTTGATTGTCTGGGCCTTCTTCTAAATGAATTTGTGTCAGCTCCTGCCCTTTCTTTTGTACCCACATAGTGTCCTTACCCCAATCATGAATGACACTAGCATGCCTCAGCCACGATCTTCCAATTAAGAGAGGAAATCCTCCTTCAACCTGGGGCAATCTTAAAACCACAAAATCCAGAATGAATAGATTACCTTGTACTTCAAGTGGAACTTTTGGGATTACCCCCAAGGGCCTTACTTTGCTCTGATCTGCCAAAGTAACCGTGAAATTTGCAGGTCTTGAAGGGTGGAGTCCAATCCTTTTCATGGTATGTTCAGGCATCAAGTTAATGCCAGAACCACCATCTACAATAACACCTTGAAATTCATGACCCTTGATTGATATTGTAAGCCGAGGACTTTTATAATCCGTAAGGGGTGCTTCCCCCCTGACTATCCCTTTATGTAAAATAGCAGTCTTGGCCACTAAGCTTGTAGTAGAAGCCTCATCAATTATCTGCAATAATTCTGACCTGAATTTCCCATACATCTTTATTAATTCAAAAATACTAACCTCCTTCTTTATTGATTTGAGTAGTTTTGAAGCCTCTGACTCTTTAAGAGAGTGAGCTTCATTTGCTTTGCCAAACTCTTCTTGGGCCCTGCTGAAGGCATTCCCAATGGCATCACTGGTGCCTATGACCATGCATCTAGAGCCCTAGTACGCTCATCTAGAGGAACAAAATTATTGTAAAATATAACTTTAAATTCTGCCCAAGAGGCCGGTTCTATCTTATCTTGGTCTCTTTTCCTCCACCACCAATGAGCAACATCCATCAAACTGTAAGTGGCATGTTGTATTTTCTATTTTTCATCCTCAATATTACAAAGCCGAAAACACTGTTCCCACTTACTTATCCATTGCTCCACCGCATCTACCATCCTGGCACTAACTTGTCTGTGGTACTTCGGTGGATTTAGATCTTCAACTTTCCATATGACATCTCTACCAGAAGAAGCCCCCACATATGTCAATGGTATTTGTGAACTATATGGTTCAACAGATGGAACTTCCACATGCGTAGGTGTGTCGATGGGTGGTGCCTCTGGTTTGTTAATTGCTTGGAGGATCTTCGGAAGGGTATCCTCCATGCCTCTAACTTTGGCATTGAGATTCGTAATCTCCGTAGTATAAGGTCTCTCAAGCTTGACCTCTTCCATGGGAGTTACAATCTCATCGGGATTCATTCTAAAAAGAAAAACATAGAACAACTAATAAGTCATGTGAATGCAAAAAGGTAATACCAAACTAATGATATTCCTAATAGATATGTCGCTCATGTAAACCATGAATTACAAGATGTACTCTAGATCCTCTCTCAATCCCATACATTGATCACACAACAAAACCCAAGTACAAGTCTACATGATGACAATACACGTAATGGCAAATTCTTAAAAGACATCCAGTGATAAGCGCCAAGTATAAGCTATACAAACTAATAAATTTCCAAAAATGCTAATAAATGATCCTATAAAAATTACCAATCTATTACATGTTAAATCCAAGTGATTTTTCTCTAAAAGTTACAATTTAAAGTTTTTGATAACTTCCTCTAACTTCTTATGTCAAAAAGTGCAATACCTGCAAAAAGACCCGAACATTAGAAATACTTAACTATATCCCAAAATAATTCTTTTTGGTATAAACATAGCCCTCAAAGTTTAGCTTTCAGCTCCAAGTAAAATAAAATGAATTGGATCTATGGTCATGAATTTATGACCAAAACTCTGCAAACCTATACCTATGTATAGGAGGTCCTGGGAGTGAGACATAGCTCCCAAGTCCCTAGAGCTATCAAATGAACTCCAAATTTAGTGAAATTTGGGTCATTGGAAAGCTTATCAAAGCGTCTATCTATGCACCAACTTCTACGTAAATACCCTCCAACTGAGAGAAACAAGCAAAATAGTGTCTGCAACACGTGCATATTTTGCACTACTCATAACTTAGACTAGAGGAAAGATCATAATCATAGAGTCTCCAAATGAATCCCAAATGACTTCCAATTTGCTGAGCACTACGTTAGTATAGGTAAAAAACATATCCAAAAGAGTTTATCCTAATTCGACATTCCATGAAAGAGAAATGGCATACTCACCAGACCTCTATGCACTTCTCTAGCGAGTCCTCGCCAGAGGGACCAGAGAGCTAAAATAGCCCTTACACTCTTCAAAACATATCCAAATCGTATGAAATTTATATATGTCTATTGGAAAATCATGTTCTAGCACATACCCAATTTTTATATCATTTGGGCAATTGGTGTGAGAGAAGCACCTAAGTTTGTGCACACCTACAACAAATTGTTAGAGAGAATTCCCTGCACAATGACCAGCAAGAATTTCACTTTTCTCTTAACTCATAACTCCAAATGTAATGAAATTTGGATTACATAAGGATTTACGATTCAATAAAAAATTCTCCAAATGGATATTTGCACAAAGATACATGACTCTGACAAAACAACCCTTTCAACAATTCAAAGGGTGTTCCAAGAAACAATAGCTCTGAAGTATTGGAATCCTTTGACCTACTAAAATAACTTCAAAAAACATAAAAATTGGTGACTAGGTTAAGAACTCTATCCGGTACCATCATACAAATTTTCATGGCCATTGGAGCTTCCTACATGACTTTAGGATTAACACAACATGCAACAATACCATTTCAAGTTGCACAAACAACAAATTAAAGATACTTTCATGCTCTTTGCTATCCATTTGAGCTAACTCACCTATACGAAAACCATATAATGAAGTGATATGCATAAATAGGGTTTCATGAGTAATAAAAAGATTCATGTGCAACAAATCATTCATCATGAATTTATTTATTTACAAGCAAATTATGCATTTCTAGTTCTAACAAAACACACATAGAAAATTCTAAATGCTTAAATCAATAGAACTATATGTATATATATATATATATATATATATATATATATATATATATATATATATATATATATATATATATATATATATAAATTATTTAGTGAGTGTAGGCAAATTGATGTCCATAGATTACTAAAATCATATTTTCTTTCTTTCAATGCATACATCCACTCGTTCTCTTGTAAACAACTAGTTGTAATGCTAATTGTATCTTCTAATTCATACAACTAAATTTTAATGAAAATAATAATAATAAATGCATTAATGAACTTCCATGTACAATTTAATATTCACTCTTTATTCAATCCATAAACTCATTCAACAAAATCAATCAATGAAGAATTTTAACATCTAATGTATCCTAATAGAGTAGCTATGAACAACAACCTCTTCCTTTCTTCTACTTCATTTTCTATAAAAAATTTAAGATTTGACATGCTTTTTTTATGATCCTAAATGAAGATAAATATGAGGGAAATTATCTCCTATGAAAAGAAACCATGTCCAAAAACATCTATGAAAGAAATAAGAATTCATTCATGCCTAAAGAGTCCCTCATGATACTATTTAGTCAACTTCTAAGCTCTGTACAGATAATCATATCTACTCAAAATCTATTCAATAACCTATCATTGGAAAGCTCTTAAAGCAAGGAATCTATAAGAGTTTGAATTTTTGAATTTCTATATTCCTAGCTCAATATATGGCCATTTTGGTGCACCTAGGTAGGTATTTCAAAGGTCAAAATCAAAGAAAAAAAATGATCTATCGACTATTTCTCTCTTTCTTACCTTGTCAGGGTAGCAACAGCGTGCATAGCTACATCAAGGTCATGTGGTGGAGTGAGTAAGTCACACGACTTCTACTGAGAGGTCTGGGGTTCAATTCTCCGACCTCTACCCTTTCTATCCTTGGTTATAAGGAAGACAAGAAGTATATACTTACCTCTTGCACAGAACAGCCGATGGCTATGTGATATACTTTTGCTTCTTCTGCTACACGCAATTGGAGGTGGCCCTTCTCCCTCAAGGCAACGAAAATCTCCCCCAAAATGTATGTGCGCGAGCTGCTCCTTCTTTCCCCATGAAAATTCTTTAGCAAGATGATGAAGTGGCCTCTTCTCTAAGACTTTCCCTTCTCTCACTCAAGCTCTGATACCAAATGAAAGATCCCAGTTAGCTACCTACCACTCTCCTCCCAACCTTAAATAGCCCTTGACCCAGCTAGGGTCCTCGACCAAATGCAGGTAGACCAATGGTAGACCATGGAGGTCTAAATAAATCTAACAACGATTCAAAAGTGGATACCGAAGAAAGATTAACCATAGCAAGAGAAGCAAACAATGCTTACTATGCGGGTAAAAAAGAAGTGACCCATTCCTCTTCTAAATCCGATACTCAAGTCTTCACCCATCACTACAACAATGAGACCATTCACCATTAGAGAGCATGCACAATAATTAAAATCATCATTTTTCTTATTGTCATAATAAATTCATACCATATGCTCTTGGCAAGCATGCATATGTCTTGAATGAGCGCACATACACATGTATATATGTATATATATGTTATTCTCTTTTACATATTCAAAACAAACACTTGCAATCCAGTCCTTCAAGTTGTGTTGATACAAAAAAATTAAACATTCAAAGTTGATTTACATAGGAGCAGATAATTGCCTTCAGTGCAAGGGCCATCTACTTCAAGAAAAAACCCTCTCTCTTTGCACCATAAAAGATCATTTGCAACTAAAGTATGCATCACATAGGAACACACATTACACGGTCTTGCATGTGACATAGTTGTTCAACTCCTATGCACAAGAGTGGTACCTTGTAATATGAGGGTACACATTACTTGTTATGTTGGGCTTTCATATTCATGTCTTTTTTCAGGTGAACCTCACATATAAGAACATACAAGCTAAATGAGAAGTGGCCTAATGATCTTCATTAGATAGCTTAGCCAAATTCAAATACACATTGCTAAATGAATTTGATGATTGTCTTTTTTGGATCATACAAGTTATCTATTGGACATTACGCCCACAAAGGAAAGGAAATTACCTTGCTTTTGAGGAAGCAATCAACTCAATAAGATTATTGCCTATCAAATGTCAATCCTTTGAATAGTGAGGTAGTCCTCTCCAACATGTATTTGGTGATGCTAATGTTTTCTGTGTCTATCTAACATGACCATATACATCCACATAGTTCATGGTTATCATCATAGAATATTAGGTGGTGCAACTCTTGGATATGTGCACCATGATTGTTTTTTATTCATTACAAGCTTGTCAAAAAATAGTTTTCATGGTCTCTACCTTCCTAATACAACCAACAGAGAGGGGGGAGCCATATATCATTAATGGTAATATTTTCCATCTTTTTTATCATATGCATCATTAGAGATAATTAAAAAAAGACAAAGAAAAATCCCATTCTTGTAGCATAGATAGCATCTTTGTTAGATAACTTCCTTTTTATTTATCACCATACACATACTCATCAATCTTGATCAAACTTACTTTATTTTTCCATCCATACTTTATATTTTTTAATGAGTCACAAATCAAAAATCACTCACATAGAGCCTCATTCAACAAATTTCTATTTTCATTTAGCATAGCATTTGTTTTTCCTTTTTAGGGTATATGTAGAACATATTAAAAAAATCCAAAAATTATCTCTAAAAAGCTACAACCTACATGCTTATGTAAGTGCCAAATTACTATTGGAGTTTGATGTCTGTGGAAGCACACAAATAACATAGAAGAACATGCTTGGAGCACAACCCACAATACTGAATGTATTACCAAGTGAATGTACAAAGATAAGTGACCCATTAGGATTATAGGCATATATACAAGTGGGGGAGGGAGGAACCTCCTCAAGAGATAAAAAAGTGTCCTAATAGTCCTAAGTGTGTTCACACACATCACCACCAAAGTATATCAACAAATCCCCCCTAGGAGTGATGTGGTGAACAAGGATCTGGCACTCATGTATAAGGAAGTGCCAAGATATGTGGAGAGAGATCAAATCCAAAAAAGAAAGTAAGCTCAAAGCTTTGTGGAAAGCTTCAAACTTCACCAGAGGCATAGCCTTTGTGAAAAGATTTACAAAGTAATGATATGCGAGCACATATGCCAAACTAATCTCTCTGGTAGAGAGCCTTTCCCTCACATAATAATAATGCACCTCAATGTGCTTTGTGTGAGCATGGAATAGAGGGTTTCTTGCAACTGTCAATGCCCTTTGACTGTCAGTGAAGATGGTGGTGGCAAAAGACTCACCAACACCCAAATTAGCCAAAAGGCATCTAAGCCACACCCATTCAATAGTCACTATCAAAGGTGCCCTATACTTAGCCTCACAACTAGAATTGGTCATAGTAGGTTGCTTCTTGATCAACCAAGATATGCATGAGCTACCAAACATGAAGCAAAAACCATTGGTGGACACATGAGTGTCATAGAAACTAGCCTAGTCAGAGTTAGAAAAAGCATTTAAATCTAGTAGTAGTCATCCCCTTAACATAAAACAATCCAAGTAGTTGGGCACCACTCAAGTAGTGGAAAATGCACTTAATTGCCTGTCAATACTTGATTCTTGGGCAATGCATAAGCCTACTCATCTAAGAGATAGAAAACTGAATATCAGATCGAGTTATGCATAAGTAAATCAAGCATGCAGCAGCTTGCTAATAGAGAACAACATCAAATGCATCTCCAGCATTATGAAGACTCAATCGTAAACTTATCTACATAGGAGTGAAAACGCGCCTACAATCTTCAAGGCCAAACTGTTGCAATAATGTGTTGATATATTTTGTTTGACACAGAGTTATTCACCCATCAACTTAAATAAATTGAATGCCCAAATAATGTTGCAAATGCCCCAAATCCCTCAAAAGAGGCATGCAAATCAACCTTAAACTCAGCAATGTGCTTCTCATTAGGACCAATGAGAAGCATGTCATCAACATATACGACAATGATTAGAAGTACATCATTTTCACGCTTAACACAATAAGTGCTCCTAGTTGGATTGTTCTCACAATCATGTGAAATTAAGTAGGCATGTATTTTTTCATACCAAGCACATGGTGCTCGCTTCAAACCATAGAATGCCTTCTTTAACTTGCACATGCTCTTTTTGCACAAAACCATGAAGCTAAAATACATACAATTCCTCATATAAGACCATTCAAAAATGTTGTTTTAATGTCGAACTGATTTACATTCCAACCATGATGAGCTAAAAGTGCACAGATGCAATAAACATTATTCATTTGACATGTGGCAGCAAACATCTCATCAATATCAATGCCTCTTTCTCGAGCATAACCTTTTGCAACAAGCCTTGCCTTATACCTATCAAGTGTTCCATCAGGTTTACCTTTCAACTTGTGTATCCATTTAGTGCCAATGGCCTTTTTGCCTAGAGGCAAATCACATAAGGACTAGGTATCATTCTTCATAACAACATCCTATTCGAATTGCATAAAAGCCATCCAATTTTTTGAATTTTGTGCTTCATCAAAAGAAACCGGCTCGTTCTCATCATAGAGAGCATAGGTAGCCATTACATAGCAATTTGATTCAAAGGAAGCACTATGAGATCTTGAATGAGTATGATATGGCAAGGTGCATCTAGTTTGCTATCTCATAAATTCTACAATAGCCATTTAGGCATTTTTTTGTCTCCTCTATATCCTCCCTCTCATCAACAAGTGTATCATGTAAATTTGCATAAGAAATAGAATGATCTACATCATCATGTGGAACATGTAAAGGCTGAGAAAATGCCCCATTTCGACATGTACTAGACTCTCCACCTATAAAAAGAGGCAACAAAGTGTCATACACATCTTTGGACATAACTGATGTCTCCTTAGTACATGAAAGTAATGGCTGAATTGCATCTTCCACAAAAACAACATCACGGTTAACCAAAATGCATTTATTCTATGAATGATAAAGATAATATCCTTTTCTTTTGAAACTGTGCCCATCAAAAATAAATTTAACTATCTTATCATCCAATTTTGTGTGTTGTTCAAGCACTAATGCATATGGCAGACAACCAAAGAAATGCAAATGAGTAACAAATGGATTGTGACCATGACAAGCCTCATATGGGGTGATTTATTGTAGTGTTTTTAGTGGGACACTCGTTAAGTACATATGTTCACATATAATAGACTCAAGCTAGAAGCTATGTGGTAAATCCTAACTTTTGACCATACAGCTCGCCATCTCCATGAGTTACTCTTTCTTTTAGCAAATCCATTCTATTAAGGTGTATACAACACTATACACTAATGTTTTATCCCATGTTTGGCCAACAATGCATTAAAATCAGAAGGCATATATTCCCCCCTTAATCAGAATGGAGGGAGGCCATTTTACATGCTCACAAATTTTCATCCAAAACCAGAAATGATGAAAAACAAATAGTGTTAATAGCTCAGGGCTAAAAAATTCCAACATTTCATACACACACATAGAGATATGTCTATTCAGAGCCAAAACAATATCAAGCAAGGGGTCAGATTAAGCAAGGGCTTTATTGATTCAACTCCAAAACTTAGTGCAACATCGTAATGAAATAAAAAATCCACAAGATCAATGAAAATATATGAATGAGTATGCATGAATACAAGATTGAAAAGTATTCCTAAAATCTTAGACTATATTGCTTAACTTTCATCCTCCTATGTTAGAGGGATGTGTTGAAAGATTTTGGGGATTTGTTGGTGGACCAAAATTGATCCAACCATAACCTAACTTCCTCCATTTGCATGTCTCCAAGTGAAAAATTTATGAATCTTGCATTTCTCAAATGTGTGTATCTAGTTATATGTGTGTGTAAGAGTGTAAGTATTTGTATATGTATGGCTTTGTGTGTATTAGTGTATGTAAATGTGTGAGTGTAAGTGTCTGTGTAAGGGTGCATGTATGTTTCTATATGTGTGTTTAAGTGTGTGTGTGTGTGTATGTGTGTGTATGTGCATGTGTACACATATGTATGTGTTGTGTAATTGTGTGTCTATGTATGTGTCTCTAAGTGTGTGCATATGTGCATGTATGTGTGTCTATTAGTGTAAATGTGTGTGTAAAATTCTATGTATATATATGTGTGTATGTGTGTGTGTGTAGGTATTGATGGGAGAAGAATCACCTTCCCTATGCAAACTTGAAGCATAGGAGGCCTCAAAGGCACCCTCGCAAAACCATTAGCCACTAAAATTAATGGTTCTCTAAACGCTTGAGTATTGAACTTGAGATAATTTGTGCACATAAATTAAACTTAATGACCTTGCAAATTCAAGTTATTTCAACCAAAATGCTCACTCGTATTGTGAGAATCAATGTCTCCAAGATAGACAAGTCATTGCCTTCAATAGGCATACACACACAGACCACTACTCACTTTTAGAAGTCTTTCTCTCAGATATGCAGAGATTGAACACCAACTTTTAAAAAACATTAAAAGATAATATTATTTTTCTAATAAACCAAAGATTACAAGAAATGATTAAATTTTGATAAGGGAAATCGTGCTTAACACAGAGCTACACCTAGTACACACAGAAATTTGTGAGCTAGATATGGCTACACAAAATAGATTGAAATCATTGAAGCAAGTAGGATTCTCGATATGAAAGGGGTCTACTTGCTTATTCAAAATCTAAAAGAGCTTGCACACATGGGGGATACATCGTTCATAGTAAAAAGTCTGTAGATATAGATTTGAAGAGATCCTTAGATGTTAGGAATCATTTTTCCTAGATTATAGGCTTTATCACACCTAAGTGTGATAGATTGCTTATGATTGTTGTGATGGGGCTTTTAAATAAAATATTAAACTCAATTTTTTGTGCTTGATATCTTTCTCCTTATTGCTCCAAGTGGCATCCATCGGAAGGTCCAAGAATGTACTAAGGTTGAAGCTTGAATTTCAAGATTTCCCCTCAAGATTCCAGCTCAAAGTCTTCATCCTAACTCCAACAATTCAATGCCTTTCTCAAACTTTGTAAGCCTCAATGATTCCAATTGCTTGGTGAACATGTGAGCACACTCATCCTTGGTACTTATTTGTTGTACTTAGAACTTCTTAGTGAACACATACACACACTCTTTCTCTCTCTGATGTAGTGATAGTGCAATTGTATGTGCATGCTCCTAGCATGAAACATAGGGTTGGAAGATAGTTATACACTACTTGTGTTGTCACACATGATTGGAAATTTATTGACGTGCAAGTTTAGTTACACCATGAGTGTCTTGAGCCACATAAGCTAACATGTAACTTGCACTCGATCTCTACATTTAGCTTTTACGGAGGATAGGGCGACTATGGTTTGCTTCTTTGCATCCACAAAATGACCTTCTTGCCAAGCATCATTGCATATCCACTTGTACTCTTGTCTTCTTTGGATCCAACCCAATCGACATTTGTATATGATTTTACCTTCAGTTCATCTTCAAAAGGATAGAATAGAACTTTATTTAATGTACCTTTGATGTATCTGAGTACCCTCTTATCTTCAAGTAGATGTGGAACCTCATGTGTGTGCATGAATTCAGATAACACACCAACTCTAGATGCTATGTCAAGCCTTGTACTAATGGCATAATTCAGTGCGCCCACTATAGAACTATACAAAAGTGGATACTAAACTTTATTAACTTCCATTGAGATCCATTTTACATTTACCTGGATAGAATTGCTTAATGGTTTGCATCTTGTGAGTTCACACTTCTTCAATACATCCAAGATGCACTTCCTTTGCATAAGCCAAATACTATTGTCCTTGTATATGACCTCAATACCTAAGAAATACCTTAAATCACCACAATGATGTATCTATGTTTCTTTGGTTGTATCCACAACTGATTAAATAGTCTACAAGCCTTTGATTCCATGCACTTGGGGCTTGCTTTAGACAATATAATGCTTTCTTTAACATGCAAAGGTCATCATCTCTACTTTTATCTTCAAAATCTAATGGTTGGTGTATGTATACTACGTCCTCCAGCTCTCCATTCTAAAGTGCATTCTTGAAATCAAGTTGATACATTTTCCAATCGTTGCTTCTTGCAATGGCAATGATTTCTCTGATGGTAGTCATCTTAGCCACATGGCTAAATTATTCTCCATAGTCTATTCCATACGTGTGAGAAAAGCCTTTGTTGACAAGCCTAGCTTTGTATCTAGCAAAACTACCATCTAAATGCCTCTTTACCTTATAAATACACTTGTTTCCAATTACCTTCATGTCCTTCTTCTTTGGCACTTGTGTCAAGTTTGATTGTCCTCCAAAGCCTTAATTTTGTACTACATATCCTCTTGCCATTCGTTGCAGGTGTTTGCTTCTTCAAAGCATGTTGTTTCTTCAACAACCTTGGTCATATAAGCATAATGTCTAGCCATAAATGAATCATAGGTAAGTCTTTCAACTGGATTCCTTACCCTATCAAACCTTATTATCTCACCATTCCATTGATTTGGATATTTGTTATTTACCTTTGAGCTCTCCCCCTTCTTTCGATGATGGTCTTCTTCTACCTCTATGATTGTTTCCTTGCCCTTACGCCTTGCATTACTTAGTTGGATTGATGTAGGAACTCCTTTATCCCATGATGGTTGAATACTTGAATCCTTTGGTCCATAAAGAACCATTATTTTTGGTTCCTCCCTTGAAACCTTCCTTTCTTCATCTTCATTACCTGCATAGATATGTGTGTAGCATACCGAGGTAAAATCTCATGAAATCATACATACCTTGATACCTTTACCTCCTTTATTATGGGGTTATAGCATCTATAACCCTTCTTCACACGTGCATACCATAAGAAAACACATCTATTTGATCTAACATCAAGATTGCTCTTTAATTCGCTTCGAATCAATACATAACATCTACAAGAAAAGACTCCCAAATTTAATGTATATGGATTCCTATTATACCAAACTTCATAAGGTGTGCTTGCATGTATACCTGATATGGAAGCTCTGATCATGATGTATAAAGTTTTGTTTGCTACATCAGCCCAATATAAATTAGGCATACCCATTTCCTTCATCATGGCCATAGCACATTCTGGAATGTACGTATTCTTCCTCTATCCCATGTTGATATATTTAGCTAGTGATGTGTGTGAACACACTAGGATGGCCGAGGCAATTTTTTCACTCTTAAGGAGGTTTTTTCCCCTGACTTGTATATACACCTATTGCCCTAATGGGTTACTTATCTTTGTACATTCTATTGGTAATACATTCAGTATTGTGTGTTGTGCTCCAAGCTTCTTCTTCTTCCTTGTGTTGTTCGCATGCTTCCACAGACCTTGAACTCCAACAATTGGTATCAGAGTAGGCTTTCGCTTCATCTAGGGTGTCTTCAACACCTCTCTGGTCATAGTCTCATAAACGTATGGGTGATTAGGAGATCGAAACATCTTCACTTTGTGGTGCCGAAATTGCAATTTGAGTCCATTTGGATCTCCAAACGCACTATTGTAGTGCTTGCACAGGCTATTTTGCCTTTTTGTGCCAAAAATATACATGACTTTCTGTTCACTAGTATTCTTGAAGCCTGCTACATGTTTAGTAGAACTCGACAAGGTAGTTCTATTCAACCTTTTGAGATATAGTCAATTTTATGCATTAGGGTATTTTAGTCAGTGGCCATGGCTGAAAGCAATGATGTATTCCATATGTTAGCTATTGAGGATAAGTTGGATGGTACAAATTACCCATTATGGGCTTATATGATGCATCATGTATTGGTCGCAAAAGGACTATGGAATATTGTGTAGGGTGTTGAAAAATGTCCTATTACACCTGCAAATACAGGTATTGAAGCTAATGCAGATGGTATTGAAGATGGTGATATTCTTCAGATTCATGTTTGTGTTGTGGTTCATGCTACCCCTATTGTACAACAAATTTATTGGGATGGCAGAGATGCTCAGGCACATGCATTGATAGCCTTGTCTATCAAACATGTCATTATTCCTCACATTCGCTCTTGTAGAACACCTAAGGATGCTTGGGATACAGTTACCACTTTATATCAAGCAAGGAATGAGGGCATGTAAAGACGAGAATGCAGTGAGTTGTGGGGGCTAGACACTTCACTTTTTTCAAGAAACATACTTCATGATATTCTCTTCAAACTTTAAATAATGATTATTATCACTCTTGCAACATATGTACCACTAAATACCCAATTTTGTACTTGGCTGCTCCATTTTGTGCAAGCCAAGTAGTCCCGAGCTTAAGGAGCCTAGGTAGAACAATCATACCCATTTTGGTTATTTCTAGACCTCATTTGGACCCCAAATGACCCCAAGAACCTTTTTTTTAGGTCTATTAGACACTAGATATGAAACCGGTCCAAACTAGTCTAGAAACTATAAAAAGAGCTAGAGAGCTCATTTTTGGGGTTGGTAAGTTAGAGATTAGATCTATTTTTTAGCTTGTAAAAGTGTTCTTGAGTAATAGAGCTAGTTTGTTACCTTTCATTGCTTCTCTCTTGTCTCTACTATGTGTGTATGTGTATGTGCATTCACATGCTTCTCACCATCATCTTCACTCACTTCATCCATTCATGATCTTCATATCACTCCTATCTCTTCCGCAGACTGACATTAAGGAAGTGGAGCTTCTTGACGAGGTGCTTATCCTAGTCTAGAACAATACCAAATTTGGTGTTGTTGCTGGGGATCGAGTTCTAGGACAAATGCTTGATGGTAAGAGTATAAAGAAAATCATTGATGGAAGGTAATTAATTTCAGTTTTTCTTGTTGTTTTTACATTGTTTTTAGTGTTTTTCATCTTCCCTAAACTCCTCCTTCATCCCCACATCATCTTCTCACATCCCAAAAAAATCAAAAAAATCACCATATTCTCATATTCACTCCATTTTTCTCAGTTGTGCATGCAAGAGAGAGGGAGCTCTTGAGCAAGTACATGCTTGTGTTTTTTTATGCATGAAAAGCAAAAGAGAGTGAGAGCGCTCTTGCATTTTTATGCAAGAAAAGTACTCTAGTACAACAAGGAAGCTCAAAAAAGGTAAGAATGTCCATTTTGTGTCAGATCTGTCGAGTGTCTCAGACCATCACGATGGTCTGAGAACTTCGACTTTCTTGGAATACATCAGTGGCATAGTGTAGGGCATCCTTGCGCATAGACAACTCCATAGGCACAATTGCAAAATTTTTGTTTTGGTGGACCATTGCGATTGGCTCACACCATCGCGACGTGTAGGGCATCCTTGCACATAGACAACCCCATAGGCACAGTTGCAAATCTTTTGTTTTGGTGGACCATTGCGATTGGCTCACACCATCGGGATTGGCTCATGCCATCGCGACATGACCGAAACATCGTGACAGGATCATGCCTTCACGATGGTTTAGGTGGACCATCATGACATTCTAAGGCCATCACGATGTTTTGGATATACCATCTTGACCATCATGCCCATTTTGCACCATTGCGATTGGCTCATGCCATCGCGACACCTCAAGACCCATGTGTCATTGGACCATTGGAAGAGCTCACTTGACCCTTGACCATCGCGATTGGCTCATGCCATCGTGACGATTGGCCACACCATCACAACGGCTCATCTAATTGGGACCACTGCAACACCTCAAACATTGGTGACCATTGTGACGACGCACAAACTATGGATCATATCGATCTTAGCATACCATCGTGACAATTCGATTAAAACATAAAAATTAGGGTTTGAAATTTAATCATTTTGATGTGAATTTTGAGCGATTAGTGCATCTTTGAGGCTCCCTAGCTTATATTTGAAGAGATCCTCTTTGATTGTTTCAACCCCCAAGTGTATCAATCAAAGTGTCTATTCATTAAGGTTAGACATTGGTCTAAACTTTGGATTTTTTATAGGTTTCTTAAGAGTCATCCAAAAGCATGCAAAGCAAGGCGAAGAGCAAAGCTAAGCAAGGCTTGGGAAGCACGTTTTCTTGGGCACCAGAGCATTCAACAAATCTGACTTGAGGTTGGAAGAACTCTCAACCCCCTCAGTCAATTACAAGCTTACGCTAAGTGTGAGTAGCATTGTTGATTGAAATAGGACTATGATAGGAACACATAAAGTATGAGAGCACTAATTTTTTCAAGGCCAAGAGTAAGCTAAGAGATTGCAATCACAAAAACCCTAAAGAAAAGAAGCTAATTTCAATGGAATGAGAACTTAAACACAATGAAAACATGATTCCTTATGTATACATTAAGAGAAGACAAGAGTTGAAAAGAAATAGAAATGAAATAAGTAACTGAGAACAAAGAAGTGGAAGCAACCAGAACATGTATTGAGTGAGCAAGGGAGATAAGTTAATGAACCTTACATCAGGAAAGCAAATAGATAAGCTAGATTGATGAAGTCTTAGGTAATCAGAAGCAAGTGTGAAGACTACAATATGTTCCTGGGCTCAACAATTGAATAGCTATCCATACAATTTGAGCTTAGATACAAGTGAGTCTGAAATGGCTTATAGCATGGAGAGATTGGAAGGAGGGTTAAGCATAGCTTATTTAGAAAGACCCAAAGGACCCTACAGAACCCAGCTAGAATACGGCCGAACCAACCACTTAAGTGCTTGAATCTATGAGGATGGTTTGAGAAGGTCGGTTATTTAGTTGCACAATGCTGACCAATCCATTAGATTGCAACATCCGATGGTTAAATTTGAGAGAGATGCATACTTAGACAAGGAAGGAACAATGTATATCATAACTAATCAACCTAACCAGAATTAATGAGTTTGGTGTTGTCATTCCCAAGACAGAAGCGGGAACCCAAGGACAAGAACCATTAGGAGATGAATCTAGGACAGCTAGAGGGAAATCAACATTGACAAGGATGTTGAACCTTGAATGGATCCCTCAGGATAACATAAGTATTGAGTTATTCTTGAATAAGGACACTCATGAAGCATTTTGGAGGTATAGAATGGAACAACCAAATGAAATAGTCTCAATCACCATTTATGAATTCAAGGACCCTAATACACCTGGAGAGGTAGTATACCTAGACAACATATCAAAACTAGTGTTTTTAGTATCTCATCATGCAAGACATGCTTATACATGGAGAGGTGAGTTGGTATTTCCCCTATCAGGAGCGAATGCAAACATTAGCCATCAAAGAGTCGGGACATACTCAGCCCATGGTTTGCAAAGAGAGAAGAATAAAGAAAAGCCAAAAGTGAGCTTCACTCACCCCAGACGGAGAGATAGATCAAAAATGGAAACTGATAGAATGGAAGCACCAAGAGAACCAAGACTACATAGTGGTAGGGATGACTTTCCTCTACCTAGACCCCATGAACATCCGAGAATATTGAGACCCACCTAGTTAGTAAAGTCGATGAAAATTACTTTCATGGGACAGGAGATCCCTATGACCATGTTGCAGAGTTTAAGCAAGTGTTGCAACTGGAGAAAGTGGAAGATATGTTTACGCAATACAATGCATTTGGACTCATGTTAAAGAACACGTCCCTAACCTAGTTTCAACTTTTACAGCAAAGGCAATTTATGGACATTCATCACTTGTTAGAATCCTTCATCACTAAGTTCTCAAAAAGTGGAATCAGGCACAACACTTCCTCATTAATCCACAGCTTCAAACAAACCCCTCAAGAAATAGTCAGACTCACATGATATAGTTTTAGATAGTATATTGAGATATTCCCAATGCTAGAGCTTCCATCATAGGCCAAGCAAGTGGCTTTTCTTTTGGATGGCCTCTTGAGCTCTAAACTATGATCTTATGTATATCTAAAGGAATCGAGGACTCTAGAGTAATGCGTGCAGATTTGTATAAACATTGTGGACAATTATGGAGATGAGTTGGAATTTTCAAAGGTCTTCAAAGATTCTAGCTCCTCTCAAACATCCTCACATTAGTACCTTGTTCACCCTTTATCATTGAAAGTGACCCTAATTCTAAGAGCTTCGATTCCATCCATGTAGATAGCCCACCTGCATATTACATTGAGTTGTCAGAACACATGGAAACGTACCACTATGATAGTCCACCATTGGAACCCAACTAGGAGCCTGATTATGCCAACATAATGTATGCCAATCCTAACCCACAGCCCTTGTTGAGACAGCCAAGACCATGTTAGTATATGATCAATGTCTACCCCTCATGATTGTATGCACATTTTGTAAGGCCCCCTTTATGAGGAGAAGCCAAGCGTGCATTACCCAATTGATGGGAATCCCAACTTGAATGTTGGATGAAGGTCATATTGGACCATGTAAGATATTATAAGGAAAGGGAGTTACCAGGGTCCCCAATTGTGGGGTCCGGGGCAGCGGTGAGCAGCCCCGGCTGGGGGTCCCAGGGGGCCAGCGGGCCCCCTGGTGGGGGTCCGAGGGCAGCGCCCCCGGCGCGACGGTAAAGGGAATATTCCATGGAATATTCCTTGTCGGAGTCAGAAATCATTTATATTTGTTAGGTCGGTTCAACCAGTCTAAGCCGTGTATGGCAATTATGCGGGCGGTGGCCGCCCATGCTCTACCACCCATGTATAGCCGTCCATGGCAGGCCACCCATGATCCTATATATACATGACTTCTGCACTACCTAAGATACCGAGTTGAGCCAGCATACCTCTACCTTGTATCTCCCTATCTAGAGTTGTCTAGATCACCATTTAAGCTCTACCTTGAGAGCGCACGGGTGGACAACGCCATCATCTTTGTACTTGCTGCTAGTAGAAAATTGTTGAGATTCTCCTATATCTGTTATCTTCTCTGCTATTGCTCCTGTGTTATATTGCGTAACTATTGTCTTACATGGTATCAGAGCTGTAAGGTTCGAATAGCTTGAGAAGTATCATTATTTTAGCCTACTAGCAGACTAGAATATCAATAGATTATTCGAGTGATTACATGATGGCTTCATCGTCGAATAGTAGTCTTGGTGCTTCAGCTAATGTTAATGCTGCACCTATTCGAATTCGTCCACCTGCATTCACTGAAGGGAAGCTGGATGGAACCAACTATACACTCTGGAAGTTCAAAATTTCTGCAATTTTGGACTCCTATGAATTACTTGACACTGTCATGGGACCGATGGGATTGGATCCAGAGCCTATACCAGTTGAAGATCCAGCAAATTCAAGATTGATGATTCAGCCAGATCCAGATCTTCTACGAGCTTGGAAGAGGCGGAATGCTGATGCATTATGTGCGATTGTCACTAGTGTAAGTGATTCTGTGCTTACTTTAGTTCAACATACTACTAAAGCACATGAGGCTTGGGGCATATTGGCTCGACAATATGAGACCAAGAACCACACTAGAATACAAAATTTAGAAAATCAGTTGGCAAATGAAAAGCATTCTGATTCTGAAAAGGCTGAAGATTTTATCAAACGGATAAAGCATCTTCAAGATCAATTGGCTACAGTTGGTGTTGTTATAACACCAGAAGAGCTGGCTCAAAGATCTGTACGTGTTCTTCCAGCAAAGTATGATGGATTAGTAACAGCCCTTAACACTCAGGTAAGGCCAACTCCTCTTACATTTGAAGAGTTTTGTGCCATGCTTTTAGAAGAAGAGATGCGGCTGAAGAATCGGCAAAGTACAACTGATGCTGCATTCTCAGCAAATGCAAAAGGTAAAGGCTCTTCAGAGGGATCAAAGAAGAAGCCAAAGAAGAAAAAGTTCACAGGAAGTTGCTTCTATTGTGAAAAGAAAGGCCATGCCATCAAGGATTGCAGAAAGAAGCAAGCTGATGAACGGAATGGGACTGTAAAATCATCATGGAAGAACAAAGAGTCTGCAAACAACACAGAGCTGGAACTTTGGGTAGCTATTGAAGAGGTATGTTCATCTGCTCAAGCTCGTGTTGATGAGCCATGGATTTTAGATAGTGGAGCTTCTCGCCATATGACTAGTAAAAAGGATTGGTATAGTTCCCTAGTGCCTCTGCGGGAATCCATCAATGTAGTGGTGGGAAATGACTCCAAGTGTCCAGCTAAAGGAACTGGAACCATCTCTTTTATCACTTCTCCAGGTGTTGAGAAAAAGTTATCCGATGTTCTCTATGTACCTACACTCAAAAGAAATTTGTTGTCAGTTTCTGCAATAACAGATCGTGGACTCGAAGTTCACTTCAATAAGAGTGGTGCGGAAATCATGGATTCATCAGGTAATGTTGTAGGTAAAGGCATACGACGGGATAACTTGTATGAGTTAAGTGCTTTAACTGCTACAGAAGATAAAGATGTAAGCAGGTTATGGCACCGACGATTTGGGCATCTCGGATTTGCAATTTTGAAGGAGATGCAACGAACAGGGATGGTTGCTCATATGCCTGCATTTTCAGAGTTGCAGGAACCTTGTGAAGCTTGTATGATGGGCAAGCAACAACAAAAGGAATTTCCAAGAGAGACCAGCAATCGATCTCAAGCTCCTCTAGAGTTGGTACATGCTGATCTCTGCGGTAAAATGTCTACACCTGCTTTAGGAGGATCTTTCTACTTCTTGCTGTTAGTCGACGATTATAGTAGAAAGATGTGGGTTTATTTCATTCGAGAGAAGGCTGATGCTTTTGAAAAATTTAAAACGTGGCATAAGTATGTAGAAAATGAATCAGGAAGGAAACTGAAGAAATTTAGAACAGATAGAGGAGGTGAATTCTTGTCAACAGAATTCAACAATTACTGTAAGGAGCATGGTGTGAAAAGGCAACTTACCACAGCTCATACACCCCAACAAAATGGCGTTGTTGAGCGCAGTAACAGGACAGTAGTTGAAATGGCTCGTTGTATGTTGAAGGCTCAAGACATGCCTGATTCATTCTGGGCAGAAGCAGTCAATACAGCAGTCTACATCCTCAATCGAAGCTACACAAAAGCACTGAAGGGGATGACTCCTCAAGAAGCATATTCTGGTAAAAAGCCTTCAGTTTTGCATTTCAGAATTTTTGGTTGTTTCTGTTATGCACATATTCCTGATTCAACAAGATCAAAGTTGGATTCAAAAAGCAAAAAGTGTGTCTTCCTAGGATATAGTGAAGAGTCTAAAGCATACAGGTTATGGGATCCTGAGGCAAGGAAGATTTTTGTCAGCCGAGATGTGGTGTTTGATGAACGACCACACTTAGTAGAAGATAAAGGTAAATCTACTATCTCATCAAGCGGAGAAATATCTCACCTTGTGCCTATCAAAAGACAGGTTAAAGTTGAGGAGGAGGAAACATCTAATGGAGAAATTTCCTCAATAAAAAGCCAACCAGTTGTAGCTGCACAGCGTAAGCCACTACCGAAGTGGGCACAACAGCTCTTTGATGATCACAATCCACATGTAGATGTACCAGAATCATCATTGGATGGATTACGAAGATCAAAGAGAATAGAGGAGCAAAGAAGAGCCTCAGAACACATTGTTAACATGGCTCTAATGGCAGATATCATGGGTTCGATAAAGGAACCTACCACCATTGAAGAAGCCCTTGATGATCTAGATTGGAGAGCGGCAATGCAGTCTCAGTATGATAGTATACTCAAAAATGATACATGGGATCTAGTCGACTTGCCGCCAAAGAAGAAGGTAATAGCTACTAAATGGATTTGGAAAGCTAAGTATAAAGCTGATGGAACATTAGAAAAGTATAAGGCACGATTAGTTGCACAGGGTTTTTCACAGATTGAAGGATTTGATGTTCAAGAAACTTTTGCACCAACAGCACGCATGACAACTATTCGGACGGTACTTGCAGTAGCTGCACAAAAGTCTTGGCCTATTTTCCAGATGGATGTCAAATCTGCATTTTTGAATGGTCACCTCAAGGAGGAGGTATATGTATCTCAACCACCAGGTTTTGAGGTGCCCAATTCAGAAAATAAAGTTTGCAGGTTGAAGAAAGCTTTGTATGGACTTAAGCAAGCTCCACGGGCTTGGTACCAACGAATAGATCATTTTTTCAAAAATATGGGTTTTGAAAGAAGTACTTCTGATGCTAACTTGTATGTAACGAAAAGGGATAGCAAGCTAGTTGTTGTCATTGTATATGTAGATGATTTGATCATTACAGGAGATCATCAGGAACTCATCAATCAAACTCGGATCAGCTTGGGAACTGAGTTTGAAATGACAGACTTAGGTCTACTCCATTTTTGTCTCGAAATTGAAGTATGGCAAAGGAAGGATGGCATTTTCATCTCACAACAAAAATATTCCAAAGAAATTCTCAAGGCATTTGGAATGATGGACTGCAAACCAACTAGCACACCTATGGAGGTAAATTATAAGCTATCTATGGATGATAACATGCCTGATGTAGATGCTAAGAAGTATAGGAAGCTCGTTGGAAGTCTTATTTTTCTGTGCAACACTAGACCAGACATTTGCTATGCTGTTGGAGTGTTAAGAAGGTTTTCCAACAAACCTAAGGAGAGTCACTGGAATGCTGGAATGCGAATTCTAAGGTACATTGCAGGAACCTTGGATTTTGGTATTTTGTATACCACAGGTGATACACTCCAAGGATATTGTGATTCAGATTGGGCTGGAGATTGTGATTCTAGAAAATCAGTTTCTGGATATTGTTTCTCACTTGGTTCAGGAATATTTTCTTGGGTAAGTAGGAAGCAACCAACTCTCGCACTCTCCTCCACTGAAGCAGAGTACAAAGAAGCTTGTTTTGCTTCTTGTGAGGCAGTCTGGTTAAGGAGAATTCTTGCAGATATAGGCTTTCCATCAAATATGCCAATTGTACTCAAGTGTGATAATCAAAGTTGTAATGCTATTGCAAAGAACCCAGTATTTCATGCTCGCACCAAGCACATAGAAGTACAGTACCATTACATTCGTGAGCTAATTGAAGATGAAATTGTGGAGCTAGAATATTGCCCAACAGAGGCAAATTGTGTTGACATATTCATTAAAGCACTTGGAAGAGAGCAGCTCAACAAGCATCTTCAATAGATGGGCATAGGACCGAGACCTACTTGATTTATCATCGGTAAACATTGAGGGGGGGTGTTAGTATATGATCAATGTCTACCCCTCATGATTGTATGCACATTTTGTAAGGCCCCCTTTATGAGGAGAAGCCAAGCGTGCATTACCCAATTGATGGGAATCCCAACTTGAATGTTGGATGAAGGTCATATTGGACCATGTAAGATATTATAAGGAAAGGGAGTTACCAGGGTCCCCAATTGTGGGGTCCGGGGCAGCGGTGAGCAGCCCTGGCTGGGGGGTCCCAGGGGGCCAGCGGGCCCCCTGGTGGGGGTCCGGGGGCAGCGCCCCCGGCGCGACGGTAAAGGGAATATTCCATGGAATATTCCTTGTCGGAGTCAGAAATCATTTATATTTGTTAGGTCGGTTCAACCAGTCTAAGCCGTGTATGGCAATTACGCGGGCGGTGGCCGCCCACGCTCTACCACCCATGTATAGCCGTCCATGGCAGGCCACCCATGATCCTATATATACATGACTTCTGCACTACCTAAGATACCGAGTTGAGCTAGCATACCTCTACCTTGTATCTCCCTATCTAGAGTTGTCTAGATCACCATTTAAGCTCTACCTTGAGAGCGCACGGGTGGACAACGCCATCATCTTTGTACTTGTTGCTAGTAGAAAATTGTTGAGATTCTCCTCTCTGCTATTGCTCCTGTGTTATATTGCGTAACTATTGTCTTACAGACCATAGGGCCCTAAAGGACCATGTTTTAGGTGCCAAGGAGATCATTACATAAAGGAGTTCCCACATCCTCCAATAGCAAGGAAGTCACAATATTACAACATTCAAGGTTTTTGTGCAGAATGTGGTGAAGAGCATGTCATAAGAGATTGTCTGAAGAACCTTGCTAATGCCTCGAAAGTAATGCCCATAAATGTGATAGGTATTATGCATACCTCAGATGGATCCCCACCTACGTATGTGCATATCCAATGTATAACAAGAGCCCATGCACTATTACAAAACCGACAACCTAACCTGGATAAAATAGCGGAGACAAGCAAAGTTAGAGAGTCAAGTGGAAGACAAAATAAATCATGGAAGGATTCATGAGAAACAACTAAGAAGAAATGGGGTAAGAAAATAAGTGAGTTGGAAGGGTTTCAAGGAGACTAGAGCTCAAAACCTAGAATTAACTTTGCAAGAATGGAACCAGGAGATCCCAAACTAGAGACTAGGATCAATTATAGCTAAACCCATACCTGAGAATCTACACATGATGTTTCGAGCATACCAAACAAGATTAAGAGAAAGACCCCATGTAGCTGAATTGAGTAAGAATTATCCGAGGGTAGACTTAGAAATTGAGAGAACCAAGATTTGCATGAAGATGGTAGAATTAGTTTAAACCATGTTTGAAGCCTCTCGATACATTAATTGGAGTAACATAGCCAAACCAGAACTACACTTTCAAGGACTATTGGAGAGTCTAGAGTACTTGATTTCTAATAGTAAAAAGAAGAGTCGGTAGAAGAACTCTACTATCCCAGAAACACGGGAAGGTAGTGTACCATCACTATCTCAAATGCCAAATACTAAGGGTGAAGAAAATCTTTCCTCCATACATAAGTATTCACAACGGTTTCTGAGAGAAATCCAAGAGGAGAAGTGGAGACGAGAGCAAGAAACCCATCCCCTTATTCAAGAGATAGATGACTTGGAGGAGCAATTCCCCAAGGCATACCCTCTATCTATGTCGATGTAGAGAAAGAGTAGCTTATGTTGATATATTTAGGTATTGATGTGTGTGAACACACTAGGACCATCGAGGCACTTTTCTCCCTCTTTAGGAGGTTTTTTTTGCCCGGCTTGTATATACACCTATTGCCCTAATGAGCTACTTATCTTTGTACATTCTCTAGTAATACATTCAGTATTATGTGTTGTGCTCCAAGCTTCTTCTTCTTCCTTGTGTTGTTCGCGTGCTTCCGCGGAGAATCACACGAATTTTGGTGAGCATACTCAGCCTATTTTCGAGCTTGTTTTGGCCTCGAAACTCACTATCACAGGGTTTGTGTAGGCTATTTTGTCTTTTTGTGCCAAAGGTATATACCAATCTTTGTTCGTCAGTATAAGCGTCTCGAAGTCTATTACAGGTCTAGCAGAATTCGTTTGCAGATGGCAAAGATGCCCAGGCACATGCATTGATAGCTTTGTCTGTCAAACATGCCATTATTCCTCATATTCTCTCTTGTAGAACAGCTAAGGATGCTTGGGATACACTTACCACATTGTACCAAGCTAGGAATGAGGCTCGTATTGCTTACCTCCGAAAACATTTGGAGAGTGAGCACATGAATGAAGGTGATTCTATGGACAGTTTCCTAACAAAGATCAAAGACTTGAAGGAACAGTTGATTTATGCTAATAAGGTTATACCAGATAGCTCACTTGTGTAGACCGTTCTGAATGGTCTTCCAGATTCATATCAGAGTTTTGCTTCTACTCTTTGATTGATGATGAAAGGCAATCCAAATGCCTTGTCATTTGAGGAGTTAGTCTCTATTCTGTTGCAGGAAGATCAGTCCAAGCAGAACAGGTCCATTATGCATCTTACAGATCAAGTTTTCCTGGCTAGTCAGAAAGGCAAAGGAAAATGGAGCTCTTCTACTAGTAAGCAGAAATCTACAAATGCTGCACATTCGAAGAACCAAGACAAAGATGAGAAAAAAGTGCCCCGGTAGTCCTAGTATGTTCACACACATCACAACCTAAATATATCAACAAATTCCCCCTAGGTGTGATGCGGTGAACAAGGAGCTGAAACTCATGTATAAGGAAGTGCCAAGCTATGTGGAAATCACTCCACAAAAGGAAGTAAGCCCAAAGCTTTGCGAAAAGCTTCAAACTTCTCCCTAGGCAGAGCCTTTGTGAAAAGGTCTGCAATGTTCTCCTACGTGGGCACATATGCCAAGCTGATCTCCCCAGCAGAGAACCTCTCCCTGACATAGTGATAATGCACCTCAATGTGCTTAGTGCAAGTATGGAACACAAGGTTCCTCGCAACTGCTAATGTGCGCTGACTATCAGTGAAGATGGTGGTGGCAGAAGTTTGTACACCAAAAACGGAGTCTGCTAATTAGAAAAGTAGAAATTGTTTTGTAAGTACTGTAAAGGGAATGATCATATCATAAAGAACTGTCCAAAACTCGTTGCAAAAGAGGAAAAGAAGAAAGAGGCAGGAATGGTTGTTGCAGAAGCCTCTACACCAAAAACGGAGTCTGCTAATCTTGTGCAGAAAGAAGAATGGGCATTTACTACTGTTTGCAGTTTTGACCCATCTTCTCATGAGTAGTGCATGTCTAGAGTAGACTCAGATGTTTGGTACTTTGATAGTGGGGCGACCAAACATATTACCTCGCAGCACAGTTTCTTCTCTTCACTCGAGCCTGCCCCTACAGGGAATACTGTTACATGTGCCAACAACTCCTCTTCTCCTGTTATGGGAGTTGGTAAGATCATTTTGACTACTACTGATGGTAGTTCTTTCACTTTGTCAGATGCTTTATTTGTGCCAGGGATCAAGAAGAACCTATTATCAATTTTTGCATTAGCAAAGAATGGCTTGGTTGTGAAATTTGTTGATGATAGGTGTACAGTTCATGATCTGTCAAATGGCGATGTGATTATTGCTTCTGGCATTTTATGTCGTGGGCTATCTAAGCTCAATAATGATTTGGCATGTGCAGTAAATGATTCTCAGGCTATGTCAGATGGAAAGCTTTGGCATGCACGCTTTGGTCATCTGAATTTTGCTAGTTTGCTATGCCTGCAGAAATCTGAAATGGTGTCCTCTTTGCCCAAACTTGAGGCACCTGGAAAACATGTTTGTAAAGGTTGTATTTTGGGCAAAATGCAGCGTTCATCCTTTCCAAAAGATGGTTCAATTCGGGCTACTCAGAAATTGCAGCTTGTACATAGTGATGTCTGTGGTCCTATGCAGACACCTTCATTTGGGAATTATCTTTACTTCGTGACTTTCATCGATGATTTTTCCAGGCATGCATGGGTATATCCATTGAAGGCAAAGTCCGAAGTGTTCATGTGCTTCAAATAGTTTTTGGTTTTGGCTAAAAATCTATCAGCATGTAAAATGGGCACCCTCCATTCTGATCGAGGGGGGGAATATATGTCTTCTGATTTTAATGCATTTTTGGCTGAACGTGGGATAAAACACAAGTGTACAGTGCCATATACACCTCAATAGAATGGAGTTTTTGAACAAAAGAACAGGTCACTCATGGAGATGGTGAGATGTATGGTCAAGAGTCAGGCTTTACCACACAGTTTTTGGCTTGAGGCTGTCATGTGTGCGGCATATGTACTAAACAGGTGTCCCACTAAAGTGCTGCAGTCTATCACTCCATATGAGGCTTGGCATGATCACAAGCCATCTGTTGCTCATCTGCATGTTTTTTGTTGTTTGGCATATGCATTAGTGCCTAAACAACATCACAGAAAATTGGATGACAAAGTAGTAAAATGTATTTTTGTTGGGTACAGTTTTGAAAGTAAAGGCTATCGTCTATATCATCTAGAGACTAAACGCATTCTGGTTAGCCGTGATGTTGTTTTTGTGGAAGATGCTATTCAGCCATTACTTTCATGTACTAAGGAGACATCTGTTAGCTTCAAAGACATGTATGATACTTTGCTACCTCTTTTTACAGGTGGACAGTCTAGTGCTGGTCCCAATGAGGCAACTTCTTAGCCTTTGCAGGTTTCATGTGATGATGCAGATCATTCCATTTCTTATGCAGATTTACATGATGCATGTTGGAAGTAGCCAGAGGCACAGACATCGAGGAAGCATGTGAAGATAAATCACAATGAAGTAGTGGGGAGCCAGGAAGATCATTTTTCAAACAAATATGTTTTATAAATACTTTTCAAAAACTCCCAAGAGTGATTTTCATCACTCCTGTACCATATGTAACATAGAAAAACCCTTTTTGTAATTCATAGCTCCATTTTGTGCAAGTTGTGGAGTCATTGAGCTTGAGGAGCTTAGGTAGAACAAGCCTACCAATTTTGGTTATTTTTGGATCCCGTTTATCCTTTCAAATAGCACCTAGAACCTATTTTTTAACTATGCCGGTCACTAAATGTGAAATTGGTCAAAACTAGTCTAGAATCTATAAAAAGAGCTAGAGAACTCATTTTTGAGGTTAGTTAGTGTTAGCTTGTATGAGTAGAGAAGAGCTTAAAGCTATTTTGAGTTGTAATTGAGATCTTGAGTAATAGAGTCTATTTTTCTATCTTCCATTGTGTCTTGCTTGTCTCCTACATGTGTATGTGTATGTGTGTGTGTATCTCTATGTTTATCACCTTCACTCTCACTTCATCTCACATTCACAATCTTCATATCACTCTTATCTCTTCCGCGGATTGACATTAAGGAGGTGGAGCTTCTTAACATGGTTCTCACCATTGTGCTAGAGCAACACCAAATTTGGCGCCGTTGCAGGGGATCGAGTCTAGGACGAATGTGTGATGGTAAGAGTATAGCAAGAAGTGGTATTGGAAGGTAAAATTTTCAGTTTTTGTTGTTGTTTTTAGTTAGTGTTTTGTGTTTTTCATCTCCCCTACACTCCTTCTTCACCACCGCATCATCTTCTTCCACTCCGAAAAAATTCAAAAAATTCACCATATCCACCCATTCTCCTCATTTCCCCTCATTTGTGCATGCGAGAGAGAGAGAGAGCTTTTGTGCTTGCATGTGCTTGTGTGTTTTTGAGTTTTCTTGCAGGTACAGTGCTCTAGAGCAACAGGAAAGCTTCCAAAAGGTAAGAAAATCCATTTCTGTCAGAAACTGCCGATTGTGTCAGACCATCGTGATGGTCCTCCAAACTCTGAATTTGAGGTAAGCAAGTTCACCATGGTATAGAGCACACTTGCGCACATAGGAATCCAAGGTTGCATTTTGAAAATCATTGATTTGGTGGACCACCGCGATTGCCTCACGCCATCGCGATTGTGTCACACCATCGCGATTGGCTCACGCCATCGCGACGGCTCGGCCGAACCATCGCGACGGTTCGCTTGAACCATCGTGACGGTCCCTGACCATCACGATTGTCCCAAACCATCACGATTGCCCACCTCAAATGCAAAAATTAGGGTTTCAATTTTTGGGCTATTTTGAGGCTATTTTAAGAAAATTTTTGGGTGACTAAGCTCATAGGAGACCCCTTAGCTCATATTTGAAGAAAAACTTGTTTGCCAGTTTTTACCCCCGAGGACCTGAACGGTCATATCTTTTTCATTCGAAGTCCGTTTTTTGAGCTTTATAGATCGTTAGAAAGCTCTTTATGAGTGTTACGTGATCTCAATTGTTTTTTCAAAAAGAAGAGGTTGATTTTCAGAATGGATAATTTGAGGTTGACCATTGTGGGATTATAAAAGCAAGGGGGCATTAAAAGAATTTTTGGACAAAGGAAGAAAGGATCTTAAAAGTGTATATACTAAAGTGCTTGAGCATCCATTTAAGAAGTGTTCTAAGTATTGGATTTTTATAGGTCTAGCAAGGACTATCAAGGGCAATCAAAGCAAGGCAGTGAAGAACGCAAGGCTTGCAAAGTGCGACTTCTTGGGCATCAGAGCACTCAAAGCAGCTGACTCGAGGTTGGAAGAATACTCAACCCCCTCAATAAATTATTAGCTTAGGCGAAACGATAGCATTGTGGATTAAAGTAGGATGGATAGGAACGTATCAAGTTCAAAAGACTTAATTTTTCAAGTCCAAGACTAACATAAAGGTGTGTGATACGAAAACCTAAAGGAAAGAACTTAAGTCTGATGGAACGAGAAGTCAAAAGTACAACAAAAAGTCAATTCCTGACGTTGTCGTAAAGGGGTGTGAAGGGAGGCAGACATTCATCCAACAGATTCACGCTAACCTAACCATGTGACTACACGGGAGGTGTTTCTTAGTATGCTTCGAGGTCTGGATTGAGTTCTCAGTTTTTGGGTGATAAAAGCTAGATATTATTAATCTATTTAAGTTTAATTTAAGAACTAAGATTCATGTGAAAGTGCATTTCTAGAGTTTCTATTATTTTTAGTAACAGATCCGCTTGTTGATGCTAAATTCTTTGACATATGAAAACGGAATATATAGATCTTAATTAAATCGAAAAGTGAAAGTATGAAAAACTTTGGGATCAATTCTAAGCCTATAAAAATTCTTATAATAAATTGTAATACAATTCCCAGAGAATATTCCTATACAAATTTATATTTTTAAATATCATATGCAGCTTTAATCTCGTAATTGTTGGGAAAGATGGATGGACACTCCAAGATATTGAGTAGGTACTGCTAAATCCTGCTTTGTACCAGCCCTTTGATGCTTCAGAGTTGATAAGTGGACCTCCTTAGCTTTTCAATGACACCATAAAATGGCCTATGTACTTTGGCAATGATGTGTGTAAAGATTGAATCAAAACAGATACCTCTGGAATTGAAGATCTCAAGAAAACCTTCTATTTTTGTCTTGACACCTGTTGGATCTTTTGCTCACTATGATCAGCACAGTAGGAATTGGAAAAATTCCTTTTAGGGGTATCTAATTAGCTTAGCAAGCTAACTATTCCAAGTGTAATGATTTAAAAAGACTAACTATGCTCAGAGAAATCAATTTAGCAAATAAAGCTTTACCCCCGATTTTTTAGGACTGTTGCAGACAATGACTAGTGATCACTTGGACGAGCTTTTCTCTGCAATGGCTAAATAGAATCTCTTCAAATTTTGATAGCATGTAGAAAACTTTGAGCTGGTTCCAACAAGCTTTAGATCTTTGAATTTGATGGAGAAATGGTTGATATATGCACTCCACAAGTTGACAGACTTTCAAGTACTATATCAGAGAACTCAGAAATGAACAATGAACATATATGTATTAATGAACACTTGTATACAAATCCATTGGCATGAAGATCATTGCCTAATGGTGTAGATAGGTGTGCGCTAGAGTGTAGGCCTCACACACACTCAGAATTAACAGTAATGATCTCGGGAATGATGAGTCTTATCCGCGACTTTTCCATGAACACTTTTATAGTGATTGAGTACAAGTTTGAATTCAAATTCAAACTTTTGGCTCCCTATGATCAATCTCCTATATCCTAGGAGATATTCCATCAATCAAAGCTAACCATTTTTCCACAAATCAATTTTGGTAGGTGTTTACAAAGATTCCAAGTCAATTTGAGTTTTACAAAGAGGTAAAGTGGTAATTAACCACTAGCAATAGTTCGTATGCTTTTCTATATGTTTATGGACTTCAATGTATCCATCAAGTCAAATGTGTAGGCTTGTGAATTACACCAATAGCTCCCCCTCAAGCCAAACATTTTGGCTTGGTCTTCATCTTCAATCTTCATGTATATCCTGCAATCCAATCATTGCTTTGAATCTGCAAAGTTTGGTTCCATCCAAAGCTTTAGTCAACAAATCTGCACATTGCATGTTGGTTGATACATAGGTTAGTTGAATGTCCTTGTTTAATAACTTCTCTCTCACATAGTGGTAATGGACCTTTATATGTTTGGTCCTAGCATGATAGAGAGGATTAGCTGCAAGGTGAAGGGAGCTTGTATTGTCTCCAAAGATTATTGGTGACCTAGTATACAAACCCAATTCTGTATACAAAAGCTTGATCCATATGGCTTCTTGTGTGGCATTAGCCAGTCCTCTATACTCTGCTTTTGTAGAAGACAAAGCAACAGTAGGTTGCTTCTTTGAAGACCATGATATTGGATTATCACCTGCAAATGAAATGTATCCAGAAGTGCTCCTCCTATCATCCTTGCATCCTGTCGAATCTGCATCTGAATAGATCTTGATATCAATGTCTGAAGTGTAAGGAAAATACAAACCATGATTTTGTGTACCCTTGATATACTTCAAGATTCTCTTGGCAGCCTCTAAGTGAGGTATCATTGGCTTGTGCATAAACTGACTTAGCACACTAACTCCATATGCAATGTCTATCCTTGTTAAGGTAGCATAGTTCAAGCTACCCACCATACTTTGATAACCTGTAATATCATTAATTTCATCACCTTCATGGGCACTTAGTTTTAGGTTTACCTCCATTGGAGTACTTGCCACTTTGGCATCCTGCAAGTGAAACTTCTTCAACATATCTTGTATGTACTTTTTCTATGTAATGTATATTCCAGAGTTAGTATAAACTAACTCAAGCCCAAGAAAATACTTTAGTAGACCAAGATCATTGATCTTGAATTCCTTCATCATCTGACTCTTGATTTGTCTAATTCCAGTTACATCATTACCTGTAAGTATGATGTCATCAACATAAACACATAGGTATATTACCTCTGAATTACTTCTCTTGATGAATAGAGAAGTATCTGCCTTGCTCATGAAAAAACCTTGGTCTTGAAGGTAAGTGGTCAATCTGTGATTCCATGCCCTAGGTGCCTCCTCTGAAATCCATCCATTCAAGAAAGCATTCTTGACATCCAATTGGAACATGTTCCAATTTTTTGATGCAGCTACACTCACCAACACTCTGATGGTTGGCATCTTGACCACAGGAGAGAATGTTTCTTCATAGTCAATGCCTTGGGTTTGTGCAAAACCCTTGGCTATCAATCTGGCTTTATACCTGTTGATTGACCCATCAGAATTTCTTTTGAGTTTATAGATCCATCTGGATCCTATTACCTTCATGGAGTCCTTCTTTGGTACTAGTTCCCATGTGTCAGTTTCCTTGAGTGCTTCAATCTCCTCATCCATAGCTTCTTTCCATTTTGTCTTGGTTATGGCTTCTTCATATGATCCTGGTTCTTCAATTGACAAATCTTTGGCAAGATAAACAGAGTGTTTAGTAGCAAGAGATGTATCATACCCATATCTGATAGGTTTTTTGCTCTCTCTTTATGATCTTCTGATTGACTGATTTGAAGATTCAGGTATATCTTCAAGCTTCTTCATTTTGACTTTGCCCTTGGACTTGCATGCCTTGAACTCTTCAAGGTTGATAACATCTTCATCATCTAAAGTTGAGTCTTCATTCTGAGTAGGTTCCTCCTTTGCAAGACTTGGAAACTCCTCTTCCAAGTCATAGGGTAGTTTAAACTTCCTGCATTCATTCTCATACCAAGAATCATTTTCATAGAAGACAACATCTCTACTAACCATGAATCCCTTATTGGAAGGGTTGTAAAACATGTACCCTTTTTTATTTAGATCATATCCAATAAAGATGCACTTCTCAGCCTTAGGGTCTAGCTTACCTCTTATCTGAGAAGGAATGTGTACATATGCTACACATCCGAATATTGTGCAATGGTCAAGTGAGGGTCTCTTCCCATGCCATGCTTCATAGGGTGTCATCCCATCAAGGGACTTAGATGGTAACCTGTTTATGAGGTAAGTGGCAGTAGAAACACTCTCTACCCATAGATAGTTAGGTAACTTTTTTTCATTCAACATAGACCTAGCTGTCTCAACAATCAACCTATTTCTTCTCTCAGCTACTCCATTTTGTTCAGGAGTATACCTTGTGGTGGTTTCTCTTTTGATGCCTTTGTCCTGCAAGAAGTCTTCAAATTCATTGGAGAAGTACTCACCTCGTCCATCTCACCTTAATCTCTTCAAGTTCTTTCCTGTCTGATTTTCAACTAGTGCAAGATATTTTTTAAAGCAGTTAAATACTTCATCCTTGTGCTTCATGAAGTACAATACAGTCCACCTGCTATAATCATCAATAAAAGATACATAGTACCTTGATCCTGAGATTGAGGGGTCTTTGCTTGGTCCCCATACATCTGTGTGTACAAGTTCTAGGTAGTCCTCATGTATGTAGCCTTTCCTTGAGAAGGGTAACCTGTGAGACTTCCCGAATTGACAAGCACTACATTTATATATCATGTGTTGTTTGGAAATATTGGGTATTCCAATAACACACTGATCCCTGCATATCTGTTTCAAGGTTCTTTCTCCTACATGCCCTAATCTTTTGTGCCAAATCTCAAGCTCTGAAAGTGTTTGATCCTTATAATTGTATAGTGCAATATTCTTTGTGTCTTCTAGCTCAAAAGTGAAAAGTCTACCTAATTTTTCTCCTTTAGCAATCCTCTTGAACCCCTACTTAGGATCCTCCACAAATGCTCCAAATCCGTTGAATCTAACCTTCAAACCTTTCTCCACAATCTGTCCAACACTCATCAGATTTTTGGTAATGGTTAGTACATAAAGTACCCTACTCAACAAGTTCTGATTTCCATCATAAGTCTTAACATTTCCAACTTTAACTACTGAGTGCTTGGTGTCATCACCTGTTTGTACTTGGTTCTTACCTTTTGGTTCCTCAAGATTAGAGAGTAGTGCTACATTGCTAGCCACATGATTTGAGCATCCTGAGTCAATGTAGAATAGGTGGTCATCATTTGTACCTGGTTTTGAAGTCATGTTCATGATCAGAAGAGAATCATCTTGCTCTTCTGTATAGTTGTTGTAGTCCTTTCTGGATTTGAATCCTCCTTGGTAGTTGCCATTGTAGTTGTTATTATAATTATTTTTGTAGTTGTTGTTGTAGCCATGGTGATGGTTGAATCTACCTCTTGAGTATGAGTATCCACCTCTTTGGTATCCTCTTCCTTTCTGATTCTTGTAATTCCTGAAACACTCATCTATAGTGTGATTTGATAAACCACAAATGTTGCATGGTGAGGAGTTATAGGATCTCCCCCTACCTTGCTTACCTCCTCTGCCCCTTCCTCTTGATGATCTATCTTTCCCTGCATAGTTTGCTTGGGAGGTAGAGCCTTCATCTTCTACCTTCTTATTCTTGCCTTTATCTTTACACTTTTTATCAGTATATAGAGCAGAGGAACTATTACCTTTGGATGTATCTCCATTCTTGCTGAGCTTGGCTTCATGAGTGAACAATTGTCCCATGAGAGTGGTAAGGTCTGGAATCTGCATGTCCATGTAAAGGTCCATGGCAGTGGTGAAGCTTTCCCATTTGTCATCAGCTTTGATCCCATTGATCACTTGCCTTACAATATGCTCTTCTTCAATCTCTTCTCCTATGCTTGCTAACTGATTAGCTACATCTTTAATCTTGGTCACAAACTCTGAAACAGCTTGCTTAGGTTGCTTCCTTAATGTGGTGAATTCAATCCACAACTGATTTTTTCTAGCCCTTGTGTTGGAAGAGAAATAAGATGACAAGGTTTCCCAAGTCTCTTCGGATGTCTTACAGTTCCTAATATGTGGTAAAAGAAAATCAGAGATGGAGTTGAGTAAATAAGACCTTGCCAATGCATCCTTAGCACATCATGTGTTGAGCTTTTCATGTTCTTCTTTTGTTGGCAATCCTCTTGTTTTGAATGAGGGCAATTCCTCATCTCTTGAGATGTATCCATAGACACTGCTTCCTTGTAGATAGGTCTTCATCCTTAGAGACCATGCCTGATAGTTGTTCCTGTCCAATTTATCAATAAATGAAGGAAAACCATCTCCCATTTTACCTTAGTGTGCTCTGATACCACTGTTAGGAAAGATGGATGGACACTCCAAGAGATTGAGTAGGTACTGCTAAATCCTGCTTTATACCAACCCTTTGATGTTTCAGAGTTGATAAGTGCACCTCCTTAGCTTTCCAATGATACCATAAAATGTCCTATGTACTTTGGAAATGATATGTGTAAAGATTGAAACAAAACAGATAACTTTGGAATTGAACATCTCAAGAAAACCTTCTATTTTGTCTTGATACCTGTTGGATCTTTTGCTCAATATGATCAACACAGTAGCAATTGGAAAAATTCCTCTTAGGGATATCTAATTAGCTTAGCAAGCTAACTATTCCAAGTTTAATGATGTAAAAAGACTAACTATGCTCACAGAAAGCAATTTAGCAAATAAAGCTTTACCCCCAATTTTTTAGGATTGTTGTAGACAGACCAATGATCACTTCCATGAGTGTTTCTCTGCAATGGCTGAATAGAATCTCTTCAAATTTTGATAGCATGTAGACCACTTTGCAATGGATCCAACAAGCTTTAGATCTTTGAATTGGATGGAGAAATGACTGAGATATGCACTCCACAAGTTGACAGACTTTCAAGTACTATATTAGAGAACTCAAAAATGAACAATGAAGATATATGTATTAATGAACAATTGTATACAAATCCATTGGCATGAAGATCATTTCCTAATGGTGTAGATAGGTGTGGGCTAGAGTGTAGGCCTCACACACACTCAGAATTAACAGTAATGAGCTCAGGAATGATGAGTCTTACCCGCGACTTTTCCATGAACACTTTTATAGTGATTGAGTACAAGTTTGAATTCAAATTCAAAGTTTTGGCTCCCTATGATCAAGCTCCTATATCCTAGGAGATATTCCATCAATCAAAGCTAACCATTTTTCCACGAATCCCTTTTGGTAGGTGTTTACAAAGATTCCAAGTCAATTTGACTTTTACAAAGAGGTAAAGTGGTAATTAACCACTAGCAATAGTTCTTATGCTTTTCCATATGTGTATGGACTTCAATGTATCCATCAAGTCAAATGTGTAGGCTTGTGAATTACACCAACAGTAATCTCATCATTTCGTATTCTCGTAATCTCGTAATCTTCTTTGCAATGATCTGCAGGTAGAACATTAGGAAAAACACATAAGTATGCTTTTAATAAACATAAAACACTCATTCATTAATTTAAATATATTCTTATGCACAAATAAACATGTCTATTTAACTCATGTACACATACTTCTACTTACATTTATATGCATATGCATTAATTCTAATATGCACATGCACTCATATACAACTCATGCTTTATCACTCATACATGCATATACTCATCACATCACGTGCATACACACACGTACCATGCATACACATGCACTCCACTTGCAAATATACATATGCATACATGCATACTAACATGCATTCATATGCATAAATGCCTACTTATACATGCATATACGCATTCATATTAACATGCATACAATCATGCTAACATCACTCATGCATACATGCACTTGACATGCATACATATCATTCATGCATTCTTATACACTCATTAACATCTATGCATAAACTCACACATATATATATGTATATATATATCACATGCATTCACATGCTAACTTTATTTTTACATGCACATGCATACACATTCACTTATGCATACATGCATACTCATATACATATGCAAAAACACACATGCAATCTCATCTTAACATGCACATGCATACACATGCAAACTCTATCTTAACATGCACATGCATCACATGCATACATATGCATCATATTTTATCATACATGCATACATGCACCGCTCACTCATGCACAAATGCACATCATACAAATACTCATGCATCCATACATTCATAATAATTTGCAACCAACCATACACAAAAGTGAAAGCAAATTGTTTTCCTCTCTCTCTCTCTCTCTATCTCTCTCTCCCCTTCTTTGGGTGTGCTACAACTCTCTCTCTCTCTCTCTCTCTCTCTCTCTCTCTCTCTCTCTCTTACTCTCTCTCTCTCTCTCTCTCTCTCTCTCTCTCTCTCTCTCTCTCTCTCTCTCTCTCTCTCTCTCTCTCTCCCTCTCTCTCTCTCTTTCTCTCTCTCTCTTCTGGCTGCATGCATCGTTGCTGGATGGGGGGAAAGGTGAAGATTGGTACTATCTCCCTTTCTCTCTCTCTCTCTCTCTCTCAAAGATGACCCTTTGTGCATGCGAACTCCGCCATAGGCCTCTCTCTGTCTCATCTATTTCTCCGAATTTGTTATCGCCTTCAACTAATCTATCCGCGCGCAAGCTAGCAGGTGCTCATCTCTCTCTCTATCAATTGCCAAGCCGTCTCTCTCCTCTGGATGTTGAGCAGCATCTGACAGCATTGTTGACCATCCTCATACCTGCCTCTACAGCACTCATAAGCTCTCTCCGAATTCTCTATGCCAGACACGCAATGCCAACGGCAGTTTTTCTCCCTTTTCTCGTCATCCCTATGGTGCACAGGCATCTGCAGCTCCATCTGACTCTCTTTCTCTCTTGTTCTCCATTGACACTGTTGCGCTGACATCATTGTAGCCCTATATACTTCTTCTCTCAATCTATCTCTCTCTTCCTCTCTCTCTCTCTTCCAGCTCTCTGCGTATCGTCGCTACTGCTGGAGGAGGGGGGAGAAGAAGGTGAATATCTCTCTCTCTCTCTCTCTCTCTCTCTCTCTCTCTCTCTCTCTCTCTCTCTCTCTCTCTCTCTCTCTCTCTCTCTCTCTCCTTCCTCTTAGAGAATCAACGTACCTGTAGCCAATCATTAGCAAAACATAAGTAAATAGATCGTATATATATAGGGAACTTTAAAAACATTACGTGAGTATGTTAGTTAGAAGTTAGAGTTAATTAGATGGATAGTTGAACTAGTTAACTAATTAGTTTAACTAGTTTAGATTTCATGCATACTAACATTAACTAACATACATTTAGAGTTAGAATAGAACTAACTTTTACTCTAATATTCTCACATATATATTTCCGGTTTTATTTAATTATTAATTTAGATTAATTAAATATTCACATAAACTAATATATATATTAAATCAAATCCATTAGTTATAATGAAATTAAAATATAATAATGAAATACATTAAAATGAGATACATCAATTATCATATGACCTATCATATAATGTCACTAATATTAAATAAATTTATCAATTATTAATAAAAGTATTTCTTATAATTGACACATATTAGGTTCATGTATTAAATCTATTGATAGTTATAATTATAAGATTTCCCTTATATTATAATTTAGATTAAACTAATATCATGATAAACATAGTTTAGACACATAGGTAACACAAATTCATAAAATAAATCATTTTTTTTTATTGTAACCACATAAGGTCATAGAGGTTCCTACATTCACATGAAATAAATAGACAATTTCACTTATGAACACTCAAGTAAAGATATATTCATATGCAGAAATAACTGCACCAAAAGTCAGTAAACAGTCATAGATACATTAACATGTATAAACTCTTAGGCCAATGCATACATATAAATATAAATGTATACTCTTACTTAGTTATTCACATAACACACATATTTATAGTTCATAAGTAAAGTCATCCATGAAATTAAGAAGATTATGACTATAAAGGATATAGATAAGGGTAAATATAAAGATAACTTCAAGGTTCAACCAAATATCTCTTGCCATTATTCTAAGTTCTGAATATATGTCCATCTTTTGCCTGCAGGTACTTCAAAGAAAAGTTAGTTAATAAAAAAAAATGCATTAAAAAATATGTGAGAGAGATATCAACCAATAAGCTTTGAATCAAAACATTTTTATTTTCTCATATATTATTTCAAGTGAAGAAATCCTTCCGACATCTGCCCTCACCAAACCTACACATCGTCCTCGATGGGCCAACGTGCAGCTCGAGGGAAGGAGTATCTTGATGATCATTCTGAAAGTTGACCATATCACAATATCAATTCTTCTAAAAATAAATTTTTAAACTTATCAAAATTTTCAATCTTTTATGCAGCCTGCACATGAAGTTTATTTAAATTCAATCTGGTAATGAAAACATATTAAATTTTAAAGTTAAACTATCAACCAGTTCAGTCAACAAAACATTCATCTAAATTTCATTCATTTATAAACTTTGCAAGGATTAGTATGAAATAGAATTCATTTTCATTCACCCAAATGTAGGTTTCGTCATATACATGCATTCACATATGAGTAATCAAACATGTCAAAGAAATCTACTAAATCTACTCATACAGACATCCGCCTTGTTTACCCAATTTTATTCACTAGATGTGTTTTCCACGGCTAGCCTTCTTCATCTTTTTGGCTTCATACAAGTATGATGTAAATCTTCATGTAGATAATGAGTGTAAATACGTTTTTGGGGTGAAAGAAGGTATAACTTCCATGCATCAAATATTCCTTTTCTTTTTTTTTTCTCTTTTTCTATTTTTTTTTACATTCGTAACTTTTTTCGTTTTGAAGGGGAAAGGCTTAACCCCTTAATCCGAGATAAGGTTCTAGATGCATGTATAAGAAAGACCTAGGATCTCACAGACAAGGATCATGCATTAATATGCTCCTACACATATATAATTACTCCCATTATCTGAAATGAACTACAAATCCTTCTATCCATCACAAATCCTACCCAATCTATAAATCTAGAAATATAAATCATGTGTGTTTACCTAGTATGGTTAATATATTTCCTTTATACAATAATATACTTCATCCCATATTTTATAGTTTAATTTTATATGAATGAAAATGTCATGCATAAATCAAAACATAAATAATTTTTAACAGAAACATAGAAAATTACGACCTAAAATTAACTATATCTTCAATCTTCTTGCTTCTTCAACTCCATCTTCATTGTAAATTTGCCATACAAAGCTTCAATGAATGGATCAAAATCATCTTCAAGTCCTGATGAACATTTAACAACTAGTTATACAAGTAAAATTAATTTCATAACCATACATTTTCTTCATCCTACAAAGTAAATTCATAGTTAAGAAAACCATATATAAATCAGTCATTCTCTTTATCATACTTCAACTCATAGTTTGCATCATATTTGTAGCTTTTTCATATATAAACTCCTCTGCTTGTAATTACCTTTTGAAACTCCCATTCTTTTTTTTTTGTGAGGGAGAAAAATACAAAACTCCCGATCATATTTTTTTTAATTGTGAGGCAGAAAAATACAAAACTCCCGATCATATTTTTTTTAAATTGTGAGGGAGAAAAATACAAAACTCCCGATCATATTTTTTTAAATTGTGAGGGAGAAAAATACAAAACTCCGGATCATATCTTTTTTAATTATGAGGGAGAAAAATACAAAACTCCTGATCATATTTTTTTTAATTGTGAGGGAGAAAAATACAAAACTCCCAAACATATTTTTTTTAATTGTGGGGGAGAAAAATACAAAACTTCCATTCATATTTTTTTTAATTGTGAGGGAGAAAATTACAAAACTCCCATTCATATTTTTTTTAATTGTGAGGGAGAAAAATCCAAAACTCCCGTTCATATTTTTTTTTATTGTGAGGGAGAAAAATACAAAACTCATGTTCATATTTTCTTTTATTGTGATGGAGAAAAATACAAAACTCCCATTCATTTTTTTTTGAATTGTGAGGGAGAAAACTACAAAACTCCCATCATATCTTTTTTTAATTGTGAGGGAAAAAAATACAAAACTCCCGATCATATTTTTTTTCATTGTGAGGGAGAAAAATACAAAACTCCTGATCATATTCTTTTTATCGTGAGGAAGAAAAATACAAAACTCCCAATCATATATATATATATTTTTTTTTTACTTGTGAGGGAGAAAAATACAAAACTCCCGTTCATATAATTTGCTTTTTTAATTGATCTTTTAAATTTGTAAGTAGATTTTTCTCTTACTTTTCAAGTTTTTAATTTGTTTTTAACTTTTTAGAACTTAAATTTTTAAACCTTTTTAATTCTAAAGATTTTTTTAATAAAGTAGATAAATTTTGTAAAATATATTTCCTTGATTTAGATCTTTTGGTTTTTTTAATAAAAATTACTATTAATTTTCTCAATAATATTTTCTTTGATTTAGATTTAAACAAGAAAGAAATAAAAGAAACAACTCTAAAATCAAAAGAACCTAAATCTAAAACCCTTTTTATGTTATCAAATTCTTTTTATGCAAGAAAATAAACAAACAATCTTTCTCTTTCAAAATAAAATCTTTCTTTTTGGTGTTGTAAAAATAATCTTTTTATAAAACTTTCCTAAGATCTAATATGAAGATGCTTAAGTGCTTTAAACAAAACTATCTTTCCTAAATGAAAAGAAATGTTTCAATGTTCTTTCAATGCAAGTATGAAAGTGCCTAATTCCTAATGCAAAAAACTTTCTTTTTTAGTGGTGTAATGGAACTAAAAATAAAGGAACTTGAAAAACACCTTACTTGAAAATTTGCTTGATGTAGAGGTTCTAAAGTGCACGTGATATGTTTTTACAAACTTTTTTAGTAAATCCTAAATACAAAACTAAAAGTGAATGTGAAAAACTTTCGATCTTCTTGTATGTTGATGTGGGGGGGGAGTGAAGTGACGAAGCTCCTCCGGTTAGATATCCTTCTTCCCGTGGAGGCGCTCAGGTCATAAGACCAGCCCTTAACACCCAGGGAAAACGTAAGCAACAACTCCTTTATGTTTCGTTGCAGCTTCTTTCTTCACTTTCCTCCATACAAGAAGAAGATAAAGTTAATTATCTAAAATAAAACAGAAAAATACAATGAAAACCCTAAGCACACTATCATCACGCTTCACGTCAGGTTCACCAAGGTTGTCGTAGAGGGGTGTGAAGGGAGGCAGACGTTCATCCAACAGACTCACGCTAACCTAACCATGTGACTACACGCGGGGTGTTTCTTAGTATGCTTCGGGTTTTGGATTGAGTTCTCAGTTTTTGGGTGATAAAAGTTAGATGTTATTAATCTATTTAAGTTTAATTTAAGAACTAAGATTCATGTGAAAGTGCATTTCTAGAGTTTCTATTATTTTCAATAACAGATCCGCTTGTTGATGCTAAATTCTTTGACATATGAAAACGGAATATATAGATCTTAATTAAATCGAAAAGTGAAAGTATGAAAAACCTTGGGATCAATTCTAAGCCTATACAAATTCTTACGATAAGTTCTAATACAATTCCCAGAGAATATTCCTACACAAATTTATATTTCTAAATATCATATGTAGCTTTAATCTTGTAATCTCATAATTTCATAATCTCATAATCTCGTAATCTTCTTTGCAATGATATGCAGGTAGAACATTAGGAAAAACACATAAGTATGCTTTTAATAAACATAAAACACACATTTGTTAATTTAAATATATTCTTATGCACAAATAAACACGTTTATTTAACTCATGTACACATATACTTCTACTTACATTTATATGCATATGCATTAATTCTAATATGCACATGCACTCATATACAACATGCTTTATCACTCATACATGCATATACTCATAACATCACATGCATACACACACGTACCATGCATACACATGCACTCCACTTGCAAACATACATATGCATACATGCATACTAACATGCATTTATATGCATAAATGCCTACTTATACATACATATATGCATTCATATTAACATCCATACAATCATGCTAACATCAGTCATGCATACATGCACTTTGACATGCATACATATCATTCATGCATTCTTATACACTTATTAACATTTATGCATAAACTCACACATATATATGTATATATTTATCACATGCATTCACATGCTAACTCTATTTTAACATGCACATGCATACACATTCACTTATGCATACATGCACACTCATATACATATGCAAAAACACACATGCAATATCATCTTAACATGCACATGCATACACATGCTAACTCTATCTTAACATGCACATGCATCACATGCATACATATGCATCATATTTTATCATACATGCATACATGCACCGCTCACTCATGCACACATGCACATTATACAAATACTTATGCATACATACATTCATACTAATTTGCAACCAACCATACACAAAAGTGAAAACCAATTGTTTTCCTCTCTCTCTCTCTCCTTCTTTGGGTGTGCTACATCATTAACTTCATTCATCTCTATGTCTCCTTCAATCGATTGAGCACCTTTCCTTTCTCTATCTACATCTGAACATAACAATCCGAAGGCTCTTCCACAAATGGTTCTACTCATCTCTCTCTCTCTCTCTCTCTCTCTCTCTCTCTCTCTCTCTCTCTCTCTCTCTCTCCCTCCGCTACATGCGTTGCTACTGGAGGGGGGGAAGGTGAAGATTGGTACTATCTCTCTCTCTCTCTCTCTCTCTCTCTCTCTCTCTCTCTCTCTCTCTCTCTCTCTCACACACACACACACACACAGATGACCCTCTCTGCATGCGAACTCCGCCATAGGCCTCTCTCTGTCTCCTCTATTTCTCTGAATCTGATGTCACCTTCAACTAATCTATCCGCGCTGTGGGAGTGATTCACGACGGGTGGTGGATCAAGTCAACCGTCTCGCAATATGGCGCACGCTGGGTGCTTGGAGCAAGCTCAGATGCAATGAAGACTCAAGAAAGATGATTAGTAGTTCAATCTTATATCATATGATGAGCATACATCCTAATTCCACTTAATTTGTAGATCATTACATCTCATGACTTCAAGTTCGACAGGTTTCTAGATAATTGGATGGCCTCTCGTTTTGCTTACAAAGTCAAGTTTTCACGCATCTGGTATGTTTGAGCCTTGTTAACCGATGTGAGTTAAGCTTATGTAAAATGTTTAATTATCAAATAGGTGTACAAGTGATTATTAGAGTTCAGATTTGAATGAAATGCATCAAAATAATGCATGAAAATTACTAAACTTATCCCAATAAAGCTCAATAGATTTTATGGACTCGTTTTTCTTGGGTGTGCTCGCACAATCTCAAGTAAATTAATGAAAGTTCAAAAAGATGACTCGTAATTTTCGCTTTTGACTAACTTTAAGATGTTATCAAGATATAAAGACGAATATCATTACTCTTTGAAGAGGAATAGAACTCTTATGCAAGAGAAAACCTTGGCATGAATCTTGTTATTAAAATTAATCGGAGATCGCTCCATTGACTAGATATTGAAATTTGATGCCGATTGTGATTGTCAAGATAGAAACTCTCGCAAGTTCTCTCGAAAAAGTAAAAAGAAAACATTATAATGAGTCAAACAGGAAACAAGACTATCTATCGCGCCTTCACTAGGATCTGATCAATTTACACACTGATAGGAATACATGAATCCTGATCACATGTCATCCAACCACGTATGGAAAACCACCCGCTTTACTTAGAGAGGAAGCTATATATAAAAACTAGAAGCAAGGGAATGTGTATTGATTGCATAATTATTCTCATTTATGTCGTTCTAAACAGAGTGCCTACACGACTGAAGCAGCGTAATCTTGTTATACAACATCTAGGTTTAGACAAATTACTTTCCTGTAAAAGTCTGTGTAGCATATGCAGTGGTCCAACTATGCTCACTTCTGCATGTAGTATTCGAGTCCGTTTGATAAACTAGAGCGAGCGTAAAGAAGGTCAATCACGGAAAGTCACCTGGTAAAAGAAAGCGAAACCGGAATCAACCATATAGGCAAAATTTCCTCCGTACATATGGCCAGAAACGATACGTTTGAAGCTACAGTAAAACATGGTGGTACTCTGAACCCTGTAGATGAGGAGCGGGAGCGTGCGCGAAGAAACACAAAATCGATTGATGCAGGACGCACATCATCAGCATTCTCAAATATATCTAACAATAATGGTGCTGACAGAGCTAAGTTGCATACTTCGCAACACTCTGATCAAGTTTGAAATCCTATTGAATTATGGCGCAGCATACATAATCAAAATTTGACAAAATTTGAAATCCTATTGAATTATGGCGCAAGATACATAATCAAAATTTGACAGATCGTCCCAAGATGCCAGGTCGGTTGGTTGGGTCCCTCGCCTCTTGAGGCGGGGGCGAGGGTTCAACCCCCCTGCGCTGCGGGACACTGTAAACTGCCTCCGGGCGTTCTATCTGGCCTTCGGGCGTTGTATCTGGCCTTCGGGCGTTGTATCTGGCCTTCGGGCGTTAATCCGTTGGGCCTTCGGGCCGTCCACCACGTTGTATGCCCCTGTTCTTGTGGGATAAGGGGGGTCCCATGGGTACTATGCCCTTCCTTGTACAGTTGTTCATTTCAAAGTTAAAGTCAGGGGGAGTAGGCCTCGGCCGAACCTCCATTTAAAAAAAAAAAAAATTTGACAGATCAGAACTTTCCAGAGTACTACACGATAATGAATTTAAGAAAATCAAAACATCTCATCGTGAAGGTAATCTAACAATAGTACCTATGTGAACACGATAATGAATTTAAGAAAATCAAAACATCTCATCGTGAAGGTAATCTAACAATAGTACCTATGTGAATGACGTTAGCCATATCCAACAAACATCAGAAACATTATACACAAATTCATGGAGAGTTAGCGCAAAGTTGTCGGTCATCAGAAACAATTGTCAACTCTCAGAACAGTTTGCACGGACAATCTCATCAGTGCCCACTTAGTCATGCTTCGCAACAAAGCATCGTTGAATGGCGCAGCCTTCTAAACAGCAAAATTTAACGCCAATAGAAAATCTTCATGAAGCGATGATGGTAGAATTGCTCGCATCCTCGGGACTTTTCTCTGCATACAATCATATCTCTCATCTGGAACACGCCTTCCTCTGGTATAGCCGGAGCAAAAATTGTCATCCTCCCTCTGTTTTTCTCCTTGAGAGTATAACCTGTCCAATAAAAATCTGAGACAAAAATTCTTCAAATCTCAAGAGAACGAGAGACTTCCCTTCGTTCCCTTCCTTCAGCCCTCATCCAGCAGTTGTGCCCTCCTTCCTACATCATCCGATATGTATCTTCCACCAGATGGCTATCAGAATGAGCGACATCTTCTCCTCCGCAGCTGCGCGAAGCTTTTTTAAATATCCTCCAAGGAAATCCTCTGATGACAACCGACTGCCCCCTCTGAAACTCTCCCTCTTGCCCCGTACCTTCCCTCCTTAAGGACATGCAAATTCCTCCCTTCCGATTCTGATGCATGCATAAGCCACCCCTCCCGATCTGTCAGACGACTCCAAGTTGGTCTCCTCGCTCCTCTGATATGCGCCAAAAAAACTCCTCCTTTCCTCAAATACAAAACTGTTTTGTTTTTTCCCCTCTCGTCCGATCATACTTTCCATCTTTATGTATTACTTTTGCATGTATCCACTACTTTTACGCCCCCACTTTTATAATGAGAGCTCCTCTAATTATATGCGCCTTCCATAAGGCATGAGATACTTTTTGTTTTAATAGACAACTAAATATTGGCATTTCAATCAGCAGTTAACTTCATATCTATTACAAGAAGGCATCATATATATGACCTTCCGAAAAATCATCAAAGCATTTCATATATCAATATAGTCACACTTATTGGAACATCCAAAGATCGCTCCACGATTGATTCTGCATTCGTCTCTCCTCTTCTCGGAATTGCTTGCCCTACCAAACTTGCACAACTTCTTGAAAATGCTATTAACATAGAGAATATGATACATCATCCTCATGCCCTCTTTGGTTGGAGTTTGAAAATACTTAAGATCTTTCTGTTGATAATTTGCACTCATCCTCGTGATCTGACATTTCTAGCATCCAAATTGGGAGAGAGAATCTCTCCGACAGCGTGCGAGCTGGCAGGTGCTCATCTCTCTCTCTCTATCAGTTGCCAATCCATCTCTCTCCTGTGGATGTTGAGCAGCATCTGATAGCACCGTCGACAATCCTCATACTTGCCTCTACAGCACTCATAAGCTCTCTCCAAATTCTCTATGTCAGACACGCAATGCCAACAGTAGTTTCTCTCCCTTTTCTCGTCATCCCTACGGTGTGTAGGCATCTGCACCTCCATATGACTCTCTTTCTCTCCCATTCTCCACTGACACTGTTGTGCTGACATCACTGTAGCCCTATATACTTCTTTCTCTCTCTATCTCTCTCTTCCTCTCTCTCTCTCTTTCGACTGTCTGTGCATCGTCGCTACTACTGGAGGAGGGGGGAGAAGAAGGTGAATCTCTCTCTCTCTCTCTCTCTCTCTCTCTCTCTCTCTCTCTCTCTCTCTCTCTCTCTCTCTCTCTCTCTCTCTCTCTCTCTCTCTCTCTCTCTCTCTCTCTCTCTCTCTCTCTCTCTCTCCCCGGCTTTGTCCGATGTCTGTGCATGTAATCCCTGTAGTGGCCGAGGATGGAGGAAGGGGAAAAGAAGAAGAGGCAGGTCTCTCTCTCTCTCTCTCTCTCTCTCTCTCTCTCTCTCTCTCTCTCTCTCTCTCTCTCTCTCTCTCTCTCTCTCTCTCTCTCCCCTGTTAGAGAATCGAGGTACCTGCAACCAATCATTAGCAAAACATAAGCAAGTAGATCTTATATATATAGGACCTTTAAAAAAATTGCGTGAGTATGTTAGTTAGAAGTTAGAGTTAGTTAACTGGATAGTTGAACTAGTTAACTAATTAGGTTAACTAGTTTAGATTTCATGCATACTAACATCAACTAACACACATTTAGAGTTAGACTAGAACGAAATTTTACTCTAATACTCTCACATATATATTTCTGTTTTTATTTAATTATTAATTTAGATTAATTAAATATTCACATAAACTAATATATATATATATATATATATATATATATATATATATATATATATATATATATATATATATATATATATATATATATATATATATATATATATATATATATATATATATATATATATATATATATATTAAATCAAATCCATTAGTTATAATGAAACTAATTTAGATTAATTATTAATTTAGATTAATTAAATTTTCACATAAAGTAATATATATATATATATATATATATATATATATATATATATATATATATATATATATATATATATATATATATTAAATCAAATCCATTAGTTATAATGAAACTAAAATATAATAATGAAATATATTAAAATGAGATACATCAATTATCATATGACCTATCATATATTGTCACTAATATTAAATAAATTTATCAATTATTAATAAAATTATTTCTTATAATTGACACATATTAGGTTCATGTATTAAATCTATTGATAGTTATAATTATAAGGTTTCACTTATATTATAATTTAGATTAAATTAATATCATGATAAACATAGTTTAGACACGGTAAAAAAATTATAAACTAAATCATTTTTCTTTTAGTCTAACCACATAAGGTCATAGAGTTTCCTACATTCACATGAAATAAATAGACAATTTCACTTATGAACACTCAAGTTAAGATATATTCATATGTAGAAATAACTACACCAAAAGTGAGTAAACAATCATAGATACATTAACATGTATAAACTACGCCAATGCATACATATAAATAAAAATGTATACTCTTACTTAGTTATTCACATAACATACATCTTTATAGTTCATAAGCAAAGTCATCCATGAAATTAAGGAGATTATGACTATAAAGGGTATAGATAAGGGTAAATATAAAGATAACTTCAAGGTTCAACCAAATATCTCTTGCCATTATTCTAAGTTTTGAATATATGTCCATCTTTTGCTTGCAGGTACTTCAAAGAAAAGTTAGTCAATTAAAACAAATGCATTAAAAAATATGTGAGAGAGATATCAACTAATAAACTTTGAATCAAAACATTTTTATTTTCTCATATTATTTCAAGTGAAGAAATCCTTTCGACAACGTATACGTTGAGACAAGACAAGAATTATAGGAATTTAAAAAGAAACAAGCAATTAAGAGCAAAGGACCATTGACGATCAGAGAGTACCAGGAAGTAAATTCATGAACCTTAGATCGGGCAAACATATAGGTAAGTCAGACCGACGAAGCCTTAGATCATCAGAAGCAATTGTAGGAACTATTGCACGTTTGTGGGCCCAACAATTGAATAGCTACCCTTACGAGTTGAGCTCAGATACTAGTGAATCGGCAATGGCTTTTAGCACGGAAAGACCCGAAGGAGGGTTAAACATAGCATACTTAGAAAGACCAGAAGGACCCTACAGAACTCAATTAGAATTTGTCTGAACCAACCACTTAGGTGCTCGCATCTATGAGGATGGTTTACGAAGATCAGTTGTGCAAGTGCTCAATCCTGATCAACTTATTGGATTGGAACATCGAGTGGTGAAATTTGAGAGAGATGCATACATAGACAAAGAAGTAACAATGTATATCCTAAGTTGTTGCAGAGCTAAGAAGAGAAAAAGGCAGAGAAAAAGATGGGCCCCAAAATTTTTCCGATTCGGATACTTTATTTTTGTATCATAGCCATTTTGTAACATATTTTCCGATGTAAATGCACTAGAGGAGTCCTCTAGATGCATACCCATGGAGATTAGTAGCAAACCGATTAGTGGCCAGACTAAAGAAATATAGATGCTTACATAGTACCTAGGCCAGCAGTTAAATATGCAGGAGGGTTTTATATGGACAAAGGAGAGATTCAGTATGTCGTTACGGAACACCTTGAAAGCATCAACGAACAAGGGGAAGAAGGCAATGCCCACAACCTTAATGAAGAGGGACAGGAAGAGCAAGTAACCACCCCTAGAGGGAGATCCACTGTTGTTAGGGTTTGGAGAGGAGACCTAGTTCCCCAAGATGATTCCCTAATGGATGTATATTTGATCAATGGAATGGAACATCTCCTCGGAATCCACTCTTCGTTATGGGAAGCGGCCAATAACCCCGTCACCATATATGAGTTACAAGATCCTGAACTTCCCACCATTATCACGTATGTGGAGAAAAACCAGAGGAGGTGCTGGCCCCTAACAGAGTTAGAAAGATCTGGGTTGAAATATCAGAACATTCTAGTGTTCCCTCCTAGGGATCAAGCTGCTACTTCTCAGAATCCCCAAGGAACCTATCACGATAATTCCTATCAACATTCTGGACAAACACATCAAACGCATATTCCGGTCAGACCCCATGTGCAGTTTGCTATGCCGGCCAATAATCCTAACTATCGGCCTCAACCACCTATTGAACCAAGGAATAGAATCCCTGTCCCAGATAGACCACCTGTAGTAAGAGGACCTGGTATACCCATAGGAAGACCAGTTTTCCCTGTGATGCCTAGACCACCTGAAGCAAGAAGAAGATTAAGACCTATTCAAGTTGCTAAATGCATGAGAAACCATTATGATGGCTCTAGTGAACCTTACAATCATATAGCTGAATTCAAGCAAGTTATCAGAGCCAAACAAGTGGAAGATTTCTTGATCCAATATGAATCCTTTGGTCTAACTTTGATAGACATAGCTTTAGCTTGGTTCCAGCCATTAGATCCTAATAATTTTCAAAACATGGAACAAGTGTATCAAGAATTGATTGAAGAATTCACCAAATCTAGGATTAAAAACAACTCTTCCTCATTGATCCATAGTTTTAAGCAAGCTCCTACGGAATCAGTGAGACTGGCAGCAAGAAGATTCAAGCAGTATGTGGATAGATGCCCAGTTGAAGAGAGACCCACTCAAAACAAAATGGTGTCGTTATTTTTGAAAGGATTAGTGAATGGATCATTAAGGTCTCTGGTCTATGTGAAAAGAGTTCAAACTTTGCAAGAATGTATGAAAGAATGTATTGACCTAGAGGATAATCTAGTAGAAGACTTGAAAATACCTCAAGGTAGTGTGAAAAGTGAAGATTCCGCCAGTAGCATGTCAAACTCTAAGAACAATGTAGAGGAAATAGCCGACTTAGTAGCAAAGAAACTGAATGTTCAAGGACAGAGGAACTACCCCAACAACCCTATGAGAGCATCCATGCTTAGAAGATGTGTGCATTGTGGAGCTGATCATCCTTCCCATTTGTGCACTAGGGGAGTAGTCCCACCACCTGCTTATGCTTACAATAGACCACCCGTCCCGGGCCCTCTACAATATTGTAACATAGAACAAAAGTACACAAATCACAGTACAGAAAAATGTCCTTACAATCGGCAGTCAAGACCAGCACAACCTCTCATGAGACCTTATGGATACCCTCAGAGATATCTAGGAGGGGAAGCCTTTAGATATCCCACATATCAGCAGCAGACACCAGCACCACGACCTTATGCTTATCAAGATTACGCTCAACCACAACTGGTGTTGGGACAACAACCGCCTCATCCTCAGAATGTTGTTCCAATGAAAATAGCTCAACCTGAAGAAAACCCCAAGAGAGCAATAGTCCCAGCCACGCCCTTGGCTAGTAACGAGCTGTATGACTCATCGTATGACTATAGTCAAGGAAATTACTCCGCTTATGAGAGCTCTATGATTGAATATGGACAAATGTACGAGCCATATGCATATGGCATGGAAGGACTAGATAGTTCTTACGGATATGAGCAGGATTATGTGTCATTAATGTATACTGCTCCCAGAGCACCCATACCCTCCCGACCTATGAATAGACCGCCTGCACCTAGAGGACCATGTTATAGATGCGGAGGTGATCATTTTATTAGAGAATGGACGTTACCAAACCCACCACCACCACAAAGATTCTGGGAAGGATACTATAGTGATTGTGGTAAAGAACACCTTTTTAGATATTTCCCCAAGAACCCCAACAAACTTAGCTCAAACGTGCAGATCAACGTGATAGAAGTGATAGATACGTCAGGGAGTGATAAGGAGTACACCGTGCCACTGAAAGAAATAACAAGAGCTAAAGCTAGAGAGACCCCAGAAAAAATTGGAGAGAGTGATCGAGTTGACAAAGAAATGAATATACCTATACCTCAAATAGTTGAAGACTCGGAGGAGCCTGGAAAAAGTAGCACAAGCAAACGAACACAAAGATGGAAGAATCATAGAGACAGGATGAAGGGAAAGAAACTACAAAACAAAGAAGGAGAATGAAAAGTATGAACAAGGTCAAGAAGAAAAACAGAAACTTGAAGGAGAAAATCAGAAAGGAAAGTATAAAAAAGAAGAGGTAGGATCAGTGTTAGCATATCCCATGCCAGAAGAGTTAGCCATGTGGATTCAGGCATACCAAGCACGAATAAGAGCAGGACCAACCATTGAACAACATGAAAAAGAATATCCTAGTGGTGACTTAGAGAAAGAAAGGTTGGAGATATGCAAAAAATTAATTGAAGTAGCTCAACAAACCCTAGAAAAACTTGTTCTTTGACTACCCGATTCACGAATTTCTGAAAAAGAATTCCAAGAGTGTGTCATCCCTAATGATCCCGAGAAGGGAAAAGAAGGTGAGACACGTAGTGGAAATTACGGCGAGGATAAAGGAGAAGGATCCGTTGTCCCCGAAGTAGATGGGGAATGGCCTAAAGACTTGTGGGCTAGAGTCCAAGAAGATAGATGGAAGAAAGTGGAAGGAATTGAACCACCCTTTGACGAGCTAGAAGCAGAAGGTGAAATAGAAGACTCAATACCTGAGCGGAATTCAGAAGGATTATTACAATTCGACCAAAGCGACAAGGAGAATGACAGTGTAAAGGCCTTGCCAAATTACACCAGGGAGTACGAACATAATTCGGAATTATATTGCATTCCCTCAATAAGAAAAAAAGAGCAGAACCCATCCATCCAAACCTCGGACATCATACAACATCTTAGAAAGGTAAAAATCCCTTGTATTCTGACATTGGAAGAACTTTTGAAGATAAAACCACATTTGAAGGAGAAGATAGCCAGTCAATTCGAGACCAAGTCAGAAGAGAAGGTGATGCATGATGAAGTGACCACAATCAAAATCCTAGTCGATAAGGTTGGAGATTTCAACGAGGGAGATGAAGGAAACACATGTCTTCCAATTACCTATAGGGGTTACACTACTAAAGCTATCTTAGATTTTGGAGCTAGAGTAGGGATCGCGACTAAAGAAATATGGGATAAATGGAGAAAACCAGCTTTAAGACCAACACGCATGAAGATACAAATGGCATATGGACACACTGAACGACCCTTGGGATTATTGGAAAGAGTAACTTTTACTACCTGCGGAGTTGAATTCGAGCACACCTTAGCAATATGTGAATTTGAAAGGGCTAGCAATTATGAGATGATACTTGGAAGACCCTTCATGAGGTAGCTGAAGGTAGTGCAAAATTGGGGAAAAGACGCGGTATACTTACAACATGAAGGAACCACGATCAGAATCAATCTCCACACATACACGTATCAAGATGTTCCCCCCTTGCAATGGAATTTGATTCACTGAAGGACGAGGATGAGCAGTCGATTCACAGTATAGGTTTAAGTGACCAATCATGGATGAACGAAGACACTCATCTATGGATATGCCAGACCGCAAAAAAGGAAGAGGAAAGGAAGAAAGGATGGCAGCAAAGGCAAGGAGTTGCTAGGTTTGTACAAGATCCAACTTACATGCCTCAAACATTCCTAGATGAAGAATTTGAACCTCATGGTTGGATGGAGATTTTAGCCACTCTCGATGTGTGTATAAACGAAGAAGTAATAACCATGAATGAATGCATTGACGAGGAAGGATATGATGTAAGTCTATACGTGGTAGTTCTTCAAGAGGCTGAAGAAGGAGAAGTAATTGAAAAAGAATGGAAGGAGGATTATGAGAGCATTGAAATGGAACATGAACAAATGGAAACAGAAAGTGGAAATCAAGGAGTAAGTGTCATAACTAATGAATTAAATCAAGAAAGGACACAGGAAGAAGAGCTTGGATTAGATAAAATAAAAGATGATGGAGAAAACAAGCCTCAAGATCAATTTGAAGTGCCTGTCCACTTCAAAAAATATGAAGTAGAAGAGAGGAAAATTGCTATCCAAATGCCAAAACGAGAAGCACAACCAGAAATAGCATATGACAACAAAGAACAAACCAAGAAAATAGTAGTAACTTTGGAGGAAGGAGAAGAGCGATGTACTTTTATAGGACAAGATGTCTCACTGGAGGAAGAACAAGAGTTAATAAGACTCATAAGAGAATATAGGGATGTCTTTGCTTGGACATATAATGATTTGAAAGGAGTAGACCCTTCTATTTGTGCCCATAGAATCCCTATGACATCTGAAGCCAAACCTTCCAAACAAAGACCATACACATATAACGACGTTTACTCAGCAAAAATCAAAGAAGAGATAAATAAGTTGTTAGATGATGGGTTCATTTATGAGATCGAACACACGGAATGGGTGTCACCCTTGGTGGGCGTGCCGAAAAAGAATGGCAAGTTAAGGGTATGCATTAATTTGAAAAAGGTAAATGCTGCCACCATAAGAGATAGTTACCCATTACCCATCACTGATCATCTTTTGGAAAGAGTGGTAGGGAAGGAAGTTTATAGTTTTCTAGATGGCTTTTCAAGGTATAATCAGGTCGCCATTGCTCCTGAGGACCAACATAAAACAGCCTTTGCAACCGAATGGGGAGTATAAGCCTTTAGGGTTATGCCTTTTGGTCTAACCAATGCCCCAGCCACTTTCCAAAGATTGATGTGCCATGTATTCAAGGAGTTCTTGAGAAAGAGCATGGAGGTATACGTGGATGATTTATGCACTTATTCAGCTATACGATCAGAACATATCCCTGAACTAGGAAAGATTTTTGCCAAATGCCGACAATATAGAGTACGCCTCAATCCAGAAAAGTGTGTCTTCATGGTTCGACAAGGAAAGATATTGGGACACATTGTCTCTAAAAATGGAATCTCAACTGATGAAGAAAAAATCAAGTGATTCTGGATTTGCCGAGACCAAAGACTGCTAAAAAAGTGCAAGCATTTATGGGACATTGCAGATACCGCCAAAGATTTATACACATGTATGCCATAATTGCTAGACCTCTTTATGCATTATTGTCTCAGTTTAATTGGACAGAAGAATGTGAAAAGGCGTTCAACAAATTAAAGAGTCGATTAAGTTCAGCACGAATCCTTCGAGCACCTAATTAGAAAAAACCATTTCACATTCATGTAGATGCTTCCAAGTTTGCCATTGGTTGCATCTTAGCTCAACCCACGGATATAGGGAAGTTAGACCACCCTATAGCCTATGCCATTAGACAATTGAATCAAGCAGAGCGCAATTATACCACAACTAAGAGAGAAGGCTTAGGAATGGTGTACGCAGTAAAAAAGTTTCGACACTACTTATTGGCAATTAAATTTAAATTCTTCATCGATCATCAAGCTCTACTATACTTAGTCAATAAGCCTTGTAATACGGGACGACTAGTATGATGGTTTCTACTCTTGATGGAATTTGATTTTGAAGTAATAGTCAAGAAAGGGAATATGCACATTAGGGCAGATCACTTATCGATAATGACACATGGAGAACCCCCCAATGGAGTACCGGATGATCTACCAGATACTTAACTTTTTAATCTCGAAGTATGTCCCCAATGGGCAGAAAAGTTGATCCCTATCCTCACATATGGACCTAAACATGGGATCACACCAAACAAAAACCAAGACCTATGGAAAACTAAAAACCTCCATATCATTGCTAGAAGTTTATATCATCAAGACTCAAGTGGATTACTCATGAGATGCGTGGAAGAAGAGGAACAAGAAATGAGGCTTCAAAAGGCACATGTAAATTAATGGAAAACTCATTTAAATGCGAATGGAACATGGCAAACACTGAAGAGATTAGGCATATATTGGCCAACCATGCAGAGGGATACACATAACTATGTATCAGCCTGCCCAACTTGTCAAGAACGAAGTCCAGAAGAGAACTCTACTCTATGCTATTCCACAGTAGCACCAAGATGGAGCATGCCTCTAGTGAAATTTTTGAAGACCCTAGAGTACCCAAAAGGAGCTACTCTAGCAAGGAAACGTGCACTCACTGAACAAAGCAAGGACTATGTTCTTATAGGAAAACAACTCTTCAAGCGAGGAAGAGACAATCATTTACGAATGTGCATTCATGAAGATGAGTATCTTGTTGTTTTAGAGATGGCACATACAAGAGCTGCAGGAGGACATTTTTTTGCAAATAAAACTGCAAAAATGATTCTCTTTGCAGGAATGTGGTGGCCAACTCTACATCAAGATGCAGCCAAATATGTTCAACGATGTGATACCTGCCAACGAACAAAATATCCAATTAGAAGAGATGAAATGCCGCTGAAACCCATGATGAGTGCCAGAGCCTTTACGAATGGGGAATAGACTTCATAGGACCTATTAGCCCACCAACTAAAGGATCCCATGCCGAGTACATAATCGTAGCCAAAGACTATTTGACCAAATGGGTTGAAGCCAAAGCAACCAAGAAAAACGATGCGAGGACTACGGCCAAGTTTCTCTTTGAGAACGTATTCACTAGATTTGGATTACCTATAGAAATTGTGAGTGATAGAGGCACACACTTTGTGAATGAAGTGATAGAAGCCCTAATGAATGAATTCTTAGTAATTCATAAGAAATTAGCCCCAATCTCCCACAAGCCAATGGAAAAGCCGAAAGTTCAAACAAAATCTTATGCACAGTCCTCACTAAAATTGTTAACAATGGAAGATCTGATTGGGATAAGCAATTACGTCATGCTTTATGGGCATTCCGAGTAGCCTACAAAACAGCCATAGGAACTACTCCTTTTAATTTAGTGTATGGACAGAATGCCATCTTACCTATTTATTTCTTGGTACCCACTCTTAGAGTAGCAACAACTTACAAGTGGACTAGACATGAACTATCAGCTCAATTGGATCAAATAGAAAAGTTACATGAAGCAAGGTTACAAGCGATAGCAGGGATTTATGCTGTTAAAAGGCGACAAAAGGCCTATTTTGATGCTCATGTTAAAGATAAAAACCTGAAGCAAGGGGATTTGGTTTTGGTTTATACTTTGAAGCAACATGCTAAGAAACTGCAAAAAAGAGGATGTGGCCCATTGATCATCAATTGTATATCTACCAGCGGAGCCATCAGTTTAGCAACCCTAGATGGAGAAGTATTACCAAACTATATCACTGGTTGTCCAGTAAAAAAATATATAGAGCCATTGACATAAGAGATAATGTCACGACTAATAATGGGTAAAAATAGATGCAAAGAGGAAGAAAAAATAAGAGAAGAAGCCAGACAACAATGAAGAATGGGCAGAGATAAATCAGGTCGAGGTCACACCTGACAATCAACAATCACAGGCAAGGAACGAGGAAGCATCCACTGAACCCATACACATTATTCAATTGAATGATCATTTCAAAATCAGCATCAAGGAAGCTCCAATAACACATAAAGATCCATTGCCACCTATCAAACAAGAAATACAAACACGCATGGACAAAGAAGAAAGTTTCGCACAAAATAAGGAACAAATTGTGATTGAAGTACCTGACGATACGCCACAAGGCAAGATTGACCACAGGGAGGCTGAGCCACGGATACAACTCCATATTCAGTAGCCCCATGATACTACATTACATGTGGCTCAAGGAAAAGATGTTACCACGGGTGAAGAACCTAGCATCCCTACCACATGGTTAAATGTTGACGTTACTCAGTTGAAACCAGTAGTCAAGCAGATGATACAAACGACCATGGATACGCAACAACAAATGATGGAAACGGATATAGATTACGACAAGGCCATGCGGGAAAAGAATCAATTTCAAGTAATGAGTGAGCAATTGTCCGCACAGCTCATCCAGGCCCAACAAGAGGTTTCAGCCAAGGAGACGGAGATAATCGCAATCAAAGAACAATGTAATATGTTGATGAAGCAGCATCATCAACTACAAACACAACTGACAGATTTACAAAGACAGCATGAAGCTAGTGAGGCAGACAAAGAGAGGATGAAAGCTCGAAGCAATCTCCTTGAAACACAACTAAAAGTATATATGGAGGAAAATGATAACTTACGTAGAAGAAATAAAGAACTGATGAAGGCATTACTATATGACCAACCTATAGAAAAACAATAGACTTCAGCTACTGACCAGAAGGAATTGAGAGATCAGATGAGAAATATGCAGATCTGCTAAAACAAGAGCAAACCCGAAAAGAAGAATGGGAACGCAAATACATTAACGAAACCAATGAGCTCAAGAAACAGCTGAACACTGCCAATGGAAAACTTGCAGTGAGTTACAGTGAAAATATGGATCAGGTAGCAGAGATTGGTAATGAGTTACTTGCTACAAAAGAGGCACTCCGGGCAGCTCTTCAAGAAGTTAAAGAGAAGACTGAATGCCTTGCCTAATTAGAAACTAAAGGAAAACAAAAAGTATCCATCGGGACACCAGTAGAGCCAAGACAAGAGAATCCTACTAATGAGGTAGAGGTACGTCCTCTATCTCCCCCAATTTATAATTCTCCAATAAAAGAGCAGATGGCAGAACCATGTGATGACCATCCCATGCCATATACTGCAGAAATAGGTAAGAAGGAAGGGGCACTATTGGTGTCCCGATTGAGAGAAAATTTTGAAAATGAAGTGATCAAAGTAATGAAAGAAGCAAAAATAAAGGGCAAAGACTTGGATACAATAATGAAGCCTTTCAACATTCCGTATGGACTATTGAAAGAGAAAATAAGTCAATACATAAAGAAGATCACACAGAAAGATCCAGACGAGCAACTGCACTTCAAAGATAATACATTCAATTATACTCAAGAGGAATTTGAAGCCGCACAGCCTGTATGGAGAAGAAAATTATTGGAGAAAAATCCTACCTTGCGGGTGCACTCGCAAGCAGCACCATATATATTACAGGTAAACCCTTCATTTTTCCCAACACCCCGTCGCAGAGAAACAAGAGAATTTTTGGACATGCAAAAGAATGGTGCGATCAATAAACAATGGCTGAATTATCCGCTACTTCCAAGTCCACCTTATAATTATTTACCAACGGAGGATTATATGATAAAAACCATCAAATTTTGGCTGCATTGTTATGCAACAGTACCCAATCTAGCTATCAAGATGACGAATAAAATCCTCAGCATGATACTTACAGTGTTGAAGGTGTTCAAGCACGCGGCTTATACATTTTTAAATTTCATTGGTATTAATCAAGGAACAGATATCCTCATTTTTTATTTGTCTATTATGCCTAGCCGACCCACAATAATGGAATATTACTCTAGGCTCATGTTTTTACCAAGTACATATATGCAAACCTTCGAGGAAGCTTTCTTCACAAGATTTTTTGAAATTGATTCAGAAATTTTCTTAAAGATGTCATCCAACTTGAATGCCAGATTGGTGGCATATGAATTAAGCTTCTTTGTTGATCACAGACAGCCACCACATGATGGTGTGAAAGCTGAACAGTGGAAGCAACTTATGATACGTGAAGCTAATTTGCTTAATGAAACAGAGCAAAAATTTTATAGAACATACTCCTGCCGACTTCCAAAGCCTGTCGAGGATGATAGAGTTCAGGAGGAGGGTAGTGTTGAGGGAGAGTCCAGCAAGAAGAAGAAACAAAGAAGACCAAAAAGAAAGCTTCACTGAAAGGATTATATCTAAAGATATATCTCTGCAAGAAGCCCCGTAGGGGCACGCAACACCCATCTCTACACAGGGCCCCGCAGGGGCACACATCAAGAAGAGCACGTAGGAGGGAAGGACGGACCAGGGCCAGGAAGTATCCATGAAGAAGTGCAAGAAGATATCTGGCGGATCTAGAAACCCAAGAAGGTGCTTCAACCTCTTGACCTTTGGAAGGTCCAGATTGAAGGTTGAAGAACCACACCTTCATACCTTCCACTGGTGGCATGCGTGGTAGCCCGACTTAACACAGCAACCCAGTTCTGAAGAGGTTATTGGTGAGCTAGACTACAAATCTCAGGTAGTCCATCTCCACGGGTTGCGAGCGATGAAAAGAAACGGACAGGAAAAACGAATGCATCAGGCCCAGAGCATGTAAAAGAAGAATCACGAACAGGGCCATTAAAACGTAATGCCAGTCTGACAAGTGGGCAAAACTAACCAAGAGATGCATGCGGAAAACAAGTGACAAACAAGAAGTAAAGCCTGTCAAGGGATGACAGAGACAAAGAGGGAGGAGAGTGTTGCAGAGCTAAGAAGAGCAAAAGGCAGAGAAAAAGATGGGCCCCAAAATGTTTTCGATTCGGACACTTTATTTTTGTATCATAGCCATTTTGTAACATATTTTCCGATGTAAATGCACTAGAGGAGTCCTCTAGATGCATACCCATGGAGATTAGTAGCTTACCCATGTAAATTAGTAGGAAACTAACCTTTTAGTGAATAAAGTGCCGGTCTCTTGTGTGAAAGCACCATTTTTAGTGCACATGTATGTAAGTCAATTTGTGACTCTTTGTAAAGACTTTTTGCCATTGTGAGAGTCAAGAGCACAGAATTTCGAATTTGTGTCTTCTCCCCTCTGTATCATCTTCTTTATGAGCTGGTGTGCATGTATGTTGCTTGAAAAGAGTATTATGAAGTGTTGTCTATCCATGAAAGTGCTTGTTTGTTGTTGTTAAGGTGTGTGTGAAGTGTAGGAAGGTCATTCCCGCGACTCAGTATTTTGCTCATAACTTGAAGCAGAAGCGTCAGAATTGAGTGAAAAGACCATTGGATGCGTCTTCTCGAGAGCTTCGAAACGAACCGGCTATTCGCTATATTCGGAGTTTGGAGCTGAGAGAAAAGCTCGATTTACTGTTGGCTGCTGCTCCAAGTATCGTGGCATCCCTGCAGATTCTTGACATTTGTTTGGAGTAGACTTAGACTTATTTACACTCTTTTGGAAGCTCATTTGCATTGATTATCATTTGAATGCATTTCTTCATACACTCGGCTAGGTTTTGATACCCCTCGGATTGATAAATAAAGCGTGAATCTCGACTATATGCACTTGAGGGGGATTGAGGTATAGTCTCTTTCTCCACAAGTCCCTAGGTTGGTGCTTAGGTACACATAAGTACTCAGCCAAATCATACCAATGAGTTTGGTGTAGTTCATCCAGAGATGGAAGTGAGAACCCAAGGAAAAGAACTAGTAGGAGAAGAACCTAGGACACCTAGAGGGAAATCTATATTGACAAGAGTACTAATCCCAGATTGGATCCCTCAGGATAAGAGAAGCATAGAGTTGTTTTTAAATAAGGAAACAGATGAAGCATTTTGGAGGTACCAGATGGAACAACCTAGTGAGGTAGGCTCCATCATGATCTACGAATTTAAGGGCCCCAGATACACCTGGAAAGGTTGTGTTGTTGGAGATAGATGTCTGCGGAAGCACGCGAACAGCACAAGGAAGAAGAAGAAGCTTGGAGCACAAACACACAATATTGAATGTATTACTAGAGAATGTACAAAGATAAGTAGCCCATTAGGGCAATAGGCGTATATACAAGCCGGGGGAAAAAAACCTCCTAAAGAGGGAAAAAAGTGCCTCGGTGGTCCTAGTATGTTCACACACATCACTACCTAAATATATCAATAAATCCCCCCTGGGAGTGATGCGGTGGGGGAACAAGGAGCTGGCACTCATGTATAAGGAAGTGCCAAGCTATGTGGAAGTCACTCCACAAAAGGAAGTAAGCCCAAAGCTTTGCGGAAAGCTTCAAACTTCTCCCTAGGCAGAGCCTTCGTGAGAAGGTCTGCAATGTTCTCCTGCATGGGCACATATGCTAAGCTGATCTCCCCAGCAGAGAACCTCTCCCTGATATAATGATAATGCACCTCAATGTGCTTAGTGCGAGCATGGAACACAGGGTTCCTCGCAACTGTCAATGTGCTCTGACTGTCAGTGAAGGTGGTGGTGGCAGAAGACTGACCAACACCCAAATCAACCATAAGGATTCTGAGCCACACACACTCAACAGTAGCTATGAAAGCTGACCTATAATCAGCCTCACAACTGGAAGTGGCCACAGTAGGCTTCTTCTTGCTCAACCAAGATATACATGAGCTACCAAGCATGAAGCAAAAGCCACTACTGGACACACGAGTGTCATAGCAACCAGCCCAATGAGATTCAGAAAAAGCATGCAAATCTGGCGGTAGTGATCCCCCCTTGGGATAAAACAACCCAAGTAGCCGAGTACCACTCAAGTAGCGAAAGATGCGCTTAACTGCCTGCCAATGCTTGACTCCTAGGCAATGCATAACTCTGCTCATCTGTGAGACAGTAAACTGAATATCTGGCCGAGTAATGCATAAGTAAATCAAGCATCCAACAGCCTGCTGATAGAGAACAGCATCAAATGCATCTCCAGCATCATGAAGACTCAATCGTAAACCTGTCTCCATAGGAGTGGCAATAGGTTTACAGTCTTCAAGGCCAAAACGCTGCAATAATGTGTCAATATATTTTGTTTGACACGAAACCATTCCACCATCAACTTGCATAAAGTAAATGCCCAAATAGTGATGCAAATGCCCCAAATCAGACATCTCAAATGAGGCATGCAAATCAGCCTTAAAATCAGCAATATGATTCTCAATAGGACCAGTGAGCAGCACGTTATTGACATAGACAACAATGATCAGAAGCACATCATTAGCACGCTTAACATATAAGGTGCTTTCAGTTGGAATGTTCTCAAAACCATGTGCAATCAGATGGCATGTATCTGTTAGTATATGATCAATGTCTACCCCTCATGATTGTATGCACATTTTGTAAGGCCCCCTTTATGAGGAGAAGCCAAGCGTGCATTACCCAATTGATGGGAATCCCAACTTGAATGTTGGATGGTCATATTGGACCATGTAAGATATTATAAGGAAAGGGAGTTATCAGGGTCCCCAATTGTGGGGTCCGGGGCAACGGTGAGCAGCCCCGGCTGGGGGGTCCCAAGGGGCCAGCGGGCCCCCGGGTGGGGGTCCGGGGGCAGCGCCCCCGGCGCGATGGTAAAGGGAATATTCCATGGAATATTCCCTGTCGGAGTCAGAAATCATTTATATTTGTTAGGTCGGCTCAACCAGTCTAAGCCGTGTATGGCAATTACGTGGGCGGTGGCCGCCCACGCTCTACCACCCATGTATAGCCGTCCATGGCAGGCCACCCATGATCCTATATATACATGACTTCTGCACTACCTAAGATACCGAGTTGAGCCAGCATACCTCTACCTTGTATCTCCCTATCTAGAGTTGTCTAGATCACCATTTAAGCTCTACCTTGAGAGCGCACGGGTGGACAACGCCATCATCTTTGTACTTGCTGCTAGTAGAAAATTGTTGAGATTCTCCTATATCTGTTATCTTCTCTGCTATTGCTCCTGTGTTATATTGTGTAACTATTGTCTTACATGGTATCAGAGCTGTAAGGTTCGAATAGCTTGAGAAGTATCATTATTTTAGCCTACTAGCAGACTAGAATATCAGTAGATTATTCGAGTGATTACATGATGGCTTCATCGTCGAATAGTAGTCTTGGTGCTTCAGCTAATGTTAATGCTGCACCTATTCGAATTCGTCCACCTGCATTCACTGAAGGGAAGCTGGATGGAACCAACTATACGCTCTGGAAGTTCAAAATTTCTGCAATTTTGGACTCCTATGAATTACTTGACACTGTCATGGGACCGATGGGATTGGATCCAGAGCCTATACCAGTTGAAGATCCAGCAAATTCAAGATTGATGATTGTTGGCAGCAGTCAGGGAACCGAAGGAGCCACAAGACGAAGAGAGTCAGAGCGAAGGGACAGCATAGGCAGACATGGCAGTCAAAGAAGATCTGGCAAATAGGCCAATAATTTTCCTCATGAAGAAGCAAGTATGAGCATTCACGCAAATCTAGCACTTAGGCAACCCTTTAACTTTTCAAAAACCCTTACACCAATTAAAAGTGATTCTTATCACTAAACACCATTGTAAATACCATTTCATATTTTTGTAGCTCCATTTTGTGCAAGCGAAGGAGTCCTTGAGCTTGAGGAGCTTTAGAAGTATCTACCTGCCAATTTTCGTAATTTTTAGATCTCGTTTGAGCCCTCAAATAAGCCCTGGAACCTAATTTTTAACTAGGCCGGACACTAGGTCTGAACAGGGCCAAAGCTAGTCAAAAACTATAAAAGGAGCTAGAGAGCTCATTTTTGAGGTTAGATTGTAATTGAAACAAACTTGTAAGAGCTTTTTGAAAGTAACCTAAGAATTCCATAGTTTCTCCCTCTTTGTCTTGTCGTGTGTGCGCGTGTGTGTGTATGTGTGTGCATGCTTGTGTGCTTCTCACTCACGCACTTGTGCCTCCACTTGCTCGAGGTCTTCATACCATCCTCACATCTTCCCGGATTGACATTAAAGGAGGTGCTACTCATCACTGAGCTACACCAAATTTTGGCGCCGTTGCCGGGGATCGAGCTTTGAGGACGAGCGTGTGATGGTAAGACGTAGATTGGAGACGTTGGCGTTGTAGGTAATTTCTTTACTTTTCCTATTTTTCTCTTTCTTACCTCACTACCATCATCACCATCATCATCATCACCATCTTCGACCTCCATTTCCATCATCGCGAAAATTTCAGTTTTTTGATTATATCACCATCTCCACCTCATTTCCCTCATTTCACTTGTGAGAGAGAGCGAGAGAGCGAAATTGCGTGTGCTGTTTTTGCATGTTTCTTGAGCTGTCTTGCAGGTACAGGTCACATCATCGTCCCTAGCACTCTGTGCAGGTACGGAATTCGAAGTAACTGTCTGTGTGTCGCCGACTTCTGTCAATCGCGACCGACAGAAAAAATGCTCAAATTACCAAACAAAGTGCAAAACCATGATCTACAGGCCTAGAGCTTCCCAAAAATGTGTTTAGTTTCTTGAAATTCCTCAGAATTTTGTCAATCGCGATCGACACGTCAATCGCGACCGACAAACCACGACGGACAGATCTGTCAATCGCGACCGACACGTCAATCGCGATCGACAGCCCACGACGGCTCTGTCAATCGCGACCGATAGAGTCATCGACTGATTGACCACGACCGACGGACCATACGCGTGACACGTGTCAATCGCGATCGAGTCATCAATCGCGATCGACTCATCAATCGCGACCGACACAGCCAACGACTGTTTGACCATGACGGACAGACCACGACGGCTCTATCAATCGCGATCGACACAGTCAACGATTGTTTGACCACGACTGATTGACTTTTCGTAACCCCTGTCAATCGCGACTGACCAGTCAATCGCGATTGACAGCCACGACGGACCTGTCAATCGCGACCGACAGACTTTGTGAACACGTTAGAAGGGCAATTTAGGTCAAATTTTTAAGGTAAAAATAGTGGTCTAAATTTTGGCCAAGTGTGGGACAAACACAAGGGTGTAGTATTGCATTGCGAGGGCATGACTCAAGTGAACTCGAGAATTCCTGTTTGCCTGTTGACCTAGTTTAATCCTGTTTTAGTCCCAAAACCCTGAACTGGCATAACTTTCTCATACGAAATCCGTTTGCCGTGATTTCTGTTTTGTTGGAAAGCTCGTGGGGAGCACAACCAAAACATCGACTGGTTATAGTTAAATTAAGATCAGGAATATTAGCTAGGGTATTTTGAAGTTGACCATACCCAGGGGGAACAAGGTTCAGGGATCTCTAGAGTTGTGTCCAAAAAGTCATAGTGCAGATTGGTGAAGTGTTACATGAATGAAAGTGATTAGTTCCGTCTTTTGAATTTAAGTCTTGAGCTAACAGTGGGCCTTTTACAGGTCCTTTGAGAGCAGCAAAGGGTACGCACGGCAAGAGTAAGTGCAAGCTTGGGAACGCGTGTCCTGGGCACACTAGGGCAACACTACAAGGAAAGGAACTCAAGGTTGGAAAACCCGCAACACCCTCTGTCAATTCTTAGTTTAGGCTAAGTGCGGGTAGTGTTAGAAGTAATTCCAGGCAACGATAGGCACGAGATAAATCAAAGACTATCTAAGAAATCAAGTGCAAGTCAAGAGATAACCTGTGTGTGTGAACGACAACTCTAAAGGAAAAGAACCTAACGTGACACGACCAAATTCAAATGCGAAATTAAACTCAAGTATTCCTAACGACGTGATATCAGACAAGAGTATAAACACGATAATCAACATAAAAAGAACCAAATGACCGATACAAAAGGACTCAGAAACGTGGTTGTACCTGGAAAAAGAAATTGGGCTAATCAGTTAGGCATATGAACCTTAGATCAGGACGACACCTAGTAAGAGAAAGACAAAGCCTTAGGTCTTCAGAGGCTAGTGTCAATCATACTGCTAGGTCGTGGGCCCAACAGTTGAGCCACCACTCATACTACCCAAGTTCTGAGACTAGTGAATCACAGATGTCTCAAGGCATGGAAAGACCTACGGGAAGTTCAGGTGTGCCATACTTGTACAGGGTAGAAGGCCCTTACAAAACACAGTTGGAATACCTTAGGACCAACCGATTAGGTGCCAGCATCTATGAGGATGGCCTAGGAAGATCTGTGGTACAGATTAAGAATCCTGACCAATCCATAGGACTAGAGCACCCAGCTATCAAGTTCAAAAACGATGCATACCTGGACAAAGAAGGAACCATATACGTAGTTACCAGTCACCCAGATAGGACAGATGAATTTGGGAATATAATCTCAGAAGCAGACAGGTGACTTGGAACAAGGAAACATGGGTGTAGAACCTAGAACCCCCCGAGGCAAATCTGTTCTCACTAGGATTATCACACCTGAGTGGGTGCCCCAAGACAACAAGAGCATAGATCTGCTTCTGAACCGAGAGACTGACGAAGCCTTTTGGAGGTATAAATCTGATCAGCCAACTGATATAGGAACAATCATGATCTATGAGTTTAAGGATCCTGATAGCCCAGGCAGAGTGACCTACTTAGATCACGCTTCGGAGAGGATCTTTGTGGTTACGGAAAATGATAGGCATGCCTACACTTGGAAGGGTGAATTCATTTTCCCCCAACCGAGATCGAATGTATCCTATGGTCACCCTGGAGCTGGAACATCCCAAGCTCATGGAATGCAAAGAGACAGACATAGAGAAAGGCCGGAAGTAAGCTTTGCCAACCCAGTGGGCAGAGAAAGAACAAGGACGGAAACAAATAGAGTAGAACTTGAGATACTTAGAGCTCACAGGAGTCAAAGAAATGTGGATGAGTTCCCTCTACCACGACCTAGAGAGCACACAAGGACTTTGAGACCGACTCAGCTAGTTAAGTCCATGAAGAACTACTTCGATGGCACTGGAGATCCATACGATCATGTGGCTGAGTTTAGGCAAGTCCTGAGAGCTGAACAAGTGGAGGATCTATTCACGCAGTACAATGCCTTTGGTCTGACCCTTAGGAACACTGCCCTGACATGGTTTCAGCCACTAAATGAGAGGCAGTTCAGGAGCATAGACCAACTCCTAGAGGCTTTCATTATTGAATTCTCTAAGAGTGGCATAAGGCATAATACCTCCTCGCTGATTCACAGCTTCAAGCAAACCCCGCAAGAGATCGTGAGACTTGCAGGAAGGAGATTTAGGCAATATCTTGAAAGATGCCCTGTTTCGGAGTTACCCACACCAGCCAAGCAAGTGGCTTTATTCTTGGATGGATTGCTAAGTACCAAATTAAGATCATATGTGTACTTGAAGGACCCTAGGACCATAGAAGAGTGTGTACGCATGTGTATTGACATTGAGGATAATCTAGGGGAGGAGTTAGAGCTTTCCAAGATATACAAAGATTCAGATAGTGCCTCTAGCCTCTCTTCCACGCAATCCACATCAATTGAGGAACTTGCAGAGAAAGTAGCTCAGAAATTAGGTGTAACTAGCAAACAAATCCCAAGGTTTGCCCCTGTGAAAAGGTGTTATACTTGTGGTGGTGACCACATGGCGAATGTCTGCCCCATTATGGCTCAGCCCCAAGTGAATCCTAGTAGCCAGTACTGCACCATAGAACGGAGATACACCAATCACACCGTGCAAGATTGCCCATACAACAAGCAGGCAGTTAGGCAACCCTACCCTCAGCCGTACCCTCAACAAGGCAGATACCAGAGTCAATACCCACCACAACAGTACACTAGGCCACAACAAAATTATCAACCACAATATCAAAACCAACAAAGGCCTCAGCCAGTGTTAGCTCAACAACCCCCTACCCCAGCTGTTGAGAGCAGTATGGGCACCCAAGGACTGACTAGACAAGGAAGCCAGGGAACCCAAGGATTGACTAGACAAGGAAGCCAACGGAGAGAGTCAGAACAAGGTGAAGGAGTAAGTAGACAAAGCAGTCGACGCAAATCTGGCAGATAGGCCCTTCAATTTTTCCAATCTACATCTTTTAACAGTGATTCTTATCACTAACAATCATTGTAAATACCATTTCATATTTTTGTAGCTCCATTTTGTGCAAGCCAAGGAGTCCTTGAGCTTGAGGAGCCTTAGAAGTACCTACATATCAATTTTCGTATTTTTTAGACTCCGTTTGAGCCCTCAAATTGGCCCTGGAACCTAATTTTTAACTAGGCCGGACACTAGGTCTGGACAGGGCCAAAACCTAGTCAAAAACTATAAAAAGAGCTAGAGAGCTCATTTTTGAGGTTGGATTGTAATTGAAACGAACTTGTAAGAGCATTTTGAAAGTAATCTAAAAGCTCCATTGATTCTCTCTCTTTGTCTTGCCGTGTGTGCGCGTGTGTGTGTATGTGTGTGCATGCTTGTGTGCTTCTCACTCACGCACTTGGGCCGCCACTTGCTCGAGGTCTTCATACCATCCTCACGTCTTCCCGGATTGACATTAAAGGAGGTGCTACTCATCATAGAGCTACACCAAATTTTGGCGCCGTTGCCGGGGATCGAGCTTTGAGGACGAGCGTGTGATGGTAAGACGTAGAGTTGACGCGTTGGAGTTGTAGGTATTTTCTTCACTCTCATAGATTTTCTTTTACTTTCTTCACCATCTTCATCACCATCATCATCATCACCATCTCCCACGTCCATCTCCATCATCGCGAAAATTTCAGTTTTTGACTATATCCCCACCTCCACCTCATTTCCCTCATTTCACTTGTGAGAGAGAGCGAGAGAGCGAAATTGCATGTGCTGTTTTTGCATGTTTCTTGAGCTATCTTGCAGGTACAGGTCACATCACCATCTCCAGCCTTCCGCACAGGTACGGAACTCGACGAAACTGTCTCGCAGTCGCCGCCTTCTGTCCATCGCGATTGACAGAAATTTTCACTTGTTGGTAAATCTGAGTGCACCATAGTGGACTAGAGACCCTGCACACCACATTCCCACTAAAATTTTTGAAAATCTTGCAAAATTTCAGTCCATCGCGATTGACAGCCCTGTCCATCGCGATTGACAGCTCTGTCCATCGCGATTGACTGCCAGTCCATCGCGACCGACTGCCTGTCCATCGCGATTGACTGAAGTCTCTGTCCATCGCGACCGACTGCCTGTCCATCGCGATTGACTCAACCCCTTGTCCATCGCGATTGACTGAGGTCTCTGTCCATCGCGATTGACTGCCTGTCCATCGCGATTGATTGAATTGGGTGTCCATCGCGACCGACTGAACTCTCTGTCCATCGCGATTGACTGAGTGTCCATCGCGATTGACAGCCCTATCCATCGCGATTGACAGCCCTATCCATCGCGATTGACAGCCAATTTTAGCCAAATTTTTTAGGGTTTGTTAATTGAAAAGTTGGGCTAATTTTGGGCACAAATATTATGCTCTTGAGCACATGGGGAAGCCTTAGGAAAACAACTTGGGGAAAACCTGTTGCACAGTGATCCTGTTTGAACCCTGTCGTAACCCTAGAACCCTGAACGGTCACAACTTTTTCATACGAGATCCATTTTTTGAGCTCTAGGGCTTGTTGGAAAACTCGTAGCATATACTACACGCCCTCAACTGTTTTTTATAAAGATAATGCATTGATTTTTAGATAGGGTATTTTGAAGTTGACCATACCCAGGGGGATCAAAGTCAGGGGTCCTTAGGATTGTTTTCTTGAAAATCACTATGCAAGTTTGTGTTTGTGCTACATGAATGAAAATAATTGGTTCTGTCTTTGGAATGTAAATTTCAAAGCTAACTTTGAAACTCTTACAGAGCATCGAGAGGCGTTCTAAGCAAGTGTAAGTGCGAGCTTGGGAACACATTTCCTGGGCACTCAAGGGCAACCGAGCAGGAAACAAAAGGTTGGACACTTTTAACCCCCTCTGTCAATTCATAGCTTAGGCTAAGAACGACGAGAGGTAGGAGTAAGTCAGAGCGACGATAGGCAGTCATCAAGTTGAAGACTACCTAAAAACTCAAGTTCAAGATAAAAATCTAATCTCTGTACGGTCGGTAACATAAAGGAAAGAACCTAACGTGGAACAATCAACCTAAAAGTACGAAGAACACTCAAGTATTCCGACGACGTGATATCAGACAAGAACTCAAACGTGATAAAATAACTAAAAAGAATCAAGTGACTGGTACCAATTAATCGGCAACGAGGTTGTACTCTGGAAAAAAATTGGGCTAATCAGTTAGGCATATGAACCTTAGATCAGGACGACATTTAGCAAGGGAAAGACAAAGCCTTAGGTCTTCAGAGGCTAGTGTCAATCACACTGCAAGGTCTTGGGCCCAGCAGTTGAGCCACCACTCATACTACCCTAGCTCTGAGACCAGTGAGTCAGAAATGTCTCAAGGCATGGACAGACCTACGGGAAGTTCAGGTGTGCCTTACCTGTACAGGGTAGAAGGCCCTTACAAAACGCAGCTGGAGTACCTTAGGACCAACCGATTAGGTGCTAGCATCTATGAGGACGGCTTAGGAAGATCTGTGGTCCACATTAAAAACCCTGATCAATCCATTGGACTAGAGCACCCAGCTGTCAAGTTTGAAAATGGTGCATACCTGGACAAAGAAGGAACTATATATGTAGTCACTAGTCACCCTGATAGGACAGATGACTTTGGGAATGTAATCTCAGAAGCGGACTTAGGTGACTTGGAACAAGGGAACATGGGTGCGGAACCTAGAACCCCTCGAGGTAAATCAGTTCTCACTAGGATTATCACGCCTGAATGGGTCCCCCAAGACAACAAGAGCATAGAGTTGCTCCTCAATCGAGAAACTGATGAAGCCTTTTGGAGGTATAAGTCTAATCAGCCAACAGACATAGGAAATATCATGATCTATGAGTTTAAGGATCCGGATAGCCCAGGCAGAGTGACCTATTTAGATCATGCTTCAGAACGGATCTTTGTGGTGACAGAAAATGATAGGCATGCTTACACTTGGAAGGGTGAATTTATTTTCCCTCAACCAAGATCAAATGTATCCTATGGTCACCCTGGGGCTGGAACTTCCCAAGCTCATGGTACGCAAAGAGACAGAAGTAGAGATAAACCAGAAGTAAGTTTTGCCAACCCAGTGGGCAGAGAAAGAACGAGAACGGAGACGAATAGGGTAGAACCTCCTGAGATGCATAGAGCCCACAGGAACCAAAGAAATGTAGATGGATTCCCTCTGCCGAGGCCTAGAGAGCACGCAAGAACTTTGAGACCCACCCAGCTAGTTAAGTCCATGAAGAATTACTTTGACGGCACAGGAGATCCCTATGATCATGTGGTGGAGTTCAAGCAAGTCTTGAGAGCTGAACAGGTTGAGGATCTGTTCACGCAGTACAATGCCTTCGGTCTAACCCTTAGGAACACAGCACTTACATGGTTTCAACCATTGGATGAGCGTCAGTTCAGGAGCATAGACCAACTCCTAGAGGCTTTCATTGTAGAGTTCTCTAAGAGTGGCATAAGACACAATACCTCATCATTGATTCACAGCTTCAAGCAAACCCCTCAAGAGACCGTGAGACTTGCAGGAAGAAGATTTAGACAATACCTGGAAAGGTGCCCTATTTCGGAGCTACCCACATCTGCTAAACAAGTAGCCTTATTCCTTGATGGATTGCTGAGTACGAAATTGAGATCCTATGTGTATCTGAAGGACCCTAGGACTATAGAAGAGTGTGTACGCATGTGCATTGACATTGAAGATAACCTAGGGGAGGAACTAGAGCTTTCCAAAATCTACAAAGATTCAGATAGTGCTTCTAGTCACTCTTCCACGCAATCCACATCAATTGAGGAACTCGCAGAGAAAGTGGCACAAAAACTAGGCGTCTCTAGCAAACAAATTCCTAGGTTTGCCCCTGTGAAAAGATGCTATACTTGTGGTGGCGACCACATGGCGAATGTCTGCCCTATTATGGCTCAACCCCAAATAAACCCTAGTAGCCAGTACTGCACCATAGAACGGAGATACACCAATCACACCGCACAAGATTGCCCATACAACAAGCAGGCAGTTAGGCAACCCTATCCGCAGCCCTACCAACAAGGCCGATACCAGAACCAAAATCCACCACCACAATATGCTAGACCCCAACAAACCTACCAACCACAATATCAGGCCCAACAGAGACCCCAACCCGTGCTAGCTCAACAGCCTCCAAACCCCGCTAATGTGATTCCAGTAAAGTATGCTGTGGCAGAAGAAAACCTGAATAGGGCCATAGTACCAGTAACCCCATTGATCTCAGAAAGTGACCCGAGTGACCATAGCTTTGATTCTACACATGTCGATAGTCCCCAAGCTTACTACATGCAGTCTCCAGAACATGGTGAGACCTACTATAGTGAAGAACCAAGTGAACCTAGTTGGGAGTCGGATTACACGAACGTCATGTATGCAAACCCCAACCCTAGGCCTCAACCTAGGCAGGTACGACCACCCTTTCCTAGAGGACCATGCTACCGATGTCAAGGGGATCACTTCATTCGTGATTGTCCCTTACCTCCACCTACACAAAATCAGTCCGTGACGATCCAAGGCTTTTGCCAAGATTGTGGAAAAGAGCATCTCTTACGAGATTGCCCAAAGAACCCCAATAATATGCCAAAAATCACTCCTATCAATGTGATTGGGTTGGTTGTGGATGCCTCAGGAAGTGTCACTTCCACTGCACCAATGCAGGTGGTTACTAGAGCTCAGGCATTGCAGCAAAACCAAGAGGCAAGCCAGGAAAAGGGCCCAGAGGCTAGTGAAACCGAGAGCGTGACAAAGAAAAGGACTAGAGCGTGGAAAGATAGTCGAGAAAGAATGAAAAGACAATGGGCTAAAAAGATGAGTGAGCTTGAGGAAAGCATAAGAGAAACCAAAGCGAGGATAACTGAACTCACAGCTCCAACTCCCTCTCACATTACCCCGCCTCCACCACTCCCACCTCCATCCAACCCACCACTTTCCCCACCGCCTCATCAAATCCCACCACCCCCTAGAGTAGGATCAGTCCTAGCTGATCCCACTCCCGAAGACCTTAATATGATGCTGAAAGCTTATCAGGCCAGAATCCAAGAAGGGCCAAACGTAACTGATCATGAAAAATGCTACCCTAGAGCCGAGCTAGAGCTTGAACGAACCAAAATTTGTGCCAAAATGGTGGAATTGGCTCAGACCATGTTTGAAGCCAGTCGCCTGTTTAACATCTCTAGTTCAGCTAAGACGCAATTACACTTTGATGGACTGTTAGAAAGAATAGAGAAGCTAATTGCACAATCAAAAAGGGAACCTGCCCCTCAAAGAAGGGAAAGGGCAAGAGAACGGATAAGCCAGCCTCTTCAGGAAGCCCATGTGCCTCCTCAAGGAGCCTATCTTCCTCCCCAAAAGGCAGATGGGCCTCCCTCGAAAGCTTATGTACCTCCACAGGTGACCCACATTCCTTCTCAGAGAGCGTATGAGCCTGTTCGGAAAAGTAATAGAATAAGTAACCCTCCCCAGGAAGCTTGTGCTCCAGACACCCATGAGAACGAGGAAAGAGCCAACGAGAGAATAAGCCCTCCTTCCGAGGTTGCTTATGTGCCTAATTCTACGGAGCCAGACACTTCTTCTTCTATGAATCGGTTTGCACCAGACTTCCTACGAGAGATTCAAGAAGATAAATGGGATAACGAAAGTGAAGTCGCTCCTCCTTTTGAACTTGTGGACGATGCACACGACCAATTCCCACAAGACATCCCATCCATTTACGGGGAACATGAGAGTACTCAGTCTCATGAGAGATTGGACTTTGAGTCTAATTCCATACAGGAGCTACCCCACTTCACAGGCCCATGGGAAGCAAAGTCCACATGTATGAGAGCACCCACAGTCATGGTAAGGAACGACGATTCAGTCATACCTAGGAACACGGAGATAGTAAAGAACACCAAAGTGCAGCGCGATCTCACTTTGGAAGAACTGCCCAAGGATAGACCAGAAGCGCGGAAATATGTAGCTAGTCAAGTAACTGAAATTGCAAAACCACGTTCCCGGGTAGGATCCCATAGGACAGTGCCAGAAATTCCCTTGGATAAGATAGGAGATATGTGTGAAGGTGAAGAAGGAAACACCTATCTTCCCATTACCTACCAGGACTACACCACGAAGGCAATTTTGGACTCAGGTGCAGGAGTTGCAATTGCCACTACCTCCTTATGGAAGCGTTGGGGCAAGCCAGCACTCAGGCCAACGAGAATGAAATTGCAAATGGCCGATGGTCACATAGAGAGACCCCTAGGATTGCTAGAAGGAATAACTCTCACCACTTGTGGTGTCGAGTTTGAACATACCTTTGCCATATGTGACTTCAGCAAAAATCATGCCTATGAGATGATTTTAGGAAGACCATTTATGCGACAGTTGCAAGTGGTACAGGATTGGGGAACCAATTCTTTGTACCTGCAGCACTTAGGTGTTACGACCAAAGTCAATCTCAAGGATTACTCTCATAGGGATGTACCTCCTATCCAGTGGAATCCCATCCATAGAGCCAAAGATGATACAGAATCGGTGCATTCCATAGGGTCTGGATCCTCATGGATGCATGAAGATACTCACTTATGGATGTGCAAGGTAGCAGTAGAGGAAGAGAAGAGAGAGAAAGCCAGAGAGGTAGGTGCGAAAGAAACCCATAGATCAATCCAAGACCCAGCCTATGCACCTGTAGTTTTTCCAGACGAAGAATTTGAACCTCACGGTTGGGCAGAAATCTTAGCAACAATGGACGTAGCCATCAACGAAGAACAATGGACACCTCACTGTGATGAGGATGGCTATGATATTTCAGTCTTCTCCATAGAGCCAATCATGGGAGAGGCAGTACTAGAAGAATGTGAACCTAGCCCTGATGCATTTGAGGATGCAAGTGACTCCGATCTAGAGTCAATCATTATGGACCCACCATTTGCATCAGATGAAGAATACTTCCATGAAGTAGAATTTCAAACCCAGAGGCATGGAGAGCTGACAAATGACGTAAGATTAGCAACACATGTGAGCGCGAAGGAAGAAGGGAAGAAACGAAAGAAGAGAGAAGCCTCACCAGAGGAGGAAGAATCTTTGTTTGAGGTCCCAGAAAATTTTAAGAAGTATGAGATAGATGACAGGAGAGTCATGATAAGAATGCCTAAACGAGAGGCACAATCAGGAGAGGCCTATGATAACAAAGAAACCACCAAGAAAATAGTAGTGGCCATAGAAGAAGGAGAGGAGAGATGCACGTATATAGGCCATGACCTGACAGAAGAAGAAGAGCACGAATTGATTACCTTGCTAAGAGAATACAGAGATGTATTCGCTTGGAGTTACAAGGATTTGAAAGGTGTTGACCCTGACATATGCTCACACACCATCCCTATGACCTCAGATGCCAAACCCTCTAAGCAAAAGCCTTATACATATAACGATAATTACGCTCCTAAGATCAAGGAGGAGATAGATAACCTGGTCGAAGCTGGATTTATCTATGAAATTGAGCACACTGAATGGGTATCCCCCATCGTGGTGGTGCCCAAGAAGAATGGCAAACTGCGCGTGTGCATTAACTTGAAAAAGGTTAATGCCGCCACGATTCGAGATAACTATCCGCTTCCCATCACAGAACATCTCTTAGAAAGAGTGGCAGGCAAGGAAGTGTACAGCTTCCTTGATGGATTTTCGGGCTACAATCAAGTAGCCATAGCTCCAGAGGATCAGCATAAGACAGCCTTTGCCACAGAATGGGGCATTTTTGCTTTTAGAGTAATGCCATTTGGGCTTACCAATGCACCAGCTACCTTCCAGAGGCTGATGTGCCATGTGTTTAAGGAGTTCCTGAGGAAGAGTTTAGAAGTCTATGTTGATGATCTTTGTGCTCATTCCAACATTAGACAAACCCATATTCCTGAACTCAAACAAATCTTTGACAAATGTAGAGAATATCAAGTCTGCCTGAACCCAGAAAAGTGCATTTTCATGGTCAGGCAAGGCAAGATTCTGGGACACATAGTGTCGAAGAATGGCATATCCACGGATGAAGAGAAAGTGAGAGCCATAGCAGAGTTACCTAGACCTAAGAATGTCAAGGAAGTACAAGCTTTCATGGGGCATTGTGGTTATTATCGACGATTTATACACATGTATGACAAACTTTGAGTGGACGGATGAATGTGAGAATTCCTTCCAAGAGCTTAAACGAAGATTATGTTCAGCACCAATCTTGACCACACCAGATTGGAATAAGCCATTCCATGTTCATGTTGATGCATCCAATTATGCTATTGGATGTGTGCTTGCACAACCTACTGGTGAAGGTAATATGGATCTTCCAATTGCCTATGCCAGTAGACAATTGAATGCGGCTGAACGGAATTACACCACTACAGAGAGAGAAGGCTTAGGCATGGTATATGCAGTTAAGAAATTTAGACACTATTTGCTTGCAAATAAGTTTAAATTTTTTACTGATCATCAGGCATTATTATATCTCGTAAACAAGCCATGCAATACAGGAAGATTAGTGAGATGGTTTCTCTTGCTAATGGAATATGACTTTGAGGTCGTGGTAAGAAAAGGTAGGACTCACTTGAGAGCAGATCATCTCTCTAGGCTCACATCGGGAGAAGCCCCACAAGGAGTGCCAGATGACCTTCCTGATGCTTACTTGTTTAATTTGGAAGTTGTACCGCAGTGGGCCAAGCCATTGGTACCAGTATTGACATACGGGCCCAACCATCCAGTGGTAAACACACGGAATAGAGAGATCGTAAAAGCCCAAAAGTATCACATCATGGCAGGAAGCATGTACAAGCACACAGATCAAGGGATCTTGGCTTGCTGCGTAGAAGAGGATGAGTACTCTAAATGGTTGCAATTAGCACATGTAGGTGCACTAGAGCAACACCATTCAAAGCAACGAACTTTACAGACCCTAAAGAGATTCGGAGTGCATTGGCCAACTATGGAAGCTGATGTCCAAAAGTTGTGCAAGGAATGCCCAAACTGTTGCACTAAGCCACCTGTGGAACACGCCACTCTTTATCAAGTATCCATCGTGCCAGATTGGAGTGGACCACTAGTATCCTTCCTGAAAACAAACACATTCCCCCTAGATATGACGCTGGCTAGGAAGAGAAGTTTAGAACAAGAAGCCCAGGATTACTCACTCATCGGTAATAATCTATATAAGCGCGGTAAAGATGGTTACCTGAGATTGTGTGTCCATGAAAGTGAGTACCTTAAGATCTTAGAAACTGCTCACCAAGGTGTAGCAGGAGGACATTTTGGACCGGATCGGGTGATCAAGGCAATTCTATTTGCGGGCTTCTCGTGGCCTACCCTTCACATGGATGCACATACCTATGTGAAACGGTGTGATGTATGTCAGAGGACTCAGTATCCTATACGCAAAGATGAGATGCCACTGAAACCTATGATGGGTGGACGTGCATTCTCTAAGTGGGGAATAGACTTCGTAGGTCCTATTAATCCCCCAGCTAAGGGTTCTCATGCGGAATACATCATTGTGGCGACAGATTATCTCACCAAGTGGGTAGAGGTAAAGGCTACGACAAAGAACGATGCTCAAACAACTGCCAAATTCTTGTTTGAGAATGTATTCACGAGATATGGACTACCTATAGAGCTTGTAAGTGATAGAGGCACTCATTTCTTGAATGAAGTAATTGAAAATCTACTCCAAGAATTCTTGGTAATACACAAGAAGTCTGCCCCTTATCACCCTCAAGCTAATGGACAAGCTGAGAGCACTAATAAGATTTTATGCAATGTACTGACGAAATTAGTGAACACTAAACGCTCTGATTGCGACAAACAGCTACACCATGCTGTTTGGGCATACCGAGTGGCCTACAAAACGGTACTCCAAGCCACTCCCTTTCAGATGGTATTTGGTCAAAATGCTGTGCTACCCTTGGACTTCTTGATTCCTACATTGAGAGTAGCACAAGAGCACGAATGGACAGGTCAGGAACTCTCTTCTAGGATCTTTGACCTTGAACGATTAGGGGAAACAAGACTAAGAGCCGCTGCAGGAATATATGCTGCCAAGAAGAGACAGAAGGCATATTTCGATGCCCATGTGAAGGATAAAGGCTTGAAAGCAGGAGATCTAGTCCTAGTCTATACACTCAAACAACACGCGAGGAAGCTAGAAAAGAGAGGCTATGGACCTATGATCATCAATAGGATCTCCACAAGCGGAGCAGTACAATTGGCCACACTAGAGGGTGATGTTCTCCCAAATTATATTAGCGGTTGCAGAGTCAAGTTGTATCAGGAACCCCTCACGGAGGAAATGCTTAGCCGACTCAACACTGCTAAGAAACGCAAAGAGGAAGAAAAGCGAGTGCGAGAAGAAGCTCAAGCAGAAGCTTTAGAACGCATTAGAAGGATGAAATTACGTAGGCAAGGTAGAGAGCAGCCTAGGACAAATGACTATGCAGATCAAGGATATCATATGGCAATGTGTGAAGTCGCAGGAACCAGCTCACCTAGGATAACTGATCGACGTCCTTTCGTAACCCTAGATATAGGACAAGGAAAAAGTGCAAGGACTGTAAGAGCCTTGATTGACTCAGGTGCAGCCACTAGTGCTGTTAGAATGTCTTACTGTCAAGAGTTACAGTTAACTGTCAATCCTGTGGAGGCATATCTTATAGGATTGGGAGGCGTGGAGACCCCTTGTATGGGCGAGGTGGAACTTCCCCTCTACATTCATGATGAGGCAATGACAGTTAAAGTACTAGTGTGTCAAGATGAGGATCTCACTAAACCTCTGGTCTTGGGTCAAGACTGGATCTATGACCAAGCAGTCAACTTAAACCTAAGAAGTGGACTTCTTCAGGTATGGGTCAATCATAGTCGAATTACGATAGAGTTGGATAATGGAGCACTCAAGAAACTAGAAAAGGCACAGACTCCTGGTCCCTCCAGGGGTGCACATGAAGTTGACCATGCTGTTCTTGTCCAAAACTATGTGTTGCAGAGGAATGATATTCGCAAAAAAGGAGTCAGGGATGCAAAGGAATTCCCTTCTTTTCCAAAGGCCAGAAGGAGGCAACAACCAACGGTGGAGCAAAGGCAGAAGAAGCAGAGTACTACCTATGCCGGACATCAAAAGAACCTGCGTAGCAGAATGTCTCAACAAGTGAACCAAGTGTGGGTGCGAAAAGGCGAACACCCGGTTGCACACACGCCAACAGCACGGGCGAAGCCTCTTATTAATAACCATCAACACGTCACTAATAAGAGGTCTTCCGGAAATTCTTCTGCTAACGTGAACTCTATTTGGGTGCCCAAAAAGTCGATGAAGGCTAGCCCACAATCAAGACAAATTTGGGTGCCTAAGGCTTGTTTGCGGGCTCAAATAGCTACACCAAGAACACACCCTACACAGCATGATCCATTCACTCGCACAGCCTACATCCACTCATTTTCAACACCAAGGCACATGAACACGAACAGAATCAGTTGTAAATGGGCCCCTAAAAGGCCTCAGGTTAAAGCTGACACACCTATAAAGCTCTCGAGAATCTCTACGGAACCACGAGTAAAACCCATCCACTACATTTGGCAGCCCAAGACTTGTAACAAACCCCCTGACCCTATTGTAAATCCATGACCACCTACTAACCGCTTCACTCTTAATTCACATCATTTCGCTTAGCTCTTAGGTCTACCTAACTCCTAACTACACACACCAGCACCGAGCACTTATTAACTCCTAACCACTCCAGAACTTTAAGTTAATATTGTAACAAGGGACACCATGTCATTTTTTGTGTCCATTGCAATGTTAACGTTTATTCATATATTCTCACAGAATCAGCTGCGACATTTTCAACATGGCGGAGGCAGCAGGAACTAGCTCTCACACAGAAACAAACCCGCAAGTGGTGGACTTGGACAGTTTACCCGTTCTGCCTGAGACAGTTGAAAGACCAGAAGAGTTGCAGGCCGTCAAAATCATACCTATTGCGGACCCTCCGCGTGGCCACACCATGCCCGTGGGAAAGACTTCACATTGGTTTACCGAGGTAGCAGGACCCTTGGGGGAAGGAACGTATCTATGGGAATCAGAGTTGGACTACAATGGAAAGCAAGGCAGATACCATTTCTTTACAAGAGAATTTGAGAAGTTACAAAATGCGGAAAGTCTACGTCCGATATGGGAAAAAGCCGGATTGAGTGCCTATTTCAGTGTCCCCGACTCCCAAAACCTGACTTCATGCGATGCTACTATCTCATCAACACCTTGACTCCAAATCCGAACCCAAAAGGTGCAAGCTCATTTGTGATTCCATCTCTGACAAAGGGGAATGAGCTCAAGAGGTTTAGGCTATCAAACAATTTGGTGAGAGAAGCTCTGGATATGCGCGGCATGCATATTCCTATAGAGAAGGAAACCCTAGTACCGGACTACATGAAGAATCGAAGTCTCACCAAACTCAAGGACATGGTATCCATGACGCCTAATATTGCAATACACCTTCGCATGTGCATGCAACACTTTGCTTTCCCGGCGCAGGATAGATTCACCATGCCGCACAAAAAGATTTGGTTTAGCCTGTATCTGGCAGAGACACAGAGCCTCACCATCAACCTACCCCACTGGATAATTGATCAGATACACTTAGCTCACAAACGCTGGCCGCGGAAACAGGTTTTATATTGTTGCTGCGCTCTGACAAGAATCATTTATAGGTGTTTGGCTTATGACATTCCAATCCAACGAGCCCTGATGTGGAATCGGGTAGAGCAGTTTCGAGGCAGGACATCCACTGGACCCCCTTCTAAGAAGATGAGAGGCACGGTCCAAGTCCCATGTGCTCAACCACGTGGAGCCACCCTAACACCAGACGTCACCCCGCCACCCCGAAGAGTCCGACCATTCACACTCCGACTTCCAAGACGCAGCACGGATGGTTCCACCTTGATATTCCCTCCCATCCCAACGGATCTCGAATTTCCTAGTGGTGCACCTTTAGAAGAACTCACTAATGAAGACTTCGAACAACTATTACAAGATGTAGAGCTGGAGGCAGAAGAGGCACAACAAGCGGAGAATGTACAAATGCAGGCCACAACCTCCCAAGCACCTGTCACACCTGTTGAAGTGGAGGAAGAAGAGGACGGAGATGAAGAACAGGAGGATGATGAGGAGGAGTATGATCAAGAGCAACAAGAGGAGCAACAAGAAGTGCCAGAACTTGTAGGTGCACCTGCATATACAGCTCAACTACGAAGGCTATACGACACTATCAAAGCAGTACAAGAAAGGCATCAGCTCTCTCTGGTATCAGGTCAAGCTTTGATGCAAGAAATGCTATCAGATGAAGGAGTGGACCAACATTTCATTGACACCCTCAAATTAGTGTCAAACTCTTTAGGAGTTCCAGAGGCTGTCCACACCGCAGTCCGCCAGTCCGTAAGGTATGACAAACGCAGAGTGGACACATTACCACGAGCAGGTAAGACTATCAGGATACCCGTCACAGAACCAGAAGTACCTATTGAGACCACAGCCACTCCCACAATCACCACTGACCTCTCCGCTGAAACCTTCGTTCAGACATCACCCATCTCACCCCAGCGTCCTCCATCACCACTGTTGAGAGCAGTATGGGTACCCAAGGACTGACTAGACAAGGAAGCCAGGGAACCCAAGGATTGACGAGACAAGGAAGCCAACGGAGAGAGTCAGAACAAGGTGAAGGAGTAAGTAGACAAAGCAGTCGACGCAAATCTGGCAGATAGGCCCTTCAATTTTTCCAATCTACATCTTTTAACAGTGATTCTTATCACTAACAATCATTGTAAATACCATTTCATATTTTTGTAGCTCCATTTTGTGCAAGCCAAGGAGTCCTTGAGCTTGAGGAGCCTTAGAAGTACCTACATATCAATTTTCGTATTTTTTAGACTCCGTTTGAGCCTTCAAATTGGCCCTGGAACCTAATTTTTAACTAGGCCGGACACTAGGTCTGGACAGGGCCAAAAGCTAGTCAAAAACTATAAAAAGAGCTAGAGAGCTCATTTTTGAGATTAGATTGTAATTGAAACGAACCTGTAAGAGCATTTTGAAAGTAATCTAAAAGCTCCATTGATTCTCGCTCTTTGTCTTGCCGTGTGTGCGCGCGTGTGTGTGTATGTGTGTGCATGCTAGTGTGCTTCTCACTCACGCACTTGTGCCGCCACTTGCTCGAGGTCTTCATACCATCCTCACGTCTTCCCGGATTGACATTAAAGGAGGTGCTACTCATCATTGAGCTACACCAAATTTTGGCGCCGTTGCCGGGGATCGAGCTTTGAGGACGAGCGTGTGATGGTAAGACGTAGAGTTGACGCGTTGGAGTTGTAGGTATTTTCTTCACTCTCATAGATTTTCTTTTACTTTCTTCACCATCTCCATCACCATCATCATCATCACCACCTACCACCTCCATATCCATCATCGCGAAAATTTCAGTTTTTTGACTATATCCCCACCTCCACCTCATTTCCCTCATTTCACTTGTGAGAGAGAGCAAGAGAGCGAATTTGCATGTGCTGCTTTTTGCATGTTTTCTGAGCTGTCTTGCAGGTACAGGTCACATCACCATCTCCAGCTTTCCGCGCAGGTACGGAACTCGACGAAACTGTCTCGCAGTCGCCGCCTTCTGTCCATCGCGATTGACAGAAATTTTCACTTGTTGGTAAATCTGAGTGCACCACAGTGGACTAGAGACCCTGCACACCACATTCCCACTGAAATTTTTGAAAATCTTGCAAAATTTCAGTCCATCGCGATTGACAGCTCTGTCCATCGCGATTGACAGTCCTGTCCATCGCGACAGACTGCCTGTCCATCGCGACAGACTGCCTGTCCATCGCGACAGACTGCCTGTCCATCGCGACAGACTGCCTGTCCATCGCGACCGACTGAACCCTCTGTCCATCGCGATCGACTGGGTGTCCATCGCGATTGACTGAAGTCCCTGTCCATCGCGACAGACTGCCTGTCCATCGCGATTGACTCAACCCCCTGTCCATCGCGATTGACTGGGTGTCCATCGCGATTGACTGAAGTCCCTGTCCATCGCGACAGACTGCCTGTCCATCGCGATTGACAGCCCTATCCATCGCGATTGACAGCCAATTTTAGCCAAAATTTTTAAGGTTTGTTAATTGAAAAATTGGGCTAATTTTGGTCACAAATATTATACTCTTGAGCACATGGGGAAGTCATAGGAAAACAACTTGGGGAAAACCTGTTGCACAGTGATCCTATTTGAACCCTGTCGTAACCCTAGAACCCTGAACGGTCACAACTTTTTCATACGAGATCCAATTTTTGAGCTCTAGGGCTTGTTGGAAAGCTCGTAGCATATACTATACGCCCTCAACTGTTTTTTATAAAGATAACGCGTTGATTTTCAGGTAGGGTATTTTGAAGTTGACCATACCCAGGGGGATCAAAGTCAGGGGTCTTTAGAATTATTTTCCTAAAAGTCAGAATGCACTTGTGTGTTTATGTTACATGAAGGAAGTGGTTGGTTTTGTCCTTTGAATATAAGCATTGAGCTAACCGTGGGTCTTTTATAGGTCCATTGAGAGCAGCTGAGAGCGTACAAAGCAAGGTTTCCTTGCAAGCTTGAGAACCGGGTTCTTGAGCACCATAAAGCAAGGGATCAACAAGTAAGGTTGGATTATTCTCAACTCCCTCTGTCATTTCCTAGCTCAAGCTAAGAACGAGTAGAGATAGGAGTAAGTCAGGGCGACGATAGGCAGTTATCAAGTTGAAGATTATTAAGGAACTCAAGTTCAAGCTAAAAACTTAGTTACTGTACTGTCGATAACCTAAGGGAAAAAGAACCTAACGTGGAACGATCAACCTGAAATTACGAAGAACACTCAAGTATTCCGACGACGTGATATCAGACAAGACCATAAACACAATAAATAATTAAAAAGAATCAAGTGACTGGTACCAATTAATCGGCAACGAGGTTGTACTCTGAAAAAATTGGGCTAATCAGTTAGGCATATGAACCTTAGATCAGGACGACACCTAGCACGAGAGAGACAAAGCCTTAGGTCTTCAGAGGCTAGTGTCAATCACACTGCAAGGTCTTGGGCCCAGCAGTTGAGCCACCACTCATACTACCCTAGCTCTGAGACCAGTGAGTCAGAAATGTCTCAAGGCATGGAGAGACCTACGGGAAGTTCAGGTGTGCCTTATTTGTACAGGGTAGAAGGCCCTTACAAAACACAGCTGGAATATCTTAGGACCAACCGTCTAGGTGCTAGCATCTATGAAGACGGCCTAGGAAGATCTGTGGTCCAGATTAAAAACCCTGATCAAACCATTGGACTAGAGCACCCAGCTGTCAAGTTTGAAAATGGTGCATACCTGGACAAAGAAGGAACTATATATGTAGTCACTAGTCACCCTGATAGGACCGATGACTTTGGGAATGTAATCTCAGAAGCGGACTTAGGTGACCTGGAGCAAGGGAACATGGGTGCAGAACCTAGAACTCCTCGAGGTAAATCAGTTCTCACTAGGATTATCACGCCTGAATGGGTTCCCCAAGACAACAAAAGCATAGAGTTGCTCCTCAATCGAGAAACTGATGAAGCCTTTTGGAGGTATAAGTCTAATCAGCCGACAGACATAGGAAATATCATGGTCTATGAGTTTAAGGATCCGGACAGCCCAGGCAGAGCGACCTATTTAGATCATGCTTCAGAACGGATCTTTGTGGTGACAGAAAATGATAGGCATGCCTACACTTGGAAGGGTGAATTTATTTTTCCCCAACCGAGATCAAATGTATCCTATGGTCACCCTGGGGCTGGAACTTCCCAAGCTCATGGTACGCAAAGAGACAGAAGTCGAGATAGACCGGAAGTAAGCTTTGCCAACCCTGTAGGCAGAGAAAGAACGAGAACGGAGACGAATAGGGTAGAACCTGAGATGCATAGAGCCCACAGGAACCAAAGAAATGTAGATGGATTTCCCCTGCCAAGGCCTAGAGAGCACACAAGAACTTTGAGACCCACCCAGCTAGTTAAGTCCATGAAGAATTACTTTGACGGCACAGGAGATCCTTATGATCATGTGGCAGAGTTCAAGCAAGTCTTGAGAGCTGAACAAGTGGAAGATCTGTTCACGCAGTACAATGCCTTCGGTCTAACCCTTAGGAACACAGCACTTACATGGTTTCAACCATTGGATGAGCGTCAGTTCAGGAGCATAGACCAACTCCTAGAGGCTTTCATTGTAGAGTTCTCTAAGAGTGGCATAAGACACAATACTTCCTCATTGATCCACAGCTTCAAGCAAACCCCTCAAGAGACCGTGAGACTTGCAGGAAGAAGATTTAGGCAATACCTGGAAAGATGTCCTATTTCGGAGCTCCCCACATCTGCTAAACAAGTAGCCCTATTCCTTGATGGATTGCTGAGTACAAAATTGAGATCCTATGTGTATCTGAAGGACCCTAGGACTATAGAAGAGTGTGTACGCATGTGCATTGACATTGAAGATAACCTAGGGGAAGAGCTAGAGCTTTCCAAAATCTATAAAGATTCAGATAGCGCATCTAGCCACTCTTCTATGCAATCTACATCAATCGAGGAACTTGCTGAGAAGGTAGCTCAGAAATTAGGTGTGACTAGCAAACAAATTCCAAGGTTTGCTCCTGTGAAAAGATGCTATACTTGTGGTGGCGACCACATGGCGAATGTCTGCCCTATTATGGCTCAACCCCAAGTAAACCCTAGTAGCCAATACTGCACCATAGAACGGAAGTACACAAACCACACTGCGCAAGATTGCCCTTACAACAAGCAGACTGTTAGGCAACCCTACCCTCAGCCCTACCAACAAGGAAGATACCAGAACCAGTACCCTCCACCACCACAATATGCTAGACCCCAACAAACCTACCAACCACAATATCAAGCCCAACAGAGACCCCAACCGGTACTAGCTCAACAGCCCCCAAGCCCCGCTAATGTGATTCCAGTGAAGTATGCTGTGGCAGAAGAAAACCTGAATAGAGCCATAGTACCAGTAACCCCATTGATCTCAGAAAGTGATCCGAGTGACCATAGCTTTGATTCTACACATGTCGATAGTCCCCAAGCTTATTACATGCAGTCTCCAGAACATGGTGAGTCATACTATAGTGAAGAACCAAGTGAACCTAGTTGGGAGTCGGATTACACGAACGTCATGTATGCAAACCCCAACCCTAGGCCTCAACCTAGGCAGGTACGACCACCCTTTCCTAGAGGACCATGCTACCGATGTCAGGGGGATCACTTCATTCGTGATTGTCCCTTACCTCCACCTCCACAAAATCAGTCAGTGACTATCCAAGGCTTCTGCCAAGATTGTGGAAAAGAACATCTCTTACGAGATTGCCCTAAGAACCCCAATAATATGCCAAAAATCACTCCTATCAATGTGATTGGTTTGGTTGTAGATTCCTCAGGAAGCGTCACTTCCACTGCACCAGTGCAGGTAGTCACTAGAGCTCAGGCATTGCAGCAAAACCAAGAGACAAGCCAGGAAAAGGGCCCAGAGGCTAGTGAAACCGAGAGCGTAACAAAGAAAAGGACTAGAGCATGGAAAGATAGTCGAGAAAGAATGAAAAGACAATGGGCAAAAAAGATAAACGAACTTGAAGAAAGCATAAGAGAAACCAAAGCGAGGATAACTGAACTCACAGCTCCAACTCCCTCTCACATTACCCCGCCCTCACCACTCCCATCTCCATCCGACCCACCACCGTCCCCACCGCCTCATCAAATCCCACCACCCCCTAGAGTAGGATCAGTCCTAGCTGACCCCACTCCCGAGGACCTTAATATGGTGCTTAAAGCATATCAGGCCAGAATCCAAGAAGGGCCAACCATCACCGATCATGAAAAGTGCTACCCTAGAGCCGAGCTAGAGCTTGAACGAACTAAGATTTGTGCCAAAATGGTGGAATTGGCTCAGACCATGTTTGAGGCCAGTCGCCTATTTAACATTTCTAGTTCAGCTAAGACGCAGTTACACTTTGATGGACTGCTGGAAAGAATAGAGAAGTTAATTGCACAATCAGAGAAGGAACCTGCCCCTCAACGAAAGGAGAGGGCAAGCGAACGGATAAGCCAACCTCTTCAGGAAGCCCATGTGCCTCCTCAAGAAGCTTATCTTCCCCCCCAAAGGTCACATGAGCCTCCCCCGAAAATTTATGTACCTCCACAGGCGACCCACATTCCTTCTCAGAGAGCGTATGAACCTGTTCGGAAAAGTAATAGAATAAGTAACCCTCCCCAGGAAGTTTGTGCTCCAGCCATCTATGGGAGCGAGGAGAGAGCCAACGATAGAATAAGCCCTCCTTCCCAGGTTGCTTATGTGCCCAATTCTACGGAGCCAGACACTTCTTCTTCTATGAATCGGTTTGCACCAGACTTCCTACGAGAGATTCAAGAAGATAAATGGGATAACGAAAGTGAGGTCGCCCCTCCTTTTGAACTTGTGGACGATGCACACGACCAATTCCCACAAGACATCCCATCCATTTACGGGGAACATGAGAGTACTCAGTCTCACGAGAGATTGGACTTTGAGTCTAATTCCATACAAGAGCTACCCCACTTCACAGGCCCATGGGAAGCAAAGTCCACATGTATGAGAACACCCACAGTCATGGTAAGGAATGACGACTCAGTCATACCAAGGAACACGGAGGCAGTAACGAACACCAAGATGCAACGCGATTGCACTTTGGAAGAACTGCCTGAGAATAGACTAGACGCGCGGAAATGTGCAGCCAGTCGAGTAACTGAAGTTGCAAAACCTCATTCCCGGGTAGGATCCCATAGGACAGTGCCAGAAATTCCTTTGGATAAGATAGGAGATATGTGTGAAGGTGAAGAAGGGAACACCTATCTTCCCATTACCTACCAGGACTACACCACTAAGGCAATTTTGGACTCAGGTGCAGGAGTTGCAATTGCCACTACTTCCCTTTGGAAGCGTTGGGGCAAGCCGGCACTCAGGCCAACGAGGATGAAATTGCAGATGGCCGATGGTCACATAGAGAGACCCCTAGGATTGCTAGAAGGAATAACTCTCACCACTTGTGGTGTTGAGTTTGAGCATAGCTTTGCTATATGTGACTTCAGCAAAAATCATGCTTATGAGATGATTTTAGGAAGACCATTCATGCGACAGTTGCAAGTGGTACAGGATTGGGGAACCAATTCTTTGTACCTGCAGCACTTAGGTGTTACAACCAAAGTCAATCTCAAGGATTATTCTCATAGAGATGTCCCTCCTATCCAATGGAATCCCATCCATAGAGCCAAAGATGATACAGAATCTGTGCATTCCATAGGATTAGGATCCTCCTGGATGCACGAAGACACTCACTTATGGATGTGCAAAGTGGCGGTGGAGGAAGAGAAGAGAGAAAAGGCCAGAGAAATAGGTGCAACCGAAACCCATAGACCCATTCAAGACCCAGCCTATGCACCTGTAGTTTTTCCAGATGAGGAATTTGAACCCCATGGCTGGGCAGAAATTTTAGCAACAATGGACGTAGCCATCAATGAAGAACAATGGACACCTCACTGTGATGAGGATGGCTATGATATTTCAGTCTTCTCCATTGAGCCAATCATGGGAGAGGCAGTGTTAGAAGAATGCGAACCGAGCCCTGATGCATTTGAGGATGCAAGTGACTCCGATCTAGAGTCAATCATTATGGACCCTCCATTTGCATCAGATGAAGAATATTTCCATGAAGTAGAATTTCAACCCCAGAGGCATGGAGAAGTTACAAATGACGTAAGATTAGCAACACATGTGAGCCCGAAGGAAGAAGGAAAGAAACGAAAAAAAAGAGAAGCCTCACCAGAAGAGGAAGAATCTTTGTTTGAGGTCCCCGAAAATTTTAAGAAGTATGAGATAGATGATAGGAGAGTCATGATAAGAATGCCTAAACGAGAGGCACAATCAGGAGAGGCCTATGATAACAAAGAAACCACCAAGAAAATAGTGGTGGCCATAGAAGAAGGAGAGGAGAGATGCACGTATATAGGCCATGACCTGACAGAAGAAGAAGAGCACGAATTGATTGCCTTGCTAAGAGAATACAGAGATGTATTCGCTTGGAGTTACAAGGATTTGAAAGGGGTTGACCCGGACATATGCTCGCACACCATCCCCATGACCTCAGATGCCAAACCCTCCAAGCAAAAGCCTTATACATATAACGATAATTACGCTGCTAAGATCAAGGAAGAGATAGATAGACTGGTCGAAGCTGGATTTATCTATGAAATTGAGCACACTGAATGGGTATCCCCCATCGTAGTGGTGCCCAAGAAGAATGGCAAACTGCGTGTGTGCATTAACTTGAAAAAGGTTAATGCCGCCACAATTCGAGATAACTATCCGCTTCCCATCACAGAGCATCTCTTAGAAAGAGTGGCAGGCAAGGAAGTGTACAGCTTCCTTGATGGATTTTCGGGCTACAATCAAGTAGCCATAGCTCCAGAGGATCAGCATAAGACAGCCTTTGCCACAGAATGGGGCATTTTTGCTTTTAGAGTAATGCCATTTGGGCTTACCAATGCACCAGCTACCTTCCAGAGGCTGATGTGCCATGTGTTTAAGGAGTTCCTGAGGAAGAGTTTAGAAGTCTATGTTGATGATCTTTGTGCTCATTCCAATGTTAGACAAACTCATATTCCTGAACTCAGACAAATCTTTGACAAATGTAGAGAATATCAAGTCTGCCTGAACCCAGAGAAGTGCGTTTTTATGGTCAGGCAAGGCAAGATTCTAGGACACATAGTGTCAAAGAATGGCATATCTACTGACGAGGAGAAAGTGAGAGCCATAGCAGAGCTACCTAGGCCAAAGAATGTCAAGGAAGTACAAGCTTTCATGGGGCATTGTGGTTATTATCGACGATTTATACACATGTATGCTGTCATTGCAAAGCCCATGTACGGACTTCTGACAAACTTTGAGTGGACGGATGAATGCGAAAACTCCTTCCAAGAGCTTAAACGAAGATTATGTTCAGCGCCAATCTTGACCACACCAGATTGGAGTAAGCCATTCCATGTTCATGTGGATGCATCCAATTATGCCATTGGATGTGTGCTCGCACAACCTACTGGTGAAGGTAATATGGATCTTCCAATTGCCTATGCCAGTAGACAATTGAATGCGGCCGAACGAAATTATACCACTACTGAACGAGAAGGATTAGGCATGGTATATGCAGTTAAAAAGTTTAGACATTATTTGCTTGCAAATAAGTTTAAATTTTTTACAGACCATCAGGCATTGTTGTACTTAGTAAACAAGCCTTGCAATACGGGAAGATTAGTAAGATGGTTTCTCCTGCTAATGGAATATGATTTTGAGGTTGTGGTGAGAAAAGGTAGAACCCACTTGAGAGCAGATCATCTCTCTAGGCTCACATCGGGAGAAGCCCCACAAGGAGTGTCAGATGACCTTCCTGATGCTTACTTGTTTAATTTGGAAGTGGTGCCGCAGTGGGCCAAGCCAATAGTACCAGTATTGACATACGGGCCTAGCCATCCAGTGGTGAACACACGGAATAGAGAGATCGTAAAAGCCCAAAAGTACCATATCATGGCAGGAAGCATGTACAAGCACACAGATCAAGGGATCTTGGCTTGTTGCGTAGAAGAAGATGAGTACGCTAAATGGTTGCAATTAGCACATGTAGGTGCGTTAGAGCAACACCATTCAAAGCAAAGAACTTTGCAGACTCTAAAGAGATTCGGAGTGCATTGGCCAACTATGGAAGCTGATGTCCAAAAGTTGTGCAAGGGATGCCCAATCTGTTGCACTAAACCACCAGTGGAACATGCCACTCTTTATCAAGTATCCATCGTGCCAGATTGGAGCGAACCACTAGTATCATTCCTGAGGACAAACGCATTCCCTCCAGACATGACTCTAGCTAGGAAAAGGAGTTTAGAACAAGAAGCTCAGGACTACTCACTCATCGGTAATAATCTATATAAGCGCGGTAAAGATGGTTACCTGAGACTATGTGTCCATGAAAGTGAGTATCTTAAGATCTTAGAAACTGCTCACCAAGGTGTAGCAGGAGGACACTTTGGACCGGATCGGGTGATCAAGGCAATCCTATTTGCGGGCTTTTGGTGGCCTACCCTTCACATGGATGCACATACCTATGTGAAACGGTGTGATGTCTGTCAGAGGACTCAGTATCCTATACGCAAAGATGAGATGCCACTGAAACCTATGATGGGTGGACGTGCATTCTCTAAGTGGGGAATAGACTTCGTTGGTCCTATTAATCCCCCAGCTAAGGGTTCTCATGCGGAATACATCATTGTGGCAACAGATTATCTCACCAAGTGGGTAGAGGTAAAAGCTACAACCAAGAACGATGCTCAAACAACTGCCAAATTCTTGTTTGAGAATGTATTCACGAGATATGGGCTACCTATAGAGCTTGTAAGTGATAGGGGCACTCATTTCTTGAACGAAGTGATTGAAAACCTACTCCAAGAATTCTTGGTAATACACAAGAAGTCTGCCCCTTATCACCCTCAAGCTAATGGACAAGCTGAGAGCACTAATAAGATTCTATGCAATGTACTGACGAAATTAGTGAACACTAAACGTTCTGATTGGGACAAACAGCTACACCATGCTGTTTGGGCATACCGAGTGGCCTACAAAACGGTACTCCAAGCCACTCCCTTTCAGATGGTATTCGGTCAAAATGCTGTGCTACCCTTAGACTTCCTGATCCCTACATTGAGAGTAGCACAAGAGTACGAATGGACAGGTCATGAGCTCTCCTCTAGAATTTTTGACCTTGAACGATTAGGAGAAACAAGACTGCGAGCGGCTGCAGGCATATATGCTGCCAAGAAGAGACAGAAGGCATACTTTGATGCCCACGTAAAGGATAAGGGTTTGAAAGCAGGAGATCTAGTCTTAGTCTATACACTAAAACAACACGCGAGGAAGCTAGAAAAGAGAGGCTACGGACCTATGATCATCAATAGGATCTCCACGAGTGGAGCAGTACAATTAGCCACATTAGAGGGTAATGTTCTCCCTAATTATATTAGCGGATGCAGAGTCAAGTTGTATCAGGAACCACTCACAGAGGAAATGCTCAGCCGACTCAACACTGCTAAGAAACGCAAAGAGGAAGAGAAGCGAATTAGAGAAGAAGCTCAAGCAGAAGCTTTAGAACGCATCAGAAGGATGAAATTACGAAGGCAAGGTAGAGAGCAGTCTAGGACTGATGACTATGCAGACCAAGGATATCATATGGCAATGTGTGAAGTTGCAGGAACCAGCTCACCTAGGATAACTGATCGACGTCCTTTCGTAACCCTAGAAATAGGACAAGAAAAGAGTGCAAGGACTGTAACAGCCTTGATTGACTCAGGTGCCGCCACTAGTGCTGTTAGAGTGTCTTACTGTCAAGAGTTACAGTTAACTGTCAATCCTGTGGAAGCATATCTCATAGGATTGGGAGGCGTGGAAACCCCTTGCATGGGCGAGGTGGAACTTCCCCTCTACATTCATGATGAGGCCATGACAGTTAAAGCACTAGTGTGTCAAGATGAGGATCTCATTGAACCTCTTGTCTTGGGTCAAGACTGGATCTATGACCAAGCAGTCAACTTAAACCTAAGAAGTGGACTTCTTCACGTATGGGTCAATCATAGTCGAATTACAATAGAGTTGGATAAAGGAACACTCAAGGAACTAGGAAAGGCACGGACTCCTGGTCCCTCCAGGGGTACACATGAAGATGACCATGCTGTTCTTGTTCAAAACCCTGTGTTGCAGAGGAATGATATTTGCAAAAAAGGAGTCAGGGATGCCACGGAACTCCCTTCTTTTCCAAGGGCCAGAAGGAGGCAACGACCAAAGGTGGAGCAAAGGCAAAAGAAGCAGAGTACTACCTATGCCGGACATCAAAATCTGCGCAGCAGAATGTCCCAACAAGTGAATCAAGTGTGGGTGCGAAAAGGCGAACACCCGGTTGCAACCACGCCAACAGAACGGGGGAAGCCTCTTATTAATAACCATCGACACGTCACTAATAAGAGGTCGTCCGGAAATTCTTCGGCTAAAGTGAAATCTATTTGGGTGCCCAAAAGGTCGATGAAGGCTAGCCCACAATCAAGACAAATTTGGGTGCCTAAGGCTTGTTTGCGGGCTCAGATAGCTATACCAAGAACACACTCTACACAGCATGATCTATTCACTCGCACAGCCTACATCCACTCACCTTCAACATCAAGGCACATGAACACGAACAGAATCAGTTGTAAACGGGCCCCTAAGAGGCCTCAGGTTAAAGCTGACACACCTAGAAAGCTCTCGAGAATCTCTACGGAACCACGAGTAAAACCCATCCACTGCCTTTGGCAGCCCAAGACTTGTAACAAACCCCCTGACCCTATTGTAAATCCATGACCACCTACTAACCGCTTCTCATCAATTCGCTTCAGCTCTTAGGTCTACCTAACTCCTAACTACACACACCAGCACCGAGCACTTATTAACTACTAACCACTCCAGAACTTTAAGTTAATATTGTAATGAGGGACACCATGTCATTTTTGTGTCCATTGCAATGTTAACGTTTATTCATATATTCTCACAGAATCAGCTACGACATTTTCAACATGGCGGAGGTAGCAGGAACTAGCTCTCACACAGAAACAAACCCGCAAGTGGTGGACTTGGACAGTTTACCCGTTTTGCCTGAGACAGTTGAAAGACCAGAAGAGTTGCAGGCCGTCAAAATCATACCTATTGCGGACCCTCCGCGTGGCCACACCATGCCCGTGGGAAAGACTTCACACTGGTTTACCGAGGTAGCAGGACCTTTGGGGGAAGGAACGTATCTATGGGAATCAGAGTTGGACTACAATGGAAAGCAAGGCAGATACCATTTCTTTACAAGAGAATTCGAGAAATTACAAAATGCGGAAAGTCTACGTCCGATATGGGAAAAAGCCGGATTGAGTGCCTATTTCAGTGCCCGACTCCCAAAACCTGACTTCATGCGATGCTATTATCTCATCAACACCTTGACTCCAAATCCGAACCTAAAAGGTGCAAGCTCATTTGTGATTCCATCTCTGACAAAGGGGAATGAGCTCAAAAGGTTTAGACTATCAAACAATTTGGTGAGAGAAGCTCTGGATATGCGCGGCATGCATATTCCTACAGAAAAGGAAACCCTAGTACCGGATTACATGAAGAATCGAAGTCTCACCAAGCTCAAGGACATGGTATCCATGACGCCTAATATTGCCATACACCTTCGTATGTGCATGCAACACTTTGCTTTCCCGGCGCAGGATAGATTCACCATGCCGCACAAGAAGATTTGGTTTAGCCTGTATCTGGCAGAAACACAGAGCCTCACCATCAACCTACCCCACTGGATAATTCATCAGATACACTTAGCTCACAAACGCTGGCCACGGAAACAGGTTTTATATGGTTGCTGTGCTCTGACAAGAATCATTTATAGGTGTTTGGCTTATGACATTCCAATCCAACGAGCCCTGATGTGGAATCGGGTAGATCAGTTCCGAGGCAGGACATCCACTGGACCCCCTTCTAAGAAGATGAGAGGCACGGTCCAAGTCCCATGTGCTCAGCCACGTGGAGCCACCCTAACACCAGAGGTCACCCCGCCACCCCGAAGAGTCCGACCATTCACACTCCGGCTTCCAAGACGCAGCACCGATGGTTCCACTTTGCTATTTCCTCCTATCCCAACGGATCTCGAATTTCCTAGTGGTGCAGCTTTGGAAGAACTCACTAATGAAGACTTCGAACAACTACTACAAGATGTCGAGCTGGAGACAGCAGAGGCACAACAAGTGGAAAATGTACAAACGCAGGCCACAACCTCCCAAGCCCCCGTCACCCCTGTTGAAGTGGAGGAAGAAGAGGACGGAGATGAGGAGCAGGAGGATGATGAGGAGGAATATGATCAAGACCAACAAGAGGAGCAACAAGAGGTGCCAGAACTTGTAGGTGCACCTGCATATACAGCTCAACTAAGAAGGCTATACGACACTATCAAAGCAGTACAAGAAAGGCATCAGCTCTCTCTGGTATCCGGCCAAGCTTTGATGCAAGAAATGCTATCAGATGAAGGAGTGGACCAACATTTCATTGACACCCTCAAATTAGTGTCAGACTCTTTAGGAGTTCCAGAGGCTGTCCACACCGCAGTCCGCCAGTCCGTAAGGTATGACAAACGCAGAGTGGACACGTTACCACGAGCAGGTAAGACTATCAGGATACCCGTCACAGAACCAGAAGTACCTATTGAGACCACAGCCACTCCCACCACCACCACTGACCTCTCCGCTGAAACCTTCGTTCAGACATCACCCATCTCACCCCAGCGTCCTCCATCACCACCTTCTCCGCCCCCGCCACCACCTCCCACCTTGGAAGAAACGACAGTCATCACCTCTACCTCCACTTATAATCCATCCTCATTCAAATCATTCTCATTTCGAGAACCCACCTCACAAGACACCCTTTTCTCCTTCGTCACCAATCCCTTGTACACTTCGTCCCATCTATCCGCTGAACCCATGACTGGCCATCCCATAATTACTAGCGTGGTTGGAAACCCAGCACCCACGGAAGGAACCCTGTGTTTCCCGACCTACCCCCCAATATGTGTACCTCCATTCCATAACCCTCACTTCCCAGCTGGCCCCTACACCTCTTTCAACCGGACCTCACCACCACAATACCCGTCCTTTGTGGAGCAGTTCTTCCGCTCTCCCATGTTTCAAAGCCAACTTCCTCCGATGTTCGCAACGACATCAATTTACACGGACACCACACTCACTTCACCTACCATACCCACCTATATGGTAGCCCCTACACACACCAATTTGTCTGATCCAATGGACATTTCACCAACCACAGCACCTCTCCCCACGATTTCCCCACCTTCCCCTCCACTACCCCCCACCTCCCCACTCACATCATTGGCACACACAGCATTCACTACCCCCCTACCCAATCCCACCTCCTCTGCATTTCAAACTTTTCCCCTTGCATCTCATAATGTAAATAGCACGTTCGACACATTACTTCAGTGTGCAAATCAGCTACAACACGACTTCCATCAATTAGAAGAACGCAATGCTGCCCTCCAGGCAGAATCTCAACGCTTCCAAGCTAGAGTCACCACTCTTGAAGCTGACTACCTGACGCTCCTAGACGAGCATGCCACACTACAGCAGGCTCACTCCGAACTGGAATCAAAGGCATCAACGGTAGATGACCAAGCAGTTAAGGAGCTAGAAACAGTGCTTCAAGCGCAAATGATATCTAATGCCACGCTCAGACGCAACATTGGGCTATTAAGAAAGCATATGGCCGCAGCACTAGAGGAAAACAAACGACTTCAACAACAAAATCAGGACAACTTTGAAGCGGCTATGGAAGGAACCGTAGGAGCAACCATTAGCCCTACCAGATATAGAGCAGTTCCATCAGAAGACATCCGCATTTTGCTTGAGCAGCATGCAAATTTCCTGGAGTCATATGAGAAACTAGAGACTGAATGTGCCGATCTAAAGAAACAGTTAGCCAGTGTACCCACTGCTCAACAGGAACCGGTAATCTTGCAACAATCTACAGAAGAAATGGAGACCCTTCGGAAACAGGTGGCAGAACTCCAAGCACGCCTCCTACCATATGAACGACCACCCTCGCCCATTGAAGAACCAGAACCTGAAACAGTAGTGGAAATCCCCGTCGAGGACAGCTACGAAGAGCCCTACGAGCCTATGCCGACGCCTGGTGGTCGAACTACAGAAGAAGGACAAGACACGTTAGAAATTCAAGTTCCAGATTGGGTCAGAAGGGTCGAGAAAGTGGGTAAGACACATGATGATCGTGTGGCCGTGCAAATGCAATCTCTCACGAATCTGGAAGAAACGGTCCTTCGGTCTTCCTACTTTCAACAATTATCCCATCAACGGTTAATCACAACATCAGAAGCGCAATACATGCCTTATTTTGTCTTACTACATGATTATAATGCAGAAGTCAAAAGACATACTGGGAAGGAGCCCACATTCGCTACTCAATTTGAGATAGGGGATTTACCGACCGACGCACGTGCTGGCTCGATTTTCCAACCTAATTGGCGTGCACGTTTACTCACCGATTACCCTGAGATGATGAGTACCTGGGCCACCATGCCACTCTATATCAAGTATAACCCATGCTATTGTCCAGTGGTACGTCGCAGATCCTGGCAAGCATTTGCAATCAAGGTACGCAACAATAAAGAGTGCTCCGCTTGGGTTAACTACCCGTATTTTGCTCCCCCTCGAGGACCTCCAACTGTAGCCTACATGATATCAACTATTCGGCACTGGTCCGCACGCCTAAACAATGTACCTGATATAGCAGCGAAAATGTGTATGAAGATATTTGAACTCATGACCATTGTCTTCAAAACCTTTCGGAATGTCCAAGCTCCATACATCTCCGCTCCGGGATTCGCTCAAGGCAACAAGGATTTAGTCTACGACATGAGCCAAACCCCCTCGGTCACTGTTATCTTTGCTTGGCATGCACGAATCAAGTACTTGCCCGCATGTTTCAAGCAAACATTTGAGGAAATGTTCTCTACGGGCTTCTGGGAATACAATTCCGAAATTTTCATTCCCAGACCCACACATTTGCTACATCTATTCGCAGTAGAACAAGCGATCCATGCAGATCAGTTACGTCTGCCACATCCGGATGTTCCAGGACCAATCGATTGGGATCGTATGATGACAGATTTGGCCAGAGGACTACGCTTACAAGAACACCAGCTTGCCACTCAGGTTGCGGAATATTACATCCAACACCCCCAGCAACAAGGGTCTGTCAGGGACGACAGACGCGAGAGAGGGGGGGGTGTTGAGAGCAGTATGGGTACCCAAGGACTGACTAGACAAGGAAGCCAGGGAACCCAAGGATTGACGAGACAAGGAAGCCAACGGAGAGAGTCAAAACAAGGTGAAGGAGTAAGTAGACAAAGCAGTCGACGCAAATCTGGCAGATAGGCCCTTCAATTTTTCCAATCTACATCTTTTAACAGTGATTCTTATCACTAACAATCATTGTAAATACCATTTCATATTTTTGTAGCTCCATTTTGTGCAAGCCAAGGAGTCCTTGAGCTTGAGGAGCCTTAGAAGTACCTACATATCAATTTTCGTATTTTTTAGACTCCGTTTGAGCCTTCAAATTGGCCCTGGAACCTAATTTTTAACTAGGCCGGACACTAGGTCTGGACAGGGCCAAAAGCTAGTCAAAAACTATAAAAAGAGCTAGAGAGCTCATTTTTGAGATTAGATTGTAATTGAAACGAACCTGTAAGAGCATTTTGAAAGTAATCTAAAAGCTCCATTGATTCTCGCTCTTTGTCTTGCCGTGTGTGCGCGCGTGTGTGTGTATGTGTGTGCATGCTAGTGTGCTTCTCACTCACGCACTTGTGCCGCCACTTGCTCGAGGTCTTCATACCATCCTCACGTCTTCCCGGATTGACATTAAAGGAGGTGCTACTCATCATTGAGCTACAACCACCTTCTCCACCCCCACCACCACCTCCCACCTCGGAAGAAACGACAGTCATCACCTCTACATTCACTTATAACCCATCATCATTCAAATCATTCTCATTCCGAGAACCCACCTCACAAGACACCCTCTTCTCCTTCGTCACCAATCCCTTGTACACTCCATCCTGTCTATCCTCTGAACCCATGACTGGCCATCCCATAATTACAAGTGTTGTTGGAAACCCAGCACCCACAGAAGGCACCCTGTGTTTCCCGACCTATCCCCCAATACGAGTACCTCCATTCCATGACCCTCACTTCCCAGCTGGCCCCTACACCTCTTTCAACCGGACCTCACCACCCCAATACCCGTCCTTTGTGGACCAGTTCTTCCGCTCTCCAATGTTTCAAAGGCACCTTTCCCCGCTGTTCGCAACGACATCAATTTACACGAACACCACACTCACCTCACCTACCATACCCAACTACATGGTAGCCCCTATACACACCACTCTGTCTGACCCGATGGACATTTCACCCACCACAGCACCTCTCCCCACAATTCCACCCTCTCCCCCTCCACTACCCCCCACCTCACCCCTCACATCATTGGCACACACAGCATTCACTACCCCCCTACCCAATCCCTCCTCCCTTGCATTTCAAACTTTTCCCCTTGCATCTCATAATGTAAATAGCACGTTCAACACATTACTTCAGTGTGCACATCAGCTACAACAAGACTACCATCAATTGGAAGAACGCACTGCTGCCCTCCAGGCAGAATCTCAACGTCTGCAAGCTAGAGTCACCACTCTTGAAGCTGACTACCAGACGCTCCTAACCGAGCATACCACACTACAACAGGCTCACTCCGAATTGGAAGCAAAGACATCAACTGTAGATGACCAAGCAGTCAAGGAACTAGAAACAGTGCTTCAAGCGCAAATGATATCTAACGCCACACTCAGACGCAACATTGGGCTATTAAGGAAGCATATGGCCGCAGCACTAGAAGAGAACAAACGACTTCAACAACAAAATCAAGACAACTTTGAAGCGGCTATGGAAGGAACCGTAGGAGCAACCATTAGCCCTACCAGATATAGAGCAGTTCCATCAGAAGACATCCGCATTTTACTTGAGGAGCATGCAAATTTCCTGGAGTCATATGAAAAACTAGAGACTGAATGTGTCGATCTAAAGAAACAGTTAGCCAGTGTACCCACTGCTCAACAGGAGCCGGTAATCTTGCAACAATCTACAGAAGAAATGGAGACCCTTCGGAAACAGGTGGCCGAACTCCAAGCACGCCTCCTACCATATGAACAACCACCCTCGCCCATTGAAGAACCAGCACCTGAAACAGTAGTGGAAATCCCCGTCGAGGACAGCTACGAAGAGCCCTACGAGCCTATGCCGACGCCGGGTGGTCGAACTACAGAAGAAGGACAAGACACGTTAGAAATTCAAGTTCCAGATTGGGTCAGAAGGGTCGAGAAAGTGGGTAAGACACATGATGATTGTGTGGCCGTGCAAATGCAATCTCTCACGAATCTGGAAGAAACGGTCCTTCGGTCTTCCTACTTTCAACAATTATCCCATCAACGGTTAATCACAACATCAGAATCGCAATACATGCCTTATTTTGTCTTACTACATGATTATAATGCAGAAGTCAAAAGACATACAGGGAAGGAGCCCACATTCGCTACTCAATTTGAGATAGGGGATTTACCGACCGATGCACGTGCTGGCTCGATTTTCCAATCTAATTGGCGTGCACGTTTACTCACCGATTACCCAGAGATGATGAGTACCTGGGCTACCATGCCACTCTATATCAAGTATAATCCATGCTATTGTCCAGTGGTACGTCGCAGATCCTGGCAAGCATTTGCAATCAAGGTACGCAACAATAAAGAGTGCTCGGCCTGGGTTAACTATCCGTATTTTGCTCCACCTCGAGGACCTCCAACCGTAGCCTACATGATATCAACAATTCGACACTGGTCTACACGTCTCAATAATGTACCCGACATCGCGGCGAAAATGTGTATGAAGATCTTTGAGCTCATGACCATTGTCTTCAAAACCTTTCGGAATGTCCAAGCTCCATACATCTCCGCCCCTGGATTCGCTCAAGGCAACAAGGATTTAGTCTACGACATGAGCCAAACCCCCTCGGTCACTGTCATCTTTGCTTGGCATGCACGAATCAAGTACTTGCCCGCATGCTTCAAGCAAACATTTGAGGAAATGTTCTCTACGGGCTTCTGGGAATACAATTCCGAAATTTTCATTCCCAGACCCACACACTTGCTACATCTATTCGCAGTAGAACAAGCGATCCATGCAGATCAATTACGTCTGCCACATCCGGACATTCCAGGACCAATCGATTGGGATCGTATGATGACAGATTTGGCCAGAGGACTACGCTTACAAGAACATCAGCTTGCCACTCAGGTTGTGGAATATTACATCCAACACTCCCAGCAACAAGGGTCTGTCAGGGACGACAGACGCGAGAGAGGGGGGGGTGTTGAGAGCAGTATGGGCACCCAAGGACTGACTAGACAAGGAAGCCAGGGAACCCAAGGATTGACTAGACAAGGAAGCCAACGGAGAGAGTCAGAACAAGGTGAAGGAGTAAGTAGACAAAGCAGTCGACGCAAATCTGGCAGATAGGCCCTTCAATTTTTCCAATCTACATCTTTTAACAGTGATTCTTATCACTAACAATCATTGTAAATACCATTTCATATTTTTGTAGCTCCATTTTGTGCAAGCCAAGGAGTCCTTGAGCTTGAGGAGCCTTAGAAGTACCTACATATCAATTTTCGTATTTTTTAGACTCCGTTTGAGCCCTCAAATTGGCCCTGGAACCTAATTTTTAACTAGGCCGGACACTAGGTCTGGACAGGGCCAAAACCTAGTCAAAAACTATAAAAAGAGCTAGAGAGCTCATTTTTGAGGTTGGATTGTAATTGAAACGAACTTGTAAGAGCATTTTGAAAGTAATCTAAAAGCTCCATTGATTCTCTCTCTTTGTCTTGCCGTGTGTGCGCGTGTGTGTGTATGTGTGTGCATGCTTGTGTGCTTCTCACTCACGCACTTGGGCCGCCACTTGCTCGAGGTCTTCATACCATCCTCACGTCTTCCCGGATTGACATTAAAGGAGGTGCTACTCATCATAGAGCTACACCAGCTAATGTGATTCCGGTAAAGTATGCTGTTGCAGAAGAAAACCTGAATAGAGCTATAGTCCCTGTAACACCCTTGCTTTCTGAAAGTGACCCCAGTGACCATAGCTTTGATTCTACACATGTCGATAGTCCCCATGCTTACTACATGCAATCTCCTGAACATGGTGAGTCATATTACAGTGAAGAACCGAGTGAACCTAGTTGGGAGTCAGATTACACAAACGTCATGTATGCAAACCCCAACCCTAGGCCTCAACCTAGACAAGTAAGACCTCCGTTCCCAAGAGGACCGTGCTACAGATGCCAAGGAGATCACCTCATTCGTGATTGCCCCTTACCTCCACCTACACAAAACCAGTCAGTGACGATCCAAGGCTTTTGCCAAGATTGTGGAAAAGAGCATCTCTTACGAGATTGCCCAAAGAACCCCAATAATATGCCAAAAATCATGCCTATCAATGTTATTGGGTTAGTGGTAGATTCCACAGGAAGTGTCACTTCCACTGCTCCCGTACAGGTAGTCACTAGAGCTCAAGCATTGCAGTAGAATCAAGGGGTAAACCAAGATAAGAACCCAGAGGCTAGTGAAACCGAGAGTATAACAAAGAAAAGGACTAGAGCATGGAAAGATAGTCGAGAAAGAATGAAAAGACAATGGGCTAAAAAGATGAGTGAACTTGAGGAAAGCATAAGAGAAACCAAAGCGAGGATAACTGAACTCACATCTCAAACTCCCTCTCACACTATTCCACCACCACCATTCCCATCGCCATCCGACCAGCCACCTTCCAACCCACCTCATATGATTCCACCACCCCCTAGAGTAGGATCAGTACTAGATGATCCCATTCCAGAAGACATAGACATGATGCTTAAAGCATATCAGGCCAGAATTCAAGAAGGGCCAAATGTCACAGATCACGACAAGTGTTATCCTAGAGCTGACCTAGAGATAGAAAGAACCAAGCTTTGCGCGAAAATGGTCACATTGGCTCAAACTATGTTCGAAGCCAGCCGCCTTTTCAATTACTCGGGCTCAGCCAAGACGCAATTACACTTGGATGGACTTCTAGAGAAGTTAGAGGGCATAATTGCCAGATCGGCCAAGGAAGAAAAAAATCAAGAAAGGGAGAAAGCAAGCAAAAACATGACCCATCCCCCATCAAAAGTTTATGTGGCCAATTCCACTGAACCAGACAACTTCCCCTCCTTAGAAAGAATAGAGAATCTAATGGCACAATCACCAAAGGAACCAGCCTCTCAACACAAGGGCAAGGCAAGTGAAAGAGTGAGCATTCCTGGCCAAGAAGCCTATGTGCCTAACTCTACGGAGCCGAACACATCATCTTCTATGAATCGGTTCACACCAGAATTCCTACGCGAGATTCAAGAAGACAAATGGGCTAAGGAAAGTGAAGTCCCTCCTCCTATTGAACTTGTGGATGAGGCACATGACCAATTCCCACAAGACATCCCATCCATTTATGGAGAGCAGGAGAGTATCCAATCTCAAGAAAGATTAGACTTCGAGTCTAATTCCTTACAGGAACTACCCCATTTCACAGGCCCATGGGAAGCAAAGTCCACCTGCATGAGAGCACCTACAGTCATGGTAAGAAACGAAGATTCAGTCATACCTAGGAACACAAAGGTAGTGAAGAACACCAAAGTGCAGTGCACTCTCAAGTTAGAAGAGCTGCTTAAGGTTAGACCAGAAGTGTGGAAACATGTCGCCAAACAAGTACCAGAAATAGCCAAACCTCGTTCCCAGGTAGGATCTCATAGGACAGTGCCAGAAATACCCTTGGATAAGATAGGAGATATGTGTGAAGGTGAAGAAGGGAACACCTATCTCCCCATTACTTACCAGGAGTACACCACCAAGGCAATTTTGGACTCAGGCGCAGGAGTGGCAATTGCCACCACTTCCCTATGGAAGCGTTGGGGCAAGCCAGCACTCAGGCCAACGAGAATGAAATTGCAGATGGTCGATGGTCATATTGAGAGACCCTTAGGATTACTAGAAGGAATAACTCTCACCACTTGTGGTGTCGAGTTTGAGCATACATTTGCCATATGTGACTTCAGCAAAAATCATGCCTATGAGATGATTTTGGGAAGACCATTCATGCGACAGTTGCAAGTGGTACAGGACTGGGGAACCAATTCTTTGTACCTGCAACACTTAGGTGTTACGACCAAAGTCAATCTCAAGGATTACTCTCATAGAGATGTCCCTCCTATCCAATGGAATCCCATCCATAGAGCCAAAGATGATACAGAATCGGTGCATTCCATAGGGTCAGGATCCTCTTGGATGCATGAAGACACCCACTTATGGATGTGCAAGGTAGCAGTAGAAGAAGAGAAGAGAGAGAAAGCCAGAGAGGTAGGTGCGAAAGAAACCCATAGATCAATCCAAGACCCAGCCTACGCACCTGTAGTCTTTCCTGATGAGGAATTTGAACCCCATGGCTGGGCAGAAATCCTAGCAACAATGGATGTAGCCATCAATGAAGAACAATGGACACCTCATTGTGATGAGGATGGCTATGACATTTCAGTCTTCTCCATAGAGCCAATCTAGGGAGGGGCAGTTCTAGAAGAATGCGAACCTAGCCCTGATGCATTTGAGGATGCAAGTGACTCCGATCTACAGTCAATTATTATGGACCCACCATTTGCATCAGATGAAGAATACTTCCATGAAGTAGAGTTTCAACCCCAGAGGCATGGAGACCTTACAAATGTTGTAAGATTAGCAACACATGTGACCCCGAAGGAGGAAGGGAAGAAACGAAAGAAGAGAGAAGTCTCACCAGAAGAGGAAGAATCTTTGTTTGAGGTCCCAGAAAATTTTAAGAAGTATGAGATAGATGACAGGAGAGTCATGATCAGAATGCCGAAACGAGAGGCATAATCAGGAGAGGCCTATGATAACAAAGAAACCACCAAGAAAATAGTAGTGGCCCTAGAAGAAGGAGAGGAGAGATGCACGTACATAGGTCATGAGCTAACAGAGGAAGAAGAGCATGCATTGATAGCCTTGCTAAGAGAATACAGAGATGTATTCGCTTGGAGTTACAAGGATTTGAAAGGTGTTGACCCGGACATATGCTCACACACCATCCCCATGACTTCAGATGCCAAACCCTCTAAGCAAAAGCCCTATACATATAACGAGAATTACGCTGCTAAGATCAAAGAAGAGATAGATAGACTGGTTGAAGCTGGATTTATCTATGAAATTGAGCACACCGAGTGGGTATCCCCCATCGTTGTGGTGCCCAAGAAAAATGGAAAGCTGCGCGTATGCATCAACTTGAAGAAGGTCAATGCAGCCACTATTCGGGATAACTATCTGCTTCCCATCACAGAACATCTCTTAGAAAGAGTGGCAGGCAAGGAAGTCTACAGCTTCCTTGATGGATTTTCGGGTTACAATCAAGTAGCCATAGCTCCAGAGGATCAGCATAAGACGGCCTTTGCCACAGAATGGGGCATTTTTGCCTTTAGAGTAATGCCATTTGGGCTTACCAATGCACCAGCTACCTTCCAAAGGCTGATGTGCCATGTATTTAAAGAGTTCCTGAGGAAAAACTTAGAAGTCTATGTTGATGATCTTTGTGCTCATTCCAACATTAGACAAACCCATATCCCTGAACTCAGACAAATCTTTGACAAATGTAGAGAATATCAAGTCTGCCTGAACACAGAAAAGTGCGTTTTTATGGTCAGGCAAGGCAAGATTCTAGGACACATAGTGTCAAAGAATGGCATATCTACTGACGAAGAGAAAGTGAGAGCTATAGCAGAGCTACCTAGGCCAAAGAATGTCAACGAAGTACAAGCTTTCATGGGGCATTGTGGTTATTACCGACGATTTATACACATGTATGATGTCATTGCAAAGCCCATGTACGGACTCCTGACTAACTTTGAGTGGACGGATGAATGTGAGAATTCCTTCCAGGAGCTTAAACGAAGATTATGTTCAGCACCAATCTTGACCACACCAGATTGGAATAAGCCATTCCATGTTCACGTGGATGCATCCAATTATGCCATTGGGTGTGTACTTGCTCAACCTACTGGTGAAGGTAATATGGATCTTCCAATTGCCTATGCCAGTAGACAGTTGAATGCAGCTGAACGAAATTACACCACTACGGAGAGAGAAGGCTTAGGCATGGTATATGCAGTTAAGAAATTTAGACACTATTTGCTTGCAAATAAGTTTAAATTTTTTACTGATCATCAAGCATTGCTGTACCTCGTAAACAAGCCATGCAATACAGGAAGATTAGTGAGATGGTTTCTCTTGCTAATGGAATATGATTTTGAGGTTGTGGTAAGGAAAGGGAGGACTCATTTGAGAGCAGATCACCTCTCTAGGCTCACATCGGGAGAGGCCCCACAAGGAGTGTCAGATGACCTTCCTGATGCTTACTTGTTTAATTTGGAAGTGGTGCCGCAGTGGGCTAAGCCATTGGTGCCAGTATTGACATACGGACCTAACCATCCAGTAGTAAACACACGGAATAGAGAGGTTGTAAAAGCCCAAAAGTACCACATCATGGCAGGAAGCATGTACAAGCACACAGATCAAGGAATCTTAGCTTGTTGTGTGGAAGAGGACGAGTACAATAAATGGTTGCATTTAGCACATGTAGGTGCGCTAGAGCAACACCATTCAAAGCAACGAACCTTACAAACACTAAGGAGATTCGGAGTGCATTGGCCAACTATGGAAGCGGATGTCCAAAAGTTGTGCAAGGAATGCCCAATCTGCTGCACTAAACCACCTGTGGAACACGCTACTCTTTATCAAGTATCCATAGTGCCAGATTGGAGTGAACCACTAGTATCCTTCCTGAGGACGAAAGCATTCCCTCCAGACATGACTCTGGCTAGGAAAAGGAGTTTAGAACAAGAAGCTCTGGATTACTCACTCATTGGTGATAATCTATATAAGCGTGGTAAAGATGGTTACCTGAGACTGTGTGTCCATGAGAGTGAATATCTTAAGATCTTGGAAACTGCTCACCAAGGTGTAGCAGGAGGGCACTTTGGACCAGATCGGGTGATCAAGGCGATACTATTTGCAGGTTTCTGGTGGCCTACCCTTCAGATGGACGCACATACCTATGTGAAGCGATGTGATGTCTGTCAGAGAACTCAGTATCCTATACGAAAAGATGAGATGCCACTGAAACCTATGATGGGTGGACGTGCATTCTCTAAGTGGGGAATAGACTTTGTAGGTCCTATTAATCCCCCAGCTAAGGGTTCCCATGCGGAATACATTATTGTTGCAACAGACTATCTAACTAAGTGGGTAGAGGTAAAAGCCACGACGAAGAACGATGCTCAAACAACTGCCAAATTCTTGTTTGAGAATGTATTCACAAGATACGGGCTACCTATAGAGCTTGTAAGTGATAGAGGCACTCACTTCTTGAACGAAGTAATTGAGAATCTACTCCAAGAATTCTTAGTAATACATAAGAAATCTGCCCCCTATCACCCTCAAGCTAATGGACAAGTTGAGAGCACCAATAAGATCTTATGCAATGTACTGACAAAATTAGTAAACACTAAACGCTCTGATTGGGACAAACAGCTACACCATGCTGTTTGGGCATACTGAGTCGCCTATAAAACGGTACTCCAAGCCACACCCTTTCAGATGGTATTTGGCCAAAACGCTGTGCTACCCTTGGACTTCTTGATTCCTACATTGAGAGTAGCACAAGAGCACGAATGGACGGGTCATGAACTCTCCTCTAGACTTTTTGACCTTGAATGATTAGGAGAAACAAGACTGAGAGCAGCGGCAGGAATATATGCAGCTAAGAAGAGACAGAAGGCATACTTTGATGCCCATGTGAAGGATAAGGGTTTGAAAGCAGGAGATCTAGTTTTAGTCTACACACTGAAACAACACGCAAGGAAGCTAGAAAAGAGAGGCTACGGACCTATGATCATCAATAGGATCTCCACGAGCGGAGCAGTACAACTAGCCACGTTAGAGGGTGATGTTCTCCCAAATTACATTAGCGGTTGCAGAGTCAAGTTGTATCAAAAACCCCTCACGGAGGAAATGCTCAGCTGACTCAACACCGCTAAGAAACGCAAGGAGGAAGAAAAGCGAATTCGAGAAGAAGCTCAAGCAGAAGCTTTAGAACGCATCAGAAGGATGAAATTAAGAAGACAAGGCAGAGAGCACCCTAGGCAAGATGCATCTGCAGATCAAAGATATGACATGGCTATGTGTGAAGTTTCAGGTGTTAGCTCACATAAGATAACTGATCGACGTCCTTTCATAACCTTAGATATAGGACAAGGAAAGAGTGCAAGGACTGTAAGAGCCTTGATTGACTCAGGTGCAGCCACTAGTGCTGTTAAATTGTCTTACTGTCAAGAGTTGCAATTAACTGTCAATCCTGTGGAAGCATATCTCATAGGATTGGGAGGCGTGGAAACCCCTTGCATGGGCGAGGTGGAACTTCCCCTCTACATTCATGATGAGGCAATGACAGTTAAAGTACTAGTGTGTCAAGATGAGGACCTCACGGAACCCCTTGTCTTGGGTCAAGACTGGATCTATGACCAAGCAGTCAACTTAAACCTAAGAAGTGGACTTCTTCAGATATGGGTCAATCATAGTCGAATTACAGTAGAGTTAGATAATGGAGCACTCAAGGAATTAGGAAAGGCACAGACTCCTGGTCCCTGCAGGGGTGCACATGAAGTTGACCATGTTGTTCTTGTCCAAAACTATGTGTTGCAGAGGAATGCTATGCGCAAAAAAGGAGTCAGGGATGCAACGGAACTCCCTTCTTTTCCAAAGGCCAGAAGGAGGCAACAACCAAAGGTGGATCAAAGGCAGAAGAAGCAGAGTACTACCTATGCCGGAAATCAAAAGTACCTGCGCAGCAGAATGTCTCAGCAAGTGAACCGAGTGTGGGTGCGAAAAGGCGAACACTCGGTTGCACTCAAGCCAACCACACGGGCAAAGCCTCTTATTAGTAACCAACAACACGACACTAATAAGAAGTCTTTCAGAAATTCTTCTGCTAACGTGAAATCTATTTGGGTGCCCAAGAAGTCGATGAAGGCTAGTCCACAATCAAGACAAATTTGGGTGCCTAAGGCTTGTTTGCAGGCTCAAATAGCTACACCAAGACCACATCCTATACAGCATGATCCATTCACTCGCACAGCCGGCATCCACCCGTTTTCAACAATCAGGAACACACCAAGGCCCATGAGCACGAACATAATCGCTGGTAAATGGGTCCCTAAAAGGCCTCATTTTCAAGCCGATACACCTATAAAGCTCTCTAGAGTCTCTACGAAACCAAGAGCAAAACCCATCCACTGCATGTGGCAGCCTAAGACCTGTAATAAACCCCCGACCCCAATTTGTGAATTCATCCCCACTTACTAACTGCATTAGTCTCCTAGGACTAACCAGGCATTAACTACACACACTGTCTTCGTGCACTTACTAACCACTAACTCACCATCTACCTCATATTAATGTTATAACGGGGACAACAACGACTTTATTCTGTCCCTTACGATGTTAACATGTGGTTCTATATTCTCACAGAACCAACCAGCAAGCAGGGCCATGGAAGAAGCAGGAGGTGCTAGTTCTCAAGCCGGATCCGGTGCACAGATTGTGGACATAGAAACACTCCTCCTCGAGCCACATCTCACCGCAAGGCCGCAAGAACTTCAAGCCGTGCATGTGCTCCCCATTCAGGATCCTCCTCAAGGGCACACTTCTCAAGTAGGTAAACACGCTCACTGGTTCAGTGATGTCGCGGGACCATTGGGCGATGGAACCTATTTCTGGGAAGCAGAATTGGAATTTAATGGTAAATGGGGACGATACCACTTTTTCACGCGCGAGTTTGAAAGCTATCAGAACGTCGAAGTCATGCGATCAGTATGGACCAAAGCCGGCCTGGACAGTTACTTCAGGGCCCACTTACCAAAGCCGGATTTCTTACGCTGTTCATATCTGATCAGTACCATCACGCCAAGCAGGGCCAAGGGAGGCGACAGCACCTTTGTGTTGCCCTCACTGCTGCCGGCTCATGAGCTTAAAAGGTTCAAGCTAACCCTTAATCTGGTACGAGAAGCGTTGGGCATGTATGGTATGCACATCCCCACGGAAAAGGAAACAATGGTTCCAGGTCAAATGAAACACAAAGATCTTAATAAGTTGAAGGATATGGTAGCGATGACACCAACCATCGCTCTACACCTGCGGACCATCATGCAACATTTTGCTTTTCCCGCCCAGGAAAGATTCACAATGCCCCCAAAGAAAATATGGTTCAGCTTGTATCTGGCAGAGACAGAAAGCCTTCCAATCAATGTGCCACACTGGATCATAGATCAGATCCACCTAGCCCATCAAAGGTGGAACAAGAAGCAGAAAAATGTGCTTCATGGATGTTGCGCTCTAACCAAGATAATCTACCGATGTTTGGCCTATGACGTGCCTATTCAGAGGGCACTCATATGGCCCCGCGCCCAGGAATTCCAAAGAAGACTATCAGCAGCAGGTCCCCCATCAAAGAAGATGAGGGGGGGAGTACAACTACCCTGTGCTCAACCAAGGGGAGCCACCACTACACCAGAAATTACCCCTCCCCAGACACGACGCATTAGGCCATTCACAATCCGGCTACCAAGACCAAGCATAGAGGGGCCTAATCTGGTATTTCCACCCGTCCCATCAGATCTGGAATTCCCACAAGGTTTTACTCTCAACGATCTCACGGATGAAGAAGTGGCTAGACTGATCTATGACTCTAATCTCGAGACGGAAGCTCAGGAACCACAACCCCAGACAACAAAAGCAGCCCCCACCCGACCAGAGGTGGTAGAAGTCGACGCCGAGGAACAAGAGACAGAACAAGAAGAAGAAGCCTACGAGGAACAAGCATATGACGAGCTTTCCGAGGTGGCAAGTGCCCCTGCGTATTCGGCACAAATCAAAAGACTATATCGAACCATGCAACTAGTTCAAGAACAACATAAAATGTCACTGGAAGCGGGCAAGAAACTCATGAACCAGTTGCTAGCGGAGGAAGGCGTGGACGATATGTTCATTGAGTCCATAAACCTTCATGCCGACGCAGTAGGAGTGGATGAAGCCATCCATGAGGCAATGGCCTACATTCACAGATTTGAGAAGAGGGTTCCCGTTCGTCCCAGGAGGTCCGGGAAACAAATTCATATCAATGTATCAGCACCAGGAGAGACAACGCAAGCAGACGAACATCAGGAAGCACCACTGTCACCACCATCCCCACCTCGCACTACACAATTCACTCCATCACATGACACTAGCACCACCACGTCCACTACCACCACCATTGTCATGGGCATCCCACTCTCTCCGGGAATCCAATTCGGGGGAGTCACCATGCCCACTTTCACCACTCTTTTCACTGACGTCACATCCACTCCACCCACGATCCCCATCTACACTGTCACTCAAACAATTGACACTATGGAAACATCTCCTGCCACAGCACCGCTCCCTCCCCCCATGCCACCTTCATCTCCCATACCCCCTCCACCCACATCTCCACTCGCATCCACATCATCCACAACTCCCTTTCCCGCCCCCATTCCCCCTGCATCTTCACCCCTCCCAGCATCGTTTAATGTAAATAGCATATTTTTAGCATTAAATCAATGTGTATATCAGCTTCAGAATGAGTATAGAGCTCTGGATGGCTGGTATCAACAACTGACAACACACCATCAGAACTTACAAAGGCAATTTCACATTCTACAAGAGGAGAATGCAAAAGTGAATCAACGCTACACAACGCTTGAGCAGGCTCACCAAACACTATTGGAGGCACCCCAACCATCGACAGAATCAGGTGTAAAACAACTAGAAGCTTTGCTCGAAGTATACCAGGCCGATAACCTACGAGTCAGACGCAACTTGGCGCTACTAAGGAAACATATGGCCACAGCACTAGAGGAGAACAAAAGACTGCAAAAACAAAATGAAGAGAATCTGGAAGCGGCAATGGAAGGCTCCCCTCACGAGATAGATCCAGAGCAGTTCAAAGCAGTTCCCACGGAGACGATGAAAACCATTCTCGAAAGCTATGCAGATCTCCTGGAAGCCCATGATGACTTGGAACGAGAGCGTGACACACTTCAGAGCAGACTTAAGGAACAGGAAGAACAACCGAAGAGTGTCCCATCAACCTCCACCTCAGACAAAGTAAAGGCCTTAACGGAGCAGGTAGCAGAATTACAAAAGAGGTTACTGACATACGAGAGGCAGCCATCTCCAGTGGTAGAACCATAGCAAGAAGAACTAGTCCCTATTGAGGTAGATGATTCTTACGAGGAACCGTATGTTCCTATGCCAATGCCAGGCGGGCGACGAACCTCAGAGGGACTAGACACATTGGAAGTGGAAGCACCCGAATGGCTTCAGACACTGGAAAGGACAACGAACACCCACGAAGAACGGGTGGCCATTCAGATCCAATCACTAGCGAACTTAGAAGAAACTGTCATAAAGTCTGAATATTTCAGAAGCATGTCTCATCATAGATGGATCGGTACCAATAATGACCAATATGTGCCATTCTGTATACTTTTGGCCGATTACAACGCGGAGATTCAACGGCAATGTGGCAAGCCTCCCACATTTGCTACACAATTTGGTCCAGATGATATACCGGAAAGTGCTCAGCATGGATCCATCCATCAACCCACCTGGAGAATCAGGCTTTTGGAAACGTATCCTGAAATGGTCCGAACCTGGAATAATATGCCGTTGTTTATTAAATATAATCCTTGTTACATTCCAGTTCTTCGACGACGCACCTGGCGTGAATTCACTATTGTCGTCAGAGACATTAAAGCCTGTGCAAAATGGTTGAATTATGTTTACCTAGCATCTCCACGAGGACCCCCCACGGTCAACTACATGATTTCTACAATCCGTCACTGGAGTACTCGGCTACGCAATAATCCTGATGTGATGGCCTAGATGTGTATGAAAATATTTGAATTAATGCTGATCACTTTCAGGACGTTTAAGAACATTAAGGACCCTCACTTCTCAGGTGCAGGCTTTGTGATAGGAAACCAAGATCTAGTGTACGATATGAGTACCACCCCGTCAATTGAAGTAATATATGCTTGGCACGCCAGAATCAAATACCTCCCAGCCTGCTTTAAACAGACATTTGAGGAGATGTTCATCACCGGATTCTGGGAATATCACTCCGAAATCTTTATACCCAGACCATCACATCTCCTCCAATTATTTGCTGTGGAGAGAACTATTTACTCAGAACAATTGAGGGTGCCTCATCCAGATGTTCCCGGACCTGTGAATTGGGATGAATTGCTCACAGATCTAGCACGCGGCTTACGACTCGAAGAACACCACCTAGCCTCCGATGTCGTCCAATACTATGTTCAAAAATCCTCTAGACAAGGGTCTGTCAGGGGCGACAGACGCGAGAGTGGGGGGGGGGTGTTGGCAGCAGTCAGGGAACCGAAGGAGCCACAACACGAAGAGAGTCAGAGCGAAGGGACAGCATAGGCAGACATGGCAGTCAAAGAAGATCTGGCAAATAGGCCAATAATTTTCCTCATGAAGAAGCAAGTATGAGCATTCACGCAAATCTAGCACTTAGGCAACCCTTTAACTTTTCAAAAACCCTTACACCAATTAAAAGTGATTCTCATCACTAAACACCATTGTAAATACCATTTCATATTTTTGTAGCTCCATTTTGTGCAAGCTAAGGAGTCCTTGAGCTTGAGGAGCTTTAGAAGTATCTACCTGCCAATTTTCGTAATTTTTAGATCTCGTTTGAGCCCTCAAATAAGCCCTGGAACCTAATTTTTAACTAGGCCGGACACTAGGTCTGAACAGGGCCAAAGCTAGTCAAAAACTATAAAAGGAGCTAGAGAGCTCATTTTTGAGGTTAGATTGTAATTGAAACAAACTTGTAAGAGCTTTTTGAAAGTAACCTAAGAATTCCATAGTTTCTCCCTCTTTGTCTTGCCGTGTGTGCGCGTGTGTGTGTATGTGTGTGCATGCTTGTGTGCTTCTCACTCACGCACTTGTGCCTCCACTTGCTCGAGGTCTTCATACCATCCTCACGTCTTCCCGGATTGACGTTAAAGGAGGTGCTACTCATCACTGAGCTACACCAATGATTCAGCCAGATCCAGATCTTCTACGAGCTTGGAAGAGGCGGAATGCTGATGCATTATGTGCGATTGTCACTAGTGTAAGTGATTCTGTGCTTACTTTAGTTCAACATACTACTAAAGCACATGAGGCTTGGGGCATATTGGCTCGACAATATGAGACCAAGAACCACACTAGGATACAGAATTTAGAAAATCAGTTGGCAAATGAAAAGCATTCTGATTCTGAAAAGGCTGAAGATTTTATCAAACGGATAAAGCATCTTCAAGATCAATTGGCTGCAGTTGGTGTTGTTATAACACTAGAAGAGCTGGCTCGAAGATCTGTACGTGTTCTTCCAGCAAAGTATGATGGATTAGTAACAGCCCTTAACACTCAGGTAAGGCCAACTCCTCTTACATTTGAAGAGTTTTGTGCCATGCTTTTAGAAGAAGAGATGCGGCTGAAGAATTGGCAAAGTACAACTGATGCTGCATTCTCAGCAAATGCAAAAGGTAAAGGCTCTTCAGAGGGATCAAAGAAGAAGCCAAAGAAGAAAAAGTTCACAGGAAGTTGCTTCTATTGTGAAAAGAAAGGCCATGCCATCAAGGATTGCAGAAAGAAGCAAGCTGATGAACGGAATGGGACTGTAAAATCATCATGGAAGAACAAAGAGTCTGCAAACAACACAGAGCTGGAACTTTGGGTAGCTATTGAAGAGGTATGTTCATCTGCTCAAGCTCGTGTTGATGAGCCATGGATTTTAGATAGTGGAGCTTCTCGCCATATGACTAGTAAAAAGGATTGGTATAGTTCCCTAGTGCCTCTATGGGAATCCATCAATGTAGTGGTGGGAAATGACTCCAAGTGTCCAGCTGAAGGAACTGGAACCATCTCTTTTATCACTTCTCCAGGTGTTGAGAAAAAGTTATCCGATGTTCTCTATGTACCTACACTCAAAAGAAATTTGTTGTCAGTTTCTGCAATAACAAATCGTGGACTCGAAGTTCACTTCAATAAGAGTGGTGCGGAAATCATGGATTCATCAGGTAATGTTGTAGGTAAAGGCATACAAAACTGCAAACAGTAGTAAACGCCCATTCTTCTTCCTGCACAAGATTAGCAGACTCTGTTTTTGGTGTAGAGGCTTCTGCAACAACCATTCCAACCTCTTTCTTCTTTGCCTCTTTTGGAGCCAGTTTTAGACAGTTCTTTATGATATGATCATTCCCTTTACAGTACTTACAAAACAATTTCTGCTTTTTTGATTTCTTCTCATCTTTATCTTCCTTCTTCGAATATGCAGAATTAGTAGATTTCTGCTTACTAGTTGAAGAGCTCCATTTTCCTTTGCCCTTCTAACTAGCTAGGAAAGCTTGATCTACAACTCACATAATGGACCTGTTCTGCCTAGACTGATCTTCCCGTAATAGAAAAGAGACTAACTCCTCAAATGATAAGGCATTCGGATTGCCTTTCATCATCAACCGAAGAGTAGAAGCAAAACTCTGATTTGAATCAGGAAGACCATTCAGAACGGTCTACACAAGTGAGCTATCTGGTATAACCTCATGAGCAGAAATCAATTGTTCCTTCAAGTCTTTGATCTTTGTTACGAAATTGTCCATAGAATCACCTTCATTCATTTGCTCACTCTCCAACTGTTTTCGGAGGTAAGCAACACGAGCCTCATTCCTAGCTTGGTACAATGTGGTAAGTGTATCCCAAGCATCCTTAGCTGTTCTGCAAGAGTGAATGTGAGGAATAATGGCATGTTCGACAGACAAAGCTATCAATGCATGTGCCTGGGCATCTCTACCATCCCAACAAATGTGCTCTACAGTAGGTGCAACAAAAACCGCAGCACGAACAGGAATATGCAGAATAACATCATCTTCGACACCTTCTGCATCAGCTTCAGTACCTGCAATTGTAACAGTTGCAGGTGTGATAGGAAGTTTTTCGACACCCTCCACATGTTCCACAGTCCTTTTGCAACCAACGCATGTCACATCATATAAGCCCATGATAGGTAGTTGGTACCATCCAACTTATCCTCAACAGCCAACATACGGAATACATCACTACTTTCAACCATGGCCGATGACTAACATACCTTGATGCAGAAAATTGATTGTATCTCAAAAAGTTGAGCAGAACTGCCAAGACGAATTCCACTAGACTTGTAGGAGACTTCGAGACGCTTATACTAACGAACAGAAACTGGTATATACCTTTGCCACAAAAAGACAAAATAGCCTGCACAAGTGCTGTGATAGTGCGTTTGGAGGCCGAAACGAGCTCAGATCACGATTTCGGCACCACAAAGCGAAGCAATTTTGATCTCGGAAACACGTTGAGTATGCTCACCAAAATTTGTGCGATTCTGAAATTGCAAACGGAGGAGTGTCGACGGCACCCTAGATAAAGCGACGACCTGCTTTGATACCAATTGTTGGAGATAGATGTCTGTGGAAGCACACGAACAGCACAAGGAAGAAGAAGAAGCTTGGAGCACAAACACACAATACTGAATGTATTACTAGAGAATGTACAAAGATAAGTAGCCCATTAGGGCAATAGGCGTATATACAAGCTGGGGGAAAAAAACCTCCTAAAGAGGGAAAAAAGTGCCCCAGCGGTCCTAGTGTGTTCACACACATCACTATCTAAATATATCAACATGTATACATGGATGAAACATCAGAAAGAGTATTTGTGGTATCAGACCATGTGAGAAATACCTACACATGGAGAGGTGATTTAGTCTTCCCTCCATCATGCGCAAATGTAAACATGAGCCATCAAGGTGCTGGAACATCTTCAGCCCATGGCCTTCAAAGAGAAAACAACAAAGAGAGGCCGAAAGTAAGTTTCATTCATCCCATAGGGAGAGATAGAACAACAATGGACACCAATAGAGTGGAAAGACAAAGGGAACCTAGAATACTAGGTGGTAGAGATGATTTTCCTCTACCTAGACCACGTGAACACCCCAGGATACTACAACCCACTCAGTTAGTAAAGTCCATGAAAAACTACTTCGAAGGGACAGGAGATCCCTATGATCATGTTGCAGAATTTAAGCTAGTGTTAAGAACGGAGCAAGTAGAAGACATGTTTACGCAATACAATGCATTTGGACTAACGTTAAAGAATGCAGCTTTAACTTGGTCCCAACCATTGCAACAAAGGAAATTTAGAGATAGCCATCACTTTTTAGAGTCATTCATCATGGAATTCTCTAAAAGTGGAATCAGACATGATACTTCTTTTTTGATTCATAGTTTCAAACAGACCCCTCAGGAAACAGTCAGACTTGCAGGATGTAGGTTTAGACAATATGTTGAGAGATGCCCAATGCAAGAGTTACCCTCACAGGCCAAGCAAGTGTCATTGTTTATAGATGGCCTCTTAAGCTCTAAACTACGCTCCTATGTGTACTTGAAGGAAGCCAGAACGCTAGACCAATGTGTAATGTATAGACATTGAAGACAACTTAGGAGACGAGTTGGAACTCTCAAAGTTCTATAAGGACTCAGACTGTTCATCTCTAGTATCCTCAAAATTGTCTAGCTCGATAGAAGACCTAGCAGAAAAAGTGGCCCAAAAATTAGGAGTTTCTAGTAAACAGATGCCTAGGTTAACAATAAACAAGCGTTGTTACACCTGTGGTGGTGATCATATGGCAAATGTGTGTCCCAATGCAACACAACCACAAGCCAACCCTAGTAGCCAATATTGTACGATTGAGAGATGATACACAAATCATACGGCTCAAGACTGCCCATACAACAAACAAGCAGTAAGACAGAACTACCCGCAAGAATACCCATAGCTAGGTAGGTATCAAGGTCAATATAATGCTCAGCCTCATTACGATAGGCCTCCTCAGAACTATCCTTATCAGGCTCCATAGAGACCACAACCTGTTTTAGCTCAGTAGCCATCCCACCAGCTAATGTCATCTCAGTCAAATACGCTACTGCAGAAGAGAATCTCAATAAGGCTTTAGTGCCTTCATCGCCCTTGATCACAGAAAGTGACCCAAACTCAAACAGTTTTGACTCTACTCATGTAGATAGTCCACCTGCATATTATACAAAGTCACCAGAACATGTGGAAACATATCAATACAATATTCCACCATTGGAACTCAGTTGGGAGCCCGATTACGCTAATGTGATGTACACAAACCCGAATCCACGGCCCCAATTAAGACAGCAAAGACCACAGGGCCCTAGAGGACCATGCTTTAGGTGCCAAGGAGATCATTTCATAAAGGATTGCCCACATCCTCCAATAGCAGGACAATCACAATACTATAACATACAAGGATTTTTTGCCAAGTGTGGTAAAGAGCATATCATCAAAGATTGTCCTAAGGACCCTGCCAATGCTTCAAAAGTGACACCAATCAACGTGATAGGTATTGTACACAATGCAAATGGATCCAATCCTACATACGTGCCTATCCAAGCTATAACAAGAGCCCAGGCGCTCTTATAGAATCAACAGCTTAATCTTGAGAAAATAGCCGGAACTAGTGAAGTTGGAGAGTCCAGTAACAAAAAGACAAAATCTTGGAAAGATTCCAGAGAAAGGATTAAGAGAAAATGGAGTAAAAAGATAACTCAGTTGGAAGGAAGTCTCAAGGAATCCAGAGCCAAAATCCTAGAATTGACTTCTCAAGAATCAAATCAAGAGAACCCAACTCAAAGATCAAGATCAGTTTTAGTTGAACCCATACCAAAAGACCTAGACATGATGTTTCATGCATATCATGGTAGAATAAAAGAAGGACCCCAAATAGCTGAAATGAGTAAGAACTACCCCAGAGCAGATCTAGAAATTGAGAGAACTAAACTTTGCATGAAGATGGTAGAACTAGCACAAACTATGTTTGAAGCCTCTCGTTATCTTAATTGGAACAACATGGCAAAACCTGAATTACACTTTCAAGGACTACTGGAGAGGTTAGAATACCTGATCGATAGCAAGGAGAAAAAGAATCAGCATAGGAACCCTATTGTCTTAGAGACACAGGAAAGAAATGCAACATCCCTGTCTCAAGTACCTATGTTCCATACATAAATACTCACATGAATTTCTAAGACAAATCAAAGAAGAAAGAAAGAAATAGATGACTTGCAAGAGCAATTTCCCCAAGACATCCCCTCTATCTATGAAGATGTAGAGGAAGAACAACCGAGTGAACACACAAATTTTGAATCTAACTCTTTGCAAGAATTACCTCAGTTCACAAGACCTTGGGAAGCCAAGTCTATTAGCATGAGAGCACCCACGATACTAGTGAGGAATGAAGAATCAGTAATCCCTACAAACACGGAAGTGATCAAGAACACTAAAGTACAATGTCACCTCACTCTAGAGGAGTTGTTGAAGGTTAAACCCGAATTGTGGAAACATGTAGCAAATCAATTCCCTGAGCACTACGCCCTCTCAGATAGGATCACACAAAAAGGTGCCAAAGATACCCGTAAAAAGAATCGGAGATGTAAACGAAAGAGAGGAAGGTAACACTTATCTTCCAATAACTCATCAGGGCTACACCACCAAAGCCATCTTAGATTCAGGAGCCGGAGTAGCCATCACTACAACTGCTTTATGGAAACGTTGGGGTAAGCCAGCATTAAGACCTACCAGGGTGAAGCGACAAATGGCTGAGGGACATATAGAGAATCCATTAGGCTTACTAGAAGGCATATCTCTCGCCACTTGTGGTGTGGAGTTTGAGCATACTTTTGCCATTTGTGATTTTGGGAAAAACCATGCTTATGAGATGATTTTAGGACGACCATTCATGCATCAATGGCAAATCGTACAAGATTGGGGAACTAATTCTTTGTACTTGCAACATGTAGGAGTGACTACGAAAGTCAATCTTAAAGACTATTCCCATCAAGATGTATCCCCAATACAATGGAACACCATCCATAAGACATAAGAAGAAACAGAATCAGTACACTCATTGGAATTAGATCCCTCATGGTTGCATGAGGATACTCATCTATGGATGTGTAAAGTAGCCAAACAAGAGGAAGAACGGTTAGAAGCCAGGACTTGAGGTTCAAAACAACATCCACAAACCCTTCAAGACCCAGCTTACGCACCTGTGGTATTTCCAGACAAAGAATTTGAGCCTCATGGTGGGGCGGAAATATTAGCAACAATGGATGTAGCCATCAATGAAGAACAATGGACACCCCACTATGAGGAGGATGGCTATGACATTTCAGTCTTCACAATAGAGCCAATCATGTGTGATTCAATTAATAGAAGAATGTGAACCTAGCACTGATGCATTCGAGGATGCAAGTGACTTTGATCTAGAGTCAATTGTTATGGACCCTCTCTTTGCATCAGATGAAGAATAATTCTACAGTGTAGAAACTCACCCTCAGAGACACGACGAAATTATGAATGATGTGAGGTTAACCACACAAGTGACTGCCAAAAGTGAAGGAAAGAAAAGAAAGAAGAAAGAAACCATGTCAGAGGAAGAAGAATCATTGTTTGAGGTTCCAAAAAATTTTAAGAAGTATGAAATAGAAGATAGAAGAATAATGGTATGAATGCCTAATAGAAAAGCGGACGTTGGAGAAGTATATGATAACCGAGAGAAAACCAAAAAAATCATAGTCACCATAGAAGGAGAAGAAGAAAAATGTACATACATAGGGCATGATTTGACGAATGAAGAAGAGGAAGAGTTAGTTGCCCTATTGCGAGAATATGGAGATGTGTTTGCATGGAGTTACAAAGACTTGAAAGGAGTAGACCCGGATATATGTTCCCATAGAATCCCTATGACTCCAGATGCAAAACCTACAAAACAGAAACCATACACGTCCAATGATAACTACGTTGCCAAGATTAAGGAAGAAATAGATCGTTTGACAGAAGCAAGATTCATTTACGAAATTGAGCATACTGAATGGGTATCCCCCATTGTGGTTGTGCCCAAAAAGAATGGAAAATTTCACATGTGTATTAACCTTAAAAAAGTTAATGCCCCCACGATTAGAGATAGTTATCCTCTTCCTATCATAGAACATTTATTGGAAAGAGTTGCGGGCAAGGAAGTTTACAGCTTTCTTGATGGATTTTCAAGCTATAATCAAGTAGCCATTGCTCCCGAAGATCAACATAAGATGGCTTTTGCCACAAAATGGGGCATATTTGCATTTCGTGTGATGCCATTTGGGCTAACGAATGCACCCCCCACTTTCCAGCGACTCATGTGTCATGTGTTTAAGGAATTCTTATGCAAGAACTTGGAAGTTTATGTTGATGACATATGTGCACATTTGAATATGAGGCAGACACATATCCCAGAATTAAGGCAAGTATTTGACAAATGTTGAGAATATCAGGTTTGTGTGAACCCAAAAAAATATGTTTTCATGGTTATACAAGGCAAAATTCTAGGACACATTGTGACAAAGAATGGAATCTCTACGGATAAAGAAAAGGTGAAAGTAATTGTAGATCTACCTAGAACAAGTAACCAAAGAGGTACAGGTCTTCATGGGTCATTGTGGTTATTACAGACGATTCATAAACATGTATGCAATCATAGCCAAGCCTCTGTACTCTCTTTTGACCATTTGATGAGAGAGCTGATATTGAGCAAGAAAAAACTATGCCAAAATGGCTCGTGCAGACTTTGTGTGATAGTAAATTAGATGCACCTCTATCATATCGTACTCATTCATGCTCTCATAGTGAGTCTTTTGCATCAGATTTCTATGCTATTGCTGCATCTAGTCTCTATGATGAGAATGAGCCTGTTTCGTTTGATGAAGCACAAAATTCAGAAAATTGGATGGCTGCTATGCAATCTGAATATGATGCTATAATGAAGAATGGTACTTGGTCTTTATGTGACTTGCCTCCTGGCAAGAAGGCCATTTGCACTAAGTGGGTATACAAGCTGAAGCGTAAACTGGATGGTACAGTTGACAGGTATAAGGCTAGGCTTGTTGCAAAGGGTTATGCACAAGAAAGAAGCATTGATTTTGATGAGACCTTTGCACCTACATGTCATATGACTACTGTTCCGAGCATCTATGCACTTGCAGCTCATCATGCTTGGAATGTACATCAGTTGGACATTAAAACAACATTTTTGAATGGTGACTTGCATGAAGAAGTGTATGTTTTTCAGCCCCGTGGCTTTGTGCAGAAAGGGCATGAAAACCAGGTGTGCAAGTTAAAGAAGGCATTATATGGTTTAAAGCAAGCACCACGTGCTTGGTATGAGAAGATACATGCCTATCTGATTGCACATGGGTTTGAGAACAATCCAACTGAAAGCACCTTATGTTAAGCGTGCTAATGATGTGCTTCTGATCATTGTTGTCTATGTTGACGACATGCTGCTCACTGGTCCTATTGAGAAGCATATTGTTGATTTTAAGGCTGATTTGCATGCCTCATTTGAGATGTCTGATTTGGAGCATTTGCATCACTATTTGCGCATTCAATTTATGCAAGTTGATGGTGGAATGGCATTGTGTCAAACAAAATATATTGACACATTATTGCAGCGTTTATGCATTTGATGTTGTTCTCTATCAGTAGGATGTTGGATGCTTGATTTACTTATGCATTACTCGTCCAAATATTCAGTTTTATATCTCACAGATGAGCAGGCTTATGCATTGCCCAGGAGTCAAGCATTGGTAGGCAGTTAAGTGCATCTTTCGCTATTTGAGTGGTACTCAGCTACTTGGGTTGTTTTATCCCAAGGGGGGATCACTACCACCAGATTTGCATGCTTGTTCTGACACTAATTGGGTTGGTTGCTATGACACTCATGTGTCCACTAGTGGCTTTTGCTTCTTGCTTGGTAGCTCATGTATATCTTGGTTGAGAAAGAAGCAGCCTACTATGGCCACTTCCAGTTGTGAGGCTGAGTATAGGGCAGCTTTCACAGCTATTGTTGAGTGTGTGTGGCTCAGATGCCTTATGGATGATTTGGGTTTTGGTCAGACTTCTGCCACCACCATCTCACTGACAGTCAGAGCGCATTATCAGTTGCGAGGAACCCTATGTTCCATGCTCGCACTAAGCACATTGAGATGCATTATGACTATGTCAGGGAGAGGTTCTCTACTAGGGAGATCAGCTTGGCGTATTTGCCCACACAAGAGAACATTGTAGACCTTTTCATGAAGGCTCTGCCTACAAAGAATTTTGAAGCTTTCTGCAAAGCTTTGGGCTTAATTCCTTTTGCGGAGTGATTTCCACATAGCTTGGCACTTCCTTATACATGAGTGTCAGCTCCTTGTTCAGTGCATCACTCCCAGGGGGGATTTTTTGATATATTTAGGTAGTGATGTGTGTGAACACACTAGGACCGCCGAGGCACTTTTTTCCCTCTTTAGGAGGTTTTTTTCCCCCGGCTTGTATATACGCCTATTGCCCTAATGGGCTACTTATCTTTGTACATTCTCTAATAATACATTCAATATTGTGTGTTGTGCTCCAAGCTTCTTCTTCTTCCTTGTGTTGTTCGCGTGCTTCCGCAGACGTCTAACTCCAACAGCTTAGTGATCAAATGGAGTTTGAATCTAATTCCTTACAAGAACTACCCTAGTTCATAGGACCTTGGGAAGCCAAGTCTATCAATATGAGAGCATCCACCATAATAGTTAGAAATGAAGAATCAGGAATTCCTAAAAACACAGAAGTGATAAAAAACACTAAAGTGCACTATCATCTCACTTTGGAAGAACTGTTGAAAATTAAACCTTAGTTGTAGTAGCATGTAGCAAACCAATTCCCAGAGATAGCTACCACTCACTCTCCCTATGCAAAGGAGGGAGAGATGGATATCTGAGACAATGTGCTCATGAGAGTGATTATTTGAGCGTATTAGAGACTGCACACCGAGGTGTTGTAGGAGGTCATTTTGGCCCTGAAAGAATAATCAAAGCCATACTATTCATAGGATTATGGTGGCCCACTCTTCACACGGATGCACATACCTATGTTAAGAGATGTGGTGTGCGCCAAAGAACCCAATTTCCTACTCAGAGAGATGAAATGCCACTGAAACCCATGATGGGAGGACATGCATTCTCTAAGTGGGGTATAGACTTTGTAGGACCCATTAACCCCCTTGTAAAGGTACTCATGCTGAATACATCATAGTAGTGATGGATTATCTCACCAAATGGGTAGAAGCTATGATCACAAAAAGGAATGATGCACACACAACAACAAAATTCTTATTTGAAAATTTCTTTATGAGATATGGATTACCTATAGAACTAGTGAGCAATTGAGAAACCCACTTTCTAAACCAAGTCATTGAGTATTTGTTACATGATTTTATGATAATTCACAAGAAATCTACACCATATCATCCTCAAGCCAATGGTCAGGCAGAAAGTACTAACAAGATCCTTTGTAATGTATTGACGAAACTCATGAACAACAAACATTTAGATTGGGACAAACAGTTACATCACATTGTTTGGGCATATGGAGTGGCCTACAAGTCCATACTCAATGGAACTCCCTTTCAGATGGTTTTTGGTCAAAATGTAGTGCTCCCTTTGGATTTTTTGATACCCAGCCTTAAGGTTGCACAAGAGCACTAGTGGACCGGCCATGAATTATCATCAAAGATACTGGACTTGGAACGATTAGGAGAAACCAAGTTCAAGGCAATAGCAGGCATATATGCAGCCAAGAAGTGACAGAAAGCCTATTTGATGCACACGTGAAAGGTAAATGCTTAAAAGAAGGTGAATTAGTCCTAGTGTATACACTAAAATAGCACGCACGGAAGCTAGAGAAACATGGTTATGAATCTATGATTATTAAAAGACTTTCGACAAGTGAAGCAATACAATTAGCCACACTAGAAGGAGAGATAATGCCGAATTACATTAGTGGTGTAGAGTCAAGCTTTATCAAGAACCTCTTATTGAGGACATGCTGAGATGACTCATGTTGGCAAAGAAGCGCAAGGAGGAAGAAAAGAGAATATGAGAGGAAGCTCAAGCCAAAGCTCTAGAACATATTAAATGCATGAAACTAAGAAGACAAGGACTAGGGAGAGAACATTATGACCATTTCAAGGGCTCAAGGATAGATACCAACACTGACAAAGAAACACCAACATATCCTATGGCCATGTGTCAAACAAAGTCAATTGCTCATCCTAGCATAGTGGATAGGAGACCATTCATTACAGTCATGCTAAAACAAGGCATCGCCCACCTGGAGCTTATGGATTTAATTGATTTAGATGCTGCAACTAGTGTGATTAGGTGGTCCGACTATAAGGATTCACGATTAGAAATGCAGTCAATTGAGGCATACCTCATAGGGCTAGGAGGCATGGAAACCCCTTGCATGGGTGAGTTGGACCTTCCTATCCTCATACACGAGATGACCATGACTATGAAACTACTAGTGTGCCATGACAATGACATGATAGAACCATTAATCATTGGCTAAGATTGGTTATACAATCACTCAATGGACTTAAACCTTAGGAAATGCTCCCTATAGATCAGAACCTAGACCAGTGGCGAATGATACCACCTAACAATAGCCTGCCTGAGGAATGTAACCCTAGACCATATGGAATGAATGTGAAGGAGGACCATAAGATTTTTGGACAAATAAGTCCAAGTACCTTTACATCAACCCATGTGGGGTTGACAATGGTTGGCCATTGCTTAGGAAGATGTTAGAAGATTTTCCCCTAGTCTTCCTTTGAACAAGAAGAGGTCACCACCCACCAAATGGGTCAGGTGGACTACATCAGTGGTGCGGTGGGTCATATGAGTGGAAAAATGGGCACCATGGTCTTTTGTGGCCCATCCTCCACACTTTCAGTGGATCTATCTAGATTTGTTGTGTAGAATGCCTCATGTCTTGATGGGCAGGTCATGTAAGTGTTGGACCTCCCTTCTTTTCCAAAGTAGAGTGTCAACCAAACCTCCCAACCTCAACCATAGAGAATTCAACCACGACTTAAGAACCCAAACCAATGACCATACCAAATGACCCCAAGATGGAAGCAGTATCATCATGTCAAGGAAACTGGCACAAAGTAGAGTGTCAACCAAACCTCCCAACCTCAACCATAGAGAATTCAACCACGACTTAAGAACCCAAACCAATGACCATACCAAATGACCATACCATCGATTTCCAACAACGCAGGCTATGATGAGAAGAATTTAAGGCAGAACTAGGCTCAACGTCCAACCTCCCCTTTACCTTCTTCTCCATCAATGAGAACATGACAGATTTGGATCACAAAGACGTACCTGACAAACCGACCCACACCCATGCAAATCTGGGTACCTAAGAACTATCTTTTAGCTTAGCACACATGCCATGTATTATGCCTTCAAAATCACTTCACTCATCGACACCACCACTACCCAATTCATCCTTTGTACTTCAGCCAAAGAACCAAACCCACTCACCAACTCTTAGAAAATGAATGTCGAAATGCATCCAGCAACCTCCAGAAAATCCTTTGTATGGCATAGAACCTCTTATGACTAACCCATATCCATCTAGTAATTTATCCACAACTAAACCTTGTATAAATTTATCCTCACTAACCCACTATCACTTCTAATAAAATATCATCAAAAGTAATGTATGCACTATCTAAAGCACGTAGGTTGTCTAGCGACTTGCATTAGTTTTTGACAAATCGCTACATAAAGCACCTCACAACACACGGCTACACATCTTACACATCGGTTATGGAAAGGGATTGTAGTCTCACTTTATTGGGATCATAATTAATTTCCATACTAATCTGTTATCCTTTTGTAGCAGATAATCTACACACACATCCAGATCATCATGCAAACTAAGGAACCTATGAGGCTGGCACCAACATGCCAATAGTAAATTTTGGTAATTTGTTAGCTAACCCTTACCCTCCAATGAAACCACCATAATTTCAAGGTTTTATGGGACCGATGCCAATTGAAGATCCACCTCTGGGAAGAACCAAAAAGGTACACAATAATTTCCACTAGTTCCAGGGACTAGCAGGACTGTTGGCCGATGCAAACTACATATATGATGCAATGCTTTGCTTTAGTGGAGACACATGGGGAAGATACCAATTCTTCTCATGTGAATTCGAAGAACTTCACAATTCAGAGGAATTATGACCTATTTAGGCTAGGGTGGATTCACAGAGTATTTTAGTGCACCCCTGTCAAAACCAAATTTTTATCGATGCGTTTATTTGGTGACAACACTCGAACCCCCTGTTAGGAGGGAATTGCCAAGGACATCCATTTTGCCCTCACTTGTTACTAATTCCCCTTACAAGAAGTTCTATCTCTCGGTTGATCTCATCCGTGCTTCACTCAAGATCCATGGCACGCACATGCCAACAGAGTGAGAGAGAGAGGCTCATTCCTGAGCCAATGAAAAGGGGTGATGTTTTGAATTGGGCAGATATTTTTTCTATCATACCAGAGCTATCAAAGCACTACATATCTGTATGCAACATTTTCGTTTTCTGGCTCAAGATCATTTCACAATACCACAAAAGTGTATTTGGTTTGGATTGTACTTAGCAAATGTCGGACCTCAAACAATCGATCTTGCTAATTGGATTCACAAAAAATTGCACTTAGCACAACAATGCTGGGTGCAAAAAAGAGTCATCCATGGTTGTTGTGCCATCACAAGAATTGTATACATGTGCCTAGCCTATGACATATGTTGATATATTTAGGTAACAATGTGTGTCAACACACTAGGACCATTGGGGCACTTTTTGCCCTCTTTAGGAGGTTTTTTCCCCAAGCTTGTATATATGCCTATTGCCCTAACTAGTAACTTATCTTTGTAAATTCTAGTAATACATTCAGTATTGTGTGTTGTTCTCCAAGCTTCTTCTTCTTCTTCTTCTTCTTCTTCCTTGTGTTGTTTGCATGCTTTTGTAGACCTTGAACTCCAACAATTGGTATTAGAGAAGTTTGCCGCTTCATCTAGGGCATCGTTGACACCCCTCCAATCACAGTCTCAAAATTGCACAAAATTTGGTGTGCATACTCAAGGTGATTAGCATATCAAAACACCGCTTTGTGGTGTTGAAATTGCAATTTCAGCTCATTTTAGCCTCTGAATGCACTATCACGACGCTTGTGCACACTATTTCATCCTTTTATGCCAAAGATATTGTTGGCAGCAGTCAGGGAACCGAAGGAGCCACAAGACGAAGAGAGTCAGAGCGAAGGGACAGCACAAGCAGACATGGCAGTCAAAGAAGATCTGGCAAATAGGCCAATAATTTTCCTCATGAAGAAGCAAGTATGAGCATTCACGCAAATCTAGCACTTAGGCAACCCTATAACTTTTCAAAAACCTTTACACCAATTAAAAGTGATTCTCATCACTTAACACCATTGTAAATACCATTTCATATTTTTGTAGCTCCATTTTGTGCAAGACAAGGAGTCCTTGAACTTGAGGAGCTTTAGAAGTATCTACCTGCCAATTTTCGTAATTTTTGGATCTCGTTTGAGCCCTCAAATAAGCCCTGGAACCTAATTTTTAACTAGGCCGGACACTAGGTCTGAACAGGGCCAAAGCTAGTCAAAAACTATAAAAGGAGCTAGAGAGCTCATTTTTGAGGTTAGATTGTAATTGAAACAAACTTGTAAGAGCTTCTTGAAAAGTAATCTAAGAACTCCATTGATTCTCACTCTTTGTCTTGCCGTGTGTGCGCGTGTGTGTGTATGTGTGTGCATGATTGTGTGCTTCTCACTCTCGCACTTGTGCCGCCACTTGCTCGAGGTCTTCATACCATCCTCACGTCTTCCCGGATTGACATTAAAGGAGGTGCTACTCATCACTGAGCTACACCAAATTTTGGCGCCGTTGCCGGGGATCGAGCTTTGAGGACGAGCGTGTGATGGTAAGACGTAGATTGGAGACGTTGGCGTTGTAGGTAATTTCTTCACTTTTCCTATTTTTCTCTTTCTTACCTCACCACCATCATCACCATCATCATCATCACCATCTTCCATCTCCATCTCCATCATCGCGAAAATTTCAGTTTTTTTACTATATCCCCATCTCCACCTCATTTCCCTCATTTCACTTGTGAGAGAGAGCGAGAGAGCGAAATTGCGTGTGTTGTTTTTGCATGTTTCTTGAGCTGTCTTGCAGGTACAGGTCACATCATCGTCCCCAACACTCTGCGTAGGTACGGAATTCGAAGTAACTATCTGTGTGTCGCCGACCTCTATCAATCGCGACCGACAGAAAAAACGCTCAAATTACTAAACAAAGTGCAAAACCATGATCTACAGGCCTAGAGCTTCCCAAAAATGTGTTTAGTTTTTTGAAATTCCTCAGAATTCTGTCAATCGCGATCGCTCTGTCAATCGCGACCGACAAACCACGACGGACAGATCTGTCAATCGCGATCGACAGCCCACGACGGCTCTGTCAATCGCGACCGACAGAGTCAACGACCGATTGACCACGACCGACGGACCATACGCGTGACACGTGTCAATCGCGATCGAGTCATCAATTGTGACCGACTCGTCAATCGCGATCGACACAGTCAACGACTGTTTGACCACGACCGACAGACCGCGACCGACTCGTCAATCGCGACCGACACAGTCAACGACTGTTTGACCACGACGGACAGACCCTCGCGACCGACCTATCAATCGGGATCGACCTATCAATCGCGACTGACAGAGTCAACAACCCTTTGACCACGACCGATTGACTTTTCGTAACCCCTGTCAATCGCGACTGACCAGTCAATCGCGACTGATAGCCACGATGGACCTGTCAATCGCGATCGACACGTCGATCGCGGCTGACCTGTCAATCGCGACCGACAGACTTTGCGAACGCGTTAGAAGGGCAATTTAGGTCAAATTTTTAAGGTAAAAATTGTGGTCTAAAATTTGGCCAAGTATGGGACAAACATTAGGGTGTAGCATTGCTTGACGAGGGCACGACCCAAGTAACTCGAGAATTCCTGTTTGCTTGTTAACCTAGCTCAATCCTGTTTTAGCCCCAAAACCCTGAATCGGCATAACTTTCTCATACGAAATCCGTTTGCCGTGAATTTTGTTTTGTTGGAAAGCTCACAGGGAGTACAATAAAAATATCGACTGGTTATGGTTAAATTAAGATCAGGAATATTAGCTAGGGTATTTTGAAGTTGACCATACCCAAGGGGAACAAAGTTCAGGGATCTCTAGAGTTGTGTCCAAAAAAATCATAGTGCCAATTGGTGAAGTGTTACATGAATGAAAGTGATTGGTTCTGTCTTTTGAATTTAAGTCTTGAGCTAACAGTGGGCCTTTTACAGGTCCTTTGAGAGCAGCGAAGGGCACGCAAGGCAAGAGTAAGTGCAGCCTTGGGAATACGTGTCCTGGGCACACCAGGGCAACAATACAAGGAAAGGAACTCAAGGTTGGAAAACCCGCAACACCCTCTGTCAATTCTTAGTGTAGGCTAAGTGCGAGTAGGGTTAGAAGTAATTCCAGGCAACGATAGGCACGAGATAAATCAAAGACTATCTAAGAAAACCAAGTGCAAGTTAAGAGAACCTGTGTGTGTGTGAACGACAACTTTAAAGGAAAAGAACCTAACATGAAACGACCAAACTAAAGTGCGAAAGTAAACTCAAGTATTCCTGACGACGTGATATCAGACAAGAGCATAAACACGCTAAGCAACATAAAAAGAACCAAGTAACCGATACCAAAGGACTCAGAAACGTGGTTGTACCTGGAAAAAATTGGGTTAATCAGTTAGGCATATGAACCTTAGATCAGGACGACACCTAGTAAGAGAGAGACAAAGCCTTAGGTCTTCAGAGGCTAGTGTTAACCACACTGCTAGGTCTTGGGCCCAGCAGTTGAGCCACCACTCGTACTACCCTAGCTCTGAGACCAGTGAGTCAGAGATGTCTCAAGGCATGGACAGACCTACAGGTAGTTCAGGAGTGCCTTATTTGTATAGGGTAGAAGGCCCTTACAAAACGCAGTTGGAATACCTTAGGACCAACCGATTAGGTGCTAGCATCTACGAGGACGGCCTAGGAAGATCTGTGGTACAGATTAAGAATCCTCATCAATCCATAGGACTAGAGCACCCAGCAATCAAGTTTGAAAATGGTGCCTACCTGGACAAAGAAGGAACCATATACGTAGTCACCAGTCACCCAGATAGGATAGATGAATTTGGGAATGTAATCTCAGAAGCGGACTTAGGTGACTTGGAACAAGGAAATGTGGGTGTAGAACCTAGAACCCCCCGAGGCAAATCTGTTCTCACTAGGATTATCACACCTGAGTGGGTGCCCCAAGACAACAAGAGCATAGATTTGCTCCTCAATCGAGAAACTGACGAAGCTTTTTGGAGGTATAAATCTAATCAGCCAACTACTATAGGATCAATCATGATCTATGAGTTTAAGGATCCTGATAGCCCAGGCAGAGTGACCTACTTAGATCAAGCTTCAGAGAGGATCTTTGTGGTGACAGAACATGATAGGCATGCTTACACTTGGAAAGGTGAATTTGTTTTCCCCCAACCAAGATCGAATGTATCCTATGGTCACCCTGGAGCTGGAACATCCCAAGCTCATGGAATGCAAAGAGACAGAAGTAGAGATAGACCAGAAGTAAGCTTTGCCAACCCAGTGGGAAGAGAGAGAACGAGGACGGAAACAAATAGAGTAGAACCTGAGATACTTAGAGCTCACAGGAATCAAAGAAACGCGGATGAGTTCCCTCTACCACGACCTAGAGAGCACACAAGGACTTTGAGACCAACTCAGCTAGTTAAGTCCATGAAGAATTACTTTGATGGCACCGGAGATCCATACGATCATGTGGCTGAGTTTAGACAAGTCCTGAGAGCTGAACAAGTGGAGGATCTATTCACGCAGTACAATGCCTTTGGTCTGACCCTTAGGAACACTGCCCTGACATGGTTTCAACCACTAAATGAGAGGCAGTTCAGGAGTATAGACCAACTCCTAGAGGCTTTCATTATTGAATTCTCTAAGAGTGGCATAAGGCATAATACCTCCTCGCTGATTCACAGCTTCAAGCAAACCCCTCAAGAAACCGTGAGACTTGCAGGAAGAAGATTTAGGCAATATCTTGAAAGATGCCCTGTTTCGGAGCTACCTACACCAGCTAAACAAGTAGCCTTATTCTTGGATGGATTGCTAAGTACCAAATTAAGATCATATGTGTACTTGAAAGACCCTAGGACCATAGAAGAGTGTGTACGCATGTGTATTGACATTGAGGATAACCTAGGGGAGGAATTAGAGCTTGCTAAGATATACAAAGATTCGGATAGTGCCTCTAGCCTCTCTTCCACGCAATCCACATCAATCGAGGAACTTGCAGAGAAAGTAGCTCAGAAATTAGGTGTAACTAGTAAACAAATCCCAAGGTTTGCCCCTGTGAAAATGTGCTACACTTGTGGTGGTGACCACATGGCGAATGTCTGCCCCATTATGGCTCAGCCCCAAGTAAATCCTAGTAGCCAGTACTGCACCATAGAACGGAGATACACCAATCACACCGCACAAGATTGCCCATACAACAAGCAGGCAGTTAGGCAACCCTACCCTCAGCCATACCCGCAGCAAGGAAGATACCAGAACCCGTACCCTCCACAACCATATAGCAGGCCACAACAACCGTATCAGCAACCCTACCAAAACCAACAAAGGCCTCAGCCAGTGTTAGCTCAACAACCCCCTGCCCCAGCTAATGTGATTCCGGTAAAGTATGCTGTTGCAGAAGAAAACCTGAATAGAGCTATAGTCCCTGTAACACCCTTGCTTTCTGAAAGTGACCCGAGTGACCATAGCTTTGATTCTACACATGTTGATAGTCCCCAGGCGTACTACATGCAGTCTCCAGAACATGGTGAGTCCTATTACAGCGAAGAGCCGAATGAACCTAGTTGGGAGTCAGATTACACAAACGTCATGTATGCAAACCCCAACCCTAGGCCTCAACCTAGGCAAGTAAGACCTCCGTTCCCAAGAGGACCGTGCTATAGATGCCAAGGAGATCACCTCATTCGTGATTGCCCCTTACCTCCACCTACACAAAACCAGTCAGTGACGATCCAAGGCTTCTGCCAAGATTGTGGAAAAGAGCATCTCTTACGAGATTGCCCAAAGAACCCCAATAATATGCCAAAAATCACGCCTATCAATGTTATTGGGTTAGTGGTAGATTCCACAGGAAGTGTCACTTCCACTGCTCCCGTACAGGTAGTCACTAGAGCTCAAGCATTACAGCAGAATCAAGGGGTAAACCAAGATAAGAACCCAGAGGCTAGTGAAGCCGAGAGCATAACAAAGAAAAGGACTAGAGCATGGAAAGATAGTCGAGAAAGAATGAAAAGACAATGGGCTAAAAAGATGAGTGAACTCGAGGAAAGCATAAGAGAAACCAAAGCCAGGATAACTGAACTCACTTCTCAAACTCCCTCTCACACTATCCCATCACCACCATTCCCATCGCCATCCGACCCGCCACCTTCCAACCCACGTCACACGATTCCACCACCCCCTAGAGTAGGATCAGTATTAGCTGATCCCATTCCGGAAGACATAGACATGATGCTTAAAGCATATCAGGCCACAATTTAAGAAGGGCCAAATGTCACAGATCATGACAAGTGTTACCCTAGAGCTGACCTAGAGATAGAAAGAACCAAGCTTTGCGCGAAAATGGTCGCATTGGCTCAGACTATGTTTGAAGCCAGTCGCCTTTTCAATTACTCAGGCTCAGCCAAGACGCAATTACACTTGGATGGACTTCTAGAGAAGTTAGAGGGCATAATTGCAAGATCTGCCAAGGAAGAAAAAAATCAAGGAAGGGAGGAAGCAAGCAAAAACATGACCCATCCCCCACCGAAAGCTTATGTGCCAAATTCCGCTGAACCAGACAACCCCCCCTCCCTAGGAAGAATAGAGAATCTAATGGCACAATCACAAAGGGAACCAGCCTCTCAACACAAGGGCAAGACAAGTGAAAGAGTAAGCATTCCTGCTCAAGAAGCCTATGTGCCTGAAGCCTATGTGCCTGAAGCCTATGTGCCTAACTCTACGGAGTCGGACACATCATCTTCTATGAATCGGTTCACACCAGAATTCCTACGTGAGATTCAAGAAGACAAATGGGCTAAGGAAAGTGAAGTCCCTCCTCCTATTGAACTTGTGGATGAGGCACATGACCAATTCCCACAAGACATCCCATCCATTTATGGAGAGCAGGAGAGTACCCAATCTCAAGAAAGATTAGACTTCGAGTCTAATTCTTTACAAGAACTACCCCATTTCACAGGCCCATGGGAAGCGAAGTCCACCTGCATGAGAGCACCTACAGTCATGGTAAGAAACGAAGATTCAGTCATACCTAGGAACACAGAGGTAGTGAAGAACACTAACATGCAGTGCAATCTCAAGTTAGAAGAGCTACTCAAGGTTAGACCTGAATTATGGAAACATGTCGCCAAACAAGTACCAGAAATAGCCAAACCTCGTTCCCAGGTAGGATCCCATAGGACAGTGCCAGAAATTCCCTTGGATAAGATAGGAGATATGTGTGAAGGTGAAGAAGGGAACACCTATCTTCCCATCACCTACCAAGAGTACACCACCAAGGCAATTTTGGACTCAGGTGCAGGAGTTGCAATTGCCACTACTTCCCTATGGAAGCGTTGGAGCAAGCCAGCACTCAGGCCAACGAGAATGAAATTGCAGATGGCCGATGGTCATATTCAGAGACCCTTAGGATTGCTAGAAGGAATAACTCTCACCACTTGTGGTGTCGAGTTTGAGCATACATTTGCCATATGTGACTTCAGCAAAAATCATGCCTATGAGATGATTTTGGGAAGACCATTCATGCGACAGTTGCAAGTGGTACAGGACTGGGGAACCAATTCTTTGTACCTGCAACACTTAGGTGTTACGACCAAAGTCAATCTCAAGGATTACTCTCATAGAGATGTCCCTCCTATCCAATGGAATCCCATCCATAGAGCCAAAGATGATACAGAATCTGTGCATTCCATAGGGTCTGGATCCTCATGGATGCATGAAGACACTCACTTATGGATGTGCAAGGTAGTAGTAGAGGAAGAGAAGAGAGAAAAAGCCAGAGAAATAGGTGCAAACGCAACTCATAGACCCATTCAAGACCCAGCCTATGCACCTGTAGTCTTTCCAGACGAAGAATTTGAACCCCACGGCTGGGCAGAAATCTTAGCAACAATGGACGTAGCCATCAATGAGGAACAATGGACACCTCACTGTGATGAGGATGGCTATGACATTTCAGTCTTCTCCATAGAGCCAATCATGGGAGAGGGAGTTCTAGAAGAATGCGAACCTAGCCCTGATGCATTTGAGGATGCAAGCGACTCCGATCTAGAGTCAATCATTATGGACCCACCATTTGCATCAGATGAAGAATACTTCCATGAAGTAGAATTTCAACCCCAGAGGCATGGAGAGCTTACAAATGATGTAAGATTAGCGACACATGTGACCCCGAAGGAGGAAGGGAAAAAACGAAAGAAGAGAGAAGTCTCACCAGAAGAGGAAGAATCTTTGTTTGAGGTCCCAGAAAATTTTAAGAAGTATGAGATAGACGACAGGAGAGTCATGATAAGAATGCCTAAACGAGAGGCACAATCAGGAGAGGCCTATGATAACAAAGAAACCACCAAGAAAATAGTAGTGGCCCTAGAAGAAGGAGAGGAGAGATGCACGTACATAGGCCATGACCTAACAGAGGAAGAAGAGCATGCATTAATTGCCTTGCTAAGAGAATACAGAGATGTATTCGCTTGGAGTTACAAGGATTTGAAAGGTGTTGACCCAGACATATGCTCACACACCATCCCCATGACTTCAGATGCCAAACCCTCTAAGCAAAAGCCTTATACATATAACGATAATTACGCTGCTAAGATCAAAGAAGAGATAGATAGACTGGTCAAAGCTGGATTTATCTATGAAATTGAGCACACTGAGTGGGTATCCCCCATCGTGGTGGTGCCCAAGAAGAATGGCAAGCTGCGTGTGTGCATTAACTTGAAGAAGGTCAATGCGGCCACGATTAGAGATAACTATCCGCTTCCCATCACAGAACATCTCTTAGAAAGAGTGGCAGGCAAGGAAGTGTACAGCTTCCTTGATGGATTTTCGGGCTACAATCAAGTAGCCATAGCTCCAGAGGATCAGCATAAGACGGCCTTTGCCACAGAATGGGGCATTTTTGCTTTTAGTGTAATGCCATTTGGGCTTACCAATGCACCAGCTACCTTCCAGAGGCTGATGTGCCATGTGTTTAAGGAGTTCCTGAGGAAGAGTTTAGAGGTCTATGTTGATGATCTTTGTGCTCATTCCAACATTAGACAAACCCATATCCCTGAACTCAGACAAATCTTTGACAAATGTAGAGAATATCAAGTCTGCCTGAACCCAGAAAAGTGCGTTTTCATGGTCAGGCAAGGCAAGATTCTAAGACACATAGTGTCAAAGAATGGCATATCCACTGATGAAGAGAAAGTGAGAGCCATAGCAGAGCTACCTAGGCCAAAAAATGTCAAGGAAGTACAAGCTTTTATGGTGCATTGTGGTTATTACCGACGATTTATACACATGTATGCTGTCATTGCAAAACCCATGTACGGACTTCTGACTAACTTTGAGTGGACGGATGAATGTGAGAATTCCTTCCAGGAGCTTAAACGAAGATTGTGTTCAGCACCAATCTTGACCACACCAGATTGGAATAAGCCATTCCATGTTCACATGGATGCATCCAATTATGCTATTGGATGTGTGCTTGCACAACCTACTGGTGAAGGTAATATGGATCTTCCAATTGCCTATGCCAGTAGACAGTTGAATGCAGCTGAACGGAATTACACCACTACAGAGCGAGAAGGCTTAGGCATGGTATATGCAGTTAAGAAATTTAGACACTATTTGCTTGCAAACAAGTTTAAATTTTTTACTGACCATCAGGCATTGCTATACCTCGTAAACAAGCCATGCAATACAGGAAGATTAGTGAGATGGTTTCTCTTGCTAATGGAATATGATTTTGAGGTTGTGGTAAGGAAAGGTAGGACTCATTTAAGAGCAGATCATCTCTCTAGGCTCACATCGGGAGAAGCCCCACAAGGAGTATCGGATGATCTTCCTGATGCTTACCTGTTTAATTTGGAAGTGGTGCCGCAGTGGGCTAAGCCATTGGTACCAGTATTGACATACGGGCCTAACCATCCAGTAGTAAACACACGGAATAGAGAGGTTGTAAAAGCCCAAAAGTACCACATCATGGCAGGAAGCATGTACAAGCACACAGATCAAGGGATCTTGGCTTGTTGCGTAGAAGAGGATGAGTACGCTAAATGGTTGCAATTAGCACATGTAGGTGCGTTGGAGCAACACTACTCAAAGCAACGAACTTTACAGACCCTAAAGAGACTCGGAGTGCATTGGCCGACTATGGAAGCGGATGTCCAAAAGTTGTGCAAGGAATGCCCAATCTGCTGCACTAAACCACCTGTGGAACACGCTACTCTTTATCAAGTATCCATTGTGCCAGATTGGAGTGAACCACTAGTATCCTTCCTGAGGACGAAAGCATTCCCCCCAGACATGACTCTGGCTAGGAAAAGGAGTTTAGAACAAGAAGCTCTGGATTACTCACTCATTGGTGATAATCTATACAAGCGTGGTAAAGACGGTTATCTGAGGCTATGTGTCCATGAAAGTGAATATCTTAAGATTTTGGAAACTGCTCACCAAGGTGTAGCAGGAGGACACTTTGGACCAGATCGGGTGATCAAGGCCATACTATTTGCGGGCTTTTGGTGGCCTACCCTTCACATGGACGCACATACCTATGTGAAGCGATGTGATGTCTGTCAGAGAACTCAGTATCCTATACGAAAAGATGAGATGCCACTGAAACCTATGATGGGTGGACGTGCGTTCTCTAAGTGGGGAATAGACTTCGTAGGTCCTATTAATCCCCCAGCTAAGGGTTCTCATGCGGAATATATCATTGTTGCAACAGACTATCTAACTAAGTGGGTAGAGGTAAAAGCCACGACAAAGAATGACGCTCAGACAACTGCTAAATTCTTATTTGAGAATGTATTCACAAGGTATGGGCTACCTATAGAGCGGGTAAGTGATAGAGGCACACACTTCTTGAACGAAGTGATTGAAAATTTACTCCAAGAATTCTTGGTAATACATAAGAAGTCTGCCCCCTATCACCCTCAAGCTAATGGACAAGCTGAGAGCACCAATAAGATCTTATGCAATGTACTGACGAAATTAGTGAATAATAAACGCTCTGATTGGGACAAACAGCTACACCATGCTGTTTGGGCATACCGAGTCGCCTACAAAACGGTACTCCAAGCCACCCCCTTTCAGATGGTATTTGGCCAAAACGCTGTGCTACCCTTGGACTTCTTAATACCTACATTGAAAGTAGCACAAGAGCACGAATGGACGGGTCATGAACTCTCCTCTAGACTTTTTGACCTTGAACGATTAGGAGAAACAAGACTGAGAGCAGCCGCAGGGATATATGCAGCTAAGAAGAGACAGAAGGCATACTTTGATGCCCATGTGAAGGATAAGGGCTTGAAAGCAGGAGATCTAGTTTTAGTCTATACACTGAAACAACACGCAAGGAAGCTAGGAAAGAGAGGCTACGGACCTATGATCATCAATAGGATCTCCACGAGTGGAGCAGTACAACTGGCCACATTAGAGGGTTATGTTCTCCCTAACTATCTTAGCGGATGCAGAGTCAAGTTGTATCAAGAACCCCTCACGGAGGAAATGCTCAGTCGACTCAACACTGCTAAGAAACGCAAAGAGGAAGAAAAGCGAATTCGAGAAGAAGCTCAAGCAGAAGCTTTAGAACGCATCAGAAGGATGAAATTACGAAGGCAAGGTAGAGATCAGCCTAGAACAAATGACTATGCAGATCAAGGATATCATATGGCAATGTGTGAAGTCGCAGGAACAAGCTCACATAGGATAACTAATGGACGTCCTTTCATAACCTTAGATATAGGACAAGGAAAGAAAGCAAGGACTGTACGAGCCTTGATTGACTCAGGTGCGGCCACTAGTGCTGTTAGAGTGTCTTACTGTCAAGAGTTGCAGTTAACTGTCAATCCTGTGGAAGCATATCTCATAGGATTGGGAGGCGTGGAAACCCCTTGCATGGCCGAGGTGGAACTTCCCCTCTACATTCATGATGAGGCAATGACAATTAAAGTACTAGTGTGTCAAGACGAGGATCTCACTGAACCCCTTGTCTTGGGTCAAGACTGGATCTATGACCAAGCAGTCAACTTAAACCTAAGAAGTGGACTTCTTCAGGTATGGGTCAATCATAGTCGAATCACAGTAGAGTTAGATAATGGAGCACTCAAAGAACTAGGAAAGGCACAGACTCCTGGTCCCTCCAGGGGTACACATGAAGATGACCATGCTGTTCTTGTCCAAAACTATGTGTTGCAGAGGAATGATATTCTCAAAAAAGGAGTCAGGGATGAAACGGAACTCCCTTCTTTTCCAAAGGCCAGAAGGAGGCAGCAACCAAAGGTGGATCAAAGGCAGAAGAAGCAGAGTACTACCCATGCCAGAAATCAAAAGTACCTACACAGCAAAATATCTCAGCAAGTAAACCAAGTATGGGTGCGGAAAGGCGAACACCCGGTTGCACTCAAGCCAACCACACGGGCAAAGCCTCTTATTAGTAACCGACAACACGACACTAATAAGAAGTCTTTCAGAAATTCTTCTGCTAACGTGAAATCTATTTGGGTGCCCAAGAAGTCGATGAAGGCTAGCCCACAATCAAGACAAATTTGGGTGCCTAAGGCTTGCTTGCGGGCGCAAATAGCTACGCCGACGCCACAACCTATACAGCGTAACCCATTCACTCGCACAGCCAGCATTCATTCATTTTCAACACTCAAGAACACACCAAGGCCCATGAGCACGAACATAATCGCTTGTAAATGGGTCCCTAAAAGCCCTCATTTTCAAGCCGATACAACTATAAAGCTCTCTAGAGCCTCTACGAAACCAAGAACAAGACCCATCCACTGCATTTGGCAGCCTAAGACCTGTAATAAACCCCCCGACCCCAATTTGTAAATTCATCCCCACTTACTAACTGCATTAGTCTCCTAGGACTACCCAAGCACTAACTACACACACTGTCTTCGTGCACTTACTAACCACTAACTCACCATCTACCTCATGTTAATGTTGTAACGGGGACAACAACGGATTTATTCTGTCCATTACGATGTTAACTCGTGGTTCTATATTCTCACAGAACCAACCAGCAAACAGGGCCATGGCAGAAGCAAGAGGTGCCAGTTCTCAAGCCGGATCCGGTGCACAGATTGTGGACATAGAGACACTCCTCCTCGAGCCACATCTCATCGCAAGGCCGCAAGAACTTCAAGCCGTACATGTGCTCCCCATTCAGGATCCTCCTCAAGGGCACACTTCTCAAGTAGGTAAGCACGCGTATTGGTTCAGTGATGTCGCTGGACCATTGGGCGATGGAACCTATTTCTGGGAAGCAGAATTGGAATTTAATGGCAAATGGGATCGATACCACTTTTTTACGCGCGAGTTTGAAAGCTATCAAAACGCCAAAGTCATGCGATCAGTTTGGACCAAAGCTGGTGTGGACAGTTATTTCAGGGCCCACTTACCAAAGCCGGATTTCTTACGATGTTCATATTTGATCAGTACCATCACGCCAACAGGGCCAAGGGAGGCGACAGCACCTTTGTGTTGCCATCACTGCTGCCGGGTCATGAGCTTAAAAGATTCAAGTTGACCCTCAATCTGGTAAGAGAAGCATTGGGTATGTATGGCATGCACATCCCCACGGAAAAAGAAACAATGGTTCCAGGTCGAATGAAACACAAAGATCTTAAAAAGCTGAAGGATATGGTAGTGATGACACCTACCATTGCGCTTCACCTGCGGACCATCATGCAACATTTTGCTTTCCCCGCCCAGGAACGATTCACAATGCCCCCGAAGAAAATATGGTTCAGCTTGTATCTAGCAGAGACAGAAAGCCTTCCCATCAATGTGCCACACTGGATCATAGATCAGATCCACCTAGCCCATCAAAGGTGGAACAAGAAGCAGAAAAATGTGCTTCATGGATGTTGCGCTCTAACAAAAATAATCTACCGATGTCTGGCCTATGACGTGCCTATTCAGAGGGCACTCATATGGCCCCGCGCCCAGGAATTCCAAAGAAGACTATCAGCAGCAGGTCCCCCATCAAAGAAGATGAGGGGGGGAGTACAATTACCCTGTGCTCAACCAAGGGGAGCCACCACTACACCAGAAATTACCCCTCCCTAGACACGACGCGTCAGGCCATTCACAATCCGGCTACCAAGACCAAGCACAGATGGACCTAATCTGGTATTCCCACCCGTCCCATTAGATCTAGAATTCCCACAGGGTTTTACTCTAAATGATCTCACGGATGAAGAAGTAGCCCGATTGATCTATGATTCTAATCTCGAGACGGAAACAGAACGTACTCAGGAACCACAACCACAGACAACAACAGCAGCCCCCACCCGACCAGAAGTGGTAGAAGTCGACGTCGAGGAACAAGAGACAGAACAAGAAGAAGAAGCCTACGAGGAACAAGAATATGACGAGCTTTCAGTGCTGGCAAGTGCCCCTGCGTATTCGGCACAAATCAAAAGACTATACCGAACCATGCAACTAGTTCAAGAACAGCATAAGATGTCACTGGAATCGGGCAAGAAACTCATGAACCAATTGCTAGCTGAGGAAGGTGTGGACGAGATGTTCATTGAGTCCATAAACCTTCATGCCGACGCAGTAGGATTGGATGAGGCCATCCATGAGGCAATGGCCTACATTCACAGATTTGAGAAAAGGGTTCCCGTTCGTCCCAAGAGGTCCGGGAAACAAATTCATATAAATGTATCAGCACCAGGAGAGACAACGCAGGCAGGCGAATATCAGGAAGCACCACTGTCACCACCATCCCCACCTCGCACTACAAAATTCACTCCACCACATGACACTAGCACCACCATGTCCACTACCACCACCATTGTCATGGGAATCCCACTCTCTCCGGGAATCCAATTCGGGGGAGTCACCATGCCCACTTTCACCACTATGTTCACTGACGTCACATCCACTCCACCCACGATCCCCATCTACACTGTCACTCAAACAATTGACACTATGGAAACATCTCCTGTCACAGCACCGCTCCCTCCCTCCATGCCACCTTCATCTCCCATACCCCCTCCACCCACATCTCCGCTTGCATCCACATCATTCACAACTCCCTCTCCCGCCCCCATTCCCCCTGCATCTTCACCCCTCCCAGCATTATTTAATGTAAATAGCATATTTTTAGCATTAAATCAATGTGTATATCAGCTCTAGAATGAGTACAAAGCTCTGGACGGCCGGTATCAACAACTGACAACACACCACCAGAACTTATAAAGGCAATTTCACATTCTACAAGAGGAAAATGCAGAGGTGAATCAACGCTATACAACGCTTGAGCAGGCTCACCAAACACTATTAGAGACACCACAACCATCAACAGAATCAGGTGTAAAACAACTAGAAGCTTTGCTCGAAGTATACCAGGCCGATAACCTGCGAGTCAGATGCAACTTGGCGCTACTACGGAAACATATGGCCACAGCACTGGAGGAGAACAAAAGACTGCAAAAACAAAATGAAGAGAATCTGGAAGCGGCAATGGAAGGCTCCCCTCACGAGATAGATCCAGAGCAGTTCAAAGCAGTTCCAACGGAGACGATGAAAACCATTTTGGAAAGCTATGCAGATCTCCTGGAAGCCCATGATGACTTGGAAAGACAGCGTGACACGCTTCAAAGCAGGCTTAAGGAAGAGGAAGAACAACCGAAGAGTGTCCCATCAACCTCCATCTCAGACGAAGTTAAGGCCTTAACTGAGCAGGTAGCAGAATTACAAAAGAGGTTACTAACCTACGAGAGGCAGCCATCTCCAATGGTAGAACCAGAGCAAGAAGAGCTAGTCCCTATTGAGGTAGATGATTCTTACGAGGAACCGTATGTTCCTATGCCAATGCCAGGCGGGCGACGAACCTCAGAGGGACTAGACACATTGGAAGTGGAAGCACCCGAGTGGCTTCAGACACTGGAAAGGACAGCGAACACTCACAAAGAACGGGTGGCCATTCAGATCCAATCACTAGCGAACTTAGAAGACACTGTCATAAAGTCTGAATACTTCAGAAGCATGTCTCACCATAGATGGATCGGCACCAATAATGACCAGTATGTGCCATTCTGTATACTTTTAGCCGATTACAATGCGGAGATTCAACGGCAATGTGGCAAGCCTCCCACATTTGCTACACAATTTGGTCCAGATGATATACCGGAAAGTGCTCAGCGTGGGTCCATCCATCAACCCACCTGGAGAATCAGGCTGTTGGAAACGTATCCTGAAATGGTCCGAACCTGGAACAACATGCCGTTGTTTATCAAATACAATCCTTGTTACATTCCAGTTCTTCGAAGACGCACTTGGCCTGAATTCACTATTGCCGTCAGAGACATCAAAGCCTGCGCAAAATGGTTGAATTATGTTTATCTGGCACCTCCACGAGGACCCCCCACAGTCAACTATATGATTTCTACAATCCGTCACTGGAATATTCGGCTATGCAATAATCCTGATGTGATGGCCCAGATGTGCATGAAAATATTTGAATTAATGCTGATCACTTTCAGGACGTTTAAGAACATTAAGGATCCTCACTTCTCAGGTGCAGGCTTTGTGACAAGAAACCAGGATCTAGTGTACGATATGAGTACCACCCCATCCATTGAAGTAATATATGCTTGGCACGCCAGAATCAAGTACCTCCCAACCTGCTTTAAACAGACATTTGAGGAGATGTTCATCACAGGATTCTGGAAATATCACTCCGAAATCTTTATACCCAGACCATCACATCTCCTCCAATTATTTGCTGTGGAGAGAACTATTTACTCAGAACAATTGCGAGTGCCTCATCCAGATGTTCCCGGACCTGTGAATTGGGATGATTTGCTCACAGATGTAGCACGCGGCTTGCGACTCGAAGAACACCACCTAGCCTCCGATGTCGTCCAATACTATGTTCAAAAATCCTCTAGACAAGGGTCTGTCAGGGGCGACAGACGCGAGAGTGGGGGGGTGTTGGCAGCAGTCAGGGAACCGAAGGAGCCACAAGACGAAGAGAGTCAGAGCGAAGGGACAGCACAAGCAGACATGGCAGTCAAAGAAGATCTGGCAAATAGGCCAATAATTTTCCTCATGAAGAAGCAAGTATGAGCATTCACGCAAATCTAGCACTTAGGCAACCCTATAACTTTTCAAAAACCTTTACACCAATTAAAAGTGATTCTCATCACTTAACACCATTGTAAATACCATTTCATATTTTTGTAGCTCCATTTTGTGCATTCCAAGGAGTCCTTGAGCTTGAGGAGCTTTAGAAGTATCTAGCTGCCAATTTTCGTAATTTTTGGATCTCGTTTGAGCCCTCAAATAAGCCCTGGAACCTAATTTTTAACTAGGCCGGACACTAGGTCTGAACAGGGCCAAAGCTAGTCAAAAACTATAAAAGGAGCTAGAGAGCTCATTTTTGAGGTTAGATTGTAATTGAAACAAACTTGTAAGAGCTACTTGAAAAGTAATCTAAGAACTCCATTGATTCTCACTCTTTGTCTTGCCGTGTGTGTGCGTGTGTGTGTATGTGTGTGCATGATTGTGTGCTTCTCACTCTCGCACTTGTGCCGCCACTTGCTCGAGGTCTTCATACCATCCTCACGTCTTCCCGGATTGACATTAAAGGAGGTGCTACTCATCACTGAGCTACAGATATATACAGGTTTCGATTTGCCAATATAAGCATCTCAATGTCTACTACATGTTTAGTAGAACTCGACACGGTAGTTCTATTCAACTTTTTCATATACATTCATTTTTTTGCCATTTAGTCAGTGGCCATGGGGTGATGTATTTTGTATGTTGGTTGTTGAGGATAAGTTGGATGGTATGAATTACCCATTGTGGCCTTATATGATGCGTCATGTATTGGTCACAAAGGGACTGTGGAATATTGTGCACGGTGTTGAAAGATGTCCTATTACACTTGCAAATACAGGTATTGAAGCTGATGTAGATGGCATTGAAGATGATGATATTCTTCATGTTCCTTGTTTGTGATGCAGTTTTTGTTGCACCTATTGTAGAGGAAATTCATTGGGATGGACAAGATGCTCAGGTACATGCATTGATAGCCTTGTCTGTCAAACATGCTTGGGATACACTTATCAGATTGTACCAGGCTAGGAATGAGGCTCTTATTGCTTACTTCCAAAAACAGTTTGAGAGTGAGCATATGAATGAAGGTGATTTTATGGATAGTTTTCTAACAAAGATCAAAGATTTGAAGGAACAATTAATTTCTTCTTATGAATTCTTGCGTGACATTTCACTTGTGCAGACTGTTCTAAATGTCTTCATGATTCATACCAAACTTTTGCTTCTACTCTTCATTTGATGATGAAAGGCTATCCAAATGCCTTAACATTTGAAGAGTTAGTCTCTGTTCTGTTGTAGGAAGATCAATCTAGGCAAAATAGGTCCATTATGGATGTTGCACATCAAGCTTTCCTAGCTAGTTAGAAGGGCAAAGGTAAATGGAGCTCTTCTACTTGTAAGCAGAAATCTGCTAATTCTACACAATCAAAGAAGGAAGACATAGAAGAGAAGAAAACAGAAAAGCAAAAATTGTTTTGTGATTACTATAAAGCAAATGATGATGTCATAAATAATTGTCCAAAAATAGCTACAAAAGAGGCATAGAAAAAAGAGGTTGAAATGGTTGTTGCAGAGGCATCTATAGTGAAAAGAGAGTCTACTAATTGGGTGAAGAATGAAGAATGTACATTTACTACTATTTGTAGTTTTGACCCATCCTCTCCTGAACAGTATATATCTCTAGTAGACTCAGATGTTGTTGGTGCAATCAAAACCAAACCCACATACTTGGTTAATTAGCTCATGCTTGGTTTATTTGCATAACTTCTGCAAGGCTTCATATGATCAACCTCTCGTAAAAATTCCTCACATCTATCTTTGTAAAAGTGGTCCACATCCACATGGAGTTAGGGAGCTCTAAAATCATGAATAATTTGGTTTTTGAGTGATGAGGGAATCTACCCTATACTTTAGGATTCACCTTTTAGGTAGATGTTTGAATTTGAATTCAAACTTTGGCTCCAAGTACAACTATAAGAAGAGAATCAAAAAGACCCGTGTGCATCTTGAGCCCATGAGATCATTTTGAAGGACATTGATCGTGAAGTGAGAGCTTATCTCATAGCTCACTCACCTATCACACAGTGAGAAATTTATGATTGCCAATCACATTGTATTTGTATGTGATTTAATACATAAATAATCATTACATTATCATTTCACTTCTCTGTTATAACTCCATCAGAACTATTATCTTCTCATAGCTTGTTCTCAGTGTTTGGTTGATCATTTTCCATGCTTTAAAGCATGATAGATTTAGAATACTGTCTTTTATACACCTACAAAATTTCATTAGAATCTCTTCTCAGGATCGTGAGATATTAACATATCCTTGGTCACTGGTCTGTTGACTATTGCAGCCTGTAAATGTAGGGATGATGTTGTGATTTGTTAAACATTCTTCTATGCATATAGTTCATCATTTTTTATGAAATCACTTGTGATTGATAGCTTATCAAGTTAACTAAAGTTCCCAAAAAGGAATTCAGCCAATTGCTAATGTGCTCAGAGAATTGTTCAAAACTCTGAACATGTGTAAGAACAAAAATAAACAGTTTTTGTTCTTAGATCAACTTCCTACCTATCTGTTTTGATCCATTGATTAGTGGATCATCTTTGAAGCAACATGTATGAGTATTTATGTTCATTAGCTAGCTAAAGAGGCCCACTACAATCTCCAATCATCATTCTTAGCAGGTGTGAAGCAAGATCTAATAACACCACTTCATCTCTTGTGACTATCCACCATCTCCTCCAATAGTGGTATCAGAGCAACATCAAGCAAGATGGGAGATGGATTTCCATCTTTCATTGACTAATTGGATAGGAACAATACTCATCATGGTCACTCAAGATGCAAGCCTACCTTCAAGGGAGAAGCCTATATGGATACATCTTAGGAGATGAAGAGATGCCAATCTTCAGGAGCAAGCATCAACCTACAAGGGAAGAGCAAGAAAGGTTGACCACATGGTGTGCAAAGGATGCTCTTGCCAGGTCATATCTACTAAACTCAATCTCTGATTTCTTGTTACCACATATTAGGAATTGCAAGACCTCCCAAGAGACTTGGGAAGTGCGCTCATCATATTTCTCATCAAATACAAGAGCTAGGAAGAATCAGTTATGGATTAAATTTACAACCCTAAAGAAAGAACCAAAGCAAGGAGTGGCTGATTATGTAACCAAGATGAAAGATGTGGCTGATCAGCTTGCAAGCATTGGAGAGGAGTTAGAAGAAGAACACATAGTAAGGCAGATCATTAATGGAATCAAGGCTAATGATAAGTGGGAGTCCTTCACCACAACAATGGACCTCTACATGGATATGCAAATACCTAACCTCAACACCTTGATGGGGCAACTCTTCACCCATGAGACAAAGCTTAATAAGAATGGTGACAACTCTAGAGGTAACCAATCTTCTTCCCTTTATATAAGAATAAAGCTAAGGATAAAGGTAAAAACAAGAAGAATGAAGAAGATGCTAGTACCTCTCAAGCTAATTAAGCAGGAAGAGGAAGAGGTGCTAGAGGAAGGGGCAGAGGAGGAAAGCAAGGCACGGGGAGACCCTACAACATATCACCTTGCAAAATTTGTGGTTTTAACAACCACACCATAGAAGAATGCTTCAAGAATATAAGGAATCAAAGGAGAAGAGGCTTCCATAGAGGTAGGTATCGACAATCCAGAGGCAGGTACAACAATGGTGGAGGAAACTACAACCATAACTACAATCAAGGCTACAACAATAACAATTATCAAGAAGGTTTCAGAGGAAGATGGGACTACAAAAACTATACTGAAGACCAAGAAGACTTATTACTCATCATGAACATGACATCAAAGCAAGGTAAAGATGATGAGCATATTTTCTATATTGATTCAGGTTGTTCGAATCATGTAGTTGGAAATATAGCTGTATTATCTGATCTTGAAGAGCCCAAAGGGAAGCATGAAGTAAAGACAAGTGATGATATTAAACACTCAGTCAAGAAAAATAGAAATGTCAAAACATCTGATGGTAGCATGAACCTTTTGAGTAAATTTCTGTATGTGCTAGCTATAACCAAAAACCTAATTAGTGTTGGGCAGATTGTTGAGAAAGGTTTACAGGTCAAATTCACTAAGCATGGAGCAGATGTGGAAGACCGTCAACAAGGCTTCAAAAGGATTGCTAAAGGTGAAAAGTCTTGTAGATTATTCACATTTGAGATTGAAGACACAAGGAACAAAGCACTATTCAATTATAAAGATCAAACCTTATTTGAGTTAGAAATATGGCACAAAAGGCTAGGGCACATAGGAGAAAGAACTCTGAAGCAAATATGTAGGGATCAAAGTGTGCTTGGAATTCCCAATGTGACCAAGCAACATATGATATACAAATGTGGAGCATGCCAATTTGGCAAAGCTCACAGGAAACAATTCAACAAGAAGGGATACATACATGAAGACTATCTAGAGCTTGTACACACTGATGTGTGGGGTCCTACCAAAGATCCATCAATCTTAGATTCAAGCTACTATGTTTCATTTATTCATGATTACAGTGGATGGAAAATCCTTTATTTCATGAAGCATAAGGATGAAGTATTTACATGTTTCAAAAAGTGCTTGGCACTATTTGAAAACCAAATAGGAAGGATCTTGAAGAGGATCAGATCTAATGGAGGTGGTGAGTATTTTTCACATGAATTTGATTCATTTCTATAGAATAGAGGCATAAAGAGGGAAGTAACAACAAGATATACTCCTGAATTGAATGGAGTGGCAGAGAGAAGGAACATATTAATTGTTGAAGTTGTTAGGCCTATGTTGAATGAGAAGAAGTTACCTGATTACCTATGGGTAGAGGTTGTTTCCATAGCCACCTACTTGGTCAATAGGCTCCCATCCAAATCTATAGATGGTATGACACTCCATGAAGCATGGAATGGTAGGAGACCCTCATTGGACCATTGCAAAATATTTGGGTGCATTGCTTATGCACACATCCCCCCACAAATCAGGTTGACCCTAAAGTTGAAAAATGTATATTTATTGGGTATGATCAGAATCAAAAGGGGTACAAGCTATACAATCCCACTAACAAAGCATTTATAGTTAGCAGTGATGTAGTGTTTGATGAAAATAATTCATGGTTTGAAGATGATTGCAGGAAATTCAAGTTACCATATCATTTGGAAAATGATTTTCCAACCCTAACTCAAGAAGATCAACAACTAGCAGAAGATATCAACTCAGAGGATGAAGAGCAGATTGACTTCAAGGCTTGGAAGTCAAGAGGCAAGATCAAGCTCAAGAACTTAGAAGACATACAAGAGTCTTCAAATCAAGCACTAATGAGATCACAAAGAGAAAGAAAAAAGCCTATAAGGTATGGATATGATACATCATTAGTCGCCAAGCATTCTATGTATATCATTAAAGACTCTATGGCAGAAGAGCCTTCTTCATTTGAAGAGGCTAGGAAGAAGAAAGAATGGAGAGAAGCCATGCAGGAAGAAGTAGAAGCACTTCAAGAAAACCATACTTAGGATCTAGTTCCCAAGAAGCCAGGCATGAAGGTAATTGGATCCAGGTGGATATACAAAATCAAAAAGAACTAAAATGACTCTATAAATAGGTACAAGGCAACGTTGGTGGCAAAGGGATGTGCCCAAACTCATGGAGTTGACTATGAAGAAACTTTTTCACCTGTGACAAAGATGCGACAAAGATGCCAACAATTAGGGTTTTGGTAAGTGTTGCTGCTTCTAAAATTTGGAATTTATATCAGTTGGATGTGAAGAATGCATTCTTAAATGGATGGATATTATAAGAAGTGTATATGGCACAACCACCAGGTTTTGAAGATGAAAATAAAATAGGTTATGTTTGCAAGCTAACGAATGCACTCTATGGTCTCAAGCAAGCTCCTAGAGCTTGGAACCATAGGCTTGTTACTTATTTGCAAGACCGAGTCTTTGTAGCTAGCAAGGTAGATTCTTCTTTATTTGTGAAGAAGAACAAATCAGATGTTATCTACTTATGTGTCTATGTAGATGACATCATTATTATAGGGAATGATGCTAATGGCATCAAGCACATCAAGGCTCAACTGATGGAGGAATTTAAAATCAGTGATCTTGGTTTATTAACCTACTTTCTTGGCTTCGAGCTTGTGTACATAGATTCTGGTATATTTATCACTCAAAGGAAGTACATACATGACATGTTGGTAAAGTTCAAGGCGGAGAACACTAAGATTGCAGGTACTCCTATGGAACTCAACCATAAACTGAGTTCTCATGAAGGCGAACTACTTGATGATGTTACAGGTTATCAACAACTAGTGGGAAGTCTCAATTATGCTACTCTAACAAGAGTAGACATTGCTTATGGAGTAAGTACATTGAGTCAGTTTATGCATGCACCAAGGAAGCCTCATATTGAAGCTACAAAAAGGGTGCTTAAGTATCTAAAGGCTACAATGAATGAAGGGTTGTTCTATCCCTTTGCTTTTGACATAGCTATAAAGATGTATTCTAATGCAGATTGGGCTAGCTCCAAGGATGATAGGAGGAGCACTTCAAGGTATCTATCTTTTGCAGGTTCAAAGCTCATAGATAATTTTTCTTGCAAGAATACGATTGACCAAGTTATCCCACCTAACCAACTGATCAGCAATGAGAACAAGTAGTATCAAGCTCAAACAAAGAAGATCGGACACCAACAGATGACGACGATGACAATGACGATGAAGCCAACCAAAATAGTCAAAAATCTCAAGATGATGACCAACATGAGTAGCAAGAGTAGCAGACTAAAGCCCAAGAAGATACTAGAAGATATGAAGAGGACACATAAGCTTCCGCATACACACTTGCAATTCAAAAATTGTATCGCAATATGCAAGCTGTGTAGGCAAGCAGACAAATCTCAACAGAAAAGAGTAAAGAAATATTACAATAAGAGCTAGGTAGGAGAGGATTCGAAGCCTCGTTTGTAGAAGGCTTTAATGAATTAGTCAAATCGGTGGGTACAATCAAAGTGCTCTATTTCTTAGAGAGGAAGCCATTGCTGCAATTCGATCCCCCGATGCATCTATTTGATGTCAAAGCCTAGCCAATACATCTACATTCCAACAGATGCTGAGTCCTCCTGACAAGCAGAAGAAGCACGAACAGTGGTTGAATCTCCACCAGTAGGCGAAACTATAGTTGTCGACTCCCCCCCACAACCCTCAACATCCACGCCTGCAACCACCATGGAAATCACCTCCACATCAATCGAAACTCTTCCCTCTCCTATACATCTAACTTCCCCACTGTACCCCATCTCACCTCCTTTATCGCCATTCATAAAGAGTGCAACAATGGAAGCTCAAGTACCCCCAATGCCTCAAACTCTACTTGAAACCTTTACACCTACTACCTCCATCGTAGTTCCCCCATTCCACTTAATCCTTTCATCACCCCTTCCCTGTCTTCCTTTTCCCTTCCCACATGACCTATTTTCCCATTTCCTCAACCAATGACCTTCTCACCCATATCCCCTCCCAGTCTAACTACATTACCTTTGTCCTCTCCTCTACACCAACTAATCCGTGAAACCAAACATGTAATATATTCCTCCATGTTTGTAAATCATGTGTTCACACCCACTCATGCACCCACATTCACACCAATTTTCACTATTAGTTCTCTAGATACAACTTCAAGTGTTATGGATATTTCACCTCCCACGACACCACCTCTCACATCCACCACTTCACCATGCAGTCTTACCACACCACATTTTTCCACAATCACCACAGCATTCACTACCCCAACCCCCTCTCCCTTTCCCCCTCCATCAACCACCACACCACCATCATCATCTATCACTACATCATTGCTATTATCACCCACTATAAATAACGCATCTCATCATACGTTCATGTGTATGAATCAAGTGAGGGACGAGTTTTCCACCTTAGGATGCAACTATTAGACCTTGCAATAGACTATGATGATACTGTAGGCCCAACTCAATTCATTGCGAATCAAGAATGCTGTCGGGAAGATCGAAGGAGGTCAGGTGATGGGAAGAGCTGGCACAGGATTGGATCAGGCCCCTGTGTGCACCGTTCCCACATCCGGCGAGCGGTGTCTACGTGCTCGCAAATCAACCTTTACTTATATATGACAAGCAATTCCAATGACTCATTCAAAAAGGAATTCTTATTCAATTGAGCTGCAAGGTATAATGAAACCCAAGTCACAATACTCATGTTGAATTTCTTTTTCTTCATCTTCTTCTTTCTACTTCCTCTTTTCTCTTCCCCTCTTCTTTTTCCTTCTTCTCCTCCCTCTTTCTTTCCTTTCTTTTCCCTTCCTCTTCCCTCCTTCTCTTCTTTCTTCCCTTTTCTCTTTTCTTCCCCCCTTCTTTTCTTCACCTCTTCTCTTTCTTTCCATCTCTTTCTTTCACTCCATCTCTTTCTTTCCTCTCTGTACTTTTATTTTATATTATTTCTCTTTTATTCCTTTTCTTTTATTTTATTTCCTTTACTTTTGTTTTAATTCCTTTCTTCCTTCGTTAGCATCCCTCTCTCTCCCTCCCCCCCTCTCTCTCCCTCTCTCTCTCTCTCTCTCTCTCTCTCTCTCTCTCTCTCTCTCTCTCTCTCTCTCTCTCTCTCTCTCTCTCTCTCTCTCTCTCTCTCTCTCTCTCTCTCTCTCTCTCTCTCTCTCTCTCTCTCTCTCTCTCTCTCTCTCTCTCTCTCTCTCTCTCTCTCTCTCTCTCTCTCTCTCTCTCTCTCTCTCTCTCTCTCTCTCTCTCTCTCTTTGTGTGTGTGTTTTAACCGCCTCATCCATTTGTCACTTCTCTCTCTCTCTCTCTCTCTCTCTCTCTCTCTCTCTCTCTCTCTCTCTCTCTCTCTCTCTCTCTCTCTCTCTCTCTCTCTCTCTCTCTCTCTCTCTCTCTCTCTCTCTCTCTCTCTCTCTCTCTCTCTCTCTCTCTCTCTCTCTCTCTCTCTCTCTCTCTCTCTCTCTCTCTCTCTCTCTCTCTCTCTCTCTCTCTCTCTCTCTCTCTCTCTCTGTATGTGTTGGCATCCGTCTCTATCTGTGCTTCCATCTCTCTCTCTCTCTCTCTCTCTCTCTCTCTCTCTCTCTCTCTCTCTCTCTCTCTCTCTCTCTCTCTCTCTCTCTCTCTCTCTCTCTCTCTCTCTCTCTCTCTCTCTCTCTCTCTCTCTCTCTCTCTCTCTCTCTCTCTCTCTCTCTCTCTCTCTCTCTCTCTCTCTCTCTCTCTCTCTCTCTCTCTCTCTCTCTCTCTCTCTCTCTCTCTCTCTCTCTCTCTCTCTCTCTCTCTCTCTCTCTCTCTCTCTCTCTCTCTCTCTCTCTCTCTCTCTCTATATATATATATATATATATATATATATATATATATATATATATATATATATATATATATATATATATATATATATATATATATATATCCTTTTTCATGCGCCGACTTCAAGTCTTGCATGTGGCTCATCTCTCTTTCGCTAGACATGCAGTGCCATCCATCTTTCTTTGCACCTCTTCTCTCTCCTCCATGCGTAGCTGTTGCCTTCGACCACATCTCTCTCCGCTATCATCTAATACACAGACAGTAGCTCACCATCAGTTATCAATTGGCTCTCTCTCTCTCTCTCTCTCTCTCTCTCTCTCTCTCTCTCTCTCTCTCTCTCTCTCTCTCTCTCTCTCTCTCTCTCTCTCTCTCTCTCTCTCTCTCTCTCTCTAGATGCATTTCTCCGCACATCTATCACATGCATCTCCTTTCTTTCTCTCTCTCATCCAAGTGTGAGAGGCAGTCGACAAGTCACCTCTCTCTGAGGATGCATGCAATAGCCGTCATCTCCTCTCTCTCTCTAATGATCGATTCTATAGTGTCTTTCTATGCGCAATCCTTTCTCTCTGCATGTTGTCTAGACAATGACTCCAGATCCTCTCTGTGTTGGCAGATAGCAAGAAGCAGCGCCCAGCTTTTTCTCTCTCTCAAATTGTTTCGCATAGCTGACTTATTTCCCCTCAGAAGATACTAAGAATGAGCTATGAGCACCTCACTCTAGCGCAGGGTAGAACAATCCATCGGATGGAATTGGGCCCTAAGGCTTCTTTCAGCATCTATCCATCCATGGAAGACACCTCAAGACTACCTAGATTTTGTATAAACTTTGGAAGAACAAAATACATTTTCATGCAATACAATGAAATTCTTTCCTTGTCTCTCTCTCAAGCATAATATGACAAACAATCATCAACAAACTCCATATCTCTCATTGCATGTAATGGAGAGCATGAACAAAACTAAGATCATGAACAAGAGATGAATGAATAAGAGAAGGTAAGGAGCATACCTGGAAAGAAGATCCATAGAAATGTCCAAGGGGAGAAACAAATAAGGCTAGGGCACCTATTTATAGGCCCCGCCTAGGACTTCCTTCTAGAACCTTCTAACCTCCTCACCTAACTTTCTATTTCGGCTCTTCTTGCATGTTCATACACTATTTTGGAAAAATCACATCTCTTATTTCTATTTTTGTTTATTCTTTTTTTTCTCTTTATTTTTCCAATTTTTCTTTTTCTGTCTTTGGTTCTTTTTCTTTTTTGCTTTTTTCTTTTTATTTTTCTTGGACTAAGGTTTTTTCTTTCACACTGTGCACAAAATTAAATCAAATGCAAGGGTTCCTAAGGGCCTAGGTTAGGTTTTTATGGGGTATAACTCTGATTTTCAAGGGATTTTAGAGGGTTTCAAAGATCAAACCTATTTCATATCTCATAACCAATTAAATCAACAGAAGCATGCGCAGTTGTAACTCTTTCTTGGTCAAACATCATACCAAAACCAGGAAAATAATGAACTTGAAAAAATTTGATGTACACTTCCCTGAGGGATTTCATCCCGATATTCGCCCCCACTAAACCTGCACATTGTCCCGATGGGCCAACTTGCAAAATCCACTAGAAGCATATCAGGATTCTTTTGGAAACTCTTTTTATTTTTTTCCCTTCAAAAATCAAAGTGTGATCTCATTCACTCCATGCAATTACAGTACAAATTTTAGAAAATTAAGCAGATGCAAGCTTCACAAATGTCATACTATGTTGCTGCTTCAATAATCGGGCAAGTAATCATATGAATAAACCATTGGCTTTCTAGATCTTCTATTCGTTCAACTTGTTGAGATCCAACAACTCATCCTAAGTACCAGCATATACTAAGTTTCTACTAACTCAATTTGTAGAATATGCCGTGATTCCTCTATTTATCTCCTATTTTCCAACTCTCCATTAGATCTCTTTTCTTTTCTTTTACTTTTTTATTTTCTTTTTCTCTTTGTTTTTCTTTTCTTTTACTTTTCACATCATCTCATCTCAGCATTTTTCTTTTTGTTTTTGTTTCAAAAATTGGCCTATGTCGAAATCGGTTGCGACTCATGGACTTGTCCACCCAGCCAAGTTTACCCCACCTATCTGTCGACCCGACATAGCGCATGACATACATAATGTCAGCCCTACATGAAATGGACATTATCTCGTGGCTTTTGATGGAGAGTGTTAATCTCCAAAAGAACAAGCTATCCTTGGTATTAGACCACCTCTAGACCAAGAATAACTTTAGACTCCACCTAACTTTGGAAACCTACTCACACATTACCAAGATTTGACTAACTGTGAAGAAATCACTTTTCTGAAAGAGTCTGCTGCAGATTAATCACTCATTGACTAATCAAATCTGTAAAGTTTTTGATAAAACTTTGTACAACACTTCGCCTTGAGATTACGCACCTTTACCAAGTTAAATTTCTCAAAATGATTCAGTACACACTGAGAAATGTGTGAAACACTTTACCTATGTCTGAAACAACTTCTTTGCAATGGCAACTTTGATACCTGCAACTTCTTAACACTGGTTCTCCCAAAGTAAACCCCGTTTGATCAAGATCTTTTAGCCATAGATGGCTTACCTTCCAACTTAGATTTTAAGCCCTCACTTGTGTAAAACTTTACACCACACACTGAGAAATCTTCATTTCTCTGAACATGAAATCTGCGCCAGTTTTGTCGACTCTTAGAACATCTTCACATATGAATGTTCCTAAACAAAATTCTCTCAGCCTGATTACAATTAACCTCTCAAATTCTAGCCATAGATAGATTAGCTATGGACTTAGATATGTGCAAAAGGATTTCTCAAAAGATTAGACACAGAAGGAGCAGATAGCAAAATATCGGGCGCAAGATTTTTCGATTTCTCAGAAAAATTACATCTAAGTGAGGATAGACAATTCACTCACTCTTCATGTGTCTAATGACACTTCTTACAACTGATTTCTCTCTACCTATTCTCTATTCTTCTTCTGCTCTATTTGCCCCGACATTTTCCAACATATTTATAGATGAATATATACAAGTGTATGACTAGACAAAAGTATAAGTCAGCTAATGTACATATGTGTACATATCTTTGGATTCCTGAAAAATATCCTTCCTTCAACCTTCTGAATTTATTCTCCTCTTGACTCCTTGACTTCATTTCTTCATAATCCTTCAATTGATGATTGTCATGCACCAACAGCTCCCCCTCAATCATTAATTGAGGTTCTTCTCTATCTTCTTGATTCCTGCCATATCCTTGAATCTTTGTAGCTTTGGTCCATCTAGACTTTTTGTCATCATATCTGCAAGTTGATCTTTTGTAGGAGTGTGTATGACTTCAATCTCCTTCTCAATAACCTTCTCTCTCAGAAAATGATACTGTATTTCAATATGCTTAGTTCTAGCATGAAACACAGGATTAGCTGCCAAGTATAGAGAACTCATGTTGTCTCCACAAACAATAGGAGTACTTTGAACAACATCAAAAACTTTCATAAGTGTCTTTAGCCATATTACCTCCTTTGCAGCTTCCACCATACCTTCATATTCTGCCTCTGTGGATGATAAAGCAATTGTATGTTGCTTCTTAGAACACCATGAAATCAATTTGTCTCCTACATAGCACAAGTATCCATGTGTTGATCTTCTATCATCCACATTACCTGCCCAATCTGCATCACTAAATATCTTCACTCTTGTATTAGAAGTGAATCCATAGTACAACCCTTCTCTGAGTGTACCCTTGATGTACCTAAGTACTCTTTGTCCTGCAATCCAATGTTCCTTCCTAGGACAATGCATAAATTGTGAAAGCACACCAACTGCATATGACAAATCAGGCCTTGTCAATGTAGCATAAATCAAGCTACCAACCAAACTTTGATAGAGTTTCATATCTCTGAACTCTTCTCCTCCAAACCTAGACAATTTATGGTTCACTTCCAAAGGTGTAGGTGCAACCCTGCAATCTTCCATTTTAAATTTGGTTAGCAAATTTTTAAGATACCTTTCTTGGGTCACATATACTCCATGTTGAGTATAAGAAATCTCCATTCCTAAGAAGAATGATAGGTTCCCCAAATCACTGATTTTGAACTCTTTCTCCATCTGCTTCTTGATCATTTGTATCCCTTTATCATCTGTTCCTGTAAGTATTATGTCATCAACATAAATACAAACATAAATGAACCCATCTTCACTTGCTTTGACTAGCAAGCTACTATCTGCCTTTGATGCTTGAAATCCAAGATCATTCAAGAATTTTACAAGCCTATAATTCCATGCCCTTGGGGCTTGCTTTAATCCATACAAAGCTCTCTTGAGCTTACACACATAATTTGGATTCACTTGATCCTTGAACCCATCTGGTTGCTCCATGTAGACTTCATCTGAAATATAACCATTCAAAAAAGCATTTTTAACATCTAATTGAGACAACTTCCAACCTTTGCAAGCAGCAATTGCTATGACGGTTCTGATGGTTGTCATCTTTGCCACAGGACTATAAGTCTCATCATAGTCCACTCCATATGTCTGTGCATACCCTTTTACAACAAGTCTAGCTTTATATCTAGACACATTTCCATCTGCAAATCTCTTTGTTTTGTAAACCCATTTACATCCAATAATTTTCTGGCTATTAGGTTTAGGAACCAGATCCCAAGTCTGATTCTCTATCAATGCATCATACTCCTCTTGCATGGCTTCTTCCCAATTTCTCTTGCCTTTGGCTTCATCATATGTAGATGGATCTTCATCTGCTTTTATCAAATAAGCATAATCTTTAGTAGTCAAGAATGAGGTGTCATAGCTATACCTTGTAGGTTGCCATTTGTGCCTAGTTGACCTCCTAACTTCTGCACTTCTTGAAGTCTCTGGTTCATCACATTCTGGATCAAACCTTGGCCTCTCTTCAACTTCAACCTGTACTTCATTGTTCTCACTTTCATCAAGTAATTGAATCTTTGCTTTACCTTTCCTTTGATCCACTACTTCTTCATCATCTGCATGTACATTATATTTACCTGCATACCAAGTACCTTGCTCATCAAATGTAACATCCTTGGATACAAGGAATTGCTTTGTGGATGGACTCCACAACCTGTATCCCATTTGCTTATCATCATAACCAATGAATACATACTTTTCTGCCTTAGGCTCCAACTTATGCCTCAATTGAGATGGCACATATGCATATGCCAAACATCCAAATATTCTGCAATGATCCAAGGTAGGTTTCTTACCCCACCAAGCTTCATATGGTGTCATACCTTGCAAAGCTTTACAAGGCAATCTATTGACCAAATATGTAGCTGTATTTACAGCCTCTGCCCACAAATAATTTGGGCAATTCTTCTCTTTCATCATGGACCTTGCAAACTCAACAAGAGTCCTATTTCTTCTTTCTGCTATCCCATTTTGTTGAGGAGAGTACCTGCAAGTAATTTCTCTCTTTATACCTGCATTCCACAAATAATCATTGAATTCATTTGAAAAATACTCTCCCCCTCCATCTGACCTTAGTCTCTTTAATTTTTGACCTGTAATCCTTTCTGCATATGCATGATAGTGTTTAAATGTATTAAACACTTCTGACTTTTCTTTAATCACATAAATTGTGATCCACCTGGTAGCATCATCAACATATATGACATAATATCTTGAACCATTTATACTAAAGTCCTTTGAAGGACCCCACACATCTGTATGCACCAATTCAAGTCTTTCTGAATACATAAACCCATGCTTGGAATAGGATTGCTTGTGAGCCTTACCTAATTGACATGCCTCACATCTGTATGTCATGTGTTGACCTGCAATGTTAGGCAACCCAAGCACTGAATCATTGTTAATCATTTCTTTAATACCTCTTTCATTAAAGTGTCCAAGTCTTTTGTGCCAAAGATCCAATTCTGACACCTTCTGCTCTCCATATGTGAACGTAGCATGTCCAACATTTCCTTGTACCTTCAATGTGAAGAGCCTTCCTTCTTTCTTTCCTGTAACAATCTGTTTATACCCTTGACTAGGGTCTTCAACATAAACTCCATCATTGGTAAACCTTACCTCATATCCTTTTTCCACAATTTGACCTACACTGATCAAATTCTTTGGAATTGTGGGAACATAAAGAACCTTACTCAGAAGGGTGCTCCCATCCTTAGCTTTGACTGAACCAATTGACTTTACCTTATGCTTTGTATTATCACCTGTCTGAACTGTATGATTAATTGCATTATGATCTAGGTCAGTCATCAAAGCAATATTTCCACTTAAATGATTACTACATCCTGAATCAATATAGAACACTCTCATGTCCTCATGTGAGGTTTCACATGTTGCATTCATAATGAGAGTCGAGTCCTCCTTCTAATCTGATGTATAGTTGTAGTAGGTGTTATTATAGGATTGGTTTTGGAAGTTTCTTCCTCCACCTCTTCCAAAAGAATTCCTACCACCTCTACCTCTGAAGTTTCCTCTCTGAAATCTACCACCTCTTGCTCTTTGATTAAAATTCTGATAATTACCATTGTTTTGATTATTATGCCAACAATCATGAGATAGATGATTGGTCTTACCACATATCCAACAAGCTCTTGCATTATCTTTGTTGTTTCTGCCTCTTCCTCTACTTCTGCCATTTCCTTTTCCTCTTATGAAATTTGCTTGGTTTGAAGTACCTTCTTCTTCACCTGATTGTTGCTTCCCCTTGTTAGCTTTCTTCTTGTCTTTAGAATACATTGCATGACCTGCACTCTTATCAACATCTCCTTTGATATCATTCTCAAAAGTTAGCATATGACCTAACAATTGATTCAAATCAGGAGTAAAGTGATCTAATGAAAGTTCTGTAGATAAAATGAAAGGCTTCCACTTCTCATCTCCTCTTAGCCATGTGAGTATTTGTCTTACCAATTTGTTTTCTTCAATGTCTTCATCCACTGCACCTAAAGAATCTGCAATATCCTTCATCTTTGTCACATAATCAGAGATTGACTGTGAGGCCTTCTTCTTGAAGGTAGTAAACTCTGCCCATAGTGAAGCCTTCCTTGATTTAGTTGTGTTTTGGAAATGCTCCTCCAAAGCATTCCAAATGTCACATGCACTTTCAAGTCCTCTAATGTGAGGAAGCAAATAGTCATTGACTGCCATGTAGATTATGCTCCTTGCTTGAGCATCCTTCTTCATCCAATTCTTTAGATCTGACAATTCTTCCCTAGTTGGAACACTAGGATCTCTGAATTTAGGCTTCTCTTCTTCACCTGTAATGTAGGCTATCAAATCTTTGCTCATTAGATGAGCTTCCATCCTCATAGACCATGCAGGATAGTTCTCTCTATCCAACTTTTCAATTTGGAGACTATCTCCCATCCTTGCTTCACCTGTAGTCTCAAAACTTTAGACTTTACAAGGAATAAATGTACCTTTACTTCGAGTCTTGCTTCTTCTGATCCTTCTAATAGCTTCAATGTGTCTACCTTCAAGTTTTCTTCAACCTTTATCCTTCTGCACCTTCAAGATGTAAAGATTTGTCTTTCTGCAGTAGTCGGAGTCTTCTTCACTTCAATCTTGACACAACCTGCTCTGATACCACTGATGGAGAGTGTTAATCTCCAAAAGAACAAGCTATCCTTGGTATTAGACCACCTCTAGACCAAGAATAACTTTAGACTCCACCTAACTTTGGAAACATACTCACACATTACCAAGATTTGACTAACTGTGAAGAAATCACTTTTCTGAAAAAGTCTGCTGCAGATTAATCACTCATTGACTAATCAAATCTGTAAAGTTTTTTATAAAACTTTGTACAACACTTCGCCTTGAGATTACGCACCTTTACCAAGTTAAATTTCTCAAAATGATTTAGTACACACTGAGAAATGTGTGAAACACTTTACCTATGTCTGAAACAGCTTCTCTGCAATGGCGACTTTGACACCTGCAACTTCTTAACACTGGTTCTCCCAAAGTAAACACCGTTTGATCAAGATCTTTTAGCCATAGATGGCTTACCTTCCAAATTAGATTTTAAGCCCTCACTTGTGTAAAACTTTACACCACACACTGAGAAATCTTCATTTCTCTGAACATGAAATTTGCGCCAGTTTTGTTGACTCTTAGAACATCTTCACATATGAATGTTCCTAAACAAAATTCTCTCAGCCTGATTACAATTAACCTCTCAAATTCTAGCCATAGATAGATTAGCTATGGACTTAGATATGTGCAAAAGGATTTCTCAAAAGATTAGACACAGAAGGAGCAAACAGCAAAATATCGGGTGCAAGATTTTTCGATTTCTCAGAAAAATTACATCTAAGTGAGGATAGACAATTCACTCACTCTTCATGTGTCTAATGACACTTCTTACAACTGATTTCTCTCTACCTATTCTCTATTCTTCTTCTGCTCTATTTGCCCCGACATTTTCCAACATATTTATAGATGAATATATACAAGTGTATGACTAGACAAAAGTATAAGTCAGCTAATGTACATATGTGTACATATCTTTGGATTCCTGAAAAATATCCTTCCTTCAACCTTCTGAATTTATTCTCCTCTTGACTCCTTGACTTCATTTCTTCATAATCCTTCAATTGATGATTGTCATGCACCAACAGCTTTGACCACCCGGCCATAGTGACTCCACCCGCCTATCGACCCATACAGGCGCATGATAGAAAGGTCATGCCTACGACGAAACTAGCGTCAGCTTGTGGCCTTGATCACCCGACCAAGGTGGTTGCACCCGCCTACTAGCCCATCATAGCACCCTAACAACATGCACACACATATACAGCTAGCATGAGTATGAAGGTTTTTCATAAATCATGATCCATATGGAGGTAAGATCTCACAAGAAACAAATAGTAGGACCCCAAGAATCCCACTCACTAAACGTTCAAATCAATCAGCATATACATGCACTCAGTTTAAGCATGCCATCACATTCCCAAGCTTTCACTCCCAAAAGTCTCTAGTCTGCTAGTTGATTCCATTCATATAATTTCTAGTCGCTCATGCTTCATGCAAAACCATAATAGATATTTGTTATCTTCATTCTACATGATTTTCTTAAATTCATACATATCTTTATCATACACATAAATGCAATGTAAATGCTCTTTCAGAAAGAAAACAGATTTCAAATCAGAAACATTTCACCTGATCATTTTGCTTCATCATCGTTGATCGATCTAGCTTTTCTTTAATTTTACTGGTTTGTCGTTCTTCATCAGCATCAACATCAGTATCATCAGCATCCTCCAACATCAACATCGGTATCATCATCATAATCAATTATCATCATTCATCATCGTTCATCAATCATCATCATTCATCAATCATCATCATTCATTAATCATCATTGATCAATCATCATCCATCATTCATCAATCATCATTCATCAATCATCATTCATCATTCATCAATCATCATCATCATCCAATCATCATTCATCATCATTTAGCATCATCAAACATCAATCACTATCATTAATCAATCATCAATATCATCATCATCATCATCAATCATTAATCATCTTCATCATCATCCATCATCATAAACCATCATCATCATCAATCACTAATCATCATCATCATCATCATCATCATCCATCATCCATCATCATAAACCATCATCAATCATTATCATTCATCATCATCATCATAATCATTCATTAATCATCAATCATCATCATTCATTAACCATCAATCATCGTCATCATCCATCAATCATTATTCATCATCATCATTAATCATAAATCATCATCAATCAATGATCATCATCGTCATCATAATTAGTCATCATCATGAATCATCGATCATCTTCATTCAATAGTTCTCGATTATTCTTGTATGTTTCATTATGATTCTTCTTCAATCATCCTTCAATATTTGCAAATATGTCTTGAAAAGTTAGATTTCTACTTTTCTTATTCTTTTTCAAACTCTTAGAAGTCTTTGAAGTCGTCTTTACACTCCCCTCAATTTGCTTGATAATATCATTAAGCAATTGTTTCTCTACTTCATTAGCTCGCTTACCAGATTCTATATCTTCTTGAGTTTCTTCTTTACTCTTTTCATGTTCAATTTGTTTGTCAGAGTTTAATTGAGACTATAATTTTGTAATTTTCTCTTGATCAAATAGATCCTCATAAGTCAAAAGTTTTGGATCAAATGAAACATATACATTTTGCTCTTTCTTTGATTTCTCTTGAATTTCTCTATCAGATTCTCTTTTATGATCAATTTCCATTTGTTCTCTTAATATCTGCTCAATATTTTGTTTCTCAACCTTTATCTGTCTACTTTTGGTTTCTTTAGTAGGTTCCTCTTGACTCTCAATAGATTCCATACTCGTTGGTTCATCAGATTCACTATTCTCAAGTCTTTTTGGTTTCCATATCTTTTGAATTGATTTTGATCTAGTTTTGGTCTCTTCGAAATATTCCTTCATCCCACCTTTTCCTACATTCAAATGTAAAGATGAACCATCTTGGTATTTACAAATTTTACCCTCATGTTCTCTTACTAGTTTATGTTTGTATGCACTCTCATATGCCAAACAATCCCAGAACATATGTCCATACTGATCGACCAAAAACATCGTATAGGTCTCTTCTTAACCCAACTTGATTTCCTAGGTATCACTCTATGCGTGGATCTTCTAAGACCTAATGACTGTTTTTGTGTAGATATGCTTTGAACGTTTACCTCATGTTCATTATCACATTTCAATACTTGTAAGTCCTTAATTTGTTTGGTTAACAACTCAACCTTATGTTTCAATTCTGAAATCTCAAAATCTATTTCATTTTTTACATCTTTAATACTTATGCACATTAGTTGGATAGTGTGAGATATTTCATTTATTGTCTGCATCAGGGTCATAAAAATTCCAAACTTTGATTTGATAGATTCACTCGAGTTAAATTCCATTTCCCTAAATCTCTCTTCATATTTCCTAAACTGTTCTTCAATCATTTTGTTCATTTTAGTTTCCCTCTTTATACGATCTATGCTAT